>CM076976.1:40761336-41183836 GCA_039105355.1 Benthosema pterotum
GGTGTCGTTTTTTTCTCATTTTCGATTTTCTTTGCAAATCCTCAAAAATGATGAAAAACTGCGTACTGTAAAAAATGACAGATGATAAAAAACAGCACAAACAAACAATAGAGAGATTAGCGAGCTAATCTGGAAGTTGTGAGTTAAAAATGTCCCCATTTAAGTCTAAATAGCCTTAAATGGGGGTTTCTATGTGTAATAGCATATTATATGTTGTGCTATTGCCACTAAGAATGCATTGGGAGTTTAATAACAAAACATTTCAAAGTAAAAAGTTCCAGCATATATGAATGAATGAATGGAGTTTCTATAGGTGAAAGTGAAAGATTTTGACGTGCGCTGCTATTGACCCCCCTTATAAATTCCTGAAATTTGGAAGCACTATCTATTTGAAATGATAAAACATTTCAAAGATTCCTTTTCAGGCAAACATGTCCACTGTAAGATAAACCTAAATAGCCTTAAATGGCAATTCTAGGTGTATACAGTATGTATGTAGGAATAATAGCATAATAAAGTTTGAGCTATTGCCGTTGAGAATGCATTGGGCATTTAAGTTAAACAATTCAGAAACTACAAAACATTGCTTGCTTCCATTGCTTTCTACCATCCAAACTTCTAGATTCTACAGCATACCGTACTATAGACTACTGTCCACAAAAGCCCTGGTGAGACTGCATCAGTGCTAATTACAAACACAGAACATTTTCTCTTTTGCATGGCTTCATTGTCATTGTTATGCCATATAATCTTTCTTCAATTAGACCATAAGGCCCTTCTGATGCTGTGTGCGTGGTGTGTGTGTGTGTGTGTGTGTGTGGTGTGTGTGTTGTGTGCGTGCGTGCGTGCGTGCGTGCGTGTGTGTGTGTGTGTGTGTGTGCGCGCGTGTGTGCGTGCGAGAGAGGTATTTTCCAGGATGAGGCTAATTAGGCATGTCTAATTGTCCAGGTTTCAACTGTAAGCAACTCTCTCTGGAACCCATATAAATATACAAACACTCGTGTGTATGTGCCAGCAATCTGCATTCATGGAAACCATTTTAAATGAACTGGAAATATGTATGAGTGTGAGTGCCATGTGGTCCTGCAGTAGTCTACATGCACACATGTGTACACGTTTGCGTGCTCCTTCAGATTCGTTTTTTTTTTTTTTGGACACTGTGATGGATGGCTGTGGAGAAGATATTGGATTGTCCAACTTCACCGTTGACTGGTTCATTTCATCCTCTAATTCAATCTTCCTCCATTCATCCTCATCTCTGCTGCCGGTGCCCCGCATTTTCTCTTTCTCAATTCATTCATTTCCTGGTAGGCCACTCCACAATTTCAAATTTAACTCCTAACACGATAAAACAAAATATGAATCTTGGCCACTTAAACCCTATAAATTGTGGTAAAATAGCAGATCTACATCTGAATGTTAAAAGAGTTCATGAGCTATGCTATGCCTGACTGTTCAAAATTTGCATGTTCAGCTTTGTGTCTTCAACATTCATCGTTGTCCGGACTTTCGGGGTGAACTGTCAGCACTTTTTTGGAAAAAGGGTGAGTTGTCTTGTTACCCAACATTTGGCATAGCCACAGCGAGAAATCAGAAACATCACTCCTGCTGTTTTCTCCTTATTTTAAAATATTATTCTGTACATGACAGTGGAACGTCTTGAGATAATGGGATTCGGTAAAAGTAATTCATTTGACAGCACAGCTGAAAACAAGCTTTTGTTATTCGTCATGAAGGCATCAGTGACTAACGCGCTGCCATCTCTGGAACCCTTATCACGGACCTGCTCTCGCTTCTTCATTTCTTGGTCTAAATGGAGATGAGCTTTAGCGCCGTCAATCTTATTAACTGCTCAGGCTGTGCATGCCAGAATGGGATGTGATAATGAACTATAAAGAGCCATGTGCCCAAAAGCAAGTTCATTTATTACCGCTGAGCTAGAATGACTAATTGAATCCTCTGATTGGCTAATGGGACATATCCCGACAACCCCATTGGTTAACGAGCCCCTTTGACATTACTGTCATTAAGACACAGAATTATTTGTCTGTCACCATGGTAATAAGTGCTCCTGTGGCCTGTTGGTTCTTCTCGAGCAAAGACAGAGGTGAGGGTTTTATAATCAGCTGGTGTCCTCTGAAGCAAGGAATCTGTACGGTAGACTAGACTCGAGTCATCCTGATAACGCTGTCACATGCTGTGTATGTAAAGCTGAATGAGTTCTCCCCAAGGACTATGAGCTATACAGTATATATTTCTTACATTTAAATGTTATAGCCTCAAGTAGAGACTCATAAGACACTTAGGCCTAGATTTTCAAAGGCAAACTTATTTGCCTTTTTAAACTATTATGAACACACTTTTCAACAGTTAAAATGCCTATAGTCTACAAGCTCACAACGTGTCAATAGATTGGCAAGGGGTTTGGGATAAGGGGTTTAGCGTGTGACGAAAATGGAGCCCTTAATCCCTAGTGTCCCTCCCTCCCAACAATGTGGGCTTGTAGATCAGATGTTTTGGCTGATCAGGCTATATTTGTTATTCTTTAATTGAAATCCTAATTTTAAAAAATATATTACATGACATTGAAATATTAATAATTTGCTAACCACGGAGGCAACCCGCTTTCCCACTAGTCCCACCCAATGGGTGGCCAATATTAGATTTAGCATTCTATTACATGTGAAATGTGATCACAAAAAATCCATATCAGAATAGAAATAAATAATACATGGGCATACGATCATCTTCTAAAAATCACTCAACTGAGCCCGTCCTACTGTATATGGTTCATCAATGTGGACGCTCCCGACCATAAAGGCCAGGCGGTCGGCAAGTCACCAGCAGATGACCAGCAGATGGCTGCTATACCGCCAAGCTGCCCACTGGCCCGTGACATGATTCATGGCATGACCTTGTTGCGTAACATTAACCTTTACGACGACATGCTGGGAATAACAGCCGACATCAAGGTTTTTCTGGACTCTGGTGTCTGAGTCCGTGGACTGAAGGGAGAAGATCCCCACATATAAATTGCATCAGGCAAAGCTGAGGAGGAACACCAGCCTGATTTAACCCACAGAAGAGGAGCAGAACTCATGTCTGATGGTATAGGGACAGCCAGAGCCTGGAAAAGGAAGACACGATGTCGCCACTATACCCAGGTGGCCCCAACATGCAGTACATTTGGCTACATGCACACCTCGTTGCATAAAGCGCACAAATAGTCACACATAATGAGCCACCACATTGTAGCATAAGATACCGCAGGTAATGTACCTCAACGTGAACCAGTTATAGCCCCAATAAATGCCAGCGTTAGCTGTAAAACAAGAGGCAGTTCAAAGGTTAACTCTCATCCGGAGTAGTGAATAATGGAACGGGAAGAACCTCTGTATAAAAAATGCATCACAGCACCATATTGTTCAGTCATTGTGCAGTTTTTTTTTCTCTTGTGTGTGCGCACACGCATGCTCACACACATGAAACCCACCACCACCTGCTGTGAATGTGTTAAAGATGATTTAAATTATGTAGGCCGCATGCTGTATTGAGGTAAAAGTTCACTCGTGGAGATACAGTAGAGTAGAAGAAGAGAAAAACACAGAGAGGAGGGGCAAAAAGACTGAATTATACTGTATACCTTGTAATGCAGGTGTCACGCACTGGAAATAGCCGATCTATTGGACACAGCCAGATGGGCTATTTTTGGCACACAACAACACGGCCATGTAGCCAAGAATATGTCAAGAAAGACATGCAGCCTCTATCCAGGAAGGAGGCCAGGACCTCCCCGTCAATTCACTTTGTGAATGAAGCAGCACAAATCACAAGGGTGTTCAAACTGTTCATATCAGTGGCAACGCCAGACTATATGCACACAGACACGCTTTCTTTATACTGTGGTGTAATGCATGAGCTGTGATTGGTCTACTATTGGGACACAGACATACTGTATATAGACATATCGACACCATGCATAATACCAGTGTTGCCAACTTGGTGCATTTGTCGCTATATTTATAGTTTTTTCCAAACTCCTGGCGGAAAATCCCTAACCCTAACCCTAATTGGTTGACAGGCGCCAGAGATAAAAACCCTCGTTTTACACCATTTTTCCTCCTATGATAGAGTCATCCTTCCTTCCTAGAAAGGACTATTGGTAACCAAATGGACCATAGATCTGTAACTCTTGAGTTAAATTATATTTAATGGATTCTGAATTACCTAATTTTCAAGAATCTACACATTTAGAAAATGTAGAATTGCTTCTTTGACAGTTCTCTCTTCTAAATTATCCTGAGAGATAAAACTCAACATCAAATGATGGTCCGTGGCTAAAATGCAGAATAAATAGTGCATTGGCCCTGGTATAAAAATGGTTGAAAACCACTGCTCTAGTGCATTGTAGTGCATTTTAGATTTTGGCAGTTTGCAACACTGCATAACACTGGCAACAGAATGCTGACCAGAATAATGACACAGGTATACACCAGGGTACTGACATCAGGATGCTGACCACTATACTGGGACCTGGAGGACAGAATGTCGGAATGGTTGACAATTAGAAGTCAAAGTCTGAATGCCGGGATGTCGAATTGGCAGGCGGTTCCCCTGACGGTTTATGCATAATGTACCTCTCATTATCAGTGGTTTTCTCCTGAGGGTCAGTAGGCCGATCACAGCCGTAGTAGATCTTGAATTGTCAGCCAGGCATTTTATGTAAAAAAATACAAGATGTGAAAAGGAGAGTGAAGCTCATGTGTGAAATGGGGCAAGATATGGGCAAGAGGCGAAGTGTGAAGCTAGGCTGTCTAAGATGACAAGACATGGTGGAAATTAGAGGGAGGGGGGGTAGGGGTGCCAGGCAGAGCGATCAAGCAGGAATAGAGAGATATAGGAAGAGGAATTGAACAAGTAGAGACAAGAGTGATTGTGGACTGTGGAAGTGAGATAATACTTAGATGGAAGCTGAGGGGTTTTCAGGCCAAGGTGCAAGAAATGAGCTATAAGGTGCCATCCAGTCATATTTCACAGGCTGGGAAAATGTATATATAATAATGTACACATTTTGTATAAACCATACATTTGCATGTATCGCATTAGGAAAATGTTTGGCCAATATGGATTTCCAATTTCATGCAAAGTGTGTTGTTTCCTTCCCATGTATGAAGGAATTCTTAGAAAAGAAGAGAAAAAGGATACATTCATAGTAATGGAAATTGATTAGTTGAATTAATAATAACCTACTGGAATTTTCAGCCATAATTTTTCCCAATACTACTGTAATTGGTCTCATAAATCTTATGGCTGTTTTAATGGTGTGAAGAGAGGAGAAACAAGCACTGAGTTTAATAGTTCAGTAAGAGAATACCGGGTGCACAGTTCTACTAGAAATGGTTTATAGAAAGGAATATCAGCACTCATTTTTATCCGTTTAGGATTCTTTGTATATTAAAGTGTTTCTAATGGCTAGAAGATGTCCTGGCAGTCCATTAGGAAACAGAACTTCTGCAGTATACTTGTATTATTTTGAAAGCTTAGCGTTAAGATAGCAATGATAAATGGATGGACACATGGTGTGGTGACAGACCCATTTATGAGGAGAGTAGAAAGTCAATTATGTCTAAATCATGTTGAAGGTGAAGTCATTGCAAAAATGGTAATAAGAGAGAGAGAGAGAGAGAGAGAGAGAGAGAGAGAGAGAGAGAGAGAGAGAGAGAGAGAGAGAGAGAGAGAGAGAGAGAGAGAGAGAGAGAGAGAAGAAGACCAGGGATGAAGCATGGGAGGATTTAAGGGTGGAAGGCTTTTACGGTGCTCAATGCTTCATGATTTTTATATGGCGTCTTCCAACATGCAAGCAAATGAAAACCTTCATTCATGCTCTAGGACTGGGTGTTGCTGATTATTTTCCAGCCCTGCCTGCTGCTGATAGATGCGGAGGTGAGTGTTTAGGCACGGTCTGCGGGGGGAATTGCCACTTGTATAATGGTGAAGTTTGACCTTGCAGGGCTCAAGACTGCACAGGAGACCACTGCAGCTTTGCTCAGTTTGACCTCCCAACCCTTTCCTTCCCTTCCCTTCCCTGCCTGGACCGCTGACAGTACAGTGCAGCCCAGGGGCGGATCTAGGCATGGGCAATGCCCCCCTAAATACCCAGTTTGCCCCCCCAAACACAATGCCATGCAAAACAACCCAAGTGCTTATGTTTAAAATGATGTGAAACACTACTACTGCTACTACAACAACACTAACAACACTACATGCTGCGTGTCTGTTGCAACTTCAACAACAACTGATGTTATTATTGATGCTTTACTTGACTGATAAAAGTCCTGTAACTGAAAATGGTATGGGTGCGTCTTCATCGCCCGTGGCGTGAAGCGACACGGGCGATGAAGCCGTACCCATACCATTTTCTCTTGCCCCTCCAACATGTTCTCTTGCCCCCCTGGTTACATCCGCCCCTGGTGCAGCCTGCAAAACAAATGCTCTAGTTTGTTTTTCATTTACACTATTCTATAAATGCAATGCCTCAACAATGCAAGCATCCCATAGCACCTGGCCTTAGATTCTGAACAGAATTTCAAAGGAATAGATCTTTGTGTAAGAAGGATCATTCTGCCATCTGGTGTTTACAATGGGAAATTGCAACAGCCATTGGTGAGCTATACTGTATATTTTATGGCTGCTATCAAACATGGGCCACACCGTCCAAATTAAAACCTTTTATGTTATTCTCAAATCTCCATATCTATCTCAGGTCAGAATTGGATGGACAGACAGACAGACAGACAGACAGACAGACAGACAGACAGACAGACAGACAGACAGACAGACAGACAGACAGACAGACAGACAGACAGACAGACAGACAGACAGACATCAGGTTAAATTCTCTTTTTGGTTTCTCCCATAGAATCGAAAATGCACATAAATACGGTCAGTGCTAAAATAATAATAATACAGAATAAAATAAAGTCAGTCAGGCCATGCTGGAAATATTGCCTGCCACATGGAATTAGGTTCAGAAGTTCAGTTTCACTTGCAGCTCTCTTCAGTATGTGTCTCTGTGGTCAGATTCAATCTCTGGTTCAGCACTTTACTAAATAAGAGACAATCCTGGATGACCACAAATACTCCTGCCACTCAATAAACCCTGACACTGCTCCCACGAGACACCCAGCTCCAACCAGAGCCCACATAAATGATCACACCGCATTACCACACTACTTTGTTTTTAAATATAGGCCTATAAATAAATGAATGGCATACTTTATTATGCAAGACTGTCCCACAAAAGTTGTCCAGGATCACTTTGGTGATGTTTTCAACCTATCCCCATACAATGGCATAAAGAGTTTTGGTCAGGATGTCTGCACTGACTGTTACCAATGGTTGGAGTTACATTATCTACTTGACCATGGCAATTCAACTTGCAAGTCGCATCAGTCAGACAGGCACCATGCTGCTAATTTGAGTGCTGCTGAGCACAGCAGAGGCCCAGACCAGTGCTGTGTGAGTTCAACCAATCCAAACTATATGGGCATAAAACCTGCTACAGGATCTGTATGCAGATACAGGTCAAGTGTGTTCAATAGATAAATAATAATGGCTGTTTAAAGATGGAATACCATGACTTCTTTATTTTTCTGTTTTTGTGCCCACGTGTGGTTATAATATTCAAAAGCGTCTTCCGTGTGTATTTTTGATTTTCATGAAAGCTGAAAGCCTTGGAGGCAAAAGGCCCAACCAAAGTACGCCACTTTGATGACATCATAAAATTATTCCCTCCCCAAAACAGCTGTGGGCAAGGCTTAGGTGCAGGTGCGTGGTGATAATGTGAAAAAAGGAATCTCATTTATTTCTTTTAAAACTTTCTGTACACTTCTTTAACACAAGATCCCCGTGGGATCACGGCACTCCATCTTTAAATGCCTACATGTTACACACTTACTCATGCTTATTGTTGTCCATCGAGTCAGATGATGGCCTCCACTTTAATACTGTATGCCCTTACTGGTGTGTTCATTGATAGCACTTGTTTTAGTGAGAGTCTATACTCAAGAGCCCTGCAAATGATAAGAAAATTTCGTTATTAGGATAGGATAGACTATTCATCAAGTAATGTTGTAATGGTCTGTATGATGTATAGTTGCTGATGATGCATGCATGATGATTGCTGTGATCGGCTCATCATTTTTAGGCCAACCGGCTGACCCATTACGTAAAATCATCAGCTAAATGATTGACGTAATCTAGCATGTACAAAGACCACAACTCTGAGTGTACAAAATGGAACCATATTTGTCTATATGTACGCTCTCAAGAGTTATTTTGGGGTCCGTGGAACCAGAGCTGTAACATTGTGTGTGTGTGTGTGTGTGTGTGTGCGCGCGCGCGTGCGCGTTTTAAGCACCTCCTCTGTTTTTGTCTTCTCCTGCTGTGCCTCCAACCAGTGAACTTTTGCCTCGATACAGCATGCGGCCTGCATAACTTAAATCATCTTTAACACATGCACAGCAGGTGATGGCATCTTCCTCCTGAACAAGTGAGACATCAAACCACCAGCACTAGAGTCCCTCACGGCTGTCGGCACTGCTGGACACCAGGGAATCACTCAGTGTTCAGGAGAAGTTCACAGAGAGGAGAGTGAAGCGGCATGCACGCCAAGGACCTCCGACCAGCACTGCTGCAGGAGGAAAAGCCTCCTGGGACAAAGCCTGTAGATTATCATGCATCGGTCTGAGCTGCCACCGGCTGGCACTGCACAGGCGACACACACAAGCACAATAATCAACACATAAATTATACTTGGAGCAACGTCATTATCGACATTGTTGACTGCCATAAGCACGTGTGTGCGTGTGTGAGTGTGCGCATGTACTACTCCATAGTTGAGGTTGCCAAAAGGCATCATATCCCATTAGTATCACTATTATTCTTAGGGCTCTACCGCTACAAGAGTTTCATGCTAAAGAATTTATTTTTGAATAGTTAAAATAGCCAATCAACAAGCTCAATGTGTCGATGTAGATTGGATAACTATTCAAAAAATGTTCTTCAAAACAGTAAATTAGGAAAAGTAGTGTTAACATATATCTATCTATGACTGGACCAGGACACTTTGCTGTAGTCATTCAATGTTCACATTTATATTTTTTATATAAAAAACACAATTTACATTATATGCAAGTCAGTCAATAATACAAATGAAACCTGTCTTTGGTTAAAAGAAAACAAGATGAATAATATCCTCACACTTGTAACACTGTGTAATACTGCGTATTACACAGTAAAATCCTCTCAGGTATACATTTGTAAATATGAGAGAGAAAAATGTTAAAGGAAATGGATGGTTACATTTGTACATTCTCAGAGTTAACCACTTAAACCCTATGTTTGATTGAACGGAGTCCATTAATCAGGGCTCTGTACGACTTCTATATGACTGTTTTCACTCTGCATTAAATATCTTGCATTGCAATGTGTTGTGAGCTTGTAGATCTGCTATTTTGCAAATGTTTCCACCGATACTGTGCTGGGGTTTAAGTGGTTAATTTAACAGGATAATTACCCAGAGTTTTACAGGTAAATAATAGTCTGGCACCATTTTCTCATGCCCCTCATAGGAGGACACTGCTGCTGGCATTACTTTGTCAGTAAAACATTAAGATACATTCCAGGCAATGTACAGTACATCGTACAGTGTAGTGAAATTGTTTGTGTGTGTGTGCACGTGCCTCTTTGAATCCTGACACCCGAAAGCAACAATCTATTATTTTACTACTACAAAATAGGCCGCAACCTGACAAAGTTGTTGTTAGAGTTATCAGAAACGTAAGATTGAAAGTGACTTCAATCAACAGGCAGTAAAACTACCCTGATGTGAAATAATATGTTGTCCAACGTTAAGACAACAAAGGCATATCAAAGCTAAATTAGTGACACTGTAGCATAAACCATGTTAGACTGGTAAAATAGCCCGGTAGAAGAGGATACCAAATCGTATAATAGTGCTCTTAAAAAATATAGAAATAACACAATTTTGTATTAATTAATGTAGTCCGGTATTCTATAGTATTAGTCCATTGAAATGCCATCCTTCTTTGTCCTCACTTCACTTCAGCTTGCATCATTCCACAGGAAATTGTACAGTCCATCATCCACACAGTAGGAGCACAGGAATGAGGGGAAGAGCTTGTATTCAATCACAGACAGACAGACAGACAGACAGACAGACAGACAGACAGACAGACAGACAGACAGACAGACAGACAGACAGACAGACAGACAGACAGACAGACAGACAGACAGACAGACAGACAGCAACACTGTGGGATTCCTTCGTACAGCACACAGGGAGATGTGACCTCTCACAGTTCATGGCATTCCAGTTCCATGTGTCAATAGGTTTATAGTCCATCCCCGGGTTGTTCTACTTTAGACTAACACACTGCCATCCCTACAGTCTGGCAGTCTGTGCACACAAGGAAACATAGCCGTCTTTACTCTACCATGGGAATGGCTCTGGAGATGCGAACATGAGGACAATAATGAAGTGGACAGTTTCGTTTCTTCCGTGTTTTCCGCAAGACTTTTTTTTAGCACAAGAGAACCAATGAACCCAATGGGGGGAATGACTGCACTTTGTGTTCCTCGACCCATCAAATGCGCTGGGATATTTATTCAAAAAAAGTTTTAACATACAGTCTTGGCTCAGCACCATATCCCCGGACTTCAACAACTCTCAACAACTCGAGGATGTCAAACCACTGAGGTTCCATCGCAAGTTCCATTTGCCTTTTTTTTTAGGGCAGACCTTTGTTTTCGTCCTCTCCTTGTGCGTGTCCTCATAGTGACGTCTCGTTGGTGTGAGGTCGTGTGTTCTCCTCCTCCAGCAGGGCGATGCGCTGCTTGAGCATTCGCACCTGGGTGTCGTGGCGCTCCACCATGCCCATCATCTGGCCCTCCATCTTCTTTAGCTTGCTCTGGTGTTTCTTCTTGGCCTTCTCATAGGCTGCCACCAGGTTGCTGCAGCGCCGTCGAATAAAAATAAATAAAAATAAAACTGTTTTCAATATGTGGTCTGTCTCATTTGCAAGGTTGTTTCGTACTGTGGCTAGGTAGTTTGAGAAATCTGATTACAGTAGGATGGAAATTGGGGGTTGTTGATTTGGTGAGAAGTCAAGTGGTTCTTTAGTTAGCAGTTACTATCCTTTATTAGTATATCCTATATTATTTTAGTTGAGGCTAGCAAATCTTACATACTATTTATTGCTGTAGTAAAATACTTTTGATGTATGAGTACACAGTGTGTAGTCATCTACGTAAGGGGCTTTCAACCTTTTTGATACCAGGGCCTACTATTTATTAAGAATTTGAGCCACGGACCTCCATTTGAGGAGATTTCAGCCCCACAGACCCCCAAAACTAAAGATTTCTTTTGCTTTTGTCCACAATACCAGGCTTGATTTGGGAAACAAAACAGTCAAACATGCAGACCAAAATGACCATTAATCTTCTACATTCTCTAGTTGTGTAGACGATTCAGATTATGAATATTTTAACTCTTTTAAAGATGAAACCAAATGGACCCGCAAGGGTCCGTTTCCAAGTTAAGTTTCCTAAGTTTCAGTCATAAACAGACGGTGTGATCATTTCAATCAACAGAAACGAATGCAGAATGGGTGCAGAATGAGAATCATGGTCCATGGACCATGCCTACCTGTTGGCCCGCTTGAGGTCGTTGACAAACTCTGCACTCTGCTGGTGTCGCACCTCACTGCTTTTGGTCAGCCTCTCCAGCGCTGCCACCAGTTCCTGCACGCGACACTTTAGTTTCTTTTCCCTGACGAACGCAAATACACATTACAATTAACATGAGGCAAATTATTTCATACATAATATGTTGATAATCAATACAAAATCTACCTTATTCACGATAGATCTGTACAATATGTGACGAATGGCAAAGGGAATTGGAATACAGTGTTCATGTGGCTTTGTGTGAGTGAATGGCCTTGTTCTTTTCTGACATTTCTACAACCTTCTTGATTTTACAGTACAGGGAGAGAATTCCTACAACACTGAATGTGAAGCCTTTTCATGATTTCATTTACTGTACTGTTACTATACACAGACAGATTCATACACTAGCTGTGACCATGTGTACTACACATGTCTGTCTATACACACACCAGACCTCAAGGGTCTGACTGGGATTTATGGCTGAAACGAGCTCAGACAGGTACTGTATGGAGAGAGCCAGCCCGTTTTGGGATACAACCCGTTAAGACCAGCAAAACATAGAACAAAACAGTGGTTTTAGAAAAGTGCTTCTCAAACAATAGCAGGTACACAAGCTCCCAGCACGTCATTTTGTTGCCACACTCAAAATGGGTAGTGGCAGGGTCTGGGGTGATGTCAGGCATCACATGCCTGAAATGTTTAGCTGACACACAATCAACTTAGGCAAACGACACGCCGTATATCAACTAATAAATTAGCCTCATACCGCTTGAGTGCGTTAGTCAGTTCTGCAGCCAAGTCGCTGTCATTCATGGTTCTGAAGTCGGACAAGCTGATGGCTGGAGACTCCCCTCCATCCTAGAAGACATACAAAATAAACATTAAAACATATACTGTATCTGTGAGGCGATTTATTTTTGTTACTTGTTGATTCCTGCCTTACCACATAGATATTCTATGGTCTTATGACACAAATATGTTTCTCGGCCGACACTAACATGTGACTGGTTTCTAACTAAGCAGCAGCTATGCAAGGGGCAAAATCATATCAGTTGTATCAATGATATCAAGACACATGCACAAACCCACATTGTCCACAAGAGGGCAGCAGTGCATGTGAAAGATCTAATGCTTGCAGGCATAACCATGAACTTAACACTTAATTCACACAGCAACATGAACATTTTGAACATACTGTACTAAAATAACATGCGCTTGGTTTTCAATATTTCTATATGCATGTGGGATTGGCTAGGCCCCGTTTTGTTCTCCTTCTCTTCTCGAAGCCGCAATTCCATAGATGGTAACCAGGACATATTAAGTGACTGAGATCAAAAGGTATCCCCTTTGTAGGCCTGTGTTGATGGATGGCTTGCTATATATGCCAAGCGTGGAACACGAGCCAGGGATAAGAAGAACGGATGGAATGAGGTAAAAGGAGTGGATTGCCGACGATGGTTGATTTTATAGCGACGGTGACACTTTGGCTAAGTGCCTTTGCGTGGCGTGGACGGTTGCATAAAGGTTATGTGTCTACTATGCGTTTGAGTCTGTGCGAAGTATGTGCAGCCGGGTCCTGTGATGAATTGCTGTGATCACAGGATCTGACAGAACGGAATGACATCACATGTGCATGATGTACTGTGTGTGTGCGCGCGCCGGTGTGTTGTCCTTATAGAGCAAGGGGTTTTCAACAGGTGATACGGAGACCACCAGTGGTCCCTGAGAGGATTCCAGGTGGTCCCCAGCTAAATGATGGAAAGTTGGTTAACCAGATGTAACTGTAAAAAATGAAACCAAATGGACCCTTGCAGGTCCATTTGGTTTCATGTTACACTCTCAAGAGTTAAAATATTCATAGGAATCTGAATTAGTCCAAGTATACACAACTACAGAATATAGAAGAATTGCCATTATTTCGATCTATTGTTTGACTGTTTTGTTTCCCAAATCCAGCCTGGTATTGTGGACAAAAGCAAGAAATCTTAAGGTTTGGTCTGTGGGGCTAAAAGGGCCTCAAATTGTGGTCTGTGGCTGAAATGCTGAATAAATAGTGGGCCCTGGTATGAAAAAGGAAAACCGCTGTTATAGAAGACCCAATGTCCTCACAAGAATAGGAAGGGGAGATAGTATTAACTCAGTGGTTAATTATACCCAAATGAAGCCCTTTTGCGGCAGTGGAGGTGTTACACACCTGCTACTTTATATGCTGTACTACCATTATTATGACAGGTGTTGAATTCTACTTCTTCTTAATCAATTCACTACATGTTTGAATCTCCTCTTGCCAACAGGTTGAATCACTTGCCGCATGAACCCAAATGAAAAGACGTTTGGTTCACAGCGCACTTCTATAAGGAAGACTTGACATTTTAATTCTGCTAGCTGAGATATTCACTGGAATATCTTGTCAAATTGCAATGACATACAGTATAGCCTCACTGAATCAAGGCAGCAAGAATGCAATTAATCAATCAATTGAATGACTGAAAATCATCCAGACATTTTTTAACAATCAAATGCTTGTTTTTACTGTACTGTATGTATGATCTGCAACAGCATTCTCATACGGGCCGTTCCTCAACATGTGAAACATGCTTGTCTTTGTTCCAGGCAGGCAGCTCTCCAACGCGGCAGACCGCAGCGTTAAATCCTCAGGCAGGACCCATCTGGCAGTCTAGACTTAAGAATCAACGTGAGCTAACCTTTGCCATTTGGGGTCTCAAGGGTCTGGAACAACCTGCCCGAGGAGATTATGCTAGCCATGTTTTTTGTATGTCTTAGGAAAAAAACACACTTTTAAAAGCTTCCTTTAGGGTGTTTATTCTTTATTTTTCACTCCCCTGTTGTTTTATTAGGCTAGTCTTTTATCGATTACGCACTGTGAGTTGTTCTGTGTTGCTGTGTTGCAGGCAACTGTGGAGCGCTTTGTTTGTTTTGAAAGATGCTACAAATAAAAACTGTACTATTTCAGAATTTCAATCCCTGAATGCCCCGGGGCTCCTATAGAGCCCTGAAGTCCTGACGCCACTCGCTCATCCTCTGGTTCATAGAAGTACATGGAGTCCTCTTAAAATCCTCTCGTGAATTGTGGTCCAAAAATAAACAATCTGACCTCAGCGCTGTTGTGTGGGAGTTGTCTCTGTATCGTTTACTACTTCAGCAGCAGTCTCTCTCACTCGGTTTATTCTTCACATCCATGTGAGTCACGGCCGGAGTGATTTATTTATTTTTCCAATCACAGTTTTTTATGTTATAAGGCGCAATCTAAAATCCCCCTATGGGCATTACAATGCAAATAAAAAGTAACCCGATATTGACGTCAGGCTTTGATGCTCTATTGGGGATATTATTTTATGCGCTTGCCTTCATTACAATGAAAATCTTCATCTCAGAAATCAATAATACAATGTGTTCCTGACAGTTTGTTCATACGGTTTTATTTTCTGCTTCCTACAAAAGCATGGAGAATCCTGAACCAGACTGTTCAGTGTGTGTGGGGGCAGACAGAAGGCTCACCTTGGCTCCTCCAGAGGACTTGTCCTTGCCGCTGCTCCCCGTGGAGCCCAGCGAACGCCTCCGCTGCTCCTGCTGCTCCTCCACCTCCGCCTTCAGGTGCTCGATGTGCACCAGGTAGGCCTGCTCCTGGGCCTCCCTCGTGCTCAGACGCAACTCCACCGCCTTCTTCTCCTTCTCCAGGAGGTACAGCTGGGCCTTCAGCTCCGCCATCTCCTCCTGGAGAGAGGAGAGGAGGGGTATGTAATAAGCAATGTTACACGAGAACGGGTGCAAAGGGGTAGCACTTGCATTCCGCATGTGTCCTTGACATGACTTTTTTTCAGAACCACTGATACAGAAACAAAAGCAAAAACAGCCAGGTAGCCACCAGGGTTCTTTTGTTTTGTTGTGGATATATAGTCTTTTTTATTGTCTATACATACTGTACATATTCATGAATCCACTTGCTGACCGTCTGGCAGTATGTTTTTATACGTGTTTCTTGTGGCCCTACTATTAACATCCAATGGAAGGCAAAATCTAATGCTTTAAGTAGCATGTGACACATCAAATTACCGTAGCGTGTTTTCATGATTTTGAATCCATTCCAAGCATTGGTTTTGCACAAAACTATTCCGGTGGCCACTTTGCCACATTTCATATGGTACAAAATGGGCATATCCACATGAGATCATCATAGCATCTGGATGGTTTCAAAATAAGTTTTGATGGGGAAAACCGTGGCATAGAAATCCTCCCTACATGACCCTCCTATGCAGTGCAGTTTGGGTTAAAAATCTACCTCAGGCTTTGGGTTAGTCTAGTATGTGTAACGTTTCTGCTCCAACGCTACCTTCATGGCCATCAGCTCCTGCATGAGCACGGCGTTCTCCAGGTCCAGGCGGTGCGTCTCTCCGCGGGGCTTCACCTCCAGGCTGAGCGGGTCCACGTGCACGCTCTCCAGGTCCAGCATGGTGAGCTTGACCGCCGCGCGGTCGTTCTTCAGCTGCTGCACGTAGTCCTTCAGCCGCTGCTCGTCCTCCTTGGAGAAGTCTGTGTCGCACGAGCTGGCTGTGGAGCTGGTGGTGCTGCATGGGGAGGAACACAGGGACCACGTTAAATAGATGGAGAGGAACACAGGGACCACGTTAAATAGATGGAGAGGAACACAGGGACCACGTTAAATATATGGAGAGGAACACAGGGACCAAGTCAAATATATGGAGAGGAACACAGGGACCATGTTAAATAGATGGAGAGGAACACAGGGACCATGTTAAATAGATGGAGAGGAACACAGGGACCACGTTAAATAGATGGAGAGGAACACAGGGACCATGTTAAATAGATGGAGAGGAACACATGGACCACGTTAAATAGATGGAGAGGAACACAGGGACCACGTCAAATACAGGTCCATTCCAAAAAATTAGAATATCAAGGAAAAGTTGGTTTATTTCCACAATTCCATTCAAAAACCCGAACTTTCATTAATCATAGATCCAGTTCTCACATTGTAAATGATTTCAAGTATTTATTTGTTTATTTTTACACAATTTTGACTTCCAGCTCATAAAACCCACCAAATCAGGATTTCAAAAAATTAGAATATTTCATGAGACCACTAAAAAAAGTGTTTTAAACAAGAAATGCTGACTATCTGAAAAGCATATTAATGTATGCAGTTAGTACTTTGTCTGGGCTACTTTAGAACAAATTATTTCATTAATGGGGCGTGGCATGGAGGTGATCAAACTGTGGCACTGTTGAGGTGTTATGGAAGCCCAGTTTTGCTTCAATAACAGCCATAAATGAATTTGTATTGTTCAGTCTTATGTCTCACACCTTCCTCTTGACAATACAACCCAGATTCTCTGTTGGGTTAAAGTCAGGACAGTTGACAGGTCAGTTAAGCACAGTAATACCATGGTCAGTACAGCAGCTACTAGTAGTTTTGGCTCTGTGGACAGGTGCCAAATTGAGCTGGAAAGGAAAATTAGCATCTCCATGAAGCTTGTCAACATACTGAAGCATAGGGTACTCTAAAAGATGGCTGTGTTGCAACCACTGGTGAGTTTTCAATGTCAGTGGATTAACACCAGCCGATAACATGGCTTGGAGACTGGACATGGCAAAACACATGATTTAGGCCATGTTATCGGCTGAAAACTTCAACACAGGCATCTTTTTAGAGTACCTTGTGCTTCGGTATGTTGACACGCTTCATGGAGATGCTAATTTTCCTTTCCAGCTCGATTTGGCACCTGCCCACAGAGCTAAAACTACTAGTAGCTGCTGTACTGACCATGGTATTACTGTGCTTAACTGACCTGTCAACTGTCCTGACTTTAACCCAACAGAGAATCTGGGTTGTATTGTCAAGAGGAAGGTGTGAGACATAAGACTGAACAATACAAATTCATTTATGGCTGTTATTGAAGCAAAACTGGGCTTCCATAACACCTCAACAGTGCCACAGGTTGATCACCTCCATGCCCCGCCCCATTAATGAAATAATTTGTTCTAAAGTAGCCCAGACAAAGTACTAACTGCATACATTAATATACTTTTCAGATAGTCAACATTTCTTGTTTAAAACACATTTTTTTTAGTGGTCTCATGGAATATTCTAATTTTTTGAAATCCTGATTTGGTGGGTTTCATGAGCTGGAAGCCAAAATTGCGTAAAAATAAACAAATAAATAATTGAAATCATTTACTATGTGAGCACTGGATCTATAATTAATGAAAGTTCGGGTTTTTGAATGGAATTGTGGAAATAAACCAACTTTTCCTTGATATTCTAATTTTTTGGAATGGACCTGTAGATGGAGAGGAACACAGGAACCACGTTAAATAGATGTTGGTGCTAGAGAGAAAAACCTCGTCAAAGACTGCATAAAGGGCAACTGTCGGCCTCAGGTTAATATTGATGCGTCTAATGTGGCCTACAGGTTAATATGGGAAAACCGATAGTATCATTGATTGCAAATGTTTATTGCAAACAGGACCCACTTTAATTCATCTATTATATTTACAAAAAGAAAAGAAAAGCACAATTTACAAGGTGAAAACGCATCACTGTGTGATCACCGCTCAGCTATTTTTGCTAGAATAGAAGTAGGGCAAAAAAAAGTTAAAATACAGAGATAAGGCAAGAAATAAGGTTGCGTTTGACAGCCCTGCTGCCCACCATTAAAGTTGGCACAGCCCTGAAATAGGTGGTGGTGGAGGAAAGGAAGAGAAGAAACACATCAAACAGATCAGTTGTTTTAGCTTCTCAACCTTTCTTAGGCTGCGACCCTCCCAAAATCACATATGAACAGGGATCCCCCCCTTAAATATAAAGACAACCGAACAAGAGAAGTTGGTTTACAAAGATGTGGCAGAGCTGTGTGTGTGTGTGTGTGTGTGTGTGTGTGTGTGTGTGTGTGTGTGTGTGTGTGTGTGTGTGTGTGTGTGTGTGTGCGTGCGTGCGTGCGTGCGTGCGCGCGCATGTGTGTGTATGCACGTGTGTTTGCATGTGCATGCACACAGCACACACATGTGTACACCACTCGGTACTCAACAATGACTGAATACACTGCACTTACTGTACCATATCATCAAATCACAACACACGGCCATGAAACATCAACTATTAGATCTCAAACTCAATAGTGACATGTATTGTGGTGGGAGAACATTGCTGAACCACTTAAGGTTATATCTGATCCAATTGAGGAAGGATGTTCTGTGTTTGCATTGCTGCAAAACAAACGCATAATGTTCAGTGAAGAAGAGAGACAATACCACAAAAGAGAAATACAATCTGCATAATGTCAGACAAAACGCCCAAAAGATGTTCATGGTGGAAAAAGTAATAATTATATAACTATAACCAATAATAATAACAACTAATCCAATAAATAAATGACTCAACTCATATACTGCATATCAACCTGCATCTATTCTCTTGCATATTGTACCTTAGTGGAGATTCCTGTAATTGTGTTTGCGGTCTCTAGTCATGGTGCAGTGGGGGAGAAGAGGCTTAGAGGTCAACCAATCACAGAAATCTCAGCACCAGACCATGCGACTAGAGTCTAGACTCTTGTAAGCCGATATAAAGTACACAAGGTAAATTTGAGCTTAGTGACGCGTTTCTTTTTCCTGGTATTCTGACGCGCCATACAGTACAGTGCGTCACACTGGGCTCATGAAAGAAGAGATACTAATATCGATCCATGCACACTGAGGTACAGTATGTCTTGGACAGTTATGCACAAACAGGTACCGTAATTTCCGGATTATAAACCGCACCTGAATATAAGCCGCACCAGCTAAATTTGGGGCAAAATACTGATTTTTCCTTGTATAAGCTGCACCTGACTATAAGCCGCACCAGGCTTATAGTCAGGTGCTTTATGTTAGAGCAGTGGTTTTCAACTTTTTCACAATTAAACATCATCTTCATCCCACAGACCCAAAAACTAAAGATTTCTTTTGGTTTTGTTCACAATTCCAGGATGGATTTTCTCAAACAAAAGAGGCAAAACATCAAAATTAGACCAAACTGAACATGACTTATGACTTTTAATTAAGTGGTGCTAATTTAGATGGTGAATATCATAACTCTTGAGAGCGTAAACATGAATTCATTTCATTCATTCATTTCATTTTTACGCTCTCAAAGAGTTACATCTGGCTAACCAACTTTCTATCTTTTAGTCTGCGGAGCCCACCTGGAACCTGGAAAATCCATAGATTGGCTGCACCGTTGTATAAGCCGCAGGGTCAAAAGCATGTGAAAAAAGTAGCGGCTTATAGTCCAGAAATTACGGTATATATACTGTTTATATGATCCAGAATTGAACAACATTCTATCTGACCTGTCACATCTGGTGTGGCTATTGGGAGGACAAACCATCTCACCTGGTGTGACTGTTGGGAGGACAGACTGTCTCACCTGGTGTGACTGTTGGAGGACAGACTGTCTCATCTGGCGTGACTGTTGGGAGGACAGACTGTCTCACCTGGTGTGACTGTTGGAGGACAAACTGTCTCACCTGGTGTGACTGTTGGGAGGACAGACTGTCTCACCTGGTGTGACTGTTGGGAGGACAGACTGTCTCACCTGGTGTGGCTGTTGGAGGACAGACTGTCTCACCTGGTGTGACTGTTGGGAGGACAGACTGTCTCACCTGGTGTGACTGTTGGAGGACAGACTGTCTCACCTGGTGTGACTGTTGGAGGACAGACTGTCTCACCTGGTATGGCTGTTGGAGGACAGGCTCTCCCAGGGCTGGACGGTGCAGCCGCTGACGGTGAAGGCTGCTCCTCCGCAGCTCCCGTCCAGACGCGTCAGCAGCTCCTTGGCTGCGTTCTCGGCAGTCTTCCGGCTGTCCTGGGCCCTCTTGAGGATCTGGCTGGTGCTCTCCTCACCGCACTGATCTCCTATGTACACACACATACGCACATTTTACATGATTTACAATCTAAACAAAGGCTATCTGGAGGGCCGGACAATCAATACATTTTGTCAACACGATCGTAAGTTATTTAGCTTGTTATTCTTTTGACCAAAAAGACAATGCGCAAAAAAGAAAAAAAAAAAGATATTTATCTAAATCTGTTAACATGTCAGTAGACGGCCAGCGAAATGTTCACATCTGGTTCGTTTTCGGGTTGTATCCATGTCCCAGCAACCTAAGTATCCTTCACACGTTGGTGTAGAGCTCCTTCTATCGTAAACAAATGAAAAAGCCCATACGATGGCAATGTGGTGTGCTTGGCAGTCGAATGCTGGATTTAATGTGAGGTAATATGTCCTTGGCAGTCAATGTGCTACATTCACACCCCAGGAGAAAGACATGCGGTCCATCTGGGAAGTGACTAACGTGCCTTGGTAATTTGTAATGAGAGGCAGGCCATTGTTTTGGAAGCACTGCAAATGTTTTCCACACTACATGTCCCACACCCTCCATGAGCTGGTCCAGGCAAAGGCCTGTGTCACTCACTTCCCATCATGAAGCAGCCTATGCACTTTTTAACCTACCGGTCGCAATAGCATGAGCGCACAGACACTGATATGCTGTGTCTTATGCGCCACAACATGAAAATTAATGCATATCGTTGCTGTCTAGCTTGGAATTTCATATGACCAAAACATTACTCTCCATTGGATCATAATTTGATCCAATGGAGCCAATGTAGTTATTTTTTCATAGTCTTAAGCACTTTTTTTCCTTTTTGTCTTTTTTTTGCTTTTGGGCTTTTGTGCCTTTATTTATAGTAACAGTGAAGATAGACAGGAAAGAGTGACAGAGAGAAGGGGAGAGACCTGCAGAAAAAGTTGTCGTGAATGGGGCTTGTGCAAAAGAGGGAAATAGTTCGCACACCATATAGTAGCTCCCAGGATCCTTTATTCGGAGACAACCTTTCGACCCTACATGGGTCTTCGTCAGGCCCAGACCCGACGAAGGTTCTCTCTTTTGCACGTTCTACATTTTTTTTAGTTCACTTTTGTTTCAGTTTCTCATGAATGCGGGCTCAAACACGCAACACGCTGTCAACCGAGAGCCTAAATTATGTGGCATGTGTCTGGACCGTTAGGCCAGCGTGGAAGGAACACGTTATTCCAACCAGTTTCAGTCCCCTCCATCAGGCACCCAGGCTGGCCAGGGGGAGGCAGTCTAGAGGCCAAGATTAGTAACACTTTCGCTTTCACTCATTTATTTTTTTATTCTCAGAATAAAAGATCTATAAGCTCTGCGCAGTGTTGCATCGAACTGCATTGTGTGCTTGTATGTCGGCTATTTTTGACACTTTCTTGTGACGATGCAGTATCATGATGAAGTAGGGCATGACAGTAACCGTCATCATTATTTGCACCCATCCGCAGAGCGCAGGGCAGTGGCAACCTGACTCAGTTCTCATTACCAGAAAAGATTCTTTTTTGCTCAGTGGAATGCAGTTGCCATTGTATTTTTATGAATAACCCCAACAGCCTCTAGCCTAAAGAATAGCTGCTTCCACTGCCACACAATCACCTAGCTGACAGCCGTGTTCAGAATTGTTCTCATTAGCCGCAGCATTGAGCTGATCCATTCATGCCCAGCTCAAGCAAGAATGTTGCTGCGAACGCACTCCATTCACTTCCAAGGAGGTCTATAGCACCATTTGTTCGATCTCTGTCCTTTTCTCCATTATTGAAACATCTCAGAGACTCATTTCATTGATTCAATTAATGACCAAAAATCGGCTGTGGTTAGCAGCCAATACAGAAAGACTCAATAATAAAAGCATGGCCAAGTCAGGATATCTGAAGAGAGATAGATCATCACAGATAAAACTCTGAATCTCCTTCACAACAGTGGAAGCTGTGACCTTGTCCCCGAGACAAGGAAACCCTGCATTATTATCACTTTTCTAGCAGCTCTCCTCCTGGAAGTTTCTTAGAATTGCCTTTTCTCTGTAATGTGACGTGCTACCACCTTGTCAGTGCCACTATATAAAACGGAATTTCTTTCACCATATTCTCTCCAGGCTCCACACAGCCAATATAATACTCTTTCATTATATTAAAATCACAAAACAATGTTATTGTCCCGATAAATGAGACACTGTATACAGTATATGTTACTTACTGATACTTACTGATCTATTATCCGAAAATATTGATATATGCTTAGCACTGTGGTGTTTGCATGTTCCCTGTTAGTGTGGGTTTCCTACTGCACAAAGATAAATTATTAGGGACATGCTCCTGCCTCGGGGCTGGAGCTGCGCGGTCCCTGAGCGCTGCTTCACGGCTGCCCACTTCACCTACTGTACTAGTTAGGATGGGGCAAATGCAGAGGACAAATCCTTCCCCTGGAATCATTGAAGTATAACTTAGCAAAAAGGGTTAACTGAAATGTGGTGTAGTGTGGTGGTTATACTGTATGTACTAGATCTTCAGGCAGCCTTCAAATCTAGACTTATATTACGCAGATCAGAGCAAGGATCACCCAGATGTGGCCATTTGAAGTGTTAAACCTTGCTGTGACACTGCAGTAGTGTCGCATGCGGTATGTTTGCAATTGCTTGTTGTTCCTCTGGCTGGGACTATTCTCATGCCAGGTCCCAGAACAGTGGTTTGTGCCAGGTCTGGTGCGGATCAGGGCCTGTGGTCCGCTGGGGCTCCGAGTCTTGCTCAAGGACACTTTGACACTAACTCTAGGGGAGCTCAGGATCGTGCTGGAACCGTCATATTTTTTTATTCCCCCCCCCATCCGGGCCACTTTACCGGCCACTCTACCTCTGGGCCACTCTACCCCTGAGCCACTGCCGCCCAGAACATAAGAACAAAGTGTTTCTTTACCTACGGATCCGACTCCTGCTGCTCTGAACTGTCCCAGGACCAGGTTCTGCTCACTCTCTGCCAAAGCCAACAGCAGTTCATAAGCCTCGATGCACTGCTCACTGGGGGGGGACAAACGCACGCACACACAGACACAGACACACACACGCCCGTCAGATAACAAAACACACATATGGTTCAGACAGAATCTTTCATAGACAGTATTTGCAGTGCTCTGCAGATTCTCTCAGTAAAGCTGCCATGCACTCTCCCATGGCAGCACTGAATGCATCCATACCATTTTTTCTGAAAGGGCTACTACATATGCGTATACGATATACAAATATATTATATATGGATTGTATACTACAGATACACACACACACCCTCTACAGTAAACACCCAAATATGTATTTTTAAAGGCACCAACGTATTAGACAGACAGGTAGATTCCTACATTTTATGCAGAAGACTGGGGCTCTGGTAATCTAATTAAAATGCTGACTGTAGTGCTCGGTTAGGGACATACCTCATCAGGTAGCACATCACATAAAGAGGCAGAGGCCCATGGCTTAGATGAAATGCTAATGACATGCTAATGAGAGTTCATCCACACAAGGCAAGAGGAAGAAGAAATTGAATAGGCCAGCAGGGATATGGATTTAACTGTATGCATGCTTTGAAAAACAGGGAAGAATCTAGGTCTACAGTATGTCACAACTTTGGCTATTTAGTTATTTTTAAATCGTGAAAATGTGTGCAAATCTTTGAATGGACAATTATTTATTTTTTTAAGCAATTTTTTTATTCAAATATTTGCTTCTGGGTGTACCCAGGATGAAATATTTTGAGATGTGGGTCTGTGGCCAAACGCATAGAATTTTGAAGGTTCCTTTTCTGCCCATTAGCTAACGCAGCTGAGAAAATATACAGTAGTAAGTGCCATGTCCACAATTTATAGGTTGAAACGAAACATTTTTTTTTAAATTGAGTCCAAATTCTGTATTGCTGTGGGAACGCCCATGAAGAAACCTATCATTTATCTATACATTGTTCACACTCGATGGTTCTGTCCAGACATTTCTTTCCATCATTATAATTGGACCAAAGCACCTCATGTTGTGATATATTCGATGTTGTTGTAGTGCAGGTCCATGTCTAACTTTGATGTAATTAGCTCCCGATATAAATAACCTCATTAATATTCAGGCTAAAACATCATGTTCACGCTTGCAAATTGAAAGGACATACTGTGGAAGAGTGTGATTCCTTATATGACCAGATGTTTGTGTTTTTAATTAGCTAAAAGCATGACAAGCCTGAAAACACCAACACAAATCCCCCTGACCCAATCCATAGTGGGGGTCGCTTGCTTCAACTACACTCCATCTTTTTTCCACCTTTTCTTGCTGCTCCTTGCAGAATGGCTTCCCCTGCTGCTGTCAGGGAGAAACCTTGTATGTTGCAAACTGAAGCATTTGATTCTGTGGAATGATTAGATTTCAGTCACAGGCTCTTGGGGTTTTTCATTGTTTAAATACTTTGTAAAACCTGCAAAATGAAATAAAGGGTGCTACTAAAAACAAAACAAAAAAAACACAATACCAAAATATGGACATATATGGACAAGTTTTCCACCCGACAGCAACCTTATGAAGTTCATGTGACTTCTTCCCTGACATCCTGTGTGTGTGTGTGTGTGTGTGCGCGCGCGTGCGTGCATGTTGTATTATTCTGTACCTGTACTGCAGGGCCAGTCTCAGAGCCGTAGCGTTGGACTCGTATTTGCCCACCAGCATGCTCATTCTCTCAGCGTTGCCCTTACACTCCTCCAGAGTGATGGTCAGCAGGTCGTTCTGAGACTTCAGGTGTTCAATGCGGCTAGACACAGACACACACACACACACACACACACACACACGCACACGCACGCACACACGCACGCACGCACACATACACACGCACGCACACACGCACACACACCCGCCAGCCAGCACACACACGCGCACATGCACACACGTACACAGTTACATATCATCGTTACTGGGCAGAAACCTTGCAAATGAATGCTCCACTTTGTCATACTATGTCAAAAACATGTCGCATCACAAGCTTGTAGATGATCTGATTTTGAAAAAATAAGTGAACTAGGTCTGCACTTGCGTAGTAGGACCAAGTAGGACCTGGCCTACTTTTGTGTGAGCAGAGCGAGCAATCCATCCAAAAACAAATAAAAACCCATATTTTTAATATGCTCTTAGAAAACATATTAATAATTGTTTTTGCAGAATCTCCTGTAGAAATTAATATTCATGACACTTATAAATGTTTCTTAATTACGGCACCATCACGTCATCACCTAAACTGGCCAATCGGAATACTTTAAGGGACGACCGATGCTCTGCCTGATCAGGCAAGTGATAAATTCAAGTGAGTTGCAGTAGTGATTACAGTAGGTGTTTCCATTGGTGATTTTAGGAGTGTGCCAGGACACTTGCCCCCGTGGTGGCCAAAAAAAAAAAACGGTGGGGTAAAAGAAATAAAAAATAAAAGCATGTAGGTACTTATCTTACATAATTAGTTGCTTATATTCTAAACCAGTGGTTTTCAACCATTGTCAAACCATGGCCCACTATTTATTCAGCATTTTAGCCACAGAGGACCACCACAGTTTGTCCACAGTTAGGAAAGGAACTGGCAAAACCTGGTCAAAATAACAATTATAAACTGTTGAAAGTGTAAATTGAAAACAAAATGACCTGCTGAGAGAGCCTAAAATCGCCTATGGGTGTTTGTGGGTTTTGTGAGGTGAGACCACTCGGAGGCCCAGCTTTGTCTCTATGTACATCCCTGTGTCGTGCAGTGGTTCTATTGCACCACACTTCAGACTTGCGGTCAGTATTTCCTCTCTAAATATTGAACACATGAAGTACACACGAGGTTTCCATGCACTCAACAACAATGATATATAGTTAATTTAAAGCCAATGGCCTTCCAATGCCTTTCTTATCATTCCGCGCTCCTTGCAGTCAGTCAGAATAACATGAATACAATTATAACCTAATTTAGTTCCTTTGCACTGATAAAAAAAAGAAAGAAAAATGTGTGCAGCATCATATGTAGACGTTGTGGGTTTGCTGTTTTAGTGCTGATGATAGCACTGATAACCTTAAAACCTGTGCATTACCAACACAAACACTGCAGTGACTGAATGAAGGTATTCATAGTGCTGAGCAGAGACTACTGCACCCCATTAAAAAAGGCCCATTCATGCAGTTTAGTGGTGGAAAGCTGGCACATGTCAGTGGTGGTTACCACCAGCGGTGGAAAGTACATTTACTCAAGTACTGCATTTTGCATCATTTCAATGAGATCATTTCTTTACTCAAACAAAATACTGTACTTCTACTTCCTGCAATTCGTTTAAAAGTTTAAGTTACTAGTTACTTACACGTTATTACAAAAGATTTGGTATTTTCGAAAGGTCTCCTATACATTTGTTAAGTGTTCAGTCATTCTGTCATTTACTTTTAGTGCTTCAAGTATATTATGAAGCCAACAACAAGATCTATTGAATCTGAACATCATCCCATCCTCGCGGTGAACATTTGGTAGAAATAGCAGATTTACTAGAGTAGATCGACTGTTTTTGTGGGACAATATTTAGTACATAAGGGGAAAAGAAAGAGTGGGAAAGGTACAGAGCCCTGGGAGTCATGTTTGTTAATTCAGTAGTACAGTACTGTACATAGGGTATAAGCCAATTGTTATATAAATAGGGAGATTCACAAACAGTACATTCTTAAAGGGATTGAATTGTAAATGGAAAATAGCAGCACATTCAGAACTCTTGCACTGCAAAATACAGGTCAGTTTTATTCCAATGTTTACAGTACTTTACCAAGAAAAACAAACCTCCAGGAAAAAAAGACATCTAGAGCAGACTAGGCAATCAGCTAGAATCTAGGGGATTTGTTTATCATCTAGCTCCCCAGATGATTAAAACATGGCTTCCAATGCTCTTTTATTTACATACTGCAGTGTATGTATCACTGATTGGGCCATTAAAACAAGCTAATGCCAGTATATCGGTTGATGCTTGCAAGCTGCATTCATCCTCACGATTGCTGTGAGATATTTTAATGCAGTATAGAAGTAATTCAGAGCCAATCATGGTCCACAAAACACAAATTGCACCTTCAATCAAGACAATACTGTTACATTACATGGTCCAAGATCAATGACAATGGCCACACACTACATTGCACACAGAATACAGACTCTAATTATCGAACTCTCTCATCTAAGCTATGGTATTGTTCTAAGCTAGAATTGCCTTAATTTGATAACCTGCTTTGATTCCAATGTCCCCGTTTCTACAGGCCTCTAGGAATTAACAGCTTTTTACTAGCGAGCTTTGAAATGCTTGCTAGCACTTGAATGATTGAGCGATTATTCTTAATCCATTTCTATTGCATTTTGTTTCTTAGATTTCTTTTCTCTCTTCTTTCTTTCTTCTTCTTTTTTAACTCCACATTTTACAGTACTTCAGTCATGCAAGTGCTAGAGAGTATGGCAGTCGCGTCAACAACAATATTTTGGTTCCAGTAGTGATTCTTTAGGAGGGTCCGCCATAGCAGAGTTGATAGAAAGGCCAACTGGGAATCGGAATACAGCCGGTTCAATCACAGGCTGCCTTCCCTTAAGGCAAGAAAGACACTTACCCATTAGCCACTAATCAAAATCACCTGAGGAGTCATCATCTGGGTCAAGCTGTAAAAAGGTTTCCCCTGTGCCTGGGACTGGAAAGGTACTACCCCCATATTGCTAATTTTGCAAGGTTTACCAGATTCATCAGGTTTGTCATAGCCAGTAAAATTAGTACGTGTTTCAGGTGTGTATGTCAAACATCATATGTTGTTAAAATGCACTTTAATGGGTAGCATGAACTGAGGATTTAGCTTGTAGGGTAAACATAAATACACACTGTAGAAGTATTGAAGAGAAAAACTTGGTATAGTGGTCACCTGTTGAGCCTCTCCGTCTCCACCTCAAACTCCCGGATCTTGCTCTCGGAGATGGCCGAGCCGTGGGAGTACAGGGTCTGGAAGATCTCCTGGATGTTGGAGCAGTCCTGCAGGGAATGGGCCAGGTGCTCCGCTACGTTACTGGACACCTGCAGGCATACGCAGCACAACACTTCTAGTTTCACTTATTTATAGATTTTCATAGGGAAAACACTGCCATCTATCTTTTCATTAATAAACAAGGGAAGAATACACTAAGACTAGGTCTTAGCACACAGGTACCGTATGTCATACATGACATATGCCAACAGTGTGATGGCAACTATGCACTTTTGTGCAATGCCAGACTACTACCTTATAGTGGAGCGGGTTAGCAAAACTATTGTTCACTTTTTGAGAAAAGCGTGAAAATTGGTACACGCATAGCCAAAGACATTCTAAAAATATTTGGATGTGGAGGCATCTTGAATTCCAAGATGGCGGCCCCCAAAATCCAAGATGTCTGCCCAGAAATGTGGTTTTTCTGTCATAACTTGAAATGCATTGATTTTACGCCCATAGATGTATTGAACGTTAATAAAAAGTTGGCCATTACGGACGATTTGGTACCAAGTACGTGTCTGTATCTCCTACGGTTCTTGAGATACAGTATATAGGCACTTTCACAGATTGAGGAGAGCAAGACATTTGTAACATTGATTCTTAAGTCAATCAAATGGTCATACAGACATGAAAATTGGTACACACACTCTGCAAACCCCACTATTTCTAAAAGTACTGCATGCCCTGCAAAATTCCAAGATGGCAGCCCCCAAAATCCAAGATGTCTGTCCAAAAATGTGGTTTTTCCTTCATAACTCGAAATACGAAGATCTTAAGCCCCATATATGTATTGAACGTTAATATAAAGTTGGGCATTACGGACATTTTGATACCAAGTACATGTCTCTATGTACTACGGTTCTTGAGTTACAACATATCCGTATTCATGAGGCACCAAAAGTGTAACATTTTGGCACATTTCACTATTTAACTCAAAGATCCCTTCATCACTTTCAGGAATCATTTTCAGGAAATGGACCTACATGTATCTGCTATCATAAACCACTTCAAGTTTCTCAATTGATGAAACGGGTCGGGAGTTATTAAACCGATCGTAAAGGGCTGTTTCAGTGCTAAATTTGCTGCGTATAGTTAGCGAACATAAGCCACCCAGAAATGTCTGTCTGTGCATCCCTCCTTCACAATAAGTGTATATCTGAAGCGGACGCACCAAGTGCAGCATGTGTCCTAGTATAATGGTATAATATGCTAATAGGCGTAATAGTGTAATATATGCAATAGTGTAATAGGGCTAATAGTGTAATCTATGCAATAGCGGTATACTGTAATAGGGAATATATGTAATAGTGTCCTAGTGTAACATGTGTAATAGTGTATTAGTGTAATATGTGTAATAGTATAATAGGGCAATATGTGTAATAGTGTCATAGTGTAACATGTGTAATAGGGTAATATGTGTAATAGTGTCATAGTGTAACATGTGTAATAGGGTAATATGTGTAATAGTGTCATAGTGTAACATGTGTAATAGTGTAATAGGATAATATGTGTAATAGTGTCATAGGGTAATATGTGTAATAGTGTCATAGTGTAATAGGGCAATATGTGTAATAGTGTAATGGTGTAACATGTGTAATAGGGTAATATGTGTAATAGTGTCTTAATGTAACATGTGTAATAGGGTAATATGTGTAATAGTGTCATAGTGTAACATGTGTAATAGTGTAATAGGATAATATGTGTAATAGTGTCATAGGGTAATATGTGTAATAGTGTCATAGTGTAATAGGGCAATATGTGTAATAGTGTAATGGTGTAACATGTGTAATAGTGTAATAGGGTAATATGTGTAATAGTGTCTTAATGTAACATGTGTAATAGTGCAATAGGGTAATATATGTAATAGTGTCATAGTGTAACATGTGTAAGAGCGTAATAGGGTAATGTGTAATAGTGTCATAGTGCAACATGTGTAATAGGGCAATATGTGTCATAGTGTAACATGTGTAATAGGGTAATAGGTTAATATGTGTAATAGTGTAATATATGTGCATTAAGGTAAGAGTGTGGTATATGAAATAGCTGTATAGTGTAATTGCCCTATTACACTATTGCACATATATTACACTATTACACGTATTAGCCTATTACACATATTACACTATTACACATATTGCACTATTACACATGTTGCACTATTACACCATTACACATGTTATACTATGACACTATTACACATATTACCCTATTACGCTATTACACATGTTGCACTATGACACTATTTCACATATTACCCTATTACACTATCACACATGTTACACCATGACACTATTACACATAGTGCCCTATTACACTATTACACATGTTACACTATGACACTATTACACATATTACCCTATGACACTATTACACATATTATCCTATTACACTATTACACATATTACACTATGACACTATTACACATATTATCCTATTACACTATTACACATGTTACACTATGACACTATTACATATATTACCCTATTACACTATTACACATGTTACACTATGACACTATTACCCTATTACACTATTACACATGTTACACTATGACACTATTACACATATTGCCCTATTACACTATTACACATATTACCCTAATGCACTATTACACATGTTACACTATGACACTATTACATATATTACCCTATTACAGTATACCGCTATTGCATATATTACACTATTAGCCCTATTACACTATTACGCCTATTAGCATATTATACCATTATACTAGGACACATGCTGCACTTGGTGCGTCCGCTTCAGATATACACTTATTGTGAAGGGCAGATGCACAGACAGACATTTCTGGGTGGCTTATGTTCGCTAACTATACGCAGCAAATTTAGCACTGAAACAGCCCTTTACGATCGGTTTAATAACTCCTGACCCGTTTCATCAATTGAGAAACTTGAAGTGGTTTATGATAGCAGATACATGTAGGTCCATTTCCTGAAAATGATTCCTGAAAGTGATTAAGGGATCTTTGAGTTAAATAGTGAAATGTGCCAAAATGTTACACTTTTGGTGCCTCATGAATACGGATATGTTGTAACTCAAGAACCGTAGTACATAGAGACATGTACTTGGTATCAAAATGTCCGTAATGCCCAACTTTATATTAACGTTCAATACATCTTTGGGGCTTAAGATCTTCGTATTTCGAGTTATGAAGGAAAAAACACATTTTTGGACAGACATCTTGGATTTTGGGGGCTGCCATCTTGGAATTTTGCAGGGCATGCAGTACTTTTAGAAATAGTGGGGTTTGCAGAGTGTGTGTACCAATTTTCATGTCTGTATGACCATTGGATTGACTTAAGAATCAATGTTACAAATGTCTTGCTCTCCTCGATCTGTGAAAGTACCTATATGCTGTATCTCAAGAACCGTAGGAGATACAGACACGTACTTGGTACCAAATCGTCCGTAATGGCCAACTTTGTATTAACGTTCAATACATCTATGGGCGTAAAATCAATGCATTTCAAGTTATGAAGGAAAAACCACATTTCTGGGCAGACATCTTGGATTTTGGGGCCGCCATCTTGGAATTCAAGATGCCTCCACATCCAAATATTTTTTAAATGTCTTTGGCTATGTGTGTACCAATTTTCACGCTTTTCTCAAAAAGTGAACAATCTGCCCTAATAAGAGAGCTAAACCGCTCCACTATTACAGTAGCTTGTACATTGGCAAAAACACCAAAACCTTAAGCAATGAATATGTGAACCAAAAAAGTATTTTTAGTGGGTTCTCTGAGCCAGCTGTGAACCAGATATGTTAACCCATTTAGACCTGAGACCAATACTAAAGACCTAACATTTGTTTTTAGAACCACTTATGTTGCACTGTGACCTAATATTCCACATAGGTTGGACAGCCTATTTAAAATGGCCTCTCTTCAGTAAGATTAGTAAGATTGTCTGATGAAGGTCTGTGAACCAAAATGCTAATTTCCAATTCACTTATTTGCACTTTAAGACAAAATACCAGGAGGAGTAGGAGGAGGATAACACATTCCTTAGTATGAGTTTTTTCAGTTTCGCAGTAGCCTACATGCTTTGCAATGAACAGCATTAACTGCTCAATCGTTGGGATGTACAGTATGTGAACGGATTAGCCTGCTTGGGGTAAGTTAAGGGTTGCAACGGGTGTGCATGTGTGCATGAAGTTATGTGAGTATGTACTATAAGTGGGCGAAGGGATAGGGTGGGATACGGTACAGTGCAGAGACAGAAAAGACACGGTTGAGAGAGAAAGAGAGAGAGCGAGGGAAGAGGCTGCTATGCATGCAACAGTGGTCACCCGTCCAAACACTCTTCCGTGTGTGTGTGTGTGTGTGTGTGTGTGTGTGTGTGTGTGTGTGTGTGTGTGTGTGTGTGTGTGTGTGTGTGTGTGTGCGTGCGTGCGTGCGTGCATGGGTGTTTGGGCTAAAATACTGCATGTATTTTAGCCCATTTGAATACTTGAATTCTTAATTAGACATACTACAACAAAGTTATGCATGCAGTCTGTTGTATATCTGAAAATGAACGCCTGGAGAATAACATAAATAGGGAAGCCTTTTTAAAGTGGCTGAAGTTTTTTTTTTTTTTTTTTACATGTCGAGTCTTTAATCCTTGTGTTGTGCATCTGCAGTAGAAATCTATGCAATTATTCTGATGCCGTCTGCAATTCGCTTCTGCGATAATACCGGTAAATCAAGTTCGCTCTTATCTTGATGTGTGGCGTGTCACTGGCTGTGTGGCTCTGGGCTGTCTGTCTTCATCGTGGCGTGCCATAAAGCAGCGGCGGCGACGCCACGTGCACGCTGCTTTACAACACGGTGACTTAGCAAAGGACTTCATTTAGGAGAGGGAAGTGGAACGGTGCTCGGCGAGACGAGAAGCTTATCTGCTGCCGCTGCTGCTGCTGCATTCCATCAGATAACGCACCCCGAAGCACGTCGCGTACTTCGACCTTCGCATCGTGCGGCGAGAATAGGAGGGAAATTGGGAATAGCTGAGAATAGCTAGACCTATACAAGTTCTTGAAGGTCTGTTGTTCTCGGGAGTGTTTTTCCCACCCTAAAACATGATTGTCGGGTATTATTGTTATATGTGGAGGAAGATTTTTGTATTTGTTTTGTCTTAAGGTTACAGTATTTGTACACTTGTTTGCCAGGTGGGTGGTGGTGATGGGTCCTGGACTGAAGCCACACCCACAGCTTTAGTTGTATGATAAAGGGAGAGGAGTTAGGGGAGGGGCTGATAATGTGATGTTCCTATTTATTAGAAAGGTTTCGGCTCCTAAAATACAAAAGGAAGACATCATTGTATTAAAAACAGCACACCAAGGAGTCTAATTAAGTACTGTCACCTATCACAGGAATGTCCTCATCCCAGCCTCTCTCTCCTCCTATTTCCTTCAATCGCTCCTGTGTCTTTCCCCGTCACCTCCTCCATGTCACTGTCCTAGTCTGACCTCCTCACGTTCCTCTCCTCTTTACCTTTCCTCCTCTTCTCTTCTTTTCCCTTTCTCTCCCATCCCCCCTCCCTCCCCTCTCCCTCTTGTTTCTGTAATCTATTTTAGGAACCGTGGTTTTCTACTGAAGGACTGACACAGAGTTTTGTTGGATGAAGCTTCCCGGAACAGACCAAGAAATAAGAGCCCCCCGGAAAACATTAGGATTGATTTTCCATCACAAACACCCTGTGTGTGCACACGCACGCGATTATGCATGCACACACACATGCATGCATGGTATGCGCGCACACACACACACACACACACACACACACACACACACACACACACACACACACACACACACACACACACACACACACACACACACACACACACACACACACACACACACACACACACACACACAAAATAAATAAATAAAAAATAAAATAAAACTTCTACAAAACAAGGTATTTCAGTGGTATTTCAACAGAATATAGTACTGCATGTTACATCAGCAAGGCATTCTGAAATGTCTGCGACTACAACATACACACACGCGCACACGAACACATACACACACACACACACACACACGTACCCACGCACGCACACAGTCAGCTGAGTCACCAAGAAACTGGAGGAATATTGGCTTGTGAACAGTGATATTACAACTTTGCTGCTCATGTAGCTGCTCTCGGCTTACAGGGGACGCCGTGAAGGACAACCATACAGGAAGGAGCAAACCAAACACTGATGATGATGATGATGATGATGATGATGATGGCGGCTCAGGGGTCGACATCAGTGTTGTTCTAGTCTGCGATTTTTAAATTTAGTTTCAGTTTTAGTCCACTTTCAATCACCGGTTTTAGTTTTTATCCTATTTAGTCTAACTCGTTCTTTTTTCATTTAGTCTAGTTTTAGTCGACGAAAAGTAAAGCATTTTAGTTTTTATTTTAGTCCATGGAGCTATGATTTTATTAGTCTAGTTTTAGTCAACAAAAACTATTGTCATTTTAGTCTAGTTTTAGTCTAGTTTTAGTCAATTATTTTAGCCATTTAGGTAAAGATATTTTATAGCATTTTCTATCATCCTTTTGATAAAAATGACCATTTTAACAAATATGTTAAGCACCATGAATCAACTTGAATTTGCATGTTTATTTGGAATTAGAGTTGGGACTTAGGATTTTATCGAGTCCGGGTCCTTATCGAGTCCGGGTCCAGACGGGACCCGACGGGATTTATACTTGTATTATTATACAAGTACAAAAAAAAGCCACTTTATTGGCAGAAATAAAATAATTGTACTTTATATTTATAGGTAGCCATGCAGGCATTACTGGTGGCAAATCATTCAAGTATACTTAAGGTACACTATTTTTCCCCTCTTTTGTTTAATTATGTCTAACAGACACATTATTCTCAAATAATAATCTAACTAGTGTACTAGTAATAATTCTTGCTACAGTTGTGTCAGACACAGCATGCTCTTATTTAGGGCTCAATGGGTAAGCAGAGCCATGCAAGATGTATGCCTTAGCGTTGTCAACATTGTGCCTTCTAAACAAAAAAAGGCAAAAATCACCCCATGTAATTCCCAGACCAGTAGAGTATAAACAGAGTTACGACATCTCCATTCACTACCATGGAAAGGTCTAATGGCGGCTGCATAGACTTCTATTTAGTAGCGGGACACTTTGTCCCTATTCAGGCTGCATAAACAGCGTCTGAGCGCCCGGTTTCTGACCCCTCAATGTCGCAACTTCGATATTAGATGGCTATTCCTGGCGACCGTCTCATTTACTGTGCTGTACGTTGTCGTGCATTTAGTCTCTCTAAAGTTACATGAAATGTTATACTTTATCATCGCACGTGTTTAATTGGACCTGCTTCCATGGAATACTGTAACTCTTGTTGGGGAATTGAGGATTTACTGGACCACACTTTTTACGTGACAAACATGGAGTTTATAAGGAAGGCATGAGAGACAATCAGTCACTGGATGATTATTGGACATCGCTTCCACTTTCCAGTAAGAACACTTTTACATGTTGGACTAAGTGATTAAAGCAGGTGACATTGCAGCAAGTTTAAAAGAACGCTGATGCGCTAGGCCACTACAGTGCAACACACACACACACACACACACACACACACACACACACACACACACACACACACACACACACACACACACACACACACACACACACACACACACACACACACACACACACACACACACACACGTTTGTGTCAGCAAAACGGTATGCTCCTGATTGAGCTGCTGCTGCTGCTCCGTTGCTGCTGCTGCTGCTGCTCTGAGCTCAGTGCATGTCCTTCGGTATTGTTGTTGTAACTAAGCATTTGGTTTTATTCTGCGCATCTCCGTGCAAAGCATAGTTTATTTATGGTTTCGCCCATGAAATATGAGGATTGAGAAAAAACTACGTGGCTTGTAGTAGTTGTCGTAGTAGTGTTTACTATTAGCCGCTGCAGCCGCACTGTCCCGCTGTAAAGTTGAAAGGAGGAGTGATTGTGGAGGAAGGGTGTGTTTGGTTAGATGCACGCTGACAATTGACCACAATGCCTATATACAAAGTGATAGGCGACTGTGCTCCCGGACAGTCCCGGCGTACACTTCCGAACCCAGCGTGCACCTCATAGCAAAATAGTAAGCACGCAGCAGAGATACGATCATTATGATACAATTTTCGTATCGTCTTCGTTCGTGAACGAAAATGACAATAGATTTTAGCTTAGTCTTTATTTTGTGAATTACATTTTCGTCTAGTCTTTATTAGTCAACGAAATTGCATATTGATTTAGTCCCAGTTATTGTTTATGCACGTGAATTTCGTTTAGTTTAGTCTCGTTTTCGTCACGTGAAAAATGGGCGTTGACGAACACATTTCGTTTTAGTTTTCGTTGACGAGAACAACTATGGTCGACATTATAATTGGCCCGATGGCCCGAAACAGGTTTGAAAACACGTGCGGACCACCAGATGGCGCCCTATACTGGCCCGATGGGGCCAGTGGTAAAATGCCCTCGTTTGGTGCCCGCGCCTTTGGTGTACAAACCATTGGTGCGCCCTTTGTTGTACAAAGTTTTGTTGTATGGTCGCCATGACAACCTGTATTACTCCCCTACAAACTAGGCGACAACGGCTCAGATGCGCGCTCTGATCCAAAAACTTGAGATTTGAGATAGTGCAGGCTGGCATACTTGAGATACTGCAGGCTGGCAACGATGCGTGTGGTTTGAAATGTTGATATTGGACTGGTAGATCCCGGAGGGGTTGGCTGCTGAAAAGTAGATCTTGGGTCAAAAAAGGTTGGGCACCCCTGATATACATATTGTATTGTTATTTTTATTTCACAATATGTTGGTGTTGTTTTGTAATTGTTTAAGTTTTATTTATATTTTGTTTATTAGCACAAAAAATATTTTAGGCATTCTGCATTGTATAAGGGTCAGCTTGCTGAACGGTCTACTGGTTTTGACCCCCATGAAAAGAGTGCTGTTAACTTGAATGCATTTAATGCATTAATAAATGGTGGTCTTTTTTGCAAACTATGGGGATCGATTACCTGGGCCAGTGGTTACAGTTGTGGGGCCAGTGATTCTTAAAAGCCACTGGCCCGAAGGGCCAGTGGAAAATTTCCCTTAATGTCTACCCCTGCGGCTGTACTTATGCTACGCGTAGGCCGCGCTACCTCCGGCTGTTCGACGCAATAAAAGCTCTCTGTGAATGCTGCCGCGCTACCTTCGGCTGTTCGACGCAATAAAAGCTCTCTGTGAATGCTGCTTTCTTTCAGTGTGATTGCATTTACTCACCAAGACCCTGCACTATACTCTGTGGGAGATACTGTATATGCTCCCAGTAAGTCTGTATTGCTTCACATGTTATGGGAAGCCTCTCAGTACTGTATGTACTGCAGGAGGAGATGCAGCAAACTGTCTGCACCCCCCCGACTACTGTCACAGAAGGACTGTCAATCTCTCTGGCGTTCCACCGTGAATGCAAACATGTGCATTTTGCTGCACGCTAATTCTCCGGTCTCACCCCAATTAAGGCAGTGCATTGACAATATACTGTATACAGTACAGTACTGTATAGCGCTTGCCATGCCAAGTACTGCCCCACCACCCCCCATTTTTGCTCCTGATTTACTCGTTATAACCAATGTGTGCATTCCCAGCTCTTCTCACTGCTAACTCCTACAGCTCAGGAATAAGAGGCACATTATTCCACACCTCACTCGGAATGGTGTCCCGACTGGGGTTGGGTTCCTTTGTGATTGTAAAGATTCTGGATCCATAGCGATTCCCTCTAGAGTTCTGACTCTTTAGTGGTTCCCATCTGTATGGGAAAGATTTTGTTTTTTTAAGCCTCATGTTATACTTTATCTCAGGGGTGGCCACACTTTTTGACTTGAGAGGTACTTTCAAAACGACCGGCTCAAAAACAAAGTATGTGGGGATTGAGTTGAGGCAACGGCCATGTGATTTACCTACACACGCACACGCACACGCACACGCACACACACACACACACACACACACACACACACACACACACACACACACACACGCACGCCTTACTTACCCCTATACTGCTGATCTCTGAGCCCAGCACAGGCCTCTCTGTGGATGAATTCTCACTACGCGTTTTAGACAGCTTAACTCTCTCTGCCACCTGGTGAGCACAACACAAACAAATCACATATCTCTCCAAAACAACACTGCGACAAATATAGAGAGGGACACACTGTAGAGGAGGAAAGAGGACAGGGAGAGGACAGCAAAACAGCTAGAACATAGACATTTTTATCCGTGGATGTCCATGACATCCACATTTTACAGTATATCCTTTAATAAGTAGGAGCATTGTTGTGTATTAACTTCAAGAATTTGACATATTGCTTCACCCTTTAAAATTGTATAGGTGTAACATGTATTACACCTCTCAATGTGTGGCATATACTGTACATACTTAAAGAAAAATACAATTGCACATACCACCAAGTATTTGTATGATTTGAGTACTGTGTAATGTGCGTTGAACAGTGGAAAAGCCAAGGTGACCCCGTACTAGCGCGGTTACCAGTAAAGACAATTTGTAAAAATTACAATGTTTTGGTAATATTGTTCTCTATCGTGTTCGAGACTGGCTCTCCACTACATATAATTCAATTTGTTAGGTTCTCTTACATGGAGAACTAGTGTCTCCACTCAGAGAACCTGGGTTACCATGTAACCTTCTGTTCCAGCAGAGGCATTGAGCCCTAGTATTTTCACTCCTGTGGTATCCAAATGACTGAAATCAGACGTGGCGACTGAGAACTTTAATCCATGCATACGTGTGGAATGTAAAATGTGCACAGTATTCACCTTGGCTACTGGCACGTCATTGCTGCTACTGCTGGTGCTTAGCTCTCCGGTACTCGGGTTGATGGGCCGGGTGACACCTGTCAAACGACCCGGGCTGGACGGTCCTCCCACCTGAGATGTCTGGAGGCGAGTCTGCAGCTCCCGCACCTATAGACAACAAACAACATGTCTGGTTTGACGTTTACATGTAGACAGTGTCTAGGAATACTCACTCTTATGTCTTCTGGTGTTCTGCAGAACTTCAGCTATGCGTCCGGCGTAGCAGAAGTTACAAACGTGGGAGACAGGCTGTATGTGTGCGTACGATGTATAATGTACATGCACTGAGACAGTTCTATAGGTTCCACCTGGCAACCACGCAGAGAACTCATGAATCATTACATGGTTCGCATTTTTGGTTGAAGCACAGGATTGAGGTGGGTTATTCAAAACAAAAGCCACCTAACTGCAAGAACCAAAACTAAAACCTACGTAATGAGCAAATGCGTATTTCCTAGGCATAGGTAACCTTCAACCACTTGAACCCAATCACCACTATACTGGGCAATGTGGGCATGTCATAAAAATAGATATAAAAATAGACCTACAAGCTTACAAGTGTAGTTAACTTATAAGGCTATAAGTGAAGTGAAACTGTAATAAACACGATTTATTGAAGAATAAAAACACATTTAACTTCTGAAGGAAACAAACGAAATTCATCTTTATTAGCGAATAGGAGTGCAAACAGGACATCAATTTGCCTTTGAACAGCTCCAGGCTTTCTGTGCATATGCTTCTTTTTATATGCACCTAAATAACCCACTTTCCAATATCTTCCCTTGTACAGCATGTGCCCACAAAGAAATATATGGTAAATGTTTTCTCCCCAGCTATATAGGAATATGAAGCAGTTAGTTGGTTTACTTCAGGGGTAAACCGAAGAGAAAAGAAGTACACTGGAGTGAGAGGAGGCCTGGAGGAGGGAGATGAGATAAAGTATTAAGATAGCGATCACGTCGTAAACTAATCATCCGCAACGTCTGAATGTGAACGCTATGCTAATGATTTGCTAGAAGGGGAAACATTTTCTGGGACACCGCCGTGATGTAGGCAGCATGCGCTAATACCTCTTGTAAATATAACATGTTTTCCTTAACTTCAGCAAAGCCAGCCTGGGCATCACAGAGTGCGGACCACATACCTTCTCAGTGGGAGAGTTGACTGTTGCCAACTTGGTGCATTTGCCGCTATATTTGGCTTTCTTCCAGACCACCAAAATTAGTGAAAAACTCCTGGCGGAAAATCTAGTGCTTTTTTGCTGGTGAATTGGTTGACAGGCACCAGAGATAAAACCCTTGTTTTTCACCATTTTTCCTACTATGATAGAGTCCTCCTTCCTTCCTAGAAAGGACCATTGGTAACCAAATGGACCCTTATAAATATGTAACTCTTGAGATTGTAAAATGAAACCAAATGGACCCTAACGGGCCCATTTGGTTTCATTTTACACTAACGGTTCCATTTGGTTTCATTTTACACTCCCAAGAGTTGAATTATATTTAATTAATTCTGAATTACCTAATTTTCAAAATCTACACAATGAAAAAATGTAGAATAATTGCTATTTTGCCAGTTACAGAATAAATAGTGGGCTCTGGTATGAAAATTGTTGAAAACCCACTGCTCTAGCGCATTCTAGTGCATTTTGGAAGTGCCACTAGTGCATTTTGGATTTTGGCAGTTGGCAACACTGCAAAATATGCATAGACTGCATGAGTAGGGAGGGAACACACAGGAGGCTAAAACTGAGAGCTCCTCCATAGATGTATGGTGGGGAGGGAGGTGGATTGGACTGGATAACACAAACACTTCAACGTGTCGCATACATTTGTACAGTGTGAGTGTGAGTGCTGAAATACACAATTGTTCATGAATAGAAATGTTGTATTAACAATCTTTATCTTAACCCATTTTAGCAGGAACGCCTTTTGGTTAGCAATTGAAAAATAGCAGATGTACGGAGGCACACAGCGTGCGACCGAGTGATCTACAATGATCTTGTAGATCTGCTGTTTTTATTTAAAAAATCTGGAAAATGAGCCTCAAATCTTGAAAAAAATATATTGAGTGAAGATTTTGACTCAGATCTTTGTTTCTGGGGGCGTCACTGGAACAACATATATTCAGATAGGGTCGGCGGGCAATTATTTTTGGCGTCCTTGACATGAAATATTGAGCAGCACGGATACAGAAACATGAGATTTTCCAGAAAACTATCAGGATTTAGAAGACAAAATGGGTTAGAGCATCAGCCAATACATTATGCTGTAACTTAAAGCAATACAGTGCTCGGAGGTGGTCTCCCTGCTACTTCTATTGAGACATTTATTTAGATCCTGCGGTCCCGTTTTACTGTGTGTTAAATCCTGTCCTTAGATGGAGCCAAGACTGTGTCTAGCGTTGGCAGGCTGACAGAGGACAGTCTGTGCATGCAGCCTCCCTGCTCCAGTCCTACTACCATACCGCTACGTTTTCTAGCACGAGTGGAAAGACGAGAAAAGGAGCGCGTTATTGGGAAAAGGAAGGAAAGGAGAGGAGATGGAAAGGCAGAGGCGGATGTAACATTTCCCAATAGGGGGAGGGGGGGCAGGAGAGAAGGGTAAAGGGGCGGCCGCACCCATACCGTTTTTGGTTACATGACTTGATTACATGATTATATTATATTATATTATATTATATTATATTATATTATATTATATTATATTATATTATATTATATTATATTATATTATATTATATTATATTATATTATATTATATTATATTATATTATATTATACTTTAAGTAAAGCATAGTTTTCTGTTTTCAATGATGAAATCGTGTTGGTTTAGTGGTGACACAGCTGTAGTTAGTAGCAGTAGTAGTGTTTCAAATCATTTAAAATATAGGCGCTTTAATTTGAAATATCTTGGGTTGTTTTGCATGCCATGCCCATGCCTAGATCCGCCCCTGTGCGTTGAAGGAGACTGGGTGCACAGGGGACGCGATTTAGTCTGACGGACAGCAGAGATGGAGGGGAGACCGATCCAAAAAAAACGTAAAAGAGAGGGAGCAAATGCGGCCATGAAAAGAGGTCCTTTGAAGGAGGCACTGATTTCCCTGTGCTCTCCTGCCAAATGTATGCAGAGCCCCACCTCTGAAAACAAAAAAAAGCTGCTGCTGGTCTGTGTACTGGCCTGTCCTGTGCCCAGGCTCACCAAACGCTTTTGGAAAAAAAAAAAAAAAAAACAGCCGGAGAAATGAAAATGATAGGTTTGTGCATAGGCGTGGGATATATAGGCTTAGTAATTATGTAACCTGGGACTTCCTTGTAATTTCCTGATTTTTCAAAAGACCCAGACTGGGACTGTGCCAGTGTTACTGAAAATATGGATGAGGTGTGTTTTGACTTGCTTGTGCACCTGCTTTAGGTGGAGGATTACATCCAATCTCAATGTTCATGTATGCTGACAGACCTGGACAAACGCACAGGGTTGGGATGTGACTATACCCCTGGTGCCATATTAGATATAAAGCCCATACAAAAAAACAAAACAAAAAATAAAGCCCATGCAATATCACATGCAAAATACAAGCAAGTGCTAAAAAATAGTGCCAATGGCGGGATTGTTTTCTGCCAGTATGTAATGTAAAATACAGGTTATTGTAGGTGTTGCTAAAGGAGAATTCCAATCCAGAAGGATTTATTACCTTTTTTGCAGTTGATTTATTTCTCAAAAATGGTCCAGTTGTCATTTTGTGGGAAAAAAAAAAAATCTTTATGGCTGTTTCCCCTAACCAAAATAAGCTTAGAACGGGGTTATGGAATGTTGTTAAAATTCATCTATTGCCAACGCTACAAAATGCAATTTCTCACTATATATTCTCTCTCCACCATGTCAGTAGTGTGTTGCCTCACACTTTCACCTTCACTTTTGGTTTAGCAGGGGTTCAGTCATAAAGTGGGCGCCACGCCCCCACCTTTTGAGACAGCTGAACCACTGCTAAGCCAAAAGTGAAAGTGTGAGTATCAACACATAACAGACTATTGACATGGTTGACAGAGAATATACAGTACAGTATAGCAAAATAATGCATTTTGGAGCAATGGAAATAGGTGAATTTGAACAACATCCCATAGCCCTATTATAAGCTTATGATGGGGTGGGGCAAACAGCCATAAAGGAGTTTATTTATTTATTTATTTTCACAAAATAACAACAGGACCACTTTTTTAGAAAGAAACCAACAGAGATAAAGGTAAAAAAGACTTCTGGGGAGGAAATGTCCTCTAATACATGCACTACACCGTACTGTACATGTACGGTACCGGCACTGAGTCTTGAGGATGATTGGACAATATAAAAGCAGTTTGTGTCAAGACATAAGAGTTGTAGCCTTTAATCACCTTATGGTGGGTCCCGTTAGTGCTGTTAACAAACTGCTGATTGTGCAGGAGAAAACCACCCAACTGCGGTAAAATAGACCAAATCCTCATTGTTAACAGAGAAATCTCTGCATTTAAAAGGGATTAACGAGATTAACTAGGGTGTCGAGACACAAATCAAAGAAAATCCTCCCACTGAGATGGAATTGTGTGCGTTTTCTCAATTAGAGTAATGGTTTCATTAAAAGGATTTTGACTGCCCCCAAAGTGTTCTATAAAAGCCTCAATATTTGCACTGTTAAAGGAGAATTCCACACCAAAACACATTGGGCATCAATCTACCTTGATTCCTGTGACATGATACATAATGTCCTTGATTTTAGTCACAGATGTTCCATTTTCTACATTTCACCCTTGAGGTCCCCGTCCCCACGACGACGTTGGGAACAGTTAACATGGCCGCAGGTTGTCTTTATTCTAATGTGGGTATTTCTGTAACTCCAAACTTATTTTTTTCCCACACATTATATTTTAATAGTATACTGATAACATGCAATCCCAGAGGTAATCTATTCCTTCTCCTCTCCTCCCCTCCCTTTTGCCACTCTCCTCTCCAATCACTCCGGTAAAAACTCCTGTCCCACGGGTGCCATCTGAGTTTTTAAAAATCATATAGTGGTCCAATTATCTTGTAGTGTGTGGTTTGATGTGATGTGTGGACAAAAAATATGTTTGGAGTTACAGAAATACCCGCATTAGAATAAAGACAACCTGCGGCCATGTTAACTGTTCCCAATGTCGTCGCTGGGATGGGGACCTCAAGGGTGAAATGTAGAAAATGGGGCATCTGTGACAAAAATCAAGGACATTATGTATCATGTCACAGGAATCAAGGTAGATTGATGCCCAATGTGTTTTGGTGTGGAATTCTCCTTTAACATAAACATATTTATTTAAGTTAATACATCTATCACCTGCCGTCCTCTGCGCCGAACCCGATAATTGATTACATTCTTTAATCCATCTTTTGATCCAGTTTTGTTTTGCATTTCATTTGGGAAAAAAAATTGGCATGGCCATTTTGAAAAATTGCCCCCGCACCCATTCTATCCACCCATGCATTTGAATGGCATTTCTCAGATTCTACCCATTTTTTCAGCAAACCTTCCATTTCCAATGAGAGACAGTGGTACATCCGGATATATCCGGGAGATCCGGAGCTTCAAAATAATGGTTTCAAACGTGAAAGCCGTGGCATAGATAACATACGTAATCCTTGCGTTTGGCGTGAGATGGTTAATTTAACTTTGAATGTATTTAGTCGCAAGGGTCCGTCCATTTCTATACTGTCATGGTTTCAGAGTGATAAGCCCATGAGACTAGATTTGAAATGAAATCACATGAAACTTAAAAATAGCCCAAATTAAATTGTGCCATAAAGCCCAACATTTCTCAGATCGGATCACATTTTCCATGCCCCCCACACCCCCCAACCCCCAGCGTTTGACATTTTACGCCAAGTTCTCATTCATAGCTCGGCCAGCTTCGGGGACACGCCCAACTATTTGACCCGATGCATCCAGAGGACCTAATCGCATTAGAGGCCTAACAGGCTTCCGCGGACCCTGGGAGATGGCAAGATCTGATTATGTGCCTAACAGCGCTCTCAACGTATTGATTTAGCCGGGCCCACTTGTCTCGGATCCAACAATAGAAGTCGATTACCAAAATGTTCAGATCCAAGGGCTTCATTCTTAGCCGTGTAGATAGATATATGGATTTGTGTCGTTGCCAACTATAGAAGAGTGCCATGAATCACTTTCCTAAGAAATCAGAAAGGCCGTTTGTCTGACAGAATCCTAGCAGTGCTGCTGCAGAGCCTCACTCCCATGACGAAACTGGGATGAGAGTTGAAACAAAGTGACACAAGGTGGAACCTCTCAAGGCTCATTCAGAGTTCAGAATCTCGGTGACCACCGTGAGCACCACGGCCACTGCTATTCCATAGTCCACTACCAGCACCGACGCCAACCCCCCCACGCTCTCCTCGCGTCCGTTGTTGTTTATTCCCCCCTCTTTTTTTACCAGCCGTTAAAAACAAGCAGCCGCTGCTCCTCCAAACTTCTGGGCCAAACAACAATGCCCGGCGGTTCCCGGCCAATGGGATTGGTTTAGCTCTGTTTGGTGGGCGTTCCCACTGAGCACCGCTGCCGTGCGGTGCTTAGTAAAATCCGAGAGGAGGGCTGGAAAGAGGTGGTATGACGTCATATTGTAGGCAACGGTGGTCGCGGTGGGCACCGAAAATCACACTCTGAATAGGCCTTCAGCCTCCTTCAACACTGTCAAATGAGGTCATGGAGAACTGGGATTGCACCGAGAGTCCGGAGATGCACAAAAACAACACAATATGCAAGCTGTGCAAACAGCAAATGACTGTATAGGGTAGGGAAACATGATCTGTTGTCCATATATACTGTAGGTGAAGAGTGCCTTCTGAGAGCTGCCCTTAATCAGAAATTAATGTTTTTTTGATTGCCTGGGAAGGTAATTTACCACTTAATGCACTCTGCTGTATATACTTTAACTGGGTTCCCGAGGGATGTGTACTTGGTTCCCTCTACACAAAACCTTCTCATCAAAAGTAGATGTTCAACCACACAGCTAGCTTGCAGGTCTTCCATTTCCATTGTCTATTACGACATGCCCAGACAAACGGTGCCGTTGTGTATTGAACTAGGCTTCTGATCTCTTTAGTTAAGAGTTAAAGCTAGGGGGCCGTATTTTGATTGTCTTAAGTATCAGGTCTTATGTCTTAAGACAATCAAAACTTGGAGGTGTGGCAAAGCTGTTTGGCCACTCAAAACCAACAGCCAAACAGCTTTGCCACACCTCCAAGTTTTGACTAAAGACTTAAGACCTGATACTTAAGACAATCAAAATAAGGCCCAGGGTGTGGCAAAACCAACTGCAGTCCAATCACAGACATGAATGGGCATATGGCACAAACACACCCTTGAGTTCACGCACCCGTCGTCGTAGTCGGTCCCGCTCTTCCCTGACGGCGTTCATGGAGGCCTTGGTGCGGTTCAGGTCCTCCTCCTTGTTGCACAGCATGGCGGTCAGACTCTCGTTCTCCTCCTTGAGGCTGGCCAGCTCCTTCTCCCAGCGGAACCTCTCCTCCGACAGGCTGGGGTAGAAGTCCCGACCCAGAGCCCCCTCGATCTCCTCCACGGTCTGGACCAACAACATGGAAGAAGTGACCCGTTAAGACCGGGAAAGCAGCTGTGTCATTTTAGACTTTTGTAGTATCGGCCTTATAGACCTTGAGTTATGGAACAGTGTTGCCAACTTGGCGCATTTGTTGCTATATTTAACTTTTTTCCAGACCCCCCTAGCACCAAAAATCGTGAAAAACTCCTGGCGGAAAATCTAGTGCTTTTTTTGCTGGTGAGTTGGGGCGAAATTGGTTGACAGGTGCCAGAGATAAAACGCTTGTTTTTCACCATTTTTCCTCCTACGATAGTCTTCCTTCCTTCCTAGAAAGGACCATTGGTAACCAAATGGACCCTTATAGATCTGTAACTCTTGAGATCGTAAAATACATTTTACGCTCTCAAGAGTTAAATTATATTTAATTAATTCTGAATATGAAAATGATTAAAAACCACTGCTCTAGCGCATTCTAGTGCATTTTGGAAGTGCCACTAGTGCATTTTGGATTTTGGCTGTTGGCACAATTTAACAGTTGGAGAACAACGGCGACTGTGGGTGAAACGAATGTGCTAGTGAGAGTTCCTGCTGTTATTACCTATATCCCCTTATACAGGGTGAACAAAGCAACATGTGAATTCAATTGGCTATTACCGGAGGATGTCGTCAAAAGCCAAAATATTTCCATGTTTTTGGGCAACGTTCCTCCCACCCCTTTTCACTTATCGCCTCTTTGCCTACTAGTGCCGTTGACAGGTCCCATAGGCTGTCTCCTGCTGTTAAAACACATTGTAAGGGTTCCCAGACTGTCAGCCCCAAATCTCCTTTCCTGTCCAGATTGGAGTCGAATTGTTTTCATGCATCCAGGACAAGGCTAAGGAATGCGATGAAAATCTGATTGCAAATTGACTGCATTTTCAATGCATTTTTTTCCCCGCTGCTCAGACTTGATGCAAACAATCTGATACCAATCGGGACAGGCCAAAATTCGGAGTTCGAGCACCGATAAAGAACATACTAGCCAAAATGATGACATGCAGTGATGTGTTGTCCGATAGGCATGGACCTACCTTGATGGCCAGGTCGCAGTGCTCGCTGGCCGTGGTTAACTGCTCGATGTGGCGGTCCACCTCGGCCACGGACAGACTGCACGCGCTCTTCTTCCTTCCACACAGCACGCTCTCCAGGCCTGTCAGCACCCGCTGGAGCTCCGAGTTCAGATCACTGCAGGTGTCTGTGGGAGTGGGAGGACCAGGGGGGTGAGTGGGAACCTTGTATACAGCATTGATGTTGTCCCAACTGGATGTTCCAACACATGCTAAGGAAACAAGCCTGCAGGGGCGTTTTTGCCACTCGGCAAACTAGGCAGTTGCCTGAGGCGCCATAAGGGGAGGAGGGGGGGCACTGGGGGCGACCACCAGACATGCTTTAAAAGGATCCCAGGCTAATAAGCCTCATATGGATAAATACACTATACTTGTCCTCTATAACTAGAATTGAACATTTAAAACAAATATAATATCTTCTTTTTACAGTGCCTGCCATAGGTATGACTTCACAGGAGATTCTCCCTTACCAAATGGACCCTTCCGGTCCATTTGGCTCCAGGGAAAATCTCCAGGGAAAGCTCCAGGGAAAAACTTGACTGGGCTCCAAATTGCTTAGAAACGCCACTGAGAGCCTACATATTATAAGATGGAAATTTTACTTTTTTTGATAAACCTCTCTGCCTCAACCAATATTTTAGGACAGGAATGAGAGATTATTAGCTAGTTTTCCTATTACAGTATATGCTTCTTAGTGTACATACAGCAGTTAACCAGTATCCCCCGTTCAGAAAGAGGTTAATTCTAATCCAAGAAATAAAATGAATGGTACAGTATGTAAGTATAATATCATCAGTTTACTAGTAGTGCAGCTAAACAAGCTGCTTCTCAGTATAAAACTGCTTCTGCCGATCAACACAAAAAGTATCCAAACCAAATTAACCACGTAGCTCGATTTTCATATCGTATTTTCAGCAAAACTCAAAACTGTGGCAAAACATTACCCCGGCAAGCCTCCCTCTTCACCACAGCCCAGCTATAGGTGGGTGGGGGAGTGGCAGCTTTTGCCAACAATGCAGAAGTCCGTAATTACTGCAGAGAAACTACATGTGACAACTGACAGAAGATCAATCTCTCTCTCTCCTTTTGAAAGGCTGCGGGTTGCGCACACGTGTGTGTGTGTGTGTGTGTGTGTGTGTGTGTGTGTGTGTGTGTGTGCGTGCGTGTGCGTGTGTGTGTATGCAGCGGTGTTTCTAGGCAATTTGGAGCCTCAGGCAAGATTTTCCCTGGAGATTCCCCCCTTACCAAATGGACACGTCAAAATGGCACCCCCCAAGTGGTAAAATTATGAGCTATTTTTAAACTAAAGAACATATTATATGTGCTTCAAATGTTCAATTGTAGTTAGAGGACAAGTATAATGTATTTATCAAGTATAATGTAAGTATAATGTATTTATCCATATGAGGCTTATTGGCATGGCGCACCAGGCAACTGCCTGGTGCGCCCCGACATACAGTATATGTACACAGTACAACAGGGTTTGAAGCAGGGGCGGATGTAACATTTCCCAATTGGGCAGAAGAAAATGGTAAGGGGGGCGGCTTCATCGCCCGTGGCGCGAAGCCATTTTCAGTAGTGTTTCAAATACTTTTAAATATAAGCACTGAAATATCTTTGGTTGTTTTGCATGCAATCATGTTTGGTGGGGCAGACTGGGCATTTGCGGGGCCATTGCCCCCCATGCCTATGCCTAGATCCGCCCCTGGTTTGGAGTGACATACAGTAACTGTGGGGCCAGGCCCTCAGGGTGTTGGCATGGCAGGCAGCTCTGCAGGGTAATAGAGGGCTTATAAACCGTGCTGGGAACAAGCAGCTGGGCACACCACACTGCTCTGAATCAGCGCCGTCCAGCGTAAGCATAACCATGTGTGCACCGTGCACAAATCACAATGGTATGACTGCAGTGTGGGAGTGCTATAGTCACACACTCACACACACAAACTGCCACTTCAGCTGAGTCATGAGCAAAAAGAACTTCAGAGAAGTGCTTGAAGTGATTATTTTGACACAAGTCGTTCCGCTGTGCTATTGTATTAGTGCAATAGCAGAACTGAACTCTGTATTCCTTTGGTACAGCTGGCTGCTTACTTAGCATGACTTATGTGCCAAACCTATGAATCCCCCCCTGCATTGGCATAGCATTGCATTGTGTTTCATTTTATTTTATGATGAGTATCATCCTGCAGAGCAACATGACCCTCCTTGGGTGCCTTCCCAGCAGAGCAGAGTAACCATAAACTCAGTGTTCATTGTCTCAGTGTGTCATTTACAGAAACCATTACATAAGAAGCAATGGTCAGGAAAAGCCTGTAAACCGAAGTCAGTTATGGCTAAAGGCATTTTATTGTGCAATCATTCAAAGGCGATCAAATAGTGGTACCATGTTTTATGATAATAATAGTGTCGATTTGTCTATTTAAGACCCTGTAGCAGACAGTGTTAAAACAAACTGCAGTGACCACTATGGAGGTGTTTTCAAGGCAGAGAGAGTGAATGAACGTACCCATGTCTGCAGTGACCACTATGGAGGTGTTTTCAAGGCAGAGAGAGTGAATGAACGTACCCATGTCTGCAGTGACCACTATGGAGGTGTTTTCAGGCAGAGAGAGTGAATGAACGTACCCATGTCTGCAGTGACCACTATGGAGGTGTTTTCAAGGCAGAGAGAGTGAATGAACGTACCCATGTCTGCAGTGACCACTATGGAGGTGTTTTCAAGGCAGAGAGAGTGAATGAACGTACCCATGTCTGCAGTGACCACTATGGAGGTGTTTTCAGGCAGAGAGAGTGATGTCCTGTCGTGGTCCAGGCTCCGTCCGTCCTCAGTGGCCTCCTGCTGGCTTTGGCTGAGCTCTGAGTGCAGCTCCGAAAACTCATCCTCCTCCCTGAGGTGGTGCAGCCAAGAAGGAGGACAGGATCATACATTAAATCTGTGAATCTGGGACTAATCATGATGAAAGAATGTTAGTTCAATATAACTAGTTCCTCTGCAGCGGTTGGAGGATGTTATCCCTACTATAAACACTTCGACTGCATAACTTGTGCTTCCCGACTTTTCCCCCAAACATTGTTTTTTTATTTTTTTATTTTGAAGAAAAGCAATCCTGACAGTCTGGGTAGGATGTTAAGATTCTTAGTGTCAGGTAAGACATATTGGTTGACACTTGGCTGCAGCACTGGCTGAAATACAAAACCTCACTATGAAAACATTGGCTGAATTGGCTTGTCAAATGATATAAGAAAGGGGCAAAACAATTTGAAAATAGTCATAGGAGTGTGAATTACAAGACAGACTTCACCTAAACAATATAACTAGATGCTTTACATGTGCAGCTGCTGTCCATACAGCTCCAGATGAGGCCAGTCTATTGGTCAAGGGCAATAACATGCATGTCATTTCCAGCCAGTGGATGTAATGTAAATACAATGATGACTAGCTCATGCCTAGTACTTGGGCTGCAAAAGAATATTCCACTTTTGGACAAATTGCCAAACCGAGAAAAAAAATAAAAAAAAATAATAAAACAATGCAATTAAGCTTCGAATTTAATTTATATACTGTATATATATATATATTTGTGCAAGAGGCAGGAATCTAGCTTTACCACTCGATGGTGTTGCGTGGAAACAAGAGCCGAGTTAAAAGTTCAATTGCGTCGTTCATGCAACGTGCGGCGACCTTCTAGATCAGGGTCCTTCTAGATCATGGTCCATTTTGGGTCCATTTGGTTTCATGTTTACACTCTCAAGAGTTAAAATACTCATCATGAGAATTAGCTCGAGTCTACACAACTACCGGTAGAGAATGTAGAAGATTAATGGTCATTTTCATCTCTATGTTTGACTGTTTTGTTTCCCAAATCCAGCCTTGAATTGTGGACAAAAACAAAAGAAATATTTAGTTTTGAGTCTGTGGGGTGAAAATGGCCTCAAATGGTGGTCTGTGGCTCAAATGCTGACTAATTAGTGGCATCAAAAAGGTTGAAAACCCCTGTTCTAGATTGGTTGTATTCACCAGGCTACACCGGCATACAATACAGAATATACAATCTACAGGGACGTGCACAGGACTTAAGACTTAAAAAGGGGCTACAGCAGTTCGATATTCATTGGGATTCACAAAGGGTTTAAAAGGAATATTCAGCGGTCATTTTTGGCCAATATTTGCAGTACTACTACAGCACATCATCACACCCGTAATGACATGCCCGGAATAGGAACAATAGTGTTTTTTCAAGTGTTTTGGAGCAGAAGCATTCATAAACAGGTTTAGAAACAGCATATTGGAAGCCACCCCAAATATCAATACATTGAAGCCGTGAGCTTGTTGAGAACTGATGCCTATGCCATACATACATAGAAGTGAGGTGAGTGCCGGTCTACGGTAGTGGTGGTTGACAATATGACTATCAGTGTGTGTATGTGTGTTCTATACCTGATGGAATTGTTCTGCAGCAGTTCTATCTTCTTGTTGAGCTCGGCGATGACTCCGTGGAGCTCAGTGATGCGTTCCTCGTAGCGCAGCGTGGTCCGCTCCTGAACATCCTCGTGCTCGCGCATGAGGTGGGACTGCTCACACTGTGTGGACAAGCACAAGCGCACACACATCCATGAAGAACATAAGGCAGAGCTACTCCCACAACGACAACAAGCACAAAGGCACATTCATATACAGTAGAACATGTAGTTGTTGGTGGATTGTGGATGTTGGGCAGTGAGCCGTGGTCCTCCTTGTGAGTTCTGTGGACCCCGTCGGGACTTCTTTAGGGGGTTCCAGGCCAGGGGGTAACAACTAATGCACATTAAAGGTATAGTAAGTGATTTCACTTAATTCAAATATTGTTCTTTTTTTTTTGCTAATCCACACTAGGGATGTCCAACAGTTAACCGTTAACCGTTAATCGTTAAGAATTTCGGTTATCGACAACATTAACGGCTAATGATTAACTGATAAATAAAAATAAAAGCACGTGGCTGTCGGGGCACGCTGGACTATTCCAATTTCATCCACGTTATTACCCAATAGCCAGGGGAGTAGAGTGTGTGCGCTGCAGCCAGCAGCCACTGAGCTTTCACTAAACTTTGGTAATAACTATCTTTGTATGTATTTAAGCCTATAGTTTTATTTTATGGATGTCAGTAAGGCCATTGCTCTATCTGTCCTTCTGCATCACGGCACACGCTGCGCATATGCATGGCTATATGGAGATTACGCACGTGGCTCGTTCAATAATGACTCACCACAGATGTGTGATGTTTAGATGTGTACGTTGTAAAATAAATATTACACTGCAGTATTCGCGCGGTATAATTCATCTAGTTTTAGAACTAGGTGCTGCAGCTCACTTATAATGCTCTGTGAGCTTGTAGATTGTACATTTATCGCGCAGCGCACAGCTCTTAACATTGCATCATACAGTATACGCAGGATGCGTGTGTGGGACTACACACGTTGTTGTGATTTAGCTCCGTGTGAGAGAACATTATAAACATGGCTAAAAAGGCACAAATATTCCTGTCTCTGACTAAGGATTTGTTCCGCAGCAAGACGGCCCCGCGTCTGTGTTATATGTTTGGAGAACGTCGTGTGTCGGATGAAAAGTGGCGTAGCCAGAAACTCAATTCAGGGTGGGTATGAGCATTTCAGGGTGGGCACATGTAAATCACCCATTATAACTATAGTGAGTCCAGACCTCTCAAGCTCTCTCTAGAGGCTCTCTGGTCTTTGTCCTTTGTTTTCTCAAGTTCCTAGTCATGTTTTCAATGATTGAGTGGGCCAGCTCTCTATTTAGGTGGGCCGCGGCCCACCTCAGCCCACCCGTAGCTACGCCAGTGACTGGGACTGACCGTTCTAATGTGAAAGTAATGCGAAAGTAAGAGTCTTTGGAGCGGAGCGTGCGTTCAAACTCGAAGATGTTTTTTTTTTGCCCGGATCTAACATTTCACAATTGGGGATTGGGGGACAACTCGGATGCGATGTAGCCTACATAATGCAGCCATTGTTATTGCTTAGTGCTTGAGGTGGAAAAGGGACTCGGAAAAAGGCGGTTGTAGCCGCGTATAATTGGCCTTTTTTAATGGATTAAAATAGCGCATTTTTCCCTTATCGGTTAACGGTGATTAACCGGCAGAGGTCTGACGACGATCGGTTAAGAAAATCTTTCCATTTGGCCATCCCTAATCCTCACTACTATAGAGTGTGGTGACCATATAAGGAGTTCCTCCCTGACCCCAGTGAGCCCCAGTGGTAAAAAACCCTAGTTTCACTTTGGACTTTGGGAGAAAAGCCTTTCGTCCAATCAGAATGATAGAGGCATTCCTCCAATCAGGACCGAATGGGGGTGGGCCTTGCTGTACATGATGTTGCCCTGTAGGACTTCCCCTCACTGTCGAGTGTGTGCATGTGCACATCTTGCTACCGGGGGGACCAGAGAGTTTTACAAATCACCCAAATCACTTACTATACATTTAAAGACCATCTTGATCAGTTTATCTCTATACCTGGAGTATTACATGCAGTATTTAAATACATGCAGTATTTAAACAATCTCCATAACTGCCAATAGTATATAAGTAAAAAAAATAAATCTAAAAATGGATGATATATATCGGTCATACCGATATATCGGTCAAGTTCTTCCTCCCTCATCTGAGCAAACCATTTCTGTATGGTTGGATCACGGTGGGGTAAACAAGAAACAAGAAACTGCCTTCCCACTGTTGCCACATAATTGGAAGCACACAAATTGTCTAGGATGTCATTGTAACTGTGGCATTATTCCATTCACTGGAACAAAGGGCAGTAATTAGAAACACTGATGGACCCCTTTTCACCGATGTGTGAGGGGTAAAAGACAGCTTCGGCTAATTAAATGAATCCAGAGTCAATAGCACTGACGTGCTGGATAAGTGGGACACCGTACACCTGATCTAATGCACATCAAACGCAGCTAACGATTCTGTTTACTTTATTAGTTGCAGCTGACTCTGTTTATCCTGTTATGATGCATTCTAAAAAGATCCCATTTGCCCAAGGCTGGATACACTACAACCAAGTTGTTTTTGGCGATTACATGTTTGGATATTAGTAGAATATTCTCAGTTTACTAGTTATTAGCTCTAGGATATATGATATTAAATATATTTCATGTATTCCAAATACACATCCATAGTTGAGTCCTATCTGTACACGGTTAACACACTTCAAACTTGTACCACTGTGTGTGCACTCCTAAGGCTTGGAGTCATTTTGGCATTTAGTTTTGTATTCATTTGAAGGTTCTGGCAGAAAACGTATATTCAGTAAATAAAGTATCTACTTTACCACAAGCTGCACACCGACAACATTCTCTCGCTGGCGAGGGGCCTAGAATGAGTACAGGACTGAACATATCAAAACTTCCTTTAGGAGGCACAGATTTATGGGCCGCATAAAAATAGACAGCGTGATCAATTACCACCTGTCAAATATGTGGCCCATACATTTGTGCTTCCCAAACATCAACTGTTCCCAAAGGAAGTTTTCATATGTTCAGTCCAGGTTTTCATTGCGCTCAAATCGATATGTAATGAAACCAAGAAGCGAAACCAAAATTTTGACGTACTTGTCCAGGAAGATTTATTACTTGTACCGTTTGTTTGTTACAAAGTCACAGAGAGACAGGCAGCAAAGCCTGTGGGTACATATTTTAGCGTGCTCACTGACTGGATGTCATCTTGAGATTAAAAATGGAGTAGTTCTGACATCATGTTTTTGTTCAAAGGAAGTATTTAATATTGCATTTGCACGTACTTTGGATATAACAACACAAAAAATGAAAATATCCCATTGTTTTGGCATACATTGTTAGGTAGAGTATGACCATAAAATAACAACTGACATGGTCCAAGTGTGGGTTTAAAAAATTATCCACTCTTAAGCAACATGCTTTTGTTGAATGTCCTTGGTAATACACACAAAAAAATCACTATAGGACATCAACCTTGCTGGTGAATTTTGTAATTAACTCTTTGTCCCTTTGTGTGCATGTGTGTATATGTGCATGTGCGCACTCTAGCCACACTGAACACCTCACTGTTTCAGAAATTTAACACTTTATTAACAATGTACTGTATAACTGCAACTCGGTTCAACTGTATTGTGCAGATTTGTTTAATGTATGTAGGATAGATGCAGTGTAAATGCTACATAAGGTGATATCAATATTGACTAGCAGCGATGTTGCTGTATTTGGAACATATGGAGGAGAGCATATGGGTGGTGACTCTGGATATATCCCGTTAGCTGATCTGTGAAATGCTGTGCCTGTGTCAGCTATTCTGCTAACGCCCTTGGAATATTTCCATTTAAGGACTCTCAATTCACCGTGAAGTAATTTAACGGTAGGTTTATCAGTCACAAATGACTCGCTACGCTTTTGAGAACACACAACGCTTGTTTGTTTATCTGACGTTGCTTTGAGGCAGTTCTCAGGAGGCCCTTTCCGAGAACAAGTGCACAGAAAGGATCTTTCGTGATGAACAAAATAATGCATGCTGTTGTATTTGATCATTTGATCGATCGATCACTGTGGTCACATCAGCTCTACAAAACAGTTTTGTAGATTTGACGCATACTGAATGGACAAAAATTAAAAAGTTTGGTTGGATCACTGCAAAGCATCTAGAACTGTAGCACGACAATGAGTTACAGATTTGAGTCCCGATTCCGACGGCCTTCGCTGTGTCCAGTGTGCCACTCCCATGTCTCTCTCTCCCCATTTCCTGGTACACTACAGTCCCATTCAAAATAAAGGCATACATAGCTCACCCCATGTCCAAACATGGCCAACCCCGTGTTTGATGTGGAACAACAGCAGCAGAATGGACCAAATCGGAGTGAAACTTCCACATGTCCAAAGCAAATACAACATAATTGGCACATAAGGTGCCAACTGGCACAAAAGACACTATTTGGCACAAAAGATGCCATTTGGCGGGCAAAGTAATATAACACAACAATGCCTTCCATATGTGTGTGGTTTCCGTTATCAATAAGTCCCTTTTGTATTTAATTCCAATGCTCCAGAATCAGAATGAGATCAATTTGCCGCATTGCAGCTTGCAGGTGTAAAATTAGTTGGAATTAATTTGGATGCATACTTGGCGGTGAGGAATGCCTACCTGTGCTTTGGCCAATCGCTTTTCCAGCAGGTCTCTGTCTTTCTCCGTTTGCACCAGCCGCTTGTTGAGCTCCACCGCATCCCCATTTAATGAGACCAGGTTGGCTAGATGAAGCTGTGTGGAGAGCAGAGAGGAATTGATCTTTGTTGGTGAGTATGCATTTGATTTCCTGCATGCAATTAATCACTTCCATAATGGACAAACTTTCCTGTATGCACTTAATCACTTACATAGGAAATAGAGACAAACATAACATGTTGCCAGACATAATCTCTGGTACCATAAATAAGCTACAATTCAATTACTTCAACAAGAATGTATCTCCATTGTTTCCTTAAATCATTTGAGAACTTGTAAACCCAAGCCTAACAGAGAATGACTACATCTGGTGCTCTTGATAAGAGGAAATAATAAATTCCTGTAGAATTACCTAACTGTAATTAGTCCTCAATGAGAAGATGCTAAGACAAAAACATCCAGCAAGACTACAACTGGAATTCTAGACTTCTATAATACACAGTGGCCAAGAAGACACATTTTATTTTGTTTAAAAAAAAAAAGAAAGACAAAACGTTATTCTTCTGAAACCATGAGCCAACACATTCCAACCATGGTCTTCAGGACTTGAAAAATGACATCACTCACTTTTTACTAGCACTCCCCAACCCAGTGAGAGAGTATTTATCTCCAAAGGAAAGCTGATATGATGCTTGCATGATGCAGCATGTCTACAATTATCTATTTTAGGAAAGTGCACTGGGCTGGACAGAGGGGGGTGGGCATGGCACACACACATTCCTGACACATCCTGTAAAAACATCGGACTCTCCTTCAGTGACGTACCACTGCTGACCATTCCTTTGTTCAGTTTTTTGGACACTGGTCCCAGCGTGGTATAAGGAACACATACCGCATTTTACCGGATTATAAGGCACATAGAATAGAAGCTACTGCAGTGAACATAGGATAGAAGCTACTGCAGTAAAACAATCCATATATAAGGCACACTGAATTATAAGGTTTATAGTATAGTATGTGTTACTGATTTCTGTTACATTTCTACACTCCAGAGTTACAAATGGGTAAAGTAACAGATTTAACACTGATGATTTTACTGTGCTGGTTGACAGACTACAACAGAAGTCCCACGGGACCGGCGTGTAAGGCAAGCCCTTGCTCAAGGGCACTTCAGCAACACACTACACTTCTTCAACCCAGAACTCTTTAGGAACCATTTGGGGATTCGGGGGGACGAGGTGCAACAGTGTGAAGTGCAGTCAAGGACATGTTGGAGGAACGGACCTTTGGTACTCGTAGTACCCATGGGTGTAGTGAGGCTGAAAATTAGTGTTGAAGGTGGTGTTTTTCCAATACCAACTGGAAATTGCCACAGTGTAGGACACAAAATTACAGGACTTATGCACCGTAACTATTGTCTGCTTAACCACAAAATAAAATTGGAAGCATCTGTGCAAATAATTCCTTTGGCGCAACCAAAACTGGATACTGAGTGAGCGAAAATGAGTGTTCCTTTTTTAGTAAGACCCTGTTGAGCTGCCAGTCACTCTTGGTGGAGATTGTTTCATTATTAATGCAATGGAGCCAGGGTGCCACTGGGCGCTGCAGCGGCAACATTCTAGTGCTTTAGGTGAGATCTCCAGAAGGGGCAAAATCCATTTGCGACCGTGAAGGCCGCCGCAACGGTTTTATAACCGACTGTATGCAAAGCGGCCACGACTGTTATGCAAGACTGCTGACTGCAAAACAGTCGCAGCTGTTATGCATAACAAAATGGCCGTGGCGGTTATAATGCCATTTTGCATAATAGTCGCCATATTTAGTGGCTGCACCGGGCTCCACCCAGGCCTAGCGTCAAAGTGCCTTACTTGAGCCAAGAAGCTGTTCTAAAACCCCCAGTGAGCAAGTTGTATCCTTGCATGGTTCCCTCTGCTGCCTGTGTGTTGTGTGACGCCTATGTGTGTCTGAATTGGCAAATGTAATGCAAACTGGAAATTCAGTTTAGATAAAGGTTCAATAGAATTGCAAGTATTGTAAAGGAACATTCAGTTCTTGGAAATTCTGAGAAAATAGTGACTCAAAAGTCCTTGTATAAAGCACAGAAAGAAAAAATACAAAAGTCAAGGTTGACATCGACAGGCCTGTCTTTTGCATGATATCAAAAGTCAGGGTCCCTTATTTCTTGATATTTTTTAAGATTAGGATTTGTATGCGACTGAAATTCCATTAACTTCCACAAAATGTTTACAGGCTACAACAAACTGCAAACAAATCCAATTTGACGCATGTGTCCACCCTTACAAATCTGCGTCCATATTCTTCATATGTTTGCGCATTCCAATAAAAAAAAGAAAAGGCTTGTTTAAAGCACATATAATTAAGTGACCAAGCAGTGACTTGGTCACTTAATTGATATTGCTGCTTTTCTCCTTCTTACTTCCGCCAGAAATAGCTGTTCTGGCTGAACCGTGCAGTCGGTTTTCGCGAAAATTGGTAATCTGGTAGAGGGTGATGCCAAACGGTGATGATGCGAAGCCTGTGACCACTGGTCAAATGGTGGCGCTATAGCACTCAACTGAAATTGCAAACTTTAAACACTTATAACTTATGAACTGCTTGACTCTCAGAAATGTAACTTATATTCACTTATGCGTCTGCTTATGCCGAACAACTTTTGTATTCTGACTTTTGACCTCTGACCTTTAGATGAACCGCCATCTTGAATTATATGTAAAACAGTTAAAATGTCTGTTCTCCTACAATCTTTGATCAAAATGCATAACAATGACCTACACATGAACTTTGGAGCCATACGAATATGAAAATAGGTGTGAATTTTGTTTTAAGTGAAAAAATTATGTTTTTACGAGCCAATGAAAATTGCTCGTTTGTGAAAATGATTCTAATGCCCCTAATCTACACATGCAGCGTAATATGCTTCTGATATTTTACAGTTTTGTAGAGGGGGATGCCAAATAGCAGCAAAACCAGTCTTACTCAAATTGCTCAAATGGGGGCTGTTACGTGTATTATTATGGGGGAACTACAGACAGTGCAGGCAGCATGTGTTCCTCCCCTCTATATTCTGCTCTCCTCTCCTTCTCTCCAGTCTGTCAATCATACTCACAGGTCCAGCCCACTCATCTCCAGTAGCAGCCCACTCCTCCACCTCTCACCACCGGTTGGGCCACCACGCATCTGTCTCCTCCAATCACCTCCATCATCAGACTATATAAGTCACCTGTTGTCTTCCACTCACTCTTTCCAGCCTGCCAGCAGACAGCAGCTCCAAACCATTCAGTGTCCTAAGCATACCAGTTTTGCCAGTTTGTCCAAATACAAGTCAAATAGTAGTCCTTAGAAGTTGTCCTAAACACAGCCATTTTGTAAAACCAGTCTTTGTTGTTAAAAACGAGGCTATTCGGTAAAGCCCTACTCTAGCCACAGTCTCACAGTAAAAGTACTGTTAAAGTACCGTACTGTACTGTTTATAATCAGAGTACTTTCTTTTGTTTGTAGTTCTAGTATTTAAGTTCAGCCTTCCCATTTTGAGTTAAGTTCTTCAGGGGAAGACAGGGTACCCTGTACATTTTGCAACACGTAGGTAACTCCCGTGTTATTTACACCAGGTTAGAGGTGAGTGCCACATGTTGTAACTTTTTTTTGAAGGTAGAGTAGGAAGTGTTTGAGTAATGGCCTTTATGCAGCCAAACACTTCCTGGTTGTGCTGGCAGTAAGGGATCCTTCCTGTCGGCTGACTCCCATTCACTTTGCATGTATTGGTTGTGAATTTGTATGAATAAAGTTCACTTCCTTAAACCACACTATTTCATTTGATAATACCATTTCCTAGTTCTTCATAGTTTGTATTATTTGTGTTGTGCTATTGACATGATCACATGATATGAAATGTCTAAAATCTTCAGTTAAAACGGGGAGTTTTTCATGGATTTATCCATGTGTTGCCATATCCACTTTTTTATAAGCAAGCCTTTTCAGTAAAGTTGCTTGAAAATAATGGTACTAGCTGCATGTTTTATTTGAGCCTGTTCCCTAATGTTGCTTAAACCTGTGATTCTCCTCAAACATTTTCATAAAGGATCCCATGTCCCTGGATCACAAACCCCAGATGAAAAACAAATCTCAAGTTCTTGTCTTAAAGAGCCTTAAAGAAAGTCTTAAAGAGTAATATAGTAGCTCATTTGGTTTTCATAGTCCAGGTCCAGGTATTTTCAATTGGTCTTCCATGGACCACTTGTGGTCCTGAAAGGTATTCATTTTTTTCTTCCATAGAACAGCACACTAAAGCTTTGTGCAATGTACAGTAAGCATGCCAACCTTGTCAGTTACTGAAAGTCTGAGGATAAGAAAAATCCACAGAAATGGGTGTTAGAATCTCAAGAAAGTTTGCCTGATTTTATCATAATTAGCCTACATCACTGTGGGAATAATAATGCCATATGTCTACACTATCATTAGGCTACTGTATATCGTTAGGTAGGCGCACTCTACTCAGAGTCCAACTTGTATTCTCAATGGCTGATGGGTGCAGATTCTTGCAGATCAATGCAGAGAGAAAATATCCGCACTCGCATATAGTTCATGAGTTTTCTTTTATTTCATTTCTCTCTGAAATGAAATTAAAAAAAAAAACTTGTGAACTATATGTGAGTGCGGATATTTTCTCTCTAGGTTGAATGAAGTAACAGAATGGATTTAGGGTAACTGTGGTGGTCCCCGTGTTGATTCTAAGTCAGGTTGGTGGTCCCTGGTTCACAATCAGTTGAAACCCCATGTCATAGACCATGGTTGCTTATTTCTCTCACACAATCTGGAACAATGCACTTGCTCCGGTGTTGCCGGATTGTGTGAGAGAGATAAGCAATCAGTCAATCATGAGCTATACATCTACTGTACATTACATACTATGCATTATACTTTAAGACCATATATTGGCAGCTACTTGAGAATAGCAGATCTGAAAGCTCAAAGTGTGCCACTGTGATCTGATAGATTTGATATTTTCCAAAATAATTCTTGTTTAATACAGATGAAAAATAAAAACCTGGCTTGGCACAAAAAAAATACAGATGGGGATCTGTGTGCACAGATGCATGGAACATGGGGGCTCTTTGACTCATTGTTCATTTGAGCAGAATCACAGATATGGAACAAGCCTTAAAAATCTACCTAGTAAACTGTCATTACTTGCAAGCAGATTTACTGAAAAAGGTTGCTTATAAAAAGCGGACATGGCAACACTTGGAGAAATCCATGAAGTACTCATGATTTTAACTGAAGATTTTAGACATTTCATATCATGTGATCATGTCAATAGCACACCACAAATAAAACAAACTATGAAGAACTAGGAAATGGTATTATCAAATGAAATAGTGTGGTTTAAGGAAGTGAACTTTATTCATACAAAATCACAACCAATACATTCACAGTGAATGGGAGTCTGCCGACAGGAAGGATCCCTTACTGCCAGCACAACCAGGAAGTGTTTGGCTGCATAAAGGCCATTCCCGGTAGGTTAGAGGGTTGGGGTTCTAGGTAGGTGTGTTTTGATTGTAACTTTTTCTGGCACCACCAGTCCCTTCCCTTACCGTTTTGTATTTTCTGTTCAGTAACCTTACTACTTTAATTCAATAAATTGTAATCCTCAGTCCTTAACCCTTTGTCTGCCCATCATTTCATTTTCCGGGTATTATATGTAAATCCCATCTGGGATATTACAGGGGCGCTATAACAATTCTTTGAAACTGAAACATTTTAACAACCATAACTCGGGCCTCGTTTGGCCAAAAATCATGGGACTTGTTTCTACATGTTCTGTGATTCATGTGGAACACATCTGTAACTTTGACCGGTAAGCTCCACCCCCAGAGTGTCTGCCATTTTAAGCAGTTTGAAAAATGCTCATGCCTGATTTTCTGCCTGGATTTTTGATCAATTTGCATGACACCTGCTACATGAGAACTTTGGCCCCATCCGGACAAAAGTTCCGAAGCAAATTTGTTTTCATCAAAAAATGACGTTTTTATAAGCCAATGAAAATTGCTGCTTTGTGAAGAGTCTTCTTCTGCTTGTTTCTCTCTGGCAACACTGGAGCAAGTATATTGTGCCAGATTGTGTGAGAGCAATAAGCATGTGGAACTTATGGAAGCATGTGAAATATGGTCTTCCAATTTCCAAGGTGAGTTTTCCATTTTTATATGGCTTATTGTGCATATAGTTCTGTTTGCATATTGTCAGACGGTTTGGTGGTCTTGCATGTATCTGTGATGTGATGATGTGTTACGAGCATGTCAATGTGCAAAGTTTGAATACGTGGTACCAAGATATAAAAGCTCCCATCATGTGATGAATATATATATATATATATATATATATATATATATATATATATATTAGGGCATTAACGACTTGAGATTTTTTCAAGTCGACTTGTCAGTCAAGTCGAAGTTGTATCGATTTATCGTTTTTGTGTGTGTGTGTTGCATGTAGCAGGGAGACCTGTCTCCAGACAATCAGAGCCATCTAGTAGAAGAGTTGTGACATTGAGGGGTCAGAAAACCGCCTGGTCACGTGGTCCTCGCACAAGCCCATAGGCTTCAATGCATTCAGTAACTTCCGGCTGTCACTCTTCATGTCACTATCCAACAGAAGTCTATGTAGACGGACTGGCCCCATGAAGTGAACGGAGTTGGCGTAACTCTGTCTATTTCCAGGGCTCTGCAGACAATGATCTGTGGCCACTCCCCAAACACTCACCCACTTGCAGGTGGCCACTGAACAGCCCCTCCCCCACTATAAAGCCAGGGACTTAGTCATTCAGTCCTCCTTTTGCTGTCAACATGCACTGAGTGAGCAAGGTAGGCATTAGGTGTTTTTTATGCTAAACCATCACTCACATTATTGTATGTAGTAAATGGTCCTGTTGTTCCTCAGGTGCTCTCCTCCTAGTTCTGGGCGCTGAGGGACAAGCTCCTGTTGGGTTGTTTGCACTTAACTGGAGGTATGTTTATGCACAAGGAGCTTGTAGATCAGCCATTTCTAAATTCACATTTTACTATTTGTATAATTTTACACTGTGGTTCAGTATTCTTCAGGTGCCCTCTGCATAGGCCTCAGTACTGCTCAAGAGCCTCTTTTGTTTTTCTTGCACTTAACCAGAGGTATGTTTTAAGCAAGGAGCTTGTATATCGGCCATTTTTAAATGTTCATGTTTGAATGTTTTATGATATATTGTGATTTATGTACTCATATGGGTTTTTGTTACACTTCCGGTGTAGCCTACATGCAGGCTGGTTGACCTGTTGGTAGACCTGTTGCGTGTGGCCATGACAGCGCACACACACACACACACACGCACACACACACACACACACACACACACACACACACACACACACACACACACACACACACACACACACACACACACACACACACACACACACACACACTCTGTCAATCAGTGTCTGTGCTTAACTCCCTCTGTCTCTCCCTCACTCAGAGTGACACACCCAGCTGGCACCTGCAGCCGGTTCCCCAATCAGCCATGCTCCTCCTCCTGCATAAAAGCCAGCTCCTTCAGTCTGATGGCAGATAGAGACCAGGCAACAGCTCAGCAGCCCAGCTCTGTTCTTGTTAGCCTTTGTTTTCAGTTCTCTTTAGTTAGTTTATTTCTGTTTGGCCTGGAGATGGCCGGCAGCCTTGGTTTTCGTTATATGTTTTAGTTCTCGGTTTAGGATTCATTTGTTAAGTTAGGGGGAGGGGTGGGAACAGCTTCGACGTCCCTAGGGGTGGCCTGGGCCCCCCCTCCTTCTGTTTGCGGCATCTCCAGGTCTTCCTTTGTTCTCCTTGTTTGGTAAAGTAATCATGTAAATAATTCATTACAAGTAATCAGATTACTTAAGTATCCCTACCAGTTCAACCAGCAATGCTGCCCTTGTACAAATGTAATCTAATACTTTTGGGAGTGGTTGTTAATAAAAACTGTTAAACCTTGCCATTCTCTTGATGTCCTTCTTTTATGTTGGAGTTTCCATTTTAGCCACCTCACTGCTTTTACAATGGAACTTGCATGGCTCATCAATGAAATGTTTAAATTACTTCGAAAATAATTCATTTGACCATCAAATATATAATGCAGCCTGGCATTGGTCATTTTATGAATCACATTCACTGTTAACATTGATGTGTAGGCTCTTGTTTTGAAGCATTTTTATCATAGATAATCATTGATTAAGGGTAGTTGTTTGTTTAAAGGATACACTTCATAAAAACGTACTGCTGTAAACCAGTATACTTTTATATTGTATGTAGAGTTTCACATCAGAATGTGGCAGATTGTCACACCCCCATGTCCTATTGCTTCAGTTTTCTTTATAAACTGATTTGTCTTGTGTTTTGTTTATCCACTGCTGCATGCTGATCTAAAATCCAATTTTAATGCAACGCTCCAGAGCCATTTAGAGACGGAGTTGCGCCAATGATGGGGTACACAGTTACATTTGGTTAGTCACGTGATCAGTGGTCATAGTGAGCCTAACGGTGACAAATCATAGTCTAGTGTCTGAAACAATTTGAAGTGAGTAAGATGAGATGTAAAATGACAGCCGGTTTGAATTATTTTACAGTAACAATTAAAGTCTCTGCAATGTGTATGATTTGCTATTACTTAAAAAGACCTAACATAAAAGGATTCAAGCTGGGCTTTTACTTTGAGTCCAATGCATTTCTGCCTACTTCTCAATAGCACTGAGTTACACTCGCATATCATGAAAGTGACATTCACGGAAATGTCACTTTGTGATTGAGATGATAAAACTCAATGTAATGGTAATGGCACCAATGCAGTGGCCTTATGGTTAGAGTGTCTGCCCTGAGACTGGGAGACCGGGGTTCGATTCCCGGACAGGTTATACCCTGACATTCTAGATTTCCAGTAGTAACCTACCCAACGAAAGCTTTGCATTGTACAAGCCTTGATCATTTCATGTAACAGTGTAGTGGTTAAAACATTGTGCCAGATTATGTTAGATTAACTTCTTGAACAAAGTGGCCATTAAAGGTAGGAGAAGTGATTTCACTTCTGTCAGATATCACCAAAAAAAAAAAAATCTGTTAAAATGCTCTATTATAAGGTGTGGAAACCATATATGGAGTTTCCCCCTCCCCCATGTTAGCAGAGGAGCTAATAAAAGTTTCCCAGTTGGTGGCAAATTCTCCTCCAATCAGGATCGAGCAGCAGGTTCACATAGTGTAGCTACTGTTAGGCGCCCCTAGTGCACCAGGCTGGTACTACACGATGAATTTCAAATCACTTACCCTACCTTTAAACAACTGTTGTTAACTAGTGTCCAATCACATTTATTTCACAATTTCTTCTAGTTGTACTTGAATTGTACTGTAATTGTCCAAGCTTTTATCAGTTTTGTTGTAGGAGGCCAGGTTGTAGGCTACTGTGGGAATTTTACATTTCATTTATTCATTCACTATTGTATGGACCCGGGGCAAAAGCACCCCCCTCAGATAATTTCTCAAAAATATGTTCCTTCTTCTGCATATTGTTCTGACTCCTTATTGCTGCTTGCTTGGTCACGTTTTATTGCTGCTTGCAGCTATATTTAATATTTGGATTAGACTTCAATTGCGTATCTGCAAAGCAACTCACAATGATGGTCATATGTCTACAGCAACCATGATTACCCTCATGTGTAGCTGCCAGCATGAACAAACTCCCCTTTCATCAGGAGGCCGCTCGCACGCACACACGCACACACACACACACAGAGTGTGAGAGAGTCTCCGTCATTTCACTCATGTTTTCAAAATGAGTTCTCCCCTGTCTTCTATCCCCTATCCTGGCCTCTGCAATGCTTACTCCAGCACATTTGTTCACTTCCCTCACTTTTTTCTGATAACATAACATAGTCTCTCTTATTCCTATCCTGTTTCAGCAGTAAATCCTCATTTTCCCACTCTTTTAGCTGGCCAAATCTGCCATCTTACCTTTGTTCCCTCCGTCCTGTCGGGTCAGGGCTATACCTGCTGTGTCCTCTCAAGTCTCCATGTGTCTTCATTCAAGCCCCACAGGCTGCACACACTCCAACCAGCTGGCTATTATGTTTGTACAAACGGAGCCAAATGCCTTCTCCGCTCCGCAAAAAGAGCTGTTCTACTCTAAATAATACAGCTACATTGTAAAACTCTTTTTTTGTTTGTAGACTTTAGCCCATATCCTGAGTGAGTTTTGATGGCGTGACTGTGAGTGTGGTTCTGTGTTGCCTTTTCTTTTGTTGGGGAGCATCGCCCTTTTCCTTCCTGTCGCAACAGTGGGGGTTGTTTCCCTGTTTGTGTCAGGACTCCGGCTCAGCTATGTGGGCTTGGCCCAGTCAGAGTGAGATAACGGTCCCCATGTCCACTATACGAGTAGTGTTTGGGACTAATAATATCCGATGATGTACTTATTGTTCAGATGAGGGTTACCATAATTATTTACAACTTAGGCCTTTAGCAGACGCTCTTAATCCAGAGCGATTTACTATAAGCGAGAACAAAACATGGTGATATATGATATACTGTACATAAAGATTAGTTACCGTGAATCATATAACAAACAGTGGAATATCGAGGCTGTAGAGTGCTATAGAGGGCTTGAGTGAGTGCTACAGCAAGTGCTACTTGTCGAGGTAGAGTCTGAGGAGGTGGGTTTTCAGACTGCGGCAGAAGACTGGGCATGAGTCTGCAGTTCTGATTGTAATAGGAAGTGCATCCATAGTTTTGGAGCCAGATGGGAGAGGAGTTTGGGCCATGTGGAACGCTGTCCTGACGTTTTTAGTGAAGGTACTTCCAGCTTTCCTGCATGGGCTGATCTGAGTGCGTGGGAGGTTTTGTAGGTTCGATCGGACATGCAAGATATGGGCCTGCCATGGGCTTGTTGCTTTTTTGGCATAGATGTGAAACTTTTATGCCCATATATGGAGTCCTTTGTCTGGGATGACTAGATATGGAATATAAGCAGAGGTCAGAACATCATTATGATGTCAAAAATGCCAGCTCCATACACGGAGATCTAGGGGTGATCAGGTGTGTGTGATCAATTGGCTTGAGCGCTGTACAGAGCCCAGGCAGAGGCCTTTTCATCGACCTCATCACACTTTTTTCACACACAGAGAGGTGTTGCATTTATAATAGGATAGATGTGCACTGGCCTACTTGGAACGATGCAAGTTGGAAATGCATGACCCACCCAGTTATTGTGGTGTGGAGTGAAATTTGAAGTCAGTGGGATGAACGGATTATGTGGATTACACACGTACACGTACACACGTACACACACACACACACACCCACACACACACACACACACACACACACACACACACACACACACACACACACACACACACACACACACACACACACACACACACACACACACACACTTTTATCACCTTGAGGAAAAAGAAAGGGTCTAAAGAATTGGGTAAAAAAAGTGTAGCAAAGTGTAGAAAACCAACTAAGAAAAAGAAACCAAGGTACTCTACTGGTGAAAACGTTACAAAGCCTTTATGGATGTATTCAGTCCATAATAGAAGTTGTTAAAAAAAACAGCGGGATAAAGCACTCGCGTCGGCCAGCGCGGCCTTCTTTAGGGTCTGTTTTGTCACATTATTGCGTCATTTGTTCTCATCAAGTCACTTTGAGACCTTTGTGCATACTGTCATGGTTCAAATAAACTAAACTAATAATAAAATAATCACAAATTGTGCAAGAAAGGAAAAGGCTGTTTGTTTCTCCCCAACTGAGTAAAAGACAACTCACACTGAAACTTGACACGTCCAGTGCCGGGGTCTGGAATGTGGAACTGGAAGTGGTGGTGGCGGGGGGCGACGGCATGCGCCAGTGTGTGTGTGTGTGTGTGCGTGTGTGTGTGTGTGCGCGCGCGTGGGTGTGTGTGTGTGTGTGTGTGTGTGTGTGTGTGTGTGTGTGTGTGTGTGTGTGTGTGTGTGTGTGTGTGTGTGTGTGTGTGTGTGTGCTGCGCCTGTCTGTTGTAGCAGCAGAGATAAATTAGTGCAGCGGTCCAGGTTAAGCAGTTCAAGGTGAAAGGATGGCCCTTGACACTGACCGTCTGCTAGACCAGGGGCGGGAGGGGGGGGGGCTAACCTCTAGCTGTGGCCTCTCAATCTCCCTGACATTTTCTGGAAATGTTTGAAAACAACTGACAATAATGACATGCACAAAATAGGGACGCCAGGTCTAAAGTTTCCTTTTAATTAAATAAAGGCCGTACCTTTTTTTTGCCCTCGAGTGCCCAGATCGTCTGTTGTTTTTACTATGCCTTAATCCGTTTGATCCGTGCGAGCACGGAGCACTTTTCATCTCCTGTGAGCACCTGGTTGCTCCTTTTATTTATTATTTTATTTAACTTTTATATTGATTTTGCTGTCAATTACAGGGTCCAGTCCAAGCCCATCTTGGAAACAACCCCCTGATTGTGCTAAACACTGGAGTCAAACACACAGTCTCTGTGCAGAACATATTTGTGAAAACAAATTACTCACATTACATCTATAGAACAAAGCAATTAACATGTTTACAATAGGTATGACATCCTCAACAAGTTTTCTTGTTGAGGAGTATTAGATAATACCATCATAAGTACAGTACCAAAGCTAAAGGTTATGAACTTTAGCTTTGGTAGTGTACAGAGATCTATAGGCCCTAGATCTCTGTATACGCTGTGATTGTTAATATATAGTGCTTATAATATGTTACTACTGTGTATCTATTATGACTAAACTGTCATAATATCCTAGTGAAAAATAACTTGAAAGCCACAGATTGGTTTGCATTGATGGTTTAGGTCACTTATTTTGATTCATTTAAGTTGAAAGACATCTCTAGGAATGTCAGAAACATGAACATTTATCAGTACCAGCCTCAAATGAGTTAGCTGGTCTGAAAGCATGTGACAGTACTGGGAGATGAATCAACTGATGAATAAACTTCAAAGTACTAACTATACAGAACCCCATTTTACTTTGAACTAATATTGTCCTTGCAGTTTCACAGAGTATTTATGCCTAATTGCCCCTGCATGATAATGCGGTTGGGATGGTGAATGATAGGGAGATTTGTATTGCATTGAACAGTAGACTTGAATTTCAAATAAAACATTTCATGCTTGTAAATGTTGCATTATGCTTTAGTTGGGTTGATAATGTCTCTGGAAATGTACTAATGCAATGTAATGCGGGGGAAATGTAATTGCTGCAAATCAATATATCACGTTTATTTAGATCATTTCAACTTTTGTTTTGATTACACTGTTGAGAGTGAAAAGATTTACAAGCCTTTGTACATTTGCTATTTTCAACATTATATATATCTGCACCACCATTGTACGTAAAAAGTATAATGTGTAATACATAGAATATTGATGCTTCATGGTGGATTATTTGATTAAAGGGGAATTCCACCCATTTTCAAAATTTTCCTGAAAGGATACAAAGGTGAACCAAATGGACCCTAGCGGGTCCATTTGGTTCCATTTGTACCCTCTCAGGAAAAAGGGGTCTGAAAGAAAAATCATTAACCTGGTGAAATACATCTTGATGATGTCATCAGATGTATGTCACCATGTTAATGATTTTTTCAAACCCCCATTTTAGAAAATACAGAATTGGGGGAACTTTTTATCATGTCTACACAACATCTAAGGTATATTAATGACACATTAAAATGTTGAAAATGGGTGGAGTTCCACTTTAACCTACATGAGCAAGATTAAGTTTGGTATTGGTTCTAAAAGTGGGTTTTGCTCTAAATGATTTTGGGTGAATTGGCCACCCCTAGATCAGGATGAAGAGTGAGGGGTCATAGGACAGCTTGTATGCATACTATGTGATAGGATCCTGCTGCCAGCCCTGCCGGAAGCCTTCACACAGGAAGCAAACACTTGGAAGGCGATGACAGCACTCGGTTTTTCCACCAGGACTGTGGAAAGGTGACCCCTTTTTACTCAGCTCTTGGGAGAGACAAAAATGCATCACAAATAGGTAGCTGCTGGCTGCCCCCTGTCTCTCAGATGACACACAATGTCAGTGTGTATGTATGTGCGTATGTTTGTGTGTGTGTGTGTGTGCGTGCGTGCGTGCGTGCGTGCGTGCGTACATGAGTGTGTGTGTGTGTGTGTGTGTGTGTGTGTGTGTGTGTGTGTGTGTGTGAGTGAGTGGATAGCTGATTGTCGATGATTTTTAGGATACAAAAGCAATTGATTAGGTTTGAATAGTGGATAGTTAACAACTTAAACCCTATATTATGGGCTATTATTTTCGTCACCGCTAAACCCCTTATCCCTTAACTTCTTTGCCTTTTTAAACTATTAAAAAAGAACATTTTTAGTGCAATAGTTTAAATGGCCAGTCTACAAGCTCACAATGTGTCAATAGATTGGCACGTCGAACTATTCCAAAAAGTTTTTCAAAATAGTAAAAAAAAAAAAATGATAAGGGGTTTAGGATAAGGGGTCTAAACCCCTTATCCTAAACCCCTTATCATTTTTTTTTAGTTCAACCCATTAAGATGGGGCCAACTTTTCTGAAAAATGTATGCTACTAAATCAGTGGTTCCATGGACTGTCTATATTCAAAGATCTGCATACATTTTCACGATTGAATTTCACCCACTAAACTACCTTGTAAACCTGTAATGATGGGACAATAAATTCAGATTCTTCGTAGATGCACATGCATAAAATTCATACAGACAATCGCTGCTTTAGATGGATTGGCCTTCAACCTCGCTGCAACAAAAAAAAATAGAAGCCAGGAACAAACAGAGCACAAACTGTGTTAGCATTTAAGTGGGTGATTGATAGCAATCCATTTAGCAGGTAATGTAAATGTAAAATCCATATGAGTGGGGTCAGCAGTATCAGATTCCTCTGTGTCCACACATCATAGAGGAGCTAACCTGGTTACTCACACCAAATGGACAGCGAGATCAGGACAAGCATGCCAGGAATTTGGAACTTACACTAAGACTCTCACCAACTTCTGAGGGGATGGCCGACAACATTATCAGGTCACAACCCCCATCACAAATAACAACCCCGATTTGCAAGCACAACACACCTCTCAACATGAGGTGATCTTGCAGATCTGACATTTTCACAATATTTGTGTGTGTGTGCTGTAAGGTAAATACATTAGCAGCAAAGTGAGAGGCAAAAGGTTGTGATCCCATAGTACAGTACATATTCTCCTGCTGAAAGAGAATTCTAGCCTGTGCTCTGTCTCTAGGCACTGTCTTACAAACATCAAATATTCATAAGATAATATTAATTGATAATTATTCAGTATGTCTACTACATCATACAAGTTACCAGCTTAGTGGCCTCGTGGTTAAGAGTGTTCACCCTTAGATTGGACCATAAAGTCAGACCTAATGCCTCCCTGGCTGACACTCAGCATCCGTTGGTTTGCGGCTAATACTGTTCTAGCATCACTCTCTGTGTACTTAAGCTATACATCATGGCTGTGGAATGTTCATGTACAACAGGGGTGCCCAAAAGGTAGATCGTGATCTACCACTAAATCACACAGACCATGCAGGTAGATCACATGACAGTCCCCTAGAGTGTATAGATCTGTAACTCTTGATAGCGTTAAAATGAAACCAAATGGACCCGTTAGGTTTCATTTTACCGCTCTCAAGAGTTAAATTATTTTTAAACATCTGAATTACATAATTTCAAGAGTCCACACAATTAGATAACAGAGAATAATTGTTATTTTGACCAATGTTTTGCCAGTTCTCTTTCCCAATTGTGACAAAAACGTGAAAGTTATTAGCTTTGGGTGCAAGAGACTCAATTCAACATCACAAACTGTCAACTCAAAACCCAAATACTGTTTTCAAACGTCAGTAGCAGCATATACAAGTAAGCCTTCCAATTCTCCCCCTCCATTTTTCATTATAAGTGCATTATTTTTAAACACTATAACAGTAAGTAACACCATCACCACTATTTCAAAGTCAAACTTTCTTGGGGGCCTTGAAATTGATTTTTTTTTTATGTGTAGATTTTTTTGAGCCGGTCATTTTGAAAGTAGCTCTCAAGTTAAAAAAGTGTGGGCACCTTAGATGTACAACATCAAACCGCCTCATGTTATAGAAACAGGAGATAGACTTCTGCCCTGTGGGCCACATGGTTATGTATAACACGACTCAAAGGTGACTGTCCGCCAAACAGACTGAGTCACAACAGACTGGCAGTCTGTTCTCTTGTAGTCTGGAGTGGGGAAAAAAAGTTCTATACAAACTGTTGGCAGACAGAACATGCGTCAAAGGAAATCAGATGACATAACTCATCACAGGGGCCTGCTAGGTCTGCTTATTACCGGTAAATCTATTATAAGGTTGCTTTTGTTTGCACTTGTTCCTGAAGTAGTTAGTTGCTTATTTGGGCAGGCTTTCAAGATTCTTTTTGAAAACAGCTGATGTAATAGGGGCTCAAGTGGTAATACTGCTCGCTTCTTTTGGGCCTCTTTCAATAGATGGACGCTTGTTTCATGCACAGGGCAACGCTGGAGCCTCGAGTACACATGACGACACATGACGACACATTATATTACATACTGATGCTGCAGCGAGGGACATAGCTAACTCATGTTATGTGCAGTACCGTTCTGCTTCATTCTCAGTTTACCAACGCTTACATGACAGGCAGATGTGAAAGATTCATAACTCGACCACATGAAACCTTAGCATCCCTGCCCTGGCGGACACTGGTCACTAATTAGTAGGATTTAAGTAGTTAATAATATGGTGTTTTGTGCTCAGGAGGGAACTAGAAGGGTTATGAATAAAGAACTCAAATAGATGAATACGTGTCCTGACTGCATGTTCAAAGCCAAATCCAAGGTGGAAAATCTGGTTGGGATCGAGCAAATTTTACAAGCGGTATAAATAACTGTAGGCCTATAGCGGTTTTGGGGAGGAGAATGAGGGGGATTGTCAAGAGGCAAAGGTTAAATGAAAGCTGAACTCTCACTTCTCCAAGCTTAATGGACTGTGCAAGATTAATTGTGTCCTCCTCTCCGTCCAACCTCATCCTGAAAAGGCTAAACACTAAACATCCATTGCTTACGCTCCGTACCTGCACGCCTTCTCCCACAATCATTGTCAAGAGAACGTGCAAGAGGAGAAACAGCAACAGGAAGGGATGAAATTAAACTGTTTGTCACAAAACCGTTTGTTATTGCGCGTGCGTGACGGCGTGTCAGAAACAATAGATTTGTGTGGTACACGAGCAGAAGAGGTCAAGCATGTCTTTGTCATTTACAGTTGAATGAATTACACAGCCTCTTTGGTGGTCATGAATCCTGATTGCTGACGCATGTAAGTTGGAGTATTGCAGTGTGTGTGTGTGTGTGTGTGTGTGTGTGCATTGATTGAACAGCAGCCAATGTCCTTTACATCTCTAGGAGCTCGCGGGGGCTGTATATCACCGGCGTAAATGATGAGTGAGCGATACCTTCGTTCTATAGCCCACACATTTAAAACCGTCTCTATGGCCTAACCTACTTTCTCTCTCCATAAATCCGAGGTAAAAGCCACCGGAACATTTTCTCTCGCATAAAAAAACATTACCAAGAAAACTACCAACATTATTAGAAGACGGAGAGCCTGGGCTCTATGTTTGCTCTGTTTGATAAAGAAGCTTGAGGTGAACCTTGTGGCGTAGCGGTCTTTACACAGAGCAAGAGAGCAAACAGGAATATGCAGTAGTTTGCTTGAGATCACCTCAGTGGTTCTGGACATTTGCTATTTAACCCAGTGGTTCCCTAGATGTTTTAGCTTGAGACCAAAAGGAGAAATGTGTCTTTGTTTGGTTTCTCTGAGACCCAGGCGATAGTGAAAATATCAGAACTACCAACTAGTAGATCACTACTTATTGTGTTTTGTAGAATTTATGGGATTTCTTTTTCTGTTGGAATGTATAAGGATGAAATTATTTTTGAAAGAAGTGTTGAATTTATGAATAATGTACAAAAAAAAGACCTCAAAATTGAGCTTGTATATCTGCCATTTTTAATATCTCCTCTGAGGAACACTAGAGGTCTATAGAACATGGTTGGAGTCAGGGACCCCCAGAGAGACTTCCAGGCGACCCCTAGCCAAGACTGATAGCTAGGAAACAAATTGACCCTTACAGTTATGTAGCTTAGATGGCATTAAAATACTACAGAGACATTTACCGTCCTTTTCGAGGGGGTGCTGGATAAGCTTGAGAATCACTGCTGTGCAAGACGCCAAGAGTTGTGTTTGTGGTGTTTGGGGGTTGAGGGAGGAAGCTGCTAAGCACCTAGTGTGAGACACATCGCTTAAACAGAGCTGCAGGCTAACGATACAAAGCATAAACGTGTCAACACTCTTACGCATGGTTTTCCTCTTTACTCATGAGTCTCCCCCTTAAGTGTTTTAACATTCACTTTAGTCCATACTGGCATTTCCATCCACCATCCGGACGGACTATGGGAACTGTAGTCGCAGTCCCATAGTCCGTGTTGACCATAGAGTTAAAGGATATAAGCAGATAAAGGATGCAGATTGTGGATACCCTCACCCGCTGCTATTCATCTCAGTGGAAGTTGCTCAGTGGCGTTTTGAAGCACATGGAAGAGCACTCTAGACTCCACTTCAGCTCAAATGAGAGCTCAATGTTAAACCCCAGCGGTGCCTGGTTTCCTCACGCTAAAATGTATAGGCCAGCCTGTAGTTCCAGCTCTGCTCACTTTGCGCCTTCAAGGTTGGCTAGTGTTTCTGGGGGCTTGGAGGGGAATTCCACCCATTTTCAACATTTTTTCTGAGAGCGTACAAATGCAACCAAATTAACCCGGGATAGGTTAGGGCTTAAAGGGGAATTCCACCCATTTTTAACATTTTTTTGTGAGAGCGTACAAATGCAACCAAATGAACCCTAACGGTCTCAGAAAAAAGAAGCGTCTAAAGAAATCCATTAACATGGTGAAAATACATCTTGATGATGTCACCAAGATGTTTCACCATGTTAGTGGTTTTCTTCAGACCTCCATTTCTTGGGAACCCAGAATGGAGGAACCTTTTTATCATGTCCATCCAGCACCTCTAGGGTATACTAATGACATATTAGAATGTTGAAAATGGGTGGAGGTTGTCGTTCTAGTGACAGTAGGACCAATAGTATAACGCAAAGCCTATACTCCAAAAAAGGCTTATAATTGGGAGTGTTCAGCTTCCTGACTTTCCTGCCAACAGACAGTGTGCATGTGCAAATTCAGACCGATTGGTCAACCCACTGAACGGATGGAACGGACCAAATGGAGCGGACCTAGATCAGTGGTTTTCAACCTTTTTGACACCAGGGACCACCATTTATTCAGCATTTGACCCACGGACCACCATTTGAGGACATTTTAGCCCCACAGACCAGAGAACTAAAGATTTATTTCGCTTCTGTCTGTGACCATTCATCTTCTAGTTGTGTAGACTTGGACTAACTTACATGATGCATATTTCCCAAATGCGGGTCCATTTGGTTTCATTTTTACACTCTCAAGAGTTACATCTGGTTAAACAACTTAGCTGGGGACCACCTGGAACCCTCTCAGGGACCACTGGTGGTCCCCGGACCAACTTGAAAACCCCTGACCTAGATTGTTCATTTTGCAGTAGGTTAGCCAACACCCCCTCTACCTTCTTGCATGCTTACAATACTGCTTTACACCCGTCTTTGTGTTTTACAGATGTGCCATTCCCACTCATGAGATTTTCACTCATGAAGTTTTTCTGAACATGCAGGTTTTTCCTGCAGGTGTCCAGTGAGGGAACTGCATCTATTCCTTTATCTGAATACAATTATAACGTATAGCACCTTTGCATCACCCCCTTTTTCTCCCTGATTATGTTCTGACAATTGAATCTACTGAGTTGCCAAACTGAACTTCTCACAACAACGGTACATCTGTAGATGTACGTTCTGCCAGATGTTGCCTGGCAGGGTATTACAATCTTCCTGTTTGTTTGTTTGTTTGTTTGTTTGATTGTTCAAAAGATACTTAACAGATGTTCACGAAACCTGGAAGGAATGAACAACAACAGATTAAGCGGACAGTGAAACGTGCTGATCTTACACTGCCATTGCCTCCCGCTGTCTGTAGCAAGAGATGGATCACTGACTATCACCCCTGGATCATGAGCAGGGCACACAGGTATCAAGAGTTTGTAGTTCTTCTTGGAATTCTAAACAGTGGGATCAATTAGCAGCATGCACACTTTACTGTTACAGCGCTCTACATGTGTTAGCCACCTCCATTTGAATTCATTTTCCAAAATAGGGATGATCGGTTTACTGATCACTTGATGATCATTATTGATCAGTAACACTAAAGAGATGATCGAGTTTTGGGTCAAAAGATTTAAAGGTCAAGTACTTATTTAATTAATTAATTAATTGTTTAACTGGTCGCCACTAGTGAATTGTAATTCATTTTGAACACAATGAATTACACAGAAATTATTATAAATGCTGCTTCTGCTGGACATATCCGAAATATCTGCTCTGGTCTTGGATTTCCCTGGTGGGTTGTAGTTGTATCTACAGTACCTCCTCCTGCAGCAAAACATATTCTATTCTTCCCTCGAGTTCCCTTGAATCTATACTGTGTGCCAGGGTGCTGACATGTCCCATTTTCTCCTCGGGTTTCAGTACAGTTTCATAAGATTCTCTTCTTCCCTGTCCTGATCCTGAACCTTCTCTGCTGGGGATTTCAGCTGCAGAGCACAGCGAAGTGTCATTTCAATTTCACTGGAGCAAACTCTCAATGAGTGATCAGGTGGGGTTCAGTGTCTTCCTCAAGGTTATTTGAACTGAGTAAAATGGCTGTTGGCAAGGGATGAAAGCTGTAACTTTCCATTAACAGGACGGTCCACTCAGTTGTCAGTGGAAATCAAGGGTGGTACCAGCTGCTATTTACATCTGTCTTTACTCCTTTACATCAGGTAAGGCCTATGCAAGTCAAACTTCCTCTGTAATGCATCGGCACACCGTATCGTCACTGTTGGGTTGGGGATATAAAAACCGGCCCTTTTTCATTTTAAAGCTTTCTCAAAAAACTGAAAATAGCCAATACACAAGTTACACCAAGCCCTGCAGGAGGGGTGAAATCAATTTGCGACCTCGACGTACACTGCAACACGATTGGTGGCGACCAATGGCCAAAACGTTCGCAACAAATTTATTTTATTTTTCAACTTCCGCGACAGAATTTTGCTACCGAGGCATATGTCACAAAGGGTGTCCAACAGCTGCAAATTGATCTCTGTCTCTCTCGCCCTGTGATGCATTGCGAGGTTTTAGATCAGCTATTTCCACTACTTTTGTGCAACCTTCTCGTTTGATGAAGGTAGGGCATTCATTTACAAAAAAAAAAAAAATAACAACATACAAATATTCTATTTGTGTTCATCAGATCTGAAAGAAGTTAAGTGAAACAACTGGACACGATGCAATAAATTCCAATGACAAACTGATTCTAGCATAGCAACATAGACAAATCTCACAGGATTCGCCTGGTTTGGACTGAGGTTCGTATTATTCCAGTAGAGATCCGTATAATATGGAAATCTATACTGGCCAGTCACACTGTTGTACTGAATTGAAATCTGGACCAAGAGTGTGTTTTCTTTTGCTCCACCAATCATTGACATAACATGTCAGTATACATGCCTGGGGAAAAAAATGATATGTATTGGCATTTGCTTTCTCTGTCAGAATAAAGAAGAGCCTGTCTGACTGAGTAGCTTGACTTGCTGCTGGTCACAAGGGTTAGGAAGAAAAGTTCCTCCTTTGTTAATCGACAGCAATCCTTTTGCCTCTCTGTGTGCAGCATGCAGCAGGACTACACCCCCAAGCATTTTACCTAACCTCACCTCCCCCCTTCCCCCTGCGTTGAGTGGGAGATATCTGGCTTCAACCTAACTTCCCCTCCACCTGGTTTTAATATGCAGCAGGCCAGGGGAATGGAAGGGGAGGGGGCTGGAGGGAGGAGGGGGGGCTGGAGAGACAACTTGCCCAGATGACTAAGATATTCTGACAACAGGCTGCCCTCAAACTTGATGTTACATGAGCTTTGACATGCACACACAGTCAACAGCAGTTATTTAAAACAGCTTTAAGCAAATGGATTTCCAAGCAAGATGCAAGATTCTCCCAGTTCAATGAATCAGATTCTGAAACCAACCACGCTGAAATCAGAAGGTAACACTCAGACAAAAACAACAACTACTGTAACAGCCTTTCCAGAATCCTTCAAAAAGGTGTATGACACTTCTGCGGTCGTACTGTATATGCGTAGAATACGTTGCCATCTTACCTCACCCGCCCCGTTCTGTGCGTCATTCCCCAATTTCACAGGCGCCCCAGAAGAGTTCATAATTCCTCAAAAACTCTCAAAACAGATTAAGATTCCATGCAGAGCCCCTCACCGGGGGCAGCGTAGCAGAAGACAAGTCCACAAAAGGAGAAACGGGAAAAAAGGACAAGGTGAAGTAACAAAAAAAAGAACTCCCTTCTCCTCTCCTCAGCTGCCCGACGACTCCAGTGTCCTCCGACTGTGCCGACCAGCCATTTCCATTCAGAGAAATCCCCCCCTCCCTCCTTACAGTGCTACGTACGGTGAGAACACACCACACACATGTTCGCACAGTTCCGTCTCTCTGAAGCGCAGACACGCATGCCGGTGCGGGCTCCAGGCTCCTGCCCCTCCGCTCCGGTGTGTGTGTGTGTGGATTGGAAAGGCATCAGCGATCCTGCCTCATGCTGCCCCTCAGGCAACGCATTCCCCGAGTCGCTCCGAGAGGCTTCGCTGCTCTCCCTGCTGGCTCCGCCGCCTGCCCGCCGTTCCCCTTGTCATGTTCACATGCTGGAGTGTTTGGACAAGACTCAAAAAAGTGGTGTGTGTGTGTGTCTGTGTGTGTGCGGTGGTGTGTGTGTAGGGGAGGGAGGGAGGTAGGGGAAGAGAGAGAGACAGAGAGAGAGAGGTGGTCCCTTGTGTATCTGTGTCTCGGCCGTTCTGCTGCCTTTGCCTGTCGGATTCCAGCCTCCCACAGTTCATTTGTGTCCCTCCCTCAATCCCTCTCTCTCTTCTATGCCCCCCCAGCCCTCCTCCCTCTCTCTCCCTCTCTCTCTCTCCCTCTCTCTCTCTCCCTCTCTCTCTCTCGAATGCAGATGTTGAGTTTCAACAATATTTCTCTCAACTACGTCTTCAGGAGAACCGTTCTTTTCACTGAATCAGTGAATCTGGGTGTATTCACTTTTCACAGGAGATTAGGTTGATTTTTATATAACGAAAACTTCTGAGAGATTATGCTTTGCATAATATAAATCAATGAGAACGCAAAAGGCATCATGTCAGAAGCAATTGTTATCCACTAGGCTTGCAGTGTGCTGTCAAAGATTCCCAGCCGGGGTTGTTGCTTTGCACAAGTTTGGACACCATTTTCCCATGGAAATGCAAATGAAGTACAGCGATATGCTATTCAGATTAGTTCATGCTGGCTCTCTAAAGAATTTACACTTTGATCACTTCTATTTTGGCATGTATTTGATTTAACATGGTCCCTTTATCCCTGGGTAAACAAGGAACTTGTTTGCAGAATAATCCCTGGGTTATTGTATTTTTATCCACTTTTCTGTATTATGCTCTATTATTATATTATTCTACCATGTAAAAGGGCTTTAGAGAAACTACTTAACCATAACTTAAAATCATTCTAAATGGTTAATTTAATACGCTTCCATTATTGCGATCTTTGAAACATCAAAGGAACATTGTATTAATATTGTGTTTTTTTTGCTATGGCTCTGACCCTTTAAACTGGTTATATTATTGAATTTGGTGAACTAGGGACAGACGCTTATTCAATGACTGCACTTAATATAAATCTCTTCCCTCAGAATAAAATTTAATATAAAAAAGAAGGGAAAAAGGGAAACCATGGATAATAGTAGTACATCTAGTAGAGTGCCATTAAAACAAGTGCCATCATGTCCCTGGCTAGGTGCATAAATAGCAATCAATCACTAAGCAACATTAAAATGGTGCAGCTTTCAATTTCACATAATTAAAGTACTGTAGTAGTAGTTGCACCAAGTCAAGACTGCCTCCCTCTGGCTGCAGTCTGCACAACAGCCAATAACTAGCCCACTGCCATTGATTAAATGAAATCTGTATTCATAATAATATAGTCGCTAAATACTAGATATATAATGGCTAAGCTCAAACAACGCCAATGTATTTCTCAGTTCTCAAACTCGGAAGAAACAGAGAGCTCCCTGCTGTTACAAATTCATTCAAATTGTATGTGGTCACTGGAATGTGAGGACATTAGAAAGTCACACACGCGCGCGGAGCCGCGGACACACACACACGAACGCACGCACGCACGCACCCCCACACTGCTGTTCCTGGTGTCACCACACACAAATGCATCGTGAATGCTTTCATTCCCTGATCCAGAAAGGGTTAAGAGCTGCATTATGATAATCACACACACACTAGCCAAACAAAAACATTCTCCTCACTTTCAGCCAATGACTGACAGAGGGACCGTCATGTGCTAACGCATCTTCCACCAAGTGCCGTTTGTTTCCTTGTTTATGGCCATACAACACAACACAGCTCAGAATGCTCACCACCCTGAATGTACCTGGCTGCCAGGACCGCTGTCACATTATGACCATGCACACCATTCACATCTGTTTCCAAAGGATATACAGTACTAACCAGAAGGAGAAACATTTCGTGTAGTGTTTTCTATTATACCGCATTTGCAGCTATAATAGAAAACACTACAAGCAAAGAAGGCATAGCTGTTATCTCACATAAGATGTAGTACTACTGATAAAGTCAGTGACAGGGGTCTTCAAATCATGAACATAGGAACTGACCGGTAGGATACTGAACCAAATGTTTTCTAAACTCCAAATGCCAATGTTGATTCATTGCTAAACAGTATTGTTCAGTCAACTACTAAACAACTAGTAAACAAACATTTTTCTATGAAGTGAAAAATCGTATCACAAGCTGAATGGATTACATTTGTCTATTAACTCAATGTGAAGTTGGCAAGGATCGAGGCATGAAACATACCACTATACACTATTTGCAAACAAAGAAACTTTGGCCCAATTGAAGGTGGATAACAGGAGATGGATGATGCATAAGGAATCCTGTTGCAGCTGCTCACACAATCTCCAGAGGCTGTTACCACACGTTCTATCAGGAGGCTGTAACCAAATCCTCCATGTTGAAATCAGAAGTAGCAGCTGAGGGGAAGCCCCTCTTAATTGTGTAGGGTGTTGAATGTGTGGAGTGTGCATATGTGTGTGTGTATGCGCGCATGTGCACGTGCGTGCGCACGCCGGCGGCACCACGTACATATTTCACTGAAACATACTGTACTGTTAATGGTCAGTGTCAGGAGAAATGGAGCTTATCCCTACTGGCACCACTCTCTGTTACTCACACCCAATAGCACTTAACCTCTCTGCTCCCAGGGGCGTGCCACTGATCTACAGAGGAACTCTGTCATGACAGAGTAGCACAACAGCAAAACCACTTAATGATTTATATAAATCTATAGCGTATGTACCCATGAAACCTGATACGGGGCGAGTATGACATCTACAATGAAGTTTGTGGAAGCCTGGGAGATGCCCACTGATGAATAATAAATAGACACGGCATTAATGAGAGTGACGATTGAGTGGAGATGCAACAACACATGCTTTATAAATTCTCTCTCTAAAAAAAAAGAAAAATCACAGCCTGTGTAAAGTGAGGGCCGCTATTGTCGTCATGCATCATCATCTCATTATGGCCATTGAGAATTTGCCTTCATCTTCAATGTTTGTGTAATCACAAACACAGAAAGCTTTCCAATCATTGTTTGCGATATGAATCTAGCAAGTAAAAAATAGGAAAAAAAGAAAAGGATTACAATAGGTAAAGAGTCTGCCATCTACTTAAAACTCCAGAACATAAGGAGGTGGATTTAATTACCAAGTGAGGTAATCGTGGCAGGTCCACACAGCTGGTCACATCTGGAAGATGTTTGTGTGAAGGAAAACACTTTCAAACATGCAGTTATGTTATTTTGGTTGAAAAGACATTATTATAGTTGAGCCACAAGCCGCATGACAGTTTGTCATCGAGGCATAAATTAGGCTTCAGTTTGTGGCACTCGTACAGATACAACCAATTGTCAGCTGTCATTCACCACCATACTGTCATACATATATCTGCATAAAAACAAAAAAATGTTTTAGTTAATAAACTAAAACAAGTGCATGGGGCACTGGTTGCCAAGTTGTTAAGATGTAGGATATGTAGGAGATCTCTCCTACATCCAGGCATTTTTAAGTGAAACCCCAAGCTTTTGAAACGGTGTATATAAAATATACACTACCGTTTCAAAAGTTTGCTATGTTGTTCTATGTAACATAGCCTGTCAACACTGAAATGTGCAGTGTAAAACACTTTGTCAAAATAAAAAAAAATAGTTTTCGGCCAACTGAATTTAAGTTGTAATATGAATGAATGTATGTAATCCAAATCCAAATAAATATACTGTATATGCTCCCTGTGCCTCTTTTCCCGAACAGCTGCGCATCTGATTGGCTCCCATGGACAGTTCAGTCAGTTCAGTTCCCTTGCTTCCAGTTTCCAGGTGCCTGACACAGTGCCCTGCCAGCCTCATCCTTCTCTCCCTGACCTTGCCTGTGACCCGCGGGAGGCCTCCGTATAGCTTACACGTTTCTGTAGTCTGGCCACGTGACATCAAGAGCTATTTGTAGCATTCTTCTAAAGACTCCATCCTGGGCCTTTTCCTGTTCTACTGTGAGCATCCATGTCTCCTCCCTCCCTGTACCGCAGGACTGTACGGTACGCAAGTGTAGCCACGAAAAGCAGCCTTGTGGGGGTGAGGTCATGTTCCGCTAATAACTAATAATACATAATGAAGAAATACATTGCTATTACAGTATCGATATGTACATCATGCTCAATAGGGAGTAAAACATCACAATTATCCATGTAGCGGTAAGGTAACCCATGAAAAAGGTAATTAATCAACAAAAGTCAATAAAATGGCTGAGTTAACAAGACTAAGTAAGGGGACTTCCAGTACAAAGTTTCTGCTGAGGAAGATTGCAATAAACCACCTATTCTAAGGGAGAATATGTGATACATTATAATGATGCAAGGAGTTGCAAGCTCTTTGCTCTCCGAAACAACATGGAAATAAGGTGGTTCACCCATATAGCAGTGATCGACAATAAAAAATGGCTCAGTGGTCGAGGTTTGTAAACCATCAGGGCCACCAGAAAGCCGTCAGCACTTGCCCAGTTAGGCCAATGAAAAGAATGCCTTGGATTTGATATCAGAAGGATCATTCAGGGTATAATAACTAACGATGAGTCACATGGCTGTAAGAATGTTTTTTTTTTTGGGGGGGGGGGGGGGTGTATTAGAATGTGAGAATTCACCATCCTGCAGGCACCCTACTAGTTCTTTCCTTCTAGTAGTAGGGCGGGATGAGAGCCATAACTCATAAGCTTGTTATGTCATAACATAGGTTGTGATCTCAGCTCAGTTTTCAGAGCAGAGAATCAACTAATCAATACATAAACAGTGAGATTTTTACTACTGCTACTACTACTTTTTGAGGGGTGCTAGCCTCTCCTCCTATGCCCAGTTTTCTGGATTTGTGTGATCAGTCATACAAGTGACTGATCACCCCTTAGTGATGATTTGATTGGCTGAGCAAAGTGTGATTTTTGTTATTATTGTGCTACAGTATGGATAATCTGGCCTAGATCATTAATTAATGCCTGAACCTCAAAGCTCTACCATGTCTTTGTGAGTGTTGAATAGGAAGAATTTTGATTAGATTTTGAGTGTGTGCATTACGTCCCTAATAAGCAGGCACACACCTCAGGGTGTATAGATTCACACAATTTCACATCACAACAACTAACGAGGGACTCACATCTGGACCCAGTCTTCTTGCCAGATGTTTTTTGATTAGTGTAGTGTGTGGGGATGGATTAACGTTGTACCGTGCACTTGGAAAGGTGGTTCTGGAGTACACTTCAGGTGGAAAAACAGAAGCTCAACAACTATTGACAAGTCTCTCTCTCTCCCTCCCTCCCCTCTCCCCACTTCTCTTCAAGTGTACTCACATTACTAATGTGAAAGCTTGACAGGTGGGGGAGGGGCAATTGTACTCAGGCACGCTTCAAAGCACTCTTATCAATGTGAAACCAGCTTAAAGGTAGGGGAAGTGATTTCACTTTTGTCAGATATCACCCAAAAATAATGATAATTCTGTTAAAATGCTCTATTATAAGGTGTGCAGACCATATATGGAGTTTCCCCCTCCCCCCGTTAGCAGAGGAGCTAATATAAGTTCCCCAGGTGGAGGGTGAATTCTCCTCCAATCAGGATCGAGCAGCAGGTTCACATCTACTCTTGGGCGCCCCTAGTGCACCAGGCTGGTACTACACAATGAATTTCAAATCACTTACCCTACCTTTAAATATTGAGGGAAAAATATGTGCTGCCATTCTACTGGAAAGTTCAGCTCGGGGATAAGGAATGACTACCTTGCGGCTGGTCTAAGGATTGACCAGCTCTGCACTGGTCAAAGGAAAAGACTGCGAAAATGTCCTCCTCAGAGTACATAAGATAGCAATGTGCTAAACCACACCTCATTTTAAGACCAACAACATCCTTCAGCACACAGATACAACCGCCACCTACGTTTGGTAATTATATATACAACATTGGCACTGGTGGGTAAGTATAAAAAAACGTGTTGTTGTGAAGATTAGCAATGATAATTGCTTTGCCCTTAATGACATTTAAGGTGTAAAATGCTAGCAGCCCCTAGAGATATCACAATGCTCCTTCATTCATTACCAAAATGCACAATATTTATTCTATTCACTATGATGCAACAAATAGTGGCTTCAGACAACATAAACAGTATGCATCTAACCGCCTCTCTTAGTTATTAGTGAGTTATAAAAGTCAGTGTATATTATTGTAATATTTCACTATCATAACCATTTTAGCCAAGTAAGTGACAATACATCCCAAATGTACAGGGCTTAGCAGCTCCACACATTGTCCTACCACTACCCAGTGTCTTTCTTCTAGCTGGCTCCCTCTTGTCTCTCATCTCCAACCTCTACTTGTACTCTGTCTCCTTCACTTCAATTCTTTCCATTTAACTTAAGTAATGAGTTGCTTCCTGTTTCTTGTGTCCCTTGCAATGGGGAAGAAAATTAGAGACAGAACAGAGAGAGGTGTAGTCTTAAGAGGCAAAGGCGTTTGTGCCAGTACTTGTGGATATACATGCATAGCCAGTGGAAGGGGCTCCTTACAGAGTAAGGGAAGCAGCCAAGAGAGCATACACAGACTATAGCGTTATTAAACAAACAAGTAAATTTGTTACTACTCACTGTGTTGGACAGCTCCATGTAGTTTTTATCCATGGGCGTGACACAAGCGCTGGTCTGGGCCAGGAGTTTGTGGAGAGCAGCCTTCTGGTCCAGGACAGAGTCGGGCTGATCCAGGAACTTGCGGAGCAGTATTGACTTCTGAGACTGCTGGCCATGAACCTGGACCTCAGGACTCTGGAGGTCTCGTGCTCCCGAGTCAAACTCCCAACTCTCTCTAGCCCCTGACAAGGTGCCTGAAAACACAGGTTGGTAAAATACAGTAATAGGATCTTCTGTACCACATGCTATGTGACACCAACATAGTATACATACTAGTATTAATTTATTAAAATAGCATTCAATACACAAACACCAATGACCAATCTCTAAAGTGCAGTTGAGTTAAGATAATTGAGTTAGCTTCTATAAATGGAAAATGTGTGTGACAGTGATAAAGTCCCAGATGAGAACAAGCAGAATAGAATTATTTCTGAATAGGATCTTTGTCCGCACTGAACTCTCACAGAACTCGAGACAAAAAAAGGAACGCAAGACTTAAATGGCTGCATTCTATGGCCGTGTCAATTTTGGACTCCTTTCCAGATTATTTTAGGGATGTCAAAAATATATTGTTCTGCAAAATATTGTGATATTCAACATCATGCCGATTGTCAAAACAAACACTATACTTGTTTTTCTCACATTACCCTGTGCTGACCACTGAAAAAGCCAACTGGGCCTCATTTATAAAACATTGTGTACAATCACATTTAAAAAGAATGTGTTCTAAGTTCCAAAAGTAGTTCCAAAAGTTTTGTATATTGCAAAGTTGAACTGTGAATTATACTTTGCAATTGAAATGGCAGAAGGCAAAGAGAAAGCATATGAACAAGGTGACCCATTTCCATATTAGTTTTTCTCTCCTCATCCCTGTAAGAACTTGGAATGATCATAATTGTTGTGCTCAACATAGCATGTGGATCTGATCTCAAATGTGTTTAGCTTTGGATATGAGACACAAACACAACTTGACCAATTAGAGTCACAGCTAAATGATATTATCTCTTATGAGGTATACACCTCATATTTCAGTAACAAGTAGCAATTATATACAACCTCATATTTGTAGCATGCTTTGTGACATTCTGTTGTATGATAAAGTACAACATAAATTTGCAAAAATATATATAAAGTATGGAGATAAAAGGTTTCTGCTCCACAGGAAAATTCTATTTGAGGGGTAAAAACATCACTGCTCACTTCCCTGCTGTTGTTGTCTAACCAAATCACTTTTCCACACTCACTTAGTCACTTGCGTCACTGTAACAGCTGTAAACAACCAACAAGCTGTCGTCAGTAAGTGTGTGGGTTCGGTTCAGTTGTGTGCAATACATTTATTATTTTCTGATTATAAGTCGCACCATTTCACTTGACTGTGTCCTTCGGCGTTGACAGCATTGGTCATTTCTTTCCATGGTTTTCTGTTTGTTTTATCTGTCCCTGTCACTCAACTATTTACACTTTTAGAAGTTATGGCTTATCTTCGTGTCTTTTCATGTTGACAGGGCGTCCACTGATGCAAATCATCATGTGAAGGAATGTATCAGTTGGAACACTTGCTGCACGCACATGACATTTAGGCCACAATTTCATGAGTAGGCCTACCTTGTTGGTTTTCCGGAGGCTCTAAACAGGGTTTTAGCCACATCTCTCAACTCATGTACTACAGCTGCAGACTGTAACTACTGGAGATGTATTGAAGAGTTATGGTGATGAAATACATCTGACTCTGGACTACTGCACAAGTTACTACAAAAGACAACCTCCACACCCTCTGGACCCCTCATAGACAGTGTCAGGGGTCCAGAGTGTGGGGGTTGTCTACTACGTGTGTAGTAACTTGGCTGGACCGAAAGCTGTATGGTATGGTATGACTATGTTTAATTAGCTGTATTTTATGGTAGAAGGTTGTATGTGTGTATGTACTATATATGGGTAGGAATGGTGGAACCATTCTTGGTGATGTACCTACGTCATGTTTTAATGTTTGTAATGTTTGTATAAAAAATACCTGTTAACTAAGGTGTGTATCAGGGTTAGGCATGTCAAAAACAAATGTTATGTATGTATAGTATGCATGTCCCTAATTGTCTGGTGATGCAATGAAGATGTGATGCATGTAAAAATAAGCAGGGATCACAATAGTGGTTCTTTACCGACTAATAATTATGATGTAAGCAATAAACGTTCCAAAATCCTTTATATGTAATTTAAAACGTCTACAGCAGGGGTGTCAAACTCATTTTGGGGTGGGGGCCGCATTGGACTTAATGTGACTTCATGGGGGCCGGAGCCCCGGAGCATGGGGGCCGGAGCACCGTGTCATGACTTTTATTATTGGTTTTATACTTGTAGCCTAGATTAAGACATTTGCTATGAGAGATACTTTATTTATAGTGTGCCAATAAAATAGTTAAAGGTAGGGTAAGTGATTTGAAATTCATCGTGTAGTACCAGCCTGGTGCACTAGGGGCGCCCAACAGTAGCTACACTATGTGAACCTGCTGCTCGATCCTGATTGGAGGAGAATTCACCCATCACCTGGGGAACTTTTATTAGCTCCTCTGCTAACGTGGGGGAGGGGGAAACTCCATAATATGGTTTCCACACCTTATAATAGAGCATTTTAACAGAAAAAAAAAATGGGGGGTGAAATCTGACAAACGTGAAATCACTTCCCCTACCTTTAAAGTAAAATTTCCAATAGTTTCTTAGCTGAAATTTGTCAATAGCTACAAAACCCATGGTTTTATGCAGACCTGCTTTTTATTGAAGTGATGGATCATTGAACATTCAAAAATAATGAATGAATAGCAATAACTAATGCTTCTAAAATACAGTATATTTTTTAACTCTGAATTGAAATATCATTATTATTATTACCCATATTATTATATTTAAATAGACAAGCTGTGATCTGAATAATCCATCAGTTATAGACACTCATACTGGTGAAGTAACCTGACTCCGCCAGATAGGGCAGCAGAGAGAGGAGGAGGGAATACTCCTCTCTGCTGCCCCATCTGGCGGACTCAGGTTACTGCTACCGGACTAGTGCTCAGAGAAGAGAACCTGGAAGCATTTCTTTAAACGATCATAACTTTTGACAGGAACGTGCTAGAGACTTACTTTTTTTTTTGATAGACTCAGAGACTTTTGCTCTACAAGCCTGGGGCCGGATTAAATCATTGCGCGGGCCGGATCCGGCCCGCGGGCCGTATGTTTGACATCAGTGGTCTACAGTGTCACTAATTTATGTTCAGCTATGATCAGGCTGATCATATTGGGAACAGACGTTGGGATATTTAAATAATAAGTTAGTGCTATTCCGACAGGTACTGAATTTTAAAACTATTACTATTCAGCACAGAAACATTAACAAGCTACTGTATCAGCTAAGTGACAAGTCTCCTAGATCGTATACATTGTTATTGCAAAAGAACTGTATTTAAATTAGTGTCCGAAAAGTGTATTTATTGTTTTAGGGTTTATTTTTAGGGGCTGTAGAAAGTCTGCAGGTGTCGGGAGTACTTATGCACTCTGCTCACGCACAAGCAGGCTATGTAAGTCCTCCTTACAGTATGTGCAACACGCACATTTCTAGTTTCCGCTGTAGTCAGATTTGGACCAAGTCTTACTGTACAGAATATGTGCCCTTTGTATCAAAGTGGACAGGTTGAAATGTTCATTAGGTCAATAGCTGTCATTTTAATGTCATGCCATGTATACACGTCAACACTTTACATACCATACATACTCTACATGCATTTAGCTTTAGAACCAAGTTGTTAGGCATGCTGTTTGCCAAGATCACAGTGACACCAATGTGACAATTATCCATCAGCAAGCATTCATTGACTTGACAAGTTAGCCAAAAGAAAACAGCAAATCACATGTAACAGTAGCCGTGTGTCAACTACATACTGTAACTTCTCTTTCCTACCCTCACGCTCCACTCTCTCTGCACTCTCTGATCTAATCTCATCCCATCAAATCTCTCCTCAGCTTTCCTCTGCTGTCTCCACTACACTGTCTCCCTGTATCTTTCCTCAGACCTGTACTGTATGTCTCAAACCTCTCAGCTTTCCTGCTGTCCACCTTCTCCAAGTCCCTAAACTTCACAATTCATCCATATACTTTCTTCTCCATGACGTAATGCTTTCTACCTTGCTCTGCACGACCACATGTACATTTGCACATCTGGTGTGATGATAAATCTCATCGTAATTTATATTGTTTAAAGCCAGAACACTGACCCAGGTTGTTGTCACCGCTGTTTGGCAGGGAGATGATGTGTTCTAGGAGCTTCTGGTTACTGTTAGGATCCTGGGTATGTCGGTAGAGCTTGCCCTCCTCCTTGTGGATCTCCTGCACCAGCCGCATGCGGCAGCGGCTGAAGTCCTCATACGATATCTTCCCGCGCTCATCGCCGCCTAGTTGGCTCATAATATCTGCCACCGATTCCTCCATGTTGAGCTGACGGCAGACCATAAGGAGGTCATTCCTGATGCCAAGACAATTGAAGAAAACAAAAGCAAGTTCACCACAGGAACAAGTAACAGTTCATGACATATATTAAAGGCTCTTGATTTCATCCATAGCAACAACTTTGTTGTAGTAGGCTACATCTTTGGATTGACAGAAAGACAACTTAATAAAAGACTGATAATTGTGAATTGTTTACAATGGCAGCCATCCCCTTCATTTTTTGGTTCAAAGGTTTGCAAGATTAGCAGCACATCACAGGGTAGGGGGTGCACGCTAGCTCCGATGGAACCCCACTCTCCTCTCCTTCCGCGAGGCGCCCGGTCGGTACCAATGCGAGTCGCATGTACTCACCTTAGGTCCTGTGGAACAACCAACGCGCTTGTCCGGAGCTCTCTGGTGTTTATGTTTTTTCGGCCGCATAAAATCCAACCGATGATTTCGGGAAAGTGTTTTAATCCGCCAATTCTGTCACACATTTAGGTGGTTTTTGCAATGTCGCCATGTTTAATATGACGTCATCGTCAATATCAACATTTAGCCACATTACTACCCCCTCTGGCCAAAATGTGTAAAAAAAAAAACATTGCAAAAACCACCTAAATGTGTGACAGAATTGGCGGATTAAAACACTTTCCCGAAATCATCGGTTGGATTTTATGCGGCCGAAAAAACATAAACACCAGAGAGCTCCGGACAAGCGCGTTGGTTGTTCCACAGGACCTAAGGTGAGTACATGCGACTCGCATTGGTACCGATCGGGCGCCTCGCCCAGGAGATTTAGCCGGGTAATGCTACGGAACCCCATCTCGGAGCGGAGGGAGGGACGGAAGGAGAGGAGAGTGGGGTTCCATCGGAGCTAGGTGCACGCTGGTTGCGGTGGGCCAGTCTCGGATTTGCTAGATTTTTTTTTGTCCCAGTCCAGTTCTTGGCACTGAAACATGAAAAACGTCTATTTTAACCCAACCATTCCATTGCATTTAGGCTAATTCCTACGTTTTATGCAGTGACATTTGACATTTCAACCAGTGAGGTATTCATTAGTAAAACAAGTGCCAGTTTGCCCAGTTACATGCGGTTGAGTATTTAGTTAGGAATTTAGGAGGACACTAGTCTGTAGTGTGAGACAGATTATGAATCATAATAAAAGACCATCCCTCTCCTTCCAAACAACCTTTCCATAGTCCGTGTTAATCTGGAGTGGGCTGAGGTACAACAAGGCCAATATATCATCGGCTGTCCAGCACAAGCAGCAAATAATGCACATAAAAAGTCACATACACGACTGTGCATGCTGCTTTTGCTTTATGCTGCCTTTGACTTGCTGCAGTGCTGCAAGTCAAAAGTGTAACTAAACCGAAGTGAGGTTAATAACTGCAGGTCAAGAACCCTACGCGTTAATTGTCAATGCAGATGCACATATTTTGCAACTTGGTTTTTCGGATTGTACATTGTTATCCTCCTTCCTGGGTCAGCTGACATTGGAATGTCTAAAAAGAGCGTGATCATAAAAGTCTACCTAGTGTGCTCTGCCTCTCGAATACACGTTGCTAGAATAGCCTACAATCGGTTCCCTCCCCATTCGCCAACAAGTTTCTATAGAGTTGTCAAATGACACCGATCAGCGTGTTTACCTGTTGATGAAGCCGTCTCCGTCTCCGTCGCAGGTCTGGAACAGACGCCTCATCCTCTCCTCTTCCCCGGTGCTGGAGGTATCGCTGCTGCCGCTGCTCACACTAACATCAGCCGCTGTGGTCGCCATGATCCTCCCACCATGGATCCCACTGGAGTCACTCACTCACTGCGCGAACTTTACTAAAGTTCCCCCCATTGAGCTTCCCCCCTCAGTAATGGTTGTTATTATTATCGCGACTCTATCCACTGCTCCACATTGCTTCGTAACCTTTTGCTTCGCTACGAACTTGACAGTAAAGTAACGTGGCTGTATCGTACATTTGAGTGCGGTAGCTGCCTGAATAAAAACCACAGCAAGGCAGTCAAAAGGCAAAGGATCCCAGCAGGCGAAGCGGAGCCCGGGGTGGGTGGCCTGCCTGTGATGAGCCTCAGAGCAGAGGGCGGAGTGACTCTTGCCTGCTTGCTCCTACTACCACTAGGACTACAGTCTCCTTGATTAGAACAAACCACGGCCTTCAAAAATACTAGACATATAAAAAATAATGACTTTACTATTACATTATTTCCAAGTGAGTTAATGACTTACAAACCCCAATTTCAATGAAGTTGGGACGTTGTGTAAAATGTCAATAACCAGAATGCATTTCAAAACATACGTTGTACAAAGACAAGATATTTAATGTTCAAACTTTAATGTTTTTCTTTCTTTCTTTTTTGCAAATATTCACTCACCCAGCTAAATGACGGAGTTGGTGAAAAAATGACCCTTATTATTATCTTAAGAGAGTAAATGAAACCAAATGGTTCGTCTTTAGGCGATTGCTTGCTTTGTTTGCTTGTTATCTCTCCTTTGGTACCAACAGCATGGTACTGTGGCCAAATAATTTCCAACACAACAAAATATTCGGTTTTGGTTCTGATAGGCGATAGAGACCCATCTACTGTAATTTAAAATAAACAGCTACATCTAGTGGGGAAAGAGGGAGTGTGCAGTAGCCACACGTCTTAGGTGTGTGTGTGTGTGTGTGTGTGGGGGGGGGGGGGGGGGGGGGGGGGGGGGGGTGTGTGTGTGTGTGTGTGGGGGGGGTGTGTTTTGTGTTTGCTTTTCTTTCCATCTCAAAGCAATTTAAAATGTTTAAATGAATTGTGTTGCTGTATTAACACATTCAGATGGGGACCCCATGCCAGCTGGGCCCCACTTTGCCTATAAATAATGTGAAGATGTTACTGGGGAAATGTCTACATTTCTAAACAACAATGCAGAAAATGTAATTCGTAACTTGTATTTTTTTAATACTTAGAGTAAGTATTTTCAAAAGCATGTACTTTTGAATCCTTGTCCACGCAATGCCTTGTTTGGTTTATCCAGATGAGTAGTGGCGCCACCAAGAACTGGTTTTGTCAGTCACAAAACCAGATGAATGGTTCACTATGATTTGCCATTATTGTAATTGTAAGAGATGTGCAGAAAGGCTCATGGGGACGTGACCCCTTCTTCAAATTGACTGAGAGTTGAAACTTGACTGTGTTCTATGCTGTTCTCAATAGACTGTGTTCTATTGTGTGAAACTCAAACTTTTTGTTTAATTATAAAACTACACTACAACTTTTAAGTTAACTTGTTGCATATGGCCGGATCTGTTAGTATTATAAGGCTCATGGGTTTCAATTTGTAATCTGTGTCATTAGATTATAAAATTAAAACTTGAGGACTTTTATTTAAACTACACTTAACTTCACTAAACTACTTACAGACACATAACAGACACGTTTCTCTCAGCGTTTCTTTTCTTTTTTTTCTTTTTCCCCCACTTTTTCTGTGACAGAGACAGTATTGATATCCAAAGCGACATACTGTATAGCCCACATCAAAATATAGTTACTATAGTTTCTAATTGAGCAGTTGAGATTAATAACAGTCTAAGTCCACACCAATGATCCATGTATAAATGATGGACATTTGGCCCTATTTGTTTCAACTGCACAATTGTTATCAACTACTACTACAACTACTACTACAAGAAAAGGCATCCCTGGAATGACACTGTCATCTGACAAGAATGAGCAATGACGAAGGAGGATATTGATGAAGATATTGATATGATGATGATGATGATGATGATAATCCCTGTCACATGATTTAAAAAAGATTCCTATTGTTGTTAACATAACAGTAAATGTACAAAGAATACATTTGAAAATGCACAACATGCAGAGAAAATGTATTAGAAAATACAGAAAATGTATTTGAAAATACCGGGGCAAAAGTATTTCAAATTGTATATGTTTCAAATACTGCCTGTATGCATAAATGATTGTTACTTGCTTGGTGGTGGCTGGATGGTGGTTTGCTCTGTTCCACCCCATATGGTAATGAGACTAGAGTGTGGGAGTGGTCAACAATGTAGGACTATAAACACAGAGCATCACATTGGTGATACTCAGTGTCAGGACTGCATCAGCTGTGTTTGTGGATTAAGCCTGCATAGCCGTCCACAAGAGAAGGAATTCCTTGTTTTTTTTAAGTAAGTTGACCTCATTTACCCCTATATGCTATGCCTTGACACTGTAGTTTGATATTTTGATAGTATTCTGTATGTATATGACCAGCAAACAACTTAACCTAATTGCATTCATGCATGATTGCCAATGAGCCTGTAGGTATATAAAGATAGTATATAAGATAGAAATATAAATAATGATAATAGAAATAACATGCAGGTGTAGTAGGAGAGGAAGTGACCTAATATTTCCCACATTTTAGGTAAAAGATGTCTCAAAACGACTCGCTTCATGATGACTGGTTTAAGAATGCTGGTAAGTTGCAATTATCATTTCTGTCTGTGTCTGTCAACAGAATAGGCCTAGCTCTGGTCCATAGAAGCAGTGGACCAGAACTATAGAGCACTACAGTTGCCTAAAGTGTGCTTTTTTTGCTCTTTTTTCCTTATTCATGGCATAGACCCCAGAGTGGAGAACTGGTTTCTCATGTCTTCTGTTTGGCCTCAGACCTTCATCGTCCTATCATACATATGCTTTGTCACAAAAGTGGGGCCACGTTTGATGGAAAACCGTAATGCCTTTGACCTTAAGAACGCCATGGTCTTCTACAACTTCAGTGTCGTGGGCTTGTCTTTATACATGATATATGAGGTAAGTTCTCATCATAATGACTATACCTGTAGTCTGTAGGCCTAATGGAGTGACTGTGGCTCAGGAGGTAGAGCAGGTCGTCCGATGATCTGTGGGTTGGTGGTGCGAAACCCGGCTCCCCCTGTCCACATGTCAAAGTGTCCTTGGTGAAGACACTGATCCCAAATTGCTCCAATGTGCAGGTTGGTGCCTTGCATGGCTTCTGCCGCAACCAGTGTGTCAATGTAAAGTGCCTTGGTGCACAATATAAAATGAACATGATTAACGTTATGCATCTGTGGACACAACTTTGTCTATACTTTTAATTGTAAATCTGTGGTCGATTGTTTTGATTTAGCCTACTATCTTTTCTAATATTGTAAAAGGCATATATAATTGATATAATGTTGATAGTATTTGTGTACACAAGTTGAATTATTATAATCCATAACACGGATACTTGTAATTAACAACTTGTCTTAACCCCTATATTATATGGTTGTTGTACTTGCCCCCTTTTTGTAAAACACTTTACCCAAACAATATCTGATCCAGAAACTCTGCCTGTCATGAGTGTTTATATGTGTCATTTTCACAGAATATTTTTCTAATAATGACATGCATGCTCAGAATAGGGATGCTAGTGTTCGTGTACGTTGTAGTTAACTTCTTCCCCATTGTGTTTACTAGTTTCTCATGTCAGGCTGGGCAAAAGGCTACTCGATCCATTGTGAGCTTGTGGACTACTCCAACTCGCCTCTGGCACTTCGGGTAAGTAACACATGGTACCATATATTTACAAGTCTCCAATAATTGCTTTTAGTTCTGTAATTAGCTCAGTTGGTAAGTAGGGGTCAAGCAGACAGACAGAGGGATGGGCAGGCAGGCTGGGTGAACTCAAATAAACCCAGGTCCTTTACCAAACCGGTTAACCAGTCTCACTTGAGTAGTTATTGGTTAACCAGGCTAACCTTGCATCTACAGACTATATTTGTTTTTCAAAGATGGTCCCTTTCTTTGTTTTTCCCAAAATGCTCTTTTTAAATATTTTGTCCTCTGTTACCAACCTGCTAAGGTGTGCATATAGCTTTTCTCATATGTTCTATAATTGCTATGAATGCAAGGAATTAATTCAGGTAATTCCAGTTTGGGGGTTTCGGCCTTATATCTGAAATGCTATGCCTGCCAGGCTGGGGCTGCTAACAGGACTATAGACTTGTCTCTTAGTCTGTTGAAATGTTTTAGATTTAAATGTGGTGTTTCATTCTACAGATGGCGGCGACTTGCTGGCTGTACTGGTTCTCAAAGATAATTGAGATGCTAGACACGGTAAGCACACTATGACACAGACACACACGTCATGCACTTTTTCTTTTCTACTAGGTAAGCAGACGATGACACACGTCATGCACGTTTCTCTACTAGTATGACTGCATTACTCACTGGCATGTGAATGTGTCCTCAGTCCCGACCCATGATTGAACTAAGAGATATTGTCTCTTGTGCTTGATAACCCATCAAGTACACAGGTGTGCAAAGCAAACAGGAACATACAAAATATTTTAATCTGCATTAAAGGTATATTCAGCAATTTCACTCTATTCAAAAAACGTATTTTGATAACCTTTCCTATTTATTTAATATTCCTCCCTACTATAGTCTGCTGACCAGTGACCATATAATTAGTTTCTCCTTATCCCCAGTGAACCGCAGTGGTTTAAAAAAAGGTTTTGGTGGTGGGTGACAAAGCCACCCCCTCCAGCCTCCATTCAGGATGGAGGGGGTGGGTCTTGGTCCATGTGCTGGTGACATTTTGCGTGTTTTCCACACTGTAAAGCATGCAATAACGTGCCTGCTTGTTAGCGGGGTGGACTGGGAGGTTTTTCAAATTGCTGAATGCTCCTTTAACCATGTTTCTCTCCCTCACTTCATCAGGTCTTCTTCGTTCTCCGAAAAAAGACCAGCCAGGTGTCGTTCCTCCATGTCCTTCACCATTCCATCATGCCATTCACCTGGTGGTTTGGGGTTAAGTTTTCTCCCGGTGGCCATGGAACCTTCCATGCCATTCTTAACTGTGGTGTTCATGTCCTCATGTACTCGTACTATGGCTTGACTGCCCTGGGACCTGCCTACCAGAAGTACCTGTGGTGGAAAAAGTATCTGACCACTATCCAACTGGTAGGTGCCCTTATAAGTTTTTTTTTTTTTTTTTTTTTTAATTAAACATTCAATTCATTTCTGCCTTCTTCTGTCAGGATGTTTATTTTTACAAACTATGTTTTACAGAAGATCATTTCTTGAACATGCATTCCTTAATGTGCAGGTCCAGTTTGTGATGGCAGCCGTCCACATTGGGCAGATCTTCTTCAACGGCTGTCCCTACCAGTACCCCATCATCCTGTACCTCATTGGGCTCTATGCTGTGATGTTCATGGCCCTCTTCCTCAACTTCTGGTTCCACGCATATGTCAAAGGCAAGAGGCTTCCCGTGCAGCTCCAGAATGGCAAGGCTCTTCAAAATGACAGTGGCGTTCACAGCAACGGGAGGAGCCACAGCCGACGTATTCTTATTAATAAGGATGATTGAAAATGTCCATAAAAGGAGGACAGTGGTTCTCAAACCTTTTAACTTCAGGGTTTTACTTTTACCTAACATCTTTCACTGGATGAGGTCACCGATGTGACCTTTGACTACCTCTGTCCTACTGTGTACAGTCATCGTTTCCCTCAGAATATTCACTTTAACTCATGTTGTTATGAGGTGTTCGAGACAAGGTAGTTCCCGGCATAAAATTTAAAACGTGTAGGTTACAGAACACCAGGTCCAAATGTGTTGATGTCAAACATTTCACAGAAGATTTTACTATTTGTATTTAGGGGGAAAGAAACACACGCAGTTTGGTTTGTGGACTAGGCCTACAGAATGTATTATGAAGGAAATGTCTTCCTGAAATTAATTCTGGGCTTGAAAACTAAATCGTTCCTGGCTGAACAGTGCAACGTTCGGGTTTCAAGATTTACATGACATTAGATGGATTAAATGGATTTATTTATATTTCATTGAGCTGGTGATGGAATGGCATCAATTTGTTTGCAGGAAAATGTGATGAAATAAAAACCTGGCTTCTGGTGCTATAAAACAAGCCATTTATTTCAATGTAGCCAAGCCTAAGTTATGTTTGTGTAGTTTGTGTAGTGTAACAAAACACTTCTGTAATGAACAATAATGTATTGCAGTACCCGGTATTTCTCTCCAATATTTTGGGCATCAGAACCTATATTTTTTGCATTCTGAATGTTCGGAGCCCTAGCAAGGTTTTTTTTTTTAATGCAACGTGCAAGAAGAACTACTAAGTAGCCTACTAAGAGTTTGGCAGAGCCTTAGAAATGGAAAGAGTTGCGACACTGAGGGGACAAGAAATGGTCTGGTCACGTGGTTAATGTACTCACGCGAGCCCATTGACTCCAATGCATTCAGAAACCCCCGGCTGTCACTATTCGTTGTCACTATCTAATAGAGGTCTATGAAGAGGAGCCGCCAGTGGACTGGATCCATGAAGTGAACGGAGTTGGCGTAACTCTGTCCGAGTCTGGCTGAGTGACGCGCTGGTGACGCCTGACGCAGTGTGTCCTCTGTCCAATCACGGCGCTCCTCCTTCCTGCTGCTGGAATTCAAAGTTTATTGTTGTAAATTAGCCGAGGCGTCCGTGTTGTTGCTGTGGAGACCTGTGTGTCCCGAGGGTCACTATGGCAAACTTCAACATTTACGGATAAGTGTGTTCTTGTTCTCGGTCTTGAGCAGGTTTTTAGACACTTCGATCACATATTACATGCTTCCATAGTCCATACATGCTTCTTTAGACGAAAATGGAAGGGGGGAAAGTTGGACCGGGACCATACAGAGCAACAAAACTGGTAAGATACTCGTGCGTGCTTCCGTCCGACCGAGAGAGAGTGTGTGTTATTACAAGACGATTACGAAGGAACAGGGCACTCGGTTACTGCTACTAGACTATTCGCTACACGGTTCTATAGCTTATTTTTGCAAGTCGTCGGCCTAGCTTATTCTAAAATAAATCACATTTTGCCGAGTTATCTATAAAAACGAGTGTTAATTGCGATTGAGTCTAACTCCAACGTTATTACAATGGAACTAATGGGGGAAAACAGATTTGTATGTGCGTGTACTGTGTGAGAGCCTCTCACACAGTACACGCACATACAAGAAATCTGTTTTCACCTTCCATAACATTTAAAGCACTCTGGGAACCAATCTGCAAAACAGGTTATAAACAAGAGTCTGTCTGATAATGAGGCTTTTACTCCTGGATATTAGAGACTACCACCATAATGTAGGCCTACCTAATTTTCCTCTTTTTTGAATATTCTTGAGGGTACAGTATAATTATTAATACAATATTGGTAGGGTTGCTTATCTAACCTTTCTATTTTCCATTGCTTTAACAGTTGGCCTATGTTTATGAGTAGCCTATACAATACATCATGTTTGTAAGAGCCTAAATGTCTCCACTAGGCCTGTTAAGTTGTTTTTAGAGTTCTTAAACTCTGCCCGAACCCAAACATTTTAGGGCCGGGTCAGGCCTAAAATCTATGATAATCAGACAAGCCTCAGGCTCCAAGACAAAATAAAATATAATTTAATTATTTTATTATAGTAAAAATAGCAGTTCTTTTCTTTATTTACCTACTTTATTATTATTTATTTTACTTCTCAAAATTTGTCATTCTCAAATTCTATGGCCGAGTCAGGCCTAAAATCTATTCCTTTTAGTTGGGCTGGGCCAGGCCTTGGGCCTGATCAGTTAGGGCCTGACCTTCAATTTCAGGCCCGTTGAGACCTTTAGTTGTTTTGTCACAGCCTGTTATCATACCTAGGCCTAGACATCACTGCTAAACCCCTTATCCCTTAACTTCTTTGCCTTTTTAAACTATTTTAAAAAACATTTTTCAATAGCTGAAATGGCCCACAAGCCCACAATGTGTCAATAGATTGGCACGTTGAACTATTCCAAAAAGTTTTTCAAAATAGTAAAAAAGGGATAAGGGGTTTAGCGTGTCATGAAAATGGACCCCCTAGAATATTGTCTCAATTCCATTCCATGACAGGGAATAGAGAGGAAAAAAGTAACACAGGTTGGTTTGGTGAGCTGCTTTGTGGACATCTGTTTTTCCCATCTTCATCCCTCTCAGTCCTACAGTGGACTGAATAGAACAACAAGTATACACACTGGATCCATGCTCAGAAGAATATTTTATTACCACCAAGACCAAAGTTGATGTTTTGAAAAGAAACATAAATATCAGTGTGTGATGTGCAGACTTTGTTGTTCTCTCTGCCCAGGACCTGGTATTTTAATATTGCATGTGTGTGTTTCTTTATTGACTGTCTACAGTGGAATGAAACCATCAAACTGTTTCGGGGAAGCATGCCGGTCAGGAGACACTGGCTGCACTTCCGCAGCTACGAGCAGAGCTTCACCGGATCCGAGGCGGTGGATTGTCTCCATCTGTTGCTGAGGCAGAACCAATACTTTGGACCCAATGTGACACGCTACCAAACACTGCAGCTGCTCAGGAAGTTCCTGAAGAACCATGTCATTGAGGACATCAAGGGACGATATGGGAAAGAGGACTTTGAAGACAATGGTCAGCTGTACAGGTAATGATGGATGGATGGATGGATGGATGGATGGATGGATGGATGGATGGATGGATGGATAGATATCAGCAAATCGTGTACAGCAATAGAAGGCAAAATGAAGAAGCATCAACAATACAGGGCGAAAAGAAGAAGCATTAATAATACAGGGCAACGGTACAGTAACCGTATGCAGAAGTAAAACATCTACAACTTTCCTGCACTATGCAAGAGGAGGAAATCAATACCATCCTGCACTGCACAGGAAAGGCAACAACACAGCTTATGTGTCTTACAGTAATTATGATGAATGGATCAACAAGTCTGAACATGAATGTTACCAACTGTTGTTCTGAGAGTATTCATTGATACATTCATTCAGTCACATTGAGAGAGAGAGAGAGAGAGAGAGAGAGAGAGATACCCATTTTTGAATACAGGAGCAGTATGTCAGTCTTAACCATCAGTCCTAGCTTTTGTCTTAACCATAAAAAACATGGGATGTTAAAAACGAAAGACAAAAGCGTCACAAATGTTAAAAGAAAGGGGAAAATACAATGAAAGGGAGGGGAGAGGAAGGGGAACCGCAGGCAGGTATACCCTGCTGTCTCGCCTACAGTGCTCCACCCACTTTGTCCTCATTGTTGTGACATCAGTAAGCTCTTTACTTGACTGTGTTTTGGTAATCATTTATTATTAGCATTACCTCGATGGAACCAAAAGTGTGTGGGGGAGCACTCTCAGTTTCCTTCAAAGTCAGCTTAAAGTCATACAACATAATGGTACATGCTTACTTTTACTTTGTGTCCAGGTTCCCTGCCACTTCTCCTCTGAAGCCTGTTCCTCACAGACCCCCACTGACAGAAGGGGACCTGCCCAGACTGATCCGCTGGGATGACTACGAGGAGCTGCCCCTGCAGGAGAACTTTGTCCCCATGAGGCCACTAGCCCTGGTATGACTGTGAGACGACCATGCTAACAATAACACTGCTATAAAAGAGACATGAAATTAGCTTGGCTCAGATATGACGTAGAGATGACCATGCTAGTAATAGCACTGGTTTGACTACGTGAGAAGACCATAGTAACCCTGGTGTGGCAATGCACACATTTGCCCTCAAATGTATGAGATTTCAATGGAGATTGAAAAAGGAATTCCTGTCACTTCTTCATAATGTTTCAAGGAAAAAGTATGATGCACTTGTTCATGTACAATGTAGAATTACGCTGACCTAAATAACGACTCTGGGACTTCTTTTAATAGTATATTGGACAGCAAAGGACTTCTACAACATGGGAAATTATGTAAATGTTAGCAAGACAGATCATACTTGTTAGACGCTTGGATAAAATACAAGAGATGACCAAACATAGGTTAAGAAGTTGATTTATATCTAATGACATTAAAAATGATTTTTCTACACCCTTAACTCTGTTTCAGAACCCAGAGTCATGGCATAAGAGGCACAGCATAGCTATTGGGGAGGTTCAGGAGTGCAAGCTTGTCCGCAGAAAGGAGATTACCCCTAAGGAAGTGGACCATATTTGGAAGACCATGACGATTGCACAGTGAGTACCTATCTGGTACCTCCTGTCTTGATTTTTTCAAAGATAAGCAGACAACCTAAAAATTATATTTAATTTTTACTTACAGTATTTTCAATCATTGACAGGCCTACTATTTATGTAATTGTATTGTTGGTATTCTAAGAAAAAAATGAAGCGCATGGTAACACTTATGGCTCTTGCGCAATAGTATAAACTTTATGACAAAAGGCCAATGCTCAACAGGTTGACGACAGGTGCGTAGGACAGTGGAACATAGAAAAACACAGAAAGGACCTGAACTTGCCAAAAAGAGCTTGAACTTGTCAAGTGCTTGACAGTGTGTAGGAACTTTCTTTGTTTTTCTACAAGAGTATCAAGTGCTGATTTGTGTTTCCATTAGTTTACAGAGAGTCCTGGAACTGAAGACAATGAGCGGAGTGCTGGACCCAAAACATGTGAATGCACAGCACCTTGTTCAAAATGTGTTCGGTGTAAACAAGAGTGGGATTGTCATATTAAAGAACAAAGCAGGTATGGTATAGTATGTTCTTGGGAAATTTTAAACTTCATCTCACACATCCTGGAAAACCAATAATGTTTTCATGTCATTTTCCAGTCATGTAAATTGTACATTGGGGTATTCGAAATTAAAATGTTTGAGAACCTTTAAAATGTAATGCTAATAATGATTTTCATTAATAAATAGATTGAGAACATATACTGATATTGTGATTCCTCATCTGTCTCCCTTTTTGCTTACTGCAGAGGACATGCCCTATTGGGTGTTATCCGCCATGAAATGCCTCGCTAACTGTGAGTATTTTACAATTATACTAATCAACCTTGAAATTTCGTGTTAATGTATACACACACTATGCGTATGTATTTATTTATCCTTAACCAGTACTTATACTCCCTTTTCCCTCCACATCAAATCTCATTTTGGAAACTAACAGTTTTAAACACGGTTTGAGCTTGTAGATCCTCTATTTTCACCGAACATTGAGGTTGTTTCAGCCAAAGTACATTTACTATGACATACAGTATCCACAATAAGAACACTAGGTTCATGTGCTTGAGATCTGTCTTTTCTTCAGCATTAGGTTAGCACTGCAGTAAAACATTTATTTGTCTTTATTGTTAGGGCCTAATGGTGGTGAAAGCAAGCAACCCATGTACCCAGGATTTGAGAGGGACGTTCTGAGGACTGTTGCAGATTACTTTCAGAGACTCAAGGAACCACTACTGACTTTCCATCTGTACGATGTGTATGTCAACATTCTCAGTAAGTTACCCTTGACTGTACATACACACAATTGATTGCATTTGCATCTAAAAATCCTGTTAGTTAAATGGTCCTTTAATCTTGTATAAAATAAAACGGCCACTGTATGCTGTCATTGAACTGTTGACACGCACTCATAACCATAACCATTTTGATTAGGGGAGGTGATACACAGGACCCCAGGAAGAGTAGAGGCTCATTCATGTGTCTCTAATGGGGATCCTTTGATAAACATAAACAGAGGCTGGGAGGAAGTGCTGCTTGAAGTGCTGAGTAAATTCAGGACAAGAAAGTTCCTTAATTGAGAATGCTGGTCACACCAACCCACTTGACCATTAGCAGCAAACCCAATGCCAGCCAGTGGGCACAATTTGTTATGTACAAGCTGAAGAGCGTAATGAATAAAAAATTGTGATTTAGCTTAGTTTTTCTCTAGCCAACATGCGGCCCTAGTTGACTTGTACAGTATGTATAAATACTTTAATCATCATCTCTCTTCTCCACAGGCCTGCTCCCCCAGCAGGAGGTAGCAGTTGAAGCTCTCCAGGTCAGCTGCCTCTTATTGCCACCAGCTAACAGAAGACGCTTACAGCTTCTTCTGCGACTCATGGCCCGCGTGTGCGAGAACCCTGCTCTGCCTCCACTTAACGACGCTATTGCTACCCGTACACTGGTACATTCACTTTTCTTCCGCTGTCTGGCTACATGGCCACTGTCCATCAAACGTATGGTATCTTGACCAGGGGCGGATGTAACATTTCCCAATTGGGGGGGCAGGAGAAAATAGTAAGCGTGCGGCCGCACCCTTACCATTTTCTCCACCACCATTTTCACTTACAGGACTTTTATTAGCATCAATAATAACATCAGTTGTTGTTGAAGTTGCAACAGACACGCAGCATGCATAAAGCTAAAGGTCTGACTCAGAGAGCGTTCTGTTTTCAATAATGAAATGCTGTTGGTTTAGTGGTGAAACAGCTGTAGTGAGTTAGTAGCAGTAGTGGCGTTTCAAATCATTTTAAATATAAGCACTTTAATTTGAAATAGCTTGGGTTGCTTTGCATGCCATCGTCTTTGGTGGGGCAGACTGGGCATTTAGGGGGGCATTGCCCCGCCCATGCCTAGATCCGTCCCTGATCTTGACCTTGAATAGATAGTCAGGCATTGTTCTTTATGGCCCGTCTCTTTGCAGATGGTGCAGACATTCTCTCGTTGCATCCTGGGCTCCGCCGAGGAGGTGGATCTGGATGACCTCCTGGCCACCCAGCTGGTCAGCTTCATGTTGGAACAACACCACGTCGTTCTCCAAGTGCCATCCAACCTCCACCGTCACGTAGAGGATCACCTCTCCCATCTCCGACGGGTGCAGGTCAGCACACACCTATCATTTCTACCTTTTAATTTCAACCATAGAACTTGTGAAAAGCATACCTATTGTTCTCACTATAGTGGATTATCCGTCGCAGGATGACCAGTAGTAACTGTGTTAGGGTTGTCTTTGGCTGCAGTAGTCACAGGTGAGTACGTTCAAGGATAAAGAGGTAAGCAGGCTTATGATAGATGACACAACTAACGGAGTCAACAGAGTCATTGTGATCTGCTCTTGAGCTTTAAAGCATCAAACAATGTCTCCCTCAGATCAAGTACTCCGGTGCCGGTGCAGATGCAGGCCCACCCACGCCGTCTCCAGCATTCTGTGAGCAGATCAGCAGGGCAGAGTTTGAGAAGCAGAGGGGCTTGGCCATGCAGGGACCTCTGCAGGAGCTCTTGGAGGGTCTGATTGCTGACAAAGAGCTCTCTGCCAAGGACAAGAGGAAGAGGCTCAAACAGGTAGGCCAACAAAAAGGACAGTCACAAAGGAAACAATCACTGGAGGACAAAGGACAGGGAAGATTGAAACCATGAGTTTCAATCTTCTTCGTGTCTTGGAAAGACAAAATATGTTTAATAAGAGCATTTATATGTTTGTGTTTATATTTATATGTTTTTGGAAGTGGAAAATGTGTTATTTACGGTAATATTTTGATATTGGTTCCATAACATACACTGTCCATATTCTGTAGTTCCAGAGGTCCTATCCAGACATCTACCAGAAGCGATTTCCTACTGCTGAGAGTGAAGCTGCGGTCCTGCCTGACAAACCCCCAAGACTCAAACCACAACTCATGTTCCTTACCCTCAAGAAGCCCTTACAAACCTTTCAGAGGAGTTGGAGTTTCAGGGCTTGACACTTCACTCCCGTGGCAACGTTAGCAGTAGCAGACAAATGGATGATACGGTATTTGCCCTCATTTATTAAACTTGTGAAAGATCAAATATGATGTCATTAAATTGATCGTAAATGATGATCATGACACAGACATTTCAGAGACAGTACTACACACATTTCACAACCTGATGTAGCCTTACAGTTATATCATCCTCATTATCAATCATCAATATTAAGTCTCATTAACCATACAATACATAATAACAATTGGGTAAATTATTTCAAATGTAAACAGCTGAAAGCTAGTGCTTGAATCTTCTGTTTTCATACTTGAGGGCGATTGGATCCATCTGAACACCAAGATGAAAGTGACCAGTTTGTATCCCCACAAATAATCTCACATACCACTTGATTGATCTCATAGCAGGCCAGTATGTTTCTTTTTTGTAAATATTCTTCTCACGTTTTGTCCAATGACCATGTCAGGTACATTGAAACACTGTGGTCATAAGCAGTGTTCAAGACATGCATGATGTAAATACATCATTTTCTTTGGAGTCATGGTGGATACATCTTAGTCATTGACTGTATAAGAATGACTGTTTAATAATAATAATACTGTTAATCTTAATTGCTGTTGAACAAATGCTGTTTATCTATAAATGAGTTTAAGAAATCCTAAAAGGACTTAACATTCTGGTAGACTTGAATATATAATGAATCGTTAATAAGTGCAGCTCTTGATAACAAAATAACACTGTCCAATGATGTTCATTGAAATACACTATACGGGTAGATTTAGTTATTACTGAGGAGATTTATTCAAAGGAATTGTAATTTGCTTATTTCGAAGCAAAGGCTGGATTGATTTCAATGTGTACCGGTACACATTAATTCTCTTGTTAATTTCAATGCAAATGCATTTCTATTGAATTCACAGATTTTCCTATTTTATCTTAACATGTAACATACAGTTACATACAGATCTACATATCATGGTACTACATGTCTGTTTGGGCATAATATTAATTTAGGTTTACATTGTAGCACTACATTTTGAATGGATTACTAAATGTTTTATCTTAAGAGGTACAATAACAATAGCTTTATGTGAATAAGTGACATTTTCTGCTGTTTATTCTGTTTCTTTCATGTTTGTGTGTCAATGCAATGATACATTTCATTATCAGTGAATCACCTGATGTCAATTAACTTGATTGATTTTTTTTACATGTGGCTTGTTTTATATGTATATATGAAATATTCTCATACATGGTCCATCTTTTTGTCACATATCTTCGTTTTTTCTTTTCTTTCTGATTCATGTTGTAATTCTTCTGTTTCTCTCTTTACTACATTTTATTTGTATTTGTCTGAATCTTGTTCATGGTTTATGGTTATATAGATTATAAATCTACATATATTTTAACAGTGGAATCCTTATGGAATAATGCTGGAATGACTGTTACTGACTGTTGAGAGGGTGCTCATATTTCTATGCTGGAATAAACACAGGAGGATCTATCGTGAAATCTGTCTGGTTAAAGTATTTATTTCTGAAGTTATAATTAAGCACATCATAATGTTTACTCAACAAAAATATAAACGCAACACTTTTGTTTTTGCTCCCATTTTTCAGGGGATGGACTTAAAGACCTAAAATTCATTCCAGATATACAATATTACCATTTCTCTCAAACACTATTCACAAATCTGCCTAAATGTGTGATATTGAGCACTTCTGCTCAATATCATAATCCATCCCACCTCACAGGTGTGCCACATCAAGATGCAGATGTGACATCATGGTTAGTGCACAGGTGTACCTTAGACTGTCCACAACAAAAGGCCACCCTGAAATGTGCAATTTTTCTTTGCCTTATTGGGTGTATGGGACTCGAAACGAGTCAGTATCTGGTGTGACCACCATTTGCCTCCTGCAGTGCAACACATCTTCCTCACATAGAGTTTATCAGATTGTCAATTGTAGCCTGTGGAATGTTGGTCCACTAATATCCAGCAACTTCACATAGCCATTGAAGAGGTGTGGACCAACAGGCCACAATTGACAATCTGATAAACTGTATGCGAAGAAGATGTGTTGCACTGCAGGAGGCAAATGGTGGTCATACCAGATACTGACTCGTTTGGAGTCCCATACACCCAATAAGGCACAACAAAATTGCACATTTCAGGGTGTCTTTTTATTGTGGAGAGTCTGAGGTACACCTGTGCACTAACCATGATGTCACATCTGCATCTTGATGTGGCACACCTGTGAGGTGGGATGGATTATCTTAACAAAGCAGAAGTGCTCAACATCACACATTTCGGCAGATTTGTGAACAGTGTTTGAGAGAAATGGTAATATTGTATATCTGGAATGAATTTTAGGTCTTTAAGTCCATTCCCTGAAAAATGGGAGCAAAAACAAAAGTGTTGCGTTTATATTTTTGTTGAGTATATATGTGTCCAGACTAGTGATTGGAAAAGTGTGAGCACTGAGAAGGTAGCAATGTACAGTATGTTTGATGGTGATGTTTCATGGTTTCCACCAGGGGGCAGTGCTTTTATGTAAATCCAACAGGGCCAGCTTGAAGGAGCAACAAAGGCTCTTCATGTACCTCAGCCTTTTAGTGGGGTAGAAATAATCTTTTAGAATGAGCCCCTGTTCTGAAGAAACTTTTTTATTTTATTTTTTTTAGAACTTTTGACTGCATTCCAGAAAACTAATCGTGAATACTAAATATGGCAATGAAATATAAAATATATCTTTATTATTTATAAGAATATGATGAATAAGATGGGGGAATAATTTGGTCGTTCCCATTGCAATTTGAACTCAACCCCTACATGTACTAGTGTGGAAATTGACTTAAATAATTCATAGTTAAGAAAACTGGGGCATTTTAGAGTTATTTGGTCTTATAATGCAAGTAGCCTTATATGTCTTTTGCTACTAAATTGTAATGGGCATTAGGTTAGGTAGATGTGCAGGCTTTCAAGTGCTTGAATGCATTGACTGCAACTTTTTAGTTGTACTCACAGAAACATCCTCACAGTGTTCATTTTTCATGACCATTTTTACGCTCACAATTAAATTAACCTTGGATCTCACTGCTTAAATTAATTAGTGGGTATTTTGCTAAGTGTACTACTTTTCCATAGAGTGGAAATTAACAGTCAAATGAGAGTGCCTGGGGGCTCAGCCGAGTGAAGAGACCATTACGCTTTTTGTGAGTGCAGACCAGAGTTCAATTTTGACTCCCACCTCATTTCTAACTTCCTCCTGCAGAAAACAACAACAACAACCTAACTTAACATACAATTAAAAACAAAATCCTGGCTCTCTTTGATTTCCAAAACCTCCACCACCTCAGGGCTACGGAAGCCTGCAAATTCTCTAGGTTCATGTTTGAATAAATGTGCAAAAATCTAATTGGAAGTGGGATATGTGCTGATGCAAGCAAAAAATATAAATAAATAAAAGAACCCAGCATGCCCAGAAAGGAATAGCTGTCCCAGTTTCAGCAACATAGGTGCTGACCTATAGAAGCCCAATAGCTACCAACTCTATTAGCACAGCATGGTCATACAGTACACTTGTGATTGATGAAAGTGACCCATGTAATGTATAGTTTGTGTGTGTGTGTGTGTGTGTGTGTGTGTGTGTGTGTGTGTGTGTGTGTGTGTGTGTGTGTGTGTGTGTGTGTGTGTGTGTGTGTGTGTGTGCGTGTGTGTGTGTGTTTCAACTTGGGATAGAATAGCAGTGTTCGATTCAACACCAGAATAGCACTCTTGTGTGGAGGTTACCAAAACTGTGACCAAAACTAAGCTCTATATTCACCCCATGGAGATTCATTTTTATCGAATACTTACCGGTATTTAAACTATTTTAAATAAAATTACCAGTACTGGTACAAATAACCACTTGTATTTTGAATGATTAGTGGACATACTTGACTGTAATGACCAACACCACACAAAGAGTGTTGAAAAGTGGCGAAGTTGCCCTTTAAGTTTTTAACTATAGCCTAGTCCATGTTGACTTTTATTCGTATAGACCCCCTCATATATCATATCAGTCAAAAACAGCAACAATCAAATATATTATTTATAATTCACCTTCTGGTGGGCCAGAAGGTGACAGACAGACAGACAGACAGACAGACAGACAGACAGACAGACAGACAGACAGACAGACAGACAGACAGACAGACAGACAGACAGACAGACAGATTTTCGTGTTTTAACGTCTTGTCGTCTTGTATTCAGTGTTATTGCAACGTTTTACTTTTATTCACAATTATGAATACAACTCTTGAGAGGGGAGTCGGGGGGACACGTGTGGGCCTATTGTTCACGCGCACACGCACACGCACACGCACACGCACACGCACACGCACACACACACACACACACACACACACACACACACACACACACACACACACACACACACACACACACACACACACAGATATACAGTATTTAAAGAGAGAAAGAGAGAAAGAGAGCGAGAGCGATAGAGAAAGAGAGAGAGAGAGAGAGAGAGAGAGAGAGAGAGAGAGAGAGAGAGAGAGAGAGAGAGAGAGAGAGAGAGAGAGAGAGAGAGAGAGAGAGAGAGAGAGAGAGAGAGAGAGAGAGAGAGAGAGATAGCCTTCATCTCACCGACGCGGACCGTACCAAAACAAAGGGGTGCGGCTAGACTAGACCGAGTGAGCAGCGATTCAGCACCTGGACAGCTCCCCCTCCTCCCATCTCTCTCCTGCCCCCCCCTGTCTCTCCCTCCCCCTTGAGGAAAGCCGATCTCGGCTCTCGCTGCCCTCCTCCTCCTCCTCCTCCTCCTCCTCCTCCAGATAATAATCAGACTCGGGGTGCATCATCTACCGATGCGGATGCATGTGCAGCAGGCGCGGGGAATAGCCATGTTTTATTTAGGGGATCTTTACATTTCCGTGGATCTCTGAGCCATAGCCCTATAGTGCTGATGTGCTGCTGCTGGTGCGCCGGAAGGGAAGTCAGCCACAAAGAGGCAGGCAGAGAGGGAGGCGAGCCGAGCCATTGCTTCCTCGGGGGAAGAAGTGGAGGTAGATGCACTTTGTGTTGCTGATCATAAAACCAGAGCAGCGCGTGTATGTCTGCTCTCTTTTATACCGGACTGGAAGAATAATAAGGCGCACCGGCCGAGCGGCAATGACGCATTTCTGTTAAGAAAGCGGGAAGGAGGGGGGGACCATCGACAGGGGATTTTCATATGAGCGCGGGGCTGCATGGGATTGTTGTGTTTGTGTTTTGAGAAGATGCGGCGCCTCGGAGGAGCGACGGCGTGGGTCTGCTGGGTTCTCCTGGCATGGTGGAGCATCCCTGCATCCTCCTCCTCAGCATCCCGTAAGTAGGCTACACACACACACACACACACACACACATACACACACACACACACACACACACACACACACACACACACACACACACACACACACACACACACACACACACACACACACACACACACACACACACACACACACACACACACACACACACACACGGTGTAATAGGGGGTGCATTCCTGCATCCTGTACTGGGTCGTCGCCTGCTTTGGGTGCTTCTATGTTGGTTCGTGGCCAACAACCGATCAGGCTTGCTGTGCGTCAGCGGGATATCATATTGACCGGTAGTGGATGGCTGCTGCTAATGGATCATAACAAAATTACTGGTGGTGTTACGCAGAAATTGGTGTCCTGTCTAATCGAGTCTGCCTGGGATTCCAGTCATATACCTAGTACCTATACCTGTCCTCAACCTCTTGTTTAGCATTTTTGTTCGTTTTATGGGGAAAATGCGTGCATTTGTTCAATAATGACATTTAACATGCATGCCTGTAAACTGATGAAGTTGTTAAATGCTTATAGGCGCTGAACAACAGAATAGAATTGTAACCTGCTTTAAGCAACACATAGTCATGTGTTCCAGTATTTTTTACACATGGAATACATCACTATTTAATAATAAAAGTGAGGAGAAAATGTGGAAAGACAAGCACCAACCACATTTTCTCAGGTGTAATCCTCACAGCCTTCCTCATGTGAAGTCACAGAATTTGATAGCTCCCTGCTCACCTACATGACAGATAAGCCATGCTCTAGTCTACCCTATAGCAAATGAAAACAAACAAGCCACCAAATGTATATAATAATAGCAATAACACATTACATTTATTCTAGCTTGCTGTGTATATCTTACACCGCTGGAGAATCTAGCCAGTGAATTATTTATATGATTCCTATTTTGTGCTTTAGGTTTCCTGTTGTGTGCGTGCGAATGTCAAGATGTCATTCCTCTTGATTATTTTATTGTATCTCAGCTACATTAAAATTGAGGTCCTGCCCCTTCAACTGTACTCCGAGTTGCGATAAAGGTTATAGATAGTGTACTGTAGTGGCAGTGGAACCTGGCAGTGGAAGCAAGGAAGAGTTCAAATTGGTTTCCATTTAGCAACATATAGCACTTTGGATGGTCCCAAATGGCATGTATGCTAACAAATGAAATGTTTGTATAGCAATGATCACCACCATGCTGATTGAGGCATGCTTGGCAACTGGCACAGTGGGGCTGCATGCTCTTAATTGGTTTACTTTCATGAGTGATAAATAAAAGGTTTAGGATATCTCCCCTCAGAGCCGTCTGTTGTCTGGTCTAGGAGGACATAGGATGCCACAAGGCTCAATTTCAGGACTTTTCTCTTAAGTAGGTGATCCTCCACTTCCATAGACGCTGACACGGCGTTTCACTTTTATGCTGACCACACCGGAGGCTACTGGTTGTTTGTTGGCCTCACTAACATCACTGCCTGGCTGATGTGAACGTTCTCCGGACAGATCATATAACTTAGCCCTATTTCTCTCTCTCTCTTTTAAAGATGTTTGGACTTTTTCTGCCTTTGTTGGATAGTGTGCTGTACAATAGGTTGACGGGAAACGGGGAGAGAGATGAGAAGTGACACACGGAAAAGGTCGTCCGGATTGGGAGTCGAACCCATGACACGTCATCAGGCTAGAATCCTTGGCGCCCAGACCGCAACCCTATAGCCGCCTGTATCTAGTTCTCCTAAGAAACACAGGGGGCCTTAGCGGGTAGAACTAAGAGACAGGACCACCTCTATTTGCTGTTTGTATGTTTTGCTAGAGTTCAATGCACAGCCTGGCTGCTGGCTGTATTTTAGTGCAGTTGTTTTCAGCCAGTGGTACGGGGACCACCAGTGGTCCCTGAGAAGATTCCAGGTGGTCCCCAGGCTAAATGATAAAGTTGGTTAACCAGATGTAACTCTTTGAGAGCAAAAACATGAAACCAAATGGACTTGAAAGGGTTTAATTCACAGCAGTCTACACAGCTAGAGAATGGATAAGATTAATGGTCATTTTGATCTGTAGGTTTGACTGTTTTGTTTTCTGCGAAATCCAGCCTGGAATTGTGGACAAAAGCAAAAGAAATCTTTAGTTTTGGGGTCTGTGGGGCTAAAATGTCATCAAATGGTGGTCTGTGGCTCAAATTCTGAATAAACAGTGGGCCCTTGAATGAAAAAGGTTGAAAACCACTGTTTTAGTGCATAGCTGTGAATCCTGTCTGTCCAGTCTATCCGGTTTTGAAAAAAACAACAACATAGTTGCATCTGAGTGGTCCATGGGGTCATTGGGGTGAAGTTTGTGCCCATCAGTGGAGAAGATGTTTGCAGGTGGGAGGCGATCTCTCTCACTGCAGCAGACTTGTACAGGATAGACAGTGAGGAGCGGACCTAGGCAGGATAGGAGATTATAGTGCTCTGTACACAACGTTACGCCTTGCTGGTGGAACTCATCAGTGAAAAGAAACTGCATGTCGATGCCATGGGAATCAAACCATACACAGCTAGCGTGGGGCAGTGGCCTATAAAAACTCCTACCTCTTAAATCAAAACCTGTGATTGACAGGTGATTCATGAACATAATTGACAAGAAATTAACACTTGATTCTATTAACAGTTTATAAAACACATGTAGGTACAGTTCAATACAAGGTCTGCTAAGAGGATTTATACCCAAGACACCCTGGCCTACAGCTTATTTTTATTCCGGATTACATTTGAGTGATAGAATTCTGTTCAGAATTCTGCAGAGCCTTAGACTGAAATTGAAGGGTCAAGATGATTCACGAATACATTTTGCAATGTATTAGGCTAGAGTGTGTTTGTCTGTAGCGTTGAAAACAGCCCCATTACATTTTCGATACGTTCGATGTCCAAAGTTTCACACAGAGTCTGTCTGTGGGTCGTACGGTGATGATGTCATGAGAATCACAATTGATGAATTAATTATGTTCCATTGTCCCTCCCCCCTCCCCTTCTTCGCCTTGTGCCTTTTCATACTATCACAGCCCCGAAACATTGTAATCACCTGCCTCAGGCAGAGAAAGGAGAGAGGCCAGAGGACAATGAATGTGTATGAGACGGCGAGGGAGGAAGTCGTTTAGTTGGTTAATACTGACATTTAGTAACATTCCCATTATTACCGTATATGGCCTTATATGAAGTGTTACTTGAGTGTACAAGGTTTGATGAGGTCAGATCAACATATGGAACAGCTTCATATATGAAGATCTAAGGGTGGCATCAGGGGTCTGGAGGTCTGTGTCTGGAGGAGTGTAGGGTTTGATTAGGTCTGGCCACACATGGAGTGTGTCTCAGAGTATGATGAGGTTAGATCAACATATTATGCAATATCAGTACAGTTTAGCTTCATATATGGAGATCTAAGGATGGCAGCAGGGACAGTGACTTGAGTGTACAGGGTTTGATCTGAGCCCAGGTAGGGCTGGGCCTGGATGCTCGGGCCTGTTAAAGGGAGGGACAGTTAGCAAAGCAGGGAGATATCGGAAAGGAAGAAGGTGGTGAGGGTCAACATTATGGAATGTCAGAACAGGTCAGCTCCATGTATGAAGATCTAAGGATTTGGAGTTGCTGGCCGGCTACATATATATCCAGATTTTGATAAGGTCTTTGCAATGATCTTCATATATGGAGATGTCCACATATTGAGCATAGACCAGGGTTGCCCAAAAGATAGATCATGATCTACCAGTAGATCACACAGGCCATGCAGGTAGATCATATGACAGTCCCCTAAAATGTATAGATCTGTAACTCTTGAGTGTTAAAATTTTACACTCTCAAGAGTTAATTTATATTTAAATTACGTCATTGACTGAATTACGTAATTTCAAGAGTCCACACAATTAGAAAATGGAGAATAGTTGTTGTTTTGACGTTTTGCCAGTTCTACTTCCGAACTGTGAACAAAAACATGAAATTTATTAGCTTTGGGTGCAAGAAACTAAACTCAACACCACAAACTACTCAAACCCAAATACTGTTTTCAAACGTCAGTAGTAGCATATACAAGAAAACCTTCCAATTCTCTCCATCCATTTTTCATTATAAATGCATTATTCTTACACACTATAACAGTAAGTAACACCATCACCGCTATTTCAAAGTCAAACTTTCTTGGGGGCTTTGAAATGGATTTTTTTATGTGTAGATCTTGTTGAGCCGGTCATTTTGAAAGTAGCTCTTAAGTCAATAAAGTGTGGGCACCCCTGGCCAAGACCATGGTGGCATGCCGTGTCATGAGGTGTAATGGGCTGACGGACATAAAGTATATGGTGGCATGACCTGATCGACAAGGACGGACGGACGGGTTTTTGCAGATTTTCAGTGTCTGCAAATATAGTCACAATCAATAGTTGTGTTTACTTCACAAAAACGCTGTCTGTTTTTGTTTGTTTGTTTTTCTTCTCTACCACATTCTTTATTGATCATAAAGCTGTTGGAGTGAGAAGTCATCTGCTTACTAAGCTCAAGAGTCCTGCTCTCCTTCAATCAAATATTTAATACTTGACGTGACGATATTTATCTTCCAAAGCCGAAGCAGTCACTGAGCATAAAAAATCCTCTTTCAAACTAGTGGCTGAGTTCACACCGAAACGCCCTCTTGTCTGTGTGCATGTCAGCGTAAACATCTGTTTAATCACTTCCAATGTTTAACCTTTCTGACACTCATACTCACTGGCATCAATAATAAAGGCTTTGTATGACATTTTCTTGTTGAGCGTTCCTGTAACACCGCAGGAAGCAGAGGCAGTTGATGGATCCGGCAGAAAGATATAATTTAAAGCCAGCAGGGATTGCTTGCTGAGATGAACATTGCAGTCTAAACCAGTGGTTCTTAAAAACCCTTTCTTGCGAAAATACCAACCAAAACAATGATTTGTATTTGATCATGGAAATATTTTTGCCATATAAGATTTGTCCCACATATTGTCAAAGACTTGTAGCCGATTTACAAGCTCACAGCACACCTCATTCTGACACGTTGTGAGCTAGAGGATTGGCGATTGTCAAATAGCCAATGTAGGGTTAAAGTTGTTGAACAGATATTGATGCTATATCAACAAATTGTGATGGCCACCCCCTGGAACACCACATCAAACCACCTAACATTCCACCTTCTGCCTTCGCCATTCTAATCAATGATAAGACAAGCATCTCCATGCAAATAGTCAAAAACCTCCTAACTCCTGAAAGTGTTGTTATATAAGTATGCATTCTAGAGTCTGACTATGTATAAAGCCACTATACAACTTTGAGGCAGTATTGTGTTATTAGAAATGTTTTTCAATTTCCTGAAAAGTAAATATTTTGGACACAGCTGAGGTATGCAAGGTATTGTTATGCATGGTTACCGCATTTCTATTGTGTTGATATTGCCATAGTAATTCTTCAAGGGATATTTCTTGTTAATACATTAGTTTTATTATTGTTGTTTATGTTGCACAGTATCACAGACCTTATCACATTTGCATTTCACTGATGTCACCCTTTTACTTTTACACTGTGCCAGGTAAACTCTAGTTCAGTCAGGACAACTCAAGAAGGGTTTAATATTCATTTATTGAATATAAAATAAGCAATATATTTATCATGGTTTGGCGGATGAATTGGATCTGCTTTTTGGGTACTCAGATCAAGCGCAACAGTCCTGACCTTAAGGACTCCGAATCCCCCGTACCCAAAGGGCAGATCCAAATCTACAGGTGGTAGCTGGGGTGGAGGAGGGTTAGCAGCAAAATGATTAAGCATAAGCAGAACAGCAGTATCAGAGTGAGCAGCAGCAGCAGCAGCAAGCAAGCAGGAAGAGCAATACAAACTTACAGTTTAAATAGCCTGTGAGAGCCTGTGATTGGATGAAGTCAATCATGTGAATGTGATGCTGAGGCGGCCCTTTAAAGGGCCGGCAGCGACTGCACTGAGGTTTCCTGAATGAACTTGCTATGCGCTTGTCTATGACCAGCGCACCGCTCATTCTACACCATTAAATCCACAAGCGTATAAATCTAGTTATTAATTATATTAACACAGCGAAGTTTACCTATTGTCATGACACCTAATGGCTACCCTAACTACCCCCTAGCTATTGACTCTGAAAACATGTCCACATGCAGTAATTAGGTTCTTATGGTGATAACCCTCTGTGTTAATTGAACTAAGGGTTCGTTCGGAAATGTGCCACAAACACTGGTGTGCCACGGTGTGCTCTGTTGTCCGTTCGTTTATTCAGTGCATTCAGTGCGTGGTCGTTCGAAAATAGCATGTCAGGCACCAAATGCAGTTATAGTGCACACACTGAGCAACTGATGGGATTGTTGTCTATAAATAAGGCACACTGACTACACTTGTTGACGTCACACTTCACCCTTCAAACTCATCGCATTCGCGTTTTGGATTTCCGATCACAGCCTCAGGGTAACAGAGAGACCGAACAACACCAGCAGCTTAAATATCACGACATGACAGCAATTGTGGGGATTTCCTAGAGTTAAATGATTATGAAGTGCCAGAGGGACTTTTGTTGTGGCAGATTTTATTGGTCAAGCTTGGGAGAGAACACAGAGTTGTCTGTGGCTGCATTCGGAAAACCAGACCAGAGTGTAATGAGTTTGAAGGGTGAAGTGGGAGTCACCGAGTGTATTCAGTGTGCCTTATTTACGAACAACCATGCAGTGAGCAACCCCATCTCGAGGGCTAGGGTTGCTCAGTGCGTCCATAACTTGACTGTCAATAGTCTTTATGAAATACATAAAGTGCACATTCATTGACAAAAGAAAAAACATTTCAATCCTTAGAGAAGCATAATTTGAGCTGCTTTACTCTTGACACGTTAACCAGCGAAATGCCAATCAAGACTTTGAACTATGACCTCCCACACTGCCTCTGGCCTGACCCCTGGAGACATGAATAGATGATATTCCATCTCACCTCACAGAGACACTGGACAAATTCATGCATGGCTGCAGAAATCTCTTTATCTCTTTGTCTTCGTCTCACACCCCCCATCGCACAAATATTATTTTTACTTTATTTTCAATCTGGTGTACTTATTGTGAGCATGCCAAAACAAATCCTCAATGTGTCACATTGTGATTTGCAGTGAGCTTTTTAGATTGTCTCTTTCCTACGCGCAACGTCATCGTATGATAAACTATATATGAGGCTTAAGTGGTGAGAAGGAGAGGTTTTTTTACGTGAATCGATTACACTTGTAAAGCCGACCTTTTAGCATGGTCTATGAAGTGCTTTTAAGGCAAAAGAAAGGAGACAGAGATTGGGTGATTTAGCGAAACTGTTTGATATTCTGTATAGTCTTTAAAGGTCTAAATATTTAACTTCCCCCTTTCCCCTGGTTGTTGTCCTTGACAAGTGAGTACAGAGAAAGTTATACTTTCTACTCGATACTCAAAAAATGTGTTATTTTTCGCTGATGAAGGCTTAACTTCTAAAATGTTGGATACATGATGTCTTAACCTGCTTTTGTGTTTTAAATAGATTTTTGGCACTCTCTCTCAGGTATATCGTATCTGGCATAAGTGACTGAATTATATACTGCAGTAATATACTGTAGTTTATTCTTAGGTCAGCTCAATGTGTGGGTTCTTTATGTCCTCACTGATTAAGATCCTTAATCAGTGCCAACCCATCAGCGCCAAATGTATCATCCCACCCCCTCCCTCACATATGATTTATAGTCTTATTAAATATTTAACTTAACGATGGGGGGCAGCAACTCCAGCCTAAAATTGGAGGCATAGATCATAGATACGTGTCGTAGACGACTGACGCCATAGCCTAGCTGCTGCATGGCCACATGAAGTCTGAGATCCAGAAATGCAATCTCACCACTGCTGAGATCCACATGGGAGACATGCTGCTACAAGACCCTGTCCTGAGAGTGTGCTGTGAGAATGTTGAGCTCAGTCTCCAACAATAAACCTGATCTGCTCCACTCTAAAAAAAATAATAATAATAAGACTATACCTGGCAAAAAAAACATGCAGTTTCATTTCCAAGGCATCCAACACTTGCAACGAACATTTAGAACAGCATTTTCTTTCAGTTTTTGATATTTGGCTATGATGGATGGATGGATGGATGGATGGATGGATGGATGGATGGATGGTTTATTTCCGTGCTTTACAATTACATTTACTTCAGTTGTGTTGACGTACATCAGGGGTGTCAAACTCAGATACAGAGTGCGGCCAAAATTTAAAACTGAACAAAGCCGCGGGCCAAGTTTGAACAAACTAACCTTTTAAAGGGGAAAATCCACCCATTTTCAAAATTTTCCTGAGAGGGTACAAATGGAACCAAATTTGCTTCACATTTGTACCCTCTCAGGAAAATTTAGACCTCCTCAGACCTCCATTTTTAGGAAATACAGAATTGGGGGAACTTTTTTTTATCATGTCCACACAACATCTCTAAGGTATATTAATGACATATCAAAATGTTGAAAATGGGTGGTCTTCCCCTTTAATTTGACGTACATAAAGGTGACACTAGAAAGGTGAAGGCTGTAGCCAAAGCCAATTCTTTTTAAAAGTAGCTCCAGACAGCACAGACGGTCGGCTGTCGGCCAGTTTGACTGCATCAGGAGCTTGTCGGCATTGAACTACTGCCGCCAGTTGTTAGAGTAAGTTATAGTTACTCTGTGTTTATGCTGTTTGCTGTAATATTATACTGTATACTTGCTGTTGCAAGGATACAGGTAGCCAAACAAAATGTGTTTTACTCTTCGCTATATGCAAGATGTAAGAGTAAAGCACGACCTTGAAACTTACAGACAAAACAGAGGGAAAACAATAAAACACATATTCCAAACTTGGTTTGACAAATTGAAAACAAACAAATTGGAAATAATAAATGTATAAGACTATTTGTCTTGCCATTCTGCTATTTGCTCTGTATTTACAAGGCATAAAAAAAAAAAAAAAAAAAATAAATAAACATTTCCAGCCTCGGTATAGTGTGAGGGTTTCTATACCTGCTGCAGAAACACATTCTCTTCTCACTGTATTTTGGCGTTTTCACAGTTTGTTTTGGTAGACAGGAGGAAAAAAATAATAAATAACAGCCTGAGGCCAATGTGTGTCTGCAGGTAAACACCACCACACTACTCCAGTGCTGATAGAAAGGGAAATGATGGGTAAAAAATAATGATTCTAGTTCCGCTCAGTAGACTGTAGTTTTTGAAGTTAGATTCCAGTTTCTGACACTAGATTCTAGTTTCTGACACTAAATTCTAGTTTGTGACACTAAAGTCTAGTCCCTGGCGCGAGATTCTAGTTTTTCTGGAAAAATCTCTTTCTGTGTCAGTGATGCTTAACATATTTCATAGGAAGGACCCCCAGAAATATCTATTATTTAGCTGCAAAACCTCATCTAAAAACATGCTGTTCTAGGGATCCCCCAGAAGCAAAGATTTGAATTAAAAATGTTTGCTTCCGAAATAACGTATTCAAAGATTTGCCCCACATTTTCACAATTTTTCACAATTTCCACATTTTTTTCATTTTCACAATTTTTCACCAATTTTTCACCGCCACTCGGTGGCGCGATGAGCTTGTAGTTCTGCTATTCTTCAACAGCTAAAACACCACAAAGGGTTAAATAACTTTGTTTATTCATTTTTTTATTCATAGTTTTGTTGCTATTTCTTAAATTATTATTTGATCTTATCATGTTTTTATTGTCGTAGTCATACGCACTATTTAAGAAGCAGACGAATATACAATAATTGCACTGCTTGAATTGATTCTACTTATTCTGTGTGTGTGTGACAGTAAGAGGCCTGAACCTTGAACTTGTTAAAGGCTTCTTATCGGCTCAAGCTTGTAATCGATTGGATTTTTAACACGTAGTCATATAATCTGATTATTCTCAGAGCTGCCTTCTTGCCATGAGCTCTCCCTGTGCTCCTAGAAAGATCAAAAAGCATTGTATTTTGGCGGGTGTCAGGCAGAAACGTTCTATCTCCATCAGGGGCGGATCTAGGCATGGGCATATGGGGGGGCAATGCCCCTCTAAATGCCCAGTCTGCCCCACCTAACATGATGGCATGCAAACAACCTGAGATAATTCAAATTAAAGTGCCTATATTTAATATGATTTGAAACACTACTACTGCTACTTACTAACTACAGCTGTGTCGTCACCACTAAACCAACAGCATTTCATCATTGAAAAACAGAAAACTCAGACCTTTAGTTCCAGCCACTAGAAGGCTCTGGTTCCAGCACGCCGTTAGCGGGTCCATTTGGTTAGCTACGTATTTGGTTGTTTACATGCCGTTGCCGTCACCCTCTCAAGGACCACTGGTGGTCCTCGGACCACTGGTTGAAAACCACTGACGTAAGCCATGTAATAAGCGGGATAACACCCTTCGAACCGATGATTTGTTGGTGAGTTGTTAGGAAACAAATCACCGGCTCGTCGGGTGTTATCCCCTACTTAAAGGAGAATTCCGGCCCAAAAGTTTTTTTTATCTTTATTTGCAGTTAATTTTTTGGAAAAAAGTGGTCCAGGTGTTATTTTGTGAAAATACTCCTTTATGGCTGTTTCCCCTACCCAAAAATAAGCTTATAATGGGGCCAATGGGCGTTGTGCAAGTTCACCTATATACATCGCTCCAAAATGCAATTTTTTGCTATATATTGTGTCTCCACCATGTCAGTAGTGTGTTAACACTCACACTTTCACTTTCACTTTTGTTTCAGCAGTGGTTCAGCCATAAACCATGTGCCACGCCCCCAGCTTTTGAGACAGCTGGATCACTGCTGAACCAAAAGTGAAAGTGAAAGTGTGAGTGTTAACTCACTACTGACATGGTGTAGACACAATATATAGCAATATGGAGCGATGTATATAGGTGAACTTGCACAACGCCCATTGGCCCCATTATAAGCTTATTTTGGGGTAGGGGAAACAGCCATAAAGGAGTATTTTCACAAAATAACACCTGGACCACTTTTTTCAAAAAAATTAACCGCAAATAAAGATACAAAAAAACTTTTGGGCCGGAATTATCCCCTATTTAAGCTCCTCTGACACAATAATAACAATATTAACTATAATAAACATAATAACAACACATTGCATCCATTTGAACACTAGGTTATTGCTTTTCCATTCCCTGAAAAGTAACCATTTTTCAACATTATAAGGTTTCCACTGGATTGCAACAATATGAGACATACAGTATACAGTATAGAGAAGCCGCCGTGAAAAGGATAGATGGTGTTGTACAGATATCGATCAGCAGTTTGGCCAGCTTGCTGAATAATAATAAAACGCAATAGGCATGTAATGATCACATCTTCTAGCGTGTCAGCGATGCTTGCGACGTTGGATTTGCTGCCTCTTTTTTTGTTAGGCAAATTAGGAAACTCATTAGTATGCGGGACACCTGCCCCTGTGATTTGTCAACGCGTGTGTCACAGACAGGCGTGAGCTACCCCCCCCGCCACCACCACCCCCACGCACACACACACACACACCAGGGGCGGATGTAACATGCCCCGTTTGGATAAGATAACATGTTGGAGGGGCAAGAGAAAATGGTATGGGGGCGGCTTCATGATCGACATCGATGAAGTCACACCCATACCTTTTTGGTTACAGGACTTTTATTGGTCAAGTAAAGCATCAATAATAACATCAGTTGTTGTTGAAGTTGCAACAGACACACAGCATGCATAAAGCTAAAGGTCTGTTGGTTTAGTGGTGACACAGCTGTAGTTAGTTAGTAGCAGTAGTAGTGTTTCAAATCATTTTAAATATAAGCACTTTAATTTGAAATATCTTGGGTTGTTTTGCTTGCCATCGTGTTTGGGGGGGCAGACTGGGTATTTAGGGGGGCATTGCCCCCCCCCCCCCCCCCCATGCCCATGCCTAGATCCGCCCCTGACACACACACACACCCATGTATGCATGCACGCACAAGGCAGTTGCCCTTCCCCCCTCCAAAAAGTCTTCAGGGACTCCCTTTGTGTCCATTGATGGACACGTCCCACAGCCAGACAAAGACAAACCTGGAACGCACTGAACCCACATACACACACACACGCACACACGCACACGCACACACACACACACACACACACACACACACACACACACACACACACACACACACACACACACACACACACACACACACACACACACACACCAACACTGACTACATTAAACCAAACACATGTCAAATTACATTCAGGGATGAAGTACTATTGCCACCTATTACAATTCACCAGGTAATTTAGAATAGAAAGATTTACTGTAGCAGATGCTGATTGTTAGTTATATGTGTTTAATTGTGAATGATCTGAAAATTTGAATCTTCTCTACTAGGCTATGCAGTCAAACATTTCTGTGACATTATTCTTATACTGTAGATCAGGGGTGTCAAACCCAAATACAGAGTGGGCCAAAATAGAAAAATTGGTACAAGTCGAGGGCCGGAGATACCGGTCTGTGTTTCAACGATGACGTCCCTGTCAAACAGCAAAAAAGTAATTTCCCTTCAAAAATCAATGTCTCTTAATGGCAAGATAATTGTAAAGATGAAACTGCCTGCATTAAGTTTTAATGAAAAATAGCAGGCGTTCACGTCTCATAGCGCGCCACTCTGTGGCGCGCTATGAGACGTGAACGCCTGCTATTTTTCGGGGAATTTTTTCTTCTATGATTCTCACCAAGTGCTGCTTTCATAGTTAATTGAGAAAGTAAATGAGACTGGGTTGAGGAAGTAAAACAATTAGTTGCATTCATTTCTTATCACGGTGTGTGCAATATACCAGAGGGCCAGTTCTATAACTAATTCAATATCATCCCGCGGGCCAAAGATAATTCATTCACGGGCCTGATTTGGCCCCCGGGCCTTGAGTTTGACATATGTGCTGTAGATCAATGCGTGGAGCTGCGTAGAACTGGCCTGGCTTTGTTAATCAAGCTTATTGTTGGTTGCCCCATGAATAAGGACTGTGGTACACAGCAGGACACATTCTGTGCCTCTCTCTTGCTCGGGCGCACACACACGCGCACGCACACGCACACGCACACACACACACACACACACACACACACACACACACACACACACACACACACACACACACACACACACACACACACACACACACACACACACACACACACACACACACACACACACACACACACAGGCCCCCTCTCATACACAGTCATTATTAACAGCATGGTCTTGTGCTGTGTCAATATGGCCAGAGCAGTAGTTCAAACTGCAGGGGGTTCTCGCTGTCTGTCAGCTTGCTTGTTTGGTTAGTGATGATGGAAAAAGGTAAACACTCAAGTATCCAACAAGACAAATGAAAAAGTGCATTCACTTTCTGCATTTTTGTTAAAATGCAAAATGTATTTGAAAATGCCCAATGTACAAGCTAAATCTACAGGGTTGGTTGGTTGGATGGTTGGTTGGTTCGGTTGCAAACGAATGTCTCTGACATATTTAACACAAAAACAAACAACACACAATAGAAGAATTAAAAACAGAATATGAGTTAAAAAAAATCAACTCCCTATTGGTGCAAGATGGCGTTTAGTTGACTCAGCTGCCATTCAATGCTCTCACACCGCTGAGCGATATAAGCTGCTGCTAAACCTACTCGTGCGTGGACAGATGTAGTGGTTGGTGACACCTTGTGCAAGTGTGTGTGTTGTGTGTGTTCAGGCAAGCAGAACAGACACGCACCACGTCTCCCCTGCTGACCTAGTACTATTCACCTCAGCTGTTCTCATTCAACATCCACTCAGCACTTCATTCAACCCATGGTGCATGCGTTCTGCCAAAGCTGTTCACATCATCAGGTCTCCCATAGCTTCTTCCAGTCTTTACAGAAAAGTCAACTGTACTGAGAACAGTCTGATCTGAATTGATCAAAATATATACATATAGTTCAAAGCAGCAAAATATCCTTCACTAGTCCAGATTTATTTATAGTAAGATAGGTGAGATGTGGCATAGTGCAGGCCAGTCTGCAGGTATCCTGAAATATTTTATTTTGCTTAATGTTGTTTCGCCATTTGTTGACTTGAACGTCTGTTAGGAATCATTCAGATCAGTGGTTTTCCACCAGTGGTACTTTTAGAGGGTTCCATGTGGTCCTCAGCTAAGTTGGTTAACCAGTTGTAACTCTTGAGAACGTAAATATGAAACCAAATGGACCCTTGCGGGTCCTTTTGGTTTCATTTTTACACTCTCAAGAGTTAAAATATTTAGCATCTTAATTAGCCCAAGTCTACACAACTAGAAGATTGATGGTCGTTTTGATCTGTATACTTTGCCTGCTTTGTTTCCCAAATCCAGCCTGCTATTGTGGACAAAAGCAAAAGAAATCTTTAGTTTTGGGGGTCTGTGGGGCTAAAATGTCCTCAAATGGTGGTCCGTGGCTCAAATGCTGAATAAATGGTGTGCCCTGGTATCAAAAAGGTTGAAAACCCCTGATTCAGATCATCAGATAAAATGAAAATCCAGAGCCTTATCTGCAGTGGCAAAACTCCCAGCAAAAAAAACATCCCAGCAGCTTCCAGCACATTGCAGCGCTATAGTACACATAGCAAACTATAATAAATGAATGAATGGGTGATTTTGTCTTGACTCTTTCTGGCTCAAATATCCATCGATATTCCATCATTCCATCATCTGAACTCTGAATGCAGTCGCTCAATAGCGTGGCCATAATTCATCAGAGTGGGCATGCATGCTGTTCCCTGTTATTTGATCCACAGAGCACATTTGCATGCTGTTTTAACCGTTACGGGGAGCTTTGCATGCATAGTGCATGATAATCCTCCCCACAAGGATTTATTTACGCCTCTTCAGGGTGCATAGGGAGATGTAGAACCAAAACTAAGGTAGAGGCTGCAGGTGGAGGAGGTTTTGCAAACAGCGGCAGCAGTACAACAAGATGTCATCTTAGAGAATATGACCTTTTAAACAGGCCACCCAATCAGCACAAACCAGATGGGGTCTAATAACGGCATGGCTTCATGTGGTCCTTCAGATTAATGAGCTCTCACTCTCACTCCCACCTTATAGGCCCTCACTCCCACCTTATAGGCCTTCCTATTGGGAACCATTTTAGGGTCCTGAGTAAATATGGATATTTTGCTCTTGCTATGAAGCACAAGTTTGTGGATTCAATCAATGGCAGCAGCAACACCATGGAAAAATAAAGCTCATTTGACTGCTAAAATATTTGATTTGCCCAACACGCACACACGCTCACACGCACAGGCGCGCGCGCGCGCACACACACACACACACACACACACACACACACACACACACACACACACACACACACACACACACACACACACACACACACACACACACACACACACACACACCTTTGTGCGGACATTTATTTATGTCCGCACAAAGGAAATGCATACAGGGACACAAATATTAGGTAGCAGCGTCTCCGCCATATTTGACGGCTGACAATTATAGCAGAGACGCTGCGAGAGCCAGCGAAATCCAAAAGCGCCCTCGCCCGCGGGCGCCCCCGGCGCCCGTTTTTGTGAAAGCGGGCGCCCGCTTTCGAAAACGGGCGCCCGGTTTCAAAACCGGGCGCCCGGTTTCGAAAACCGGGCGCCCGCTTTCGAAAACGGGCGCCCGCTTCGAAATCGGGCGCCCGGTTTTGAAACCGGGCGCCCGCGGGCGAGGGCTTGAATGGATTTCGCCCCTGCTGGAGATGGACGCTGCAGTACTTTGCCAGCCTTTTTGCCTCTTTTTTGGGCATCCCGAGTTGTTGGAACCCTCTAACAACCAGTCTGTGCGTATGTCCTAGGCTGCCAAATATAAACACAAATAGTCTACACCTATAGCCCAGCTCTGAGATGGTATTTAGAAGGGGTTGATATTTAATGACCTTGGTCATAAAAGCTTCCTCTAGGCCAGGGGTGGCCAACCAGTCATAGACTAAGAGCCACGTTTTTCTCTGCGTTACTGCAAAGAGCCACATCAAACGGTCACAACGGTTATAAAACCGTTGCGATGGCCGTCATGGTCACAAATAGATTTCCCCTCTCCTGCCATAAGACATGTGTGTGCAAGTGCGCAATGCAAAGACACATTATTAAAACATATAGACATGTATTTAGAAAAAGGGTTTACAATCCAAAAAAGTATATGACAAGTCAAAAAACATACACCTACACCTCCGCGGTCAACTAGGAATCAGTCCGTGGTCGAGTGGTTAGGCACCACTGTATAGGCTATAGGGAATGAATGTCTGCGCCATGCTGAGCGTTTTTGACGGTTTCATGTGGAAGCCTCTCAAGAGCCACATGTAACCAGCTGAAGAGCCACAGGTTGGCCACCCCTGCTCTAGGCTGTGGTCAAAGGTGCAGGCTATCTCTAAAACAGACACTTCCTTGGACTCTTCATCAACCCCAACAACATCTGGCGTATTAGCTGTCAAAGATGTAAACATGTCTGGGTTATCACAGAGTTGGAACATGGATGGAATGACCCTGGAATGTGTGTACATTCTCACAGAAGATGCATGGTACTTTGGTATGTCCTATGATATGAGTTCCACTATTCTATCATGGCGTGCTATGTACATCCCTTTGTAAGCATAGCAGCCATTCAAGATATGTGACAGTGTTTCAGTGATCTGTTCCGTAGTGTGGTGCAAACAATGAGGAGCCTGAGTGGTGGGGAACCAGATGGAAAGATGTAGTCTGGCTTTTATTGTGAAAGTTATAATGTCCTCATTGAGTGCAGTGTACCACACACACACACACACACACACACACACACACCCCCCCCCACACACACACACACACACATTTGTAGTCATGTAAAGTAAAGAAATGGATTACGTAACAATCAGTCTTTCCAATATGGCAGCACGCAAATTGCACATTTTCAAAACCAGCAAGACAAGACATTTTTGGGGAGATGGGGGAAAAAAGGCCAACTGCAGCGCCAACTTGTTTCTTGGTTCTTAACTTGGTCCTGTTAAGGTTAGAGGTTTGAAGAGGTGGTTATTTCACAATACAACCTTTTCTGCTCTTCCCCTTCTTTGTCTCTATAGGTAAATGTGAGGAAAGCCTAGCCACCCCTCTACCCTACAGCTCTTTCAGCGCCTCATCATCGTACGGTGCAAGCTATGGACCTGGTTATGCCAAACTCAACAGGAGGGGAGGTATTTACAGTATCTGTGATTTCCATATAATGTACGTGTGTGTGTGTGTGTGTGTGTGTGTGTGTGTGTGTGTGTGTGTGTGTGTGTGTGTGTGTGTGTGAGTGTGTGGCTGAAAACTGTCAAAGCTACTGTACGTTTTCTAACACCAATGAAAAATTGTGATATGATTTATCATGTAAATACTGTATGTACAACAAAGTCCAACAAATACCATCATAAGCCAAGGGATGTTGGATAAGCATTGATTAAAGGTAACAGACCATAATAAGAAACATGTAAAGCCATATTTTTGTTCATCAGATGAAGTCAGTGAATGTATGGGTGGAGCAGTATTCTAACTATATGACTATGAATTAGAATGACAAGTAGTGTGAAGAAGGCTTCTTACTGTACATCACCAATGTCACCATCCAGGTGCAGGCGGCTGGTCACCCCTGGACATGGACCGCTACCAGTGGCTCCAGGTGGACCTGGGCTCCAGAAAGCAGGTGTCGGCCGTGGCGACGCAGGGCCGATACAGCAGCACCGACTGGACGCGTCAGTACCGTCTGCTGTACAGCGACACGGGCAGGAACTGGAGGCCGTATCTGCAGGACGGAAACATCTGGGTATGATGATGTCATCTGAACGGTGATCTAATCTGCTGTAATCACAACCAGATAAAATAAAGCAAACAGGGCCCAAGAGGCCGTGATTTGCGAGAGACTTTAAAACAGCTAAACAGAGCAGAGTGCCTGCGAAACGGCTATGAGTGTTCCAAAATCATCAGTTAAATTAACTCTCACTCCAGAACTAAATTAATTGGGATGTTTTTATGATTTACATCTTGCAGTATTTAGTAGCCTAAATATGTGTGACTGTGGGCTCAGCAGGTAGACCAGTGATCAGTGGGTCGGCGACGGTACAAATCTAATCGGTCCTGTCCATATGTCGAAGTGTCCTTGGGCAAGACACAGAACCCCAAATATGTTCTGATGTGCTGGTTGATGCCTTGCATGGCTTTCCAACCACAATCAGTGTATGAATATGTTTGTAATGCACTATGTAAAGTGCAGTTGGATAAAGGCACAATATAAATGCGCCATTTAAATATTAAAATCATAAACAAACTGTTTTTGTTCCCACGGTACCGTGCATCTTCTGGTGTGTTGTTCTCAGAGGACATAAACAATCACAGGCGAAGTGTCGACACACGCACGATGGCAGGCTCAAAGTTTATTTTCTTTTATTTCTCTGTACGCCTTACGTAACTACAAAACATGTTTTGACTATGCAGCCTCAGTTTATGTGCGACAAACTGATAGAGGCTGGATATTGAACATCACATATTCCAATTCAGAAAACTGTCCCAGAGATCCTGCACAAACAAAGAATCAGCGATGCCGGCTGTATAGTCGTCTTGTTTTTGTTGTGGAACCGTGTACGCACTGGTGGGTGGGATTTCAAGTAGAAAAAAAAGAAAGGAAAAAGCAATTTTCTTCCACAGACAAAAGCAAAATTGTCAATAGTAAATAATACAGCCATGAATAGTACTGTGAAATTGAAATATTGTAAACATGCTCTGGGTGCAAATGCTGCCATTGAGGTCCAGGTGTGTGAGAGTGTTTTACAATCAGAAGCAGGCACTGATTCTATCCACTTGCGGAGTCATTTTTTAAACTACATTTTTCAGTAAATTAGAGTAGAAAAATGACTTTATGATGCAGAATGAAACATTGTCGTGATTAAGGCTTTTGAAGTAACTAATTTTAGATTACATATTACTGTAATATTATTACTTTTGCTCCAAAAAGTAAAGTAATGAGATTACTCTGCAAAAATGGGTAATAAGTAACGCATTACTTTGCAAGTAACGCCAAGTTACTTTTTTTTAAAATGAGCTTGTTGTTGCATGCAAAAATAGAACAGATTTACAAGCTATCGACAGGTACTGTAACAGAGATGTGCACTAGATTGTAGATCCAGTCCACATGCTGCATCCTGCACACAGTAATGTAAACTACAAATCGCTTGCTGCTTTATTTTGTATTTTATTTTTAAATACAAGACCTCAACTGTCTTTGAAAACAATTGTGAAAAAGCTTTGGCTTTGTTTTCAGGTGCAGTTTGTGGGATTGGAGACTATTATTATTCCAATAAATTGGATTCAGTTCTAAAAAGAGCTCGCTAAACAGATTATGTTGTACATCTCTATTTTTTCAAAGGCGGTGTTGAGAATTTGGGAAAGTAATAACGTAATATGTAATATATTACTCTTCAATTCCAGTAATAAGTAAAGTAATGATATTACTTTGTCTAAGCGGTAAAGAGTAAAGTAAAGAAGTTACTTTCCTAAGTAATATTGACCAACACTGGTCGTGATTAAGGCTTTTGAAATAACAAATTAATGGCATCAATTCATTTTGTTGATTAATCTGATTCATATTTTTTAACACAACTAACTCAATCGGTAGAGCACATAGAGAATAGCTATGGGGATCTACAAACATCGGGAGCTTGTAGATCACCTATTTTGATAAATATAAAGAAAATCGCCCCCAGATTATTTTTCCTTGTTAAATGTTCAAATCCTGTACAGGAAAACACAGCATATTTTGGAGATAGATTGAATGTGATCAATCATGATTAAATTAATTTTGAAGCTGTGATTAATCTGATTAAAAATTTTAATCATTCACGAGTCACGACCTTAGTCGTGATATTTCTAACTAGATACACATTTCTCGTGCTATCTTTCAGTCTTTCCAAGGGAACACCAACAGTGAGAGCGTGATACGCTACGAGCTGCAGCACCCCATCCTCGCCCGCTTCATTCGCTTCATACCCCTGGAGTGGAGCGAGGAGGGACGCATTGGCCTTCGAGTGGAAATATACGGCTGCTCATACTGTGAGTTGATGCATTACTGTAGCTGTAGTGTTTTTTCCATCTTTGATTTATACTTCCCATGCGTGCCGGTGTCAGTGTGTGCAGGAAAACGCATAACCACATTACTCAGGGTTTTATAAACCCAGACGCTGAGCGCGTCTGTTGGTGTGATCAGGGAATATGCGTCCTTATTGTTGTTTAACGTGCTAAACTGATTGATTTTGTGTGAATATTCGCATATTCATTTTGTGCATTTGGCAGGTGTTTTTTTTTAATCCTGATTGCATTGGAATAAGCTGCGGTTCCTTGTGCTCATTGCAGGCAAGCAATAGAAAGGAGTACATAAGGGCTAAGAAGCCAGGCTTTATCTACGAGTATAGGAGCTAATAAAGACTGAGGATTAACATTTTGTGTCCCTAGATATACTGTAGCTTCAAATAGTAAATGGTACATTTATGAAAGGTAAATGGTGCATTTCTATAGCACCTTTTCCCCCCACAAATGCAGTACTGCAATGCACATGAACAAGATTGATAGTTGAATCAGTTTTGTCAGTTTTATGGCATCCAGTACCACTCGCTGCCTAACGTTCTGAGGATTTATTTATATATTTATTGTTTGTTTGTTTGTTTGCAGCAATAGAATCAAGGATTTACCGCATGATTGCAGAGCACACAATGAAATATAAGAGATGTTATTCTTGGACAGAAATTATGCAAACCTTGTACAGGCAATTACAAATATACAGTATACCAAAGCAGGGCGGATGTAACATTTCCCAATTGGGGGGAGGGCAGGGGAAAATGGTATGGGGGCAACTTCATCGCCCATGTCGCTTTGCGCCACGGGCGATGAGGTCGCACCCATACCATTTTCTGTTACAGAACTTTTATTAGTCAAGTAAAGCATCAATAATAACACCAGTTGTTGTTGAAGTTGCAACAGACATGCAGCATGCATAAAGCTAAAGGTCTGCCTCAGAGAGTTTTCTGTTTTCAATGATGAAATGCTGTTGGTTTAGTGGTGCCACAACTGTAGTTAGTAAGTAGCAGTAGGCGTGTTTCAACTCATTTTAAATATAGGCACTTTAATTTGAAATATCTTGGGTTGTTTTGCATGCCATCATGTTTGGTGGGGCAGTCTGGGCATTTAGGGGGGCATTGCCCCCCCCCATGCCCATGCCTAGATCCGCCCCTGTACCAAAGGCATTATCTAAAAGAATGGAGCACAGAGGACGCATAATTAGTCAGACCAGAGCGGTGTCCGTGTTCTGATGTCAGAACAGGCCAGATCCATGTGGAGACATAGGGGTGATCAGGTCCAGAGCACGGCCAGAGGCCTTTGTGCAGGTTCTGGATAAAAGGAAATGCAGAGTAGCTGTTCCACCTCCTGTCCCTTTTTTGACCATCATTTATACCAGGGGTTTTCAACAGGTGGTCGAGGGACCACCAGTGGTCCTTGATAGGGTCCCAGGTGGTCCTCAGCTAGGTTGGTTAACCAAATGTAACTCTTGAGAGCGTAAAAATGAAACCAAATGGACCCTTCATTTTTACGCTCTCAAGAGTTACATTTGGTTAACCAACATTCCACAAATATTCATCATGTGAATTAGCCCCAAGTCTATACATAACTAGAGAATGTAGAAGAATTGTCATTTTTGATCTTCCTTTGCCTGTTTTGTTTCCAAAATTTCTTTTACTTTTGGGGTCTAAAGTGGGCTAAAGTGTCTTTAAATGGTGGTCCGTGGCTCAAATGCTGAATAAATAGTGGTCCCTAGGATCAAAAAGGTTGAAAATCCCTGATTTATACGGAAGTTTCTTCTCTGTATATGGACTCTTCTCTTTCCCTTTGCTCCAGGGTCAGATGTGATCAGTTTCGACGGTCACAGCGTCATCTCCTACAAGTTCAAGAGCAAGAAGATGAAGATCAAGAAGGACGTGATCTCGCTGAAGTTCAGGACCACAGCTGGAGATGGAGTGCTGGTCAACGGCGAAGGCCAGCAGGGAGATTACATCTCCTTGGAGCTTCGCAGAGCGCGACTGCAGCTCAGCATCAACCTGGGTACTACAGAGTTTGTGTATATTAGTGAATACAGTGGTTCTCAAACATTTTCCATTTCGGTGTGCTTTTTTCCACCTGTTAAGACCCCAAATGATTCCTCTCACAGGCATTTGTGTGTTGTTACCAGTGTTGCCAACTGCCAAACTCCAAAATGCAATAGAATCCACTGGGGAACACTGGTTGAAAACCACTGTCATAGAAGGAAAAATGGTGAAAAATGAGGGTTTTATCTCTGGCCCCTGACAATCAATTTCACCCCAACTCACCAGCCAAAAAGCACTAAATGTTCTGCCAGGAGCTTTCACTAATTTTGGCGCTGGGGGGGTCTGAAAAACGCTAAATAAGTTGGCAACACTGGTTGTTACTGTGGTTGTATGATACTGATGCAGCTGCCAGTGAGGAGCCCCCAATGGGACGGTGTAGACTAGAGCCCTATTCTACTCACACAACTCTCCCTGCTGTGCAGTGTACGTGCAGTGACAAATATCAACCTCCATTTATTTTATTTTTTTCTTGGTATATTTTTCGCCACCCATTCCCCAAAGGACCACTGTAAGTCTGCAGAAACACTTTTTGATTAACCACTATAGGAGGAATGACAATTGTGTGTTTTGCAGGGGCGGATGTAACATGTCCTATTTGTGGGGGCAAGATAACATGTTGGAGGGGCAAGAGAAAATGGTATGGGGCCGCTTCCACGGGCGATGAAGCTGCACCCATACCATTTTCTGTTACAGGACTTTTATTAGGCAAGTAAAGCATCAATAATAACATCAGTTCTTGAAGTTCTTGAAGTTGCAACAGACACACGCAACATGCATAAAGCTAAATGTCTGACTCAGAGAGTTTTCTGTTCTCAATGATGAAATGCTGTTGGTTTAGTGGTGACACAGCTGTAGTTAGTTAGTAGCAGTAGTAGTGTTTCACATCATTTTAAATATAAGCACTTTAATTTGAAATATCTTGGGTTGTTTTGCATCGTGTTTGGGGGGGGGGGGGCAGACTGGGTATTTAGGGGGGCATTGCCCCCCCATGCCCATGCCTAGATCCGCCCCTGGTGTTTTGGCTCTTTAGTAGCTGGGCTGCAACTCAGATACGGCATTAGTATCAGTGTTGTTTCAATTGGTTTACCCCAGGCAACACGGGGGAGTGATGCTGCTGTGCGTGAGTGAGCTTATTTCCATTCTGTTACGCAACGCCTAAACGGTGCAACAGATAGTGTTTGTTTACGGTGTTCACTAGCCGGATAAATACTTGCTAATACTTGCATATATAAAAATAGATACAACAAGGACAGCATAGCATAGCTCAGCTACAATCTGGGTAAGCTTATTTTGGTGGGATAGCTTAGACAGCAGAAGGTAACATGCAATGCAATAGCGAAGTTAAAGAACCTTTCCCTATAGAGCAGGGTGTTGGGAGTGAAATGTGTTACTGTACATACAGTATGTAAAATATATATGAGGGGGGGGAGTTTCAGATTTTCTGGGCAAACAGCTTGGTTCATCAATTTGTGCACTTCTCTCATACCTATATGGCAGAGGTTATTAACAGACGGTCCGGGGACCACCAGTGGTCCTTGAGAAGGTTCCATGGAAAGTTGGTTAACCAGGTGTAACTCTTGAGAATGTAAAAATGAGAGAGTTAAAATATTCATCAGTACCACTTAATTAGCACCACTTAATTAAGAAGTTTACACTGTTTTGTTGGCAAAATCCAACCTGGACCTTTGGACAAAATCAAAAGAATTCTTTAATTTTAGGTCTTTGGTGTGGAAATATAACCAACTGGTGGTCCGTGGCTCAAATGCTGAATAAATGGTGGTCCCTGGAGTCAAAAAGGTTGACAACCCCTGCTATATGGAACTGTTGTAGAACAGCGAGTCACAACGTGCCAAGGATTTAATACATTCTTTTGGAGAAATGTTTTCCCTGATCGTTTGATTTGATTTACTATCTCGTCTCCAGGCAGCAACCAATACGGATCCATCCAGGGTCACACCTCTGTGACCAGTGGTAGCCTGCTGGACGACGATCACTGGCACACCGTCGTCATAGAGCGCTACCGCAGGAACGTCAACTTTACCCTGGACCACCACACCCAGCAGTTCAGGACTAACGGAGATTTCGACCACCTGGATCTCGACTATGAGGTGAAAACTAGTGTTGTAGTCAAGTGTAAATCGAGACCAAGACCCAAGACCAAGACCTAGGGGGGTCGAGACCAAAACGAGACCGAGATAATCACTGACTTGGTTAACACAAGAACAAGACCAGACCAAGACCTAGAGGGGTCGAGACCGAAGCCGAGGCCGAGACCTAGAGAGGTTGAGGCCAAAAAGCCAATTTTTGATTGTTCTGTAGTAATAGTATAACACATAACACATTGCCTAGACTTTAGTTGTTACTGTCAGAGTTGGGGGTAACGAGTAACGAGTAACGAGTAATATTACTACTTTTTCAGGTAACGAGTAGTGTAACGAGACTACCTCCTAGAAAATAGTAATAATATTACAGTTACTTCTACTAATATTAATTCGTTACTTTTGTCATGCTGCTGCGTTCAACAGTATTGCGTTGGTGAAGGGAGATGAGCTAATGCGACTTTAGCTTGATCAGAAAAAAGATGAGCAGCGGATTTTTATTAGGCAGACGTACAAAGACATCTGGTGTCAAAGCTGCGACATTGAGGCGTCAGAAACGTGGCGCTGGAGAGCTGTTTGTGCAGCTTGTTGTCCCTATTTATTGTCCCGATCCTCAATAGAAGTCTATGTAGAAGAGCCGCGCTTGGACTGGCCACTTAAAGAGAACGGAGTTGGCGCTATACTGCTCTGCTTTGCGCTTACCTCTCCGGTGATTCTTTGTTGAGATTTGAATCGAAAAAATCTCAGTCCATTCTCACCCGATTGCAATAATTCCAACTGTGGTCCAAGTATATCCAAGGATATTTTCATTTGCCATATAAGTCATGCGTTTATAATATGAGTTTATCACACAATAGCTGGGGGAAATGTCCACACTCAAAGCCTGCCTGTATGCGCTGTCTGTCAGGGGATTTCCCATAGGCTACACAGCTGTTCTGATTACGCGATGCCAGTGGCTTAATCATCAATTAAGCCACTGGAGCTATAAGCCCTCATATACTCAATATTAAATCAATGTATGTTTATCATACATTTTAATTTTGCATTAAAACATATTTGACAGACAGAACTGTAACTAAATAACAATCCACTGACTGAAATAACAGCCTACTGCAACTATGTAATCTATGGTAGGCTATGTTAATCATGTGTGGCATATAAATATTAATATATTTTAGTATTTTTTTCCAGGGTGGGATGTCTGTATTCATTCATCTAAATACATTTATCTAAATACATCCATCCATCTTCACCTGCTTATCGGTAGTCGGTCGTGGGGGCAACAGTCACCCAATTGATGTTTGGCTGATTTGTGACTCTTGTTATTCTTCTTCATTAGATTCAGCTCTAAAAGAAGCTGACAGATTGTGTAGTTGTAGCTAATTTCCTTTTTTCAGGGATCTGGGTGCAAAAGTAATATAAAAAAGTAATATGTAATATACTACATATTACTTTTGCATCCAAGTAATAAGTAGTGTAATATTATTACTTTTCTAAAGGGGTAATAAGTAATATATTACTTTCCTAAGTAATATTCCCCAACACTGGTTACTGTACAATACTAACTGTCGGTTTTCGGTCTCGTCTGGAGTGGTCTCGGTGGCGAAAGAGACCCGAGACATTTGCTCCAAGATCGTGACAAGACAAGACAAATTGAGGGTGAGACCAAGACAAGACCACGAGACAAATGAAGTGCAGAGCAGCGAGACTGAGACAAGACGAGGGTGGGTCAAAAACAAGACCGAGACAACGAAAATTTGTCTTAAGACTGGGCTCGAGATGAGACAAAGTCTTGAGAACTACAACACTAGTGAAAACAATTCAATATAATTATGCAGTTATTGCATCATTATTTACTGTTGTTAATATTGCATTGCAATTGCACTGTTCTTATTGCAATACAATAATAAGATGCAATAAGAACAGTAATGATAAAGTCATTTTAGAAATGACTTGGTCAGTTGCTGTGGCAACACAATATAACTTATGCACAATTTATGCAAAACAGCCAGCTAATACCTGGACAAAAAGGATTAAACACTAAAGTAGTGTATCTTTACGTAACATAGCTGCCTTCAAACACATTGACAACAGACAAATAGTACACCTTTAAAGTTTATATGGATGAAATGGCAAATACCAAAAGTTATACAGGATAATCAGGCACGTGTTGCAATAAGAACAGAGTTCAGCTAGCATACAGCATGAAAAGGTACTGCAAATTGTATGTTGACTGTATTAATACTATTGAAATTCAGCAACAGTAGTCACAGTCACAGTAGTTGCAGGCAGGGTGACACGGCTACACAATGCAGCATGAATAATGGCAACGGCCAGATGAAGTTTCGATGCAGGCAAACCATAACTCACTGCCACAATCTCTTAATCTAGCAAATGGAAGCAGGTGAATATGCTCAGGCCGATGTTCAGGCTGATCCATTGGCTTCCTGAAGGACACCGTGTTTTATTGATTCTGGATCCAATGGTACTCTGATGTGGGGGAAAGATAGCAGTAGTAGTAGATAGAGATAATGGCACAGACTCATCAGCAACTCTGATCAACTCGGAACATTGCATCGACAACGAGGGACTGACAACTCTGTCCCCCTTGATGTTTAAATTTGGAGTGGTCTGGGATAATAACATTTGAGACCAAAATGTCTCCTTACAATACATATCACCTGGAGGGATTCTCCAGTGCCCTGAGAAGCAGAAGCTAATAACATCAAGGCGAGAAAAAAATATCTTATCTTATTAATATCTTATTAAAACTCAGTTCCCTGCGGTGAAATATTACCAATCCAGCAGCAAAGTGTAGCTAAAACAATTCAATTTTATCACAGTAATAAGTATAGTGCTTTGCATGGTAGTGTATAGTATGTGCGAAGGTTGCACCGCATATCCAACTAGAAACAGAATGTGTATTTACAGAGTGTATACAGAATATAGTATAACATGTTGAATGTATCAAGGCGTGCTAAATCAATAAATGAGTGCTTGTAGTTTACTGCAACTGTAAGGGAAACGGCCCAGTGTGGCAGAGCAGAGAGAACATGTATTATTGTCTATTTAGTACTGAACCAGTGCCCATAGGACCATTGCAGCAGGCAGTTGGTACAGCTCTGTACAAGTTGGCTCTGTAGAAATGCTGCACTGCATCATAGTCAGGCTCTACCGCAGTGTTTGTCAATTTGTTTTGATTGGAATCGTTTCGACCTCCTCCGCGAAGGTTAAGAAATAAAGCACAAAACTGAGTAGATACTTATCAGGGACGTCGAAAAGTTCAACGCCGGCAAAGTTCACAGCGGCAAAGTGTCAGGCAGCAAAACAATAACACTCAGTGGGGAATGCAAAAGGCTCCAGAGAGAGGCAGGCGCCGTGCCATTATCTCTGGGTTTATTGTCTGTAAACATGGCTCTACTCGACACGGTGAATACACAATGAGATGCGAGATGCGGGGTTTATACATCATGAAATGAAACAATATTCTACAGCGCTGTGCGGGGATAATGCGGACCCTGAACCAGTCCCTCAGGTTGGTGACAGCTCCAGAAGCAGACTGTGGCGTGTGTCCCGCTTCCAAACAATTACAATGCACTCCAGTTTCAACCCGAGTGGTTCAGGGTCAACAGATTCTTGACAGTTTGAGGTGATTTAAGCATTTTTCTTTCAAAACCATTCATTACATAGAGTAGCTGAGTCCAGGTGCCTTCAATACAAACTCTCTCTCTCTCTCTCTCTCTCTCTCTCGCTCTCCCCACACAGAATGCCGATCTATCATGCGTGTTCATTCATACGACTGTTGCAACGCATTGGGCAGAGGCCATAATAATAACAATTTCTCATAAGCTTGAACGGCATATGCATCAGCATAATACCACAGTGCAATGTGTAGTATGCCTGCAGCAAGTCAAGTAACCTCAATTCCTTAATAGATGTTGAACAAAATACGGAGCCGTTTGTAAGTCTTTTGACTGCAAGTTCAAGTCAAGCCTCAAGTCATTTGAGACGGGTCTGTCCTCTGGTGTATCTTTAACGGTGCTTGTTAATTAATCGTTTCTTTATTTATTTTTTTGTAAAGTATCGCCATGCGAATATGTTTACTGTGTCGCACAGTTCAATCAAGGTAGACTGTTCAGTTATATGAGGATTTATCGTCTGCCAGAGTGAAGGCTGAGACTATGCCCCTGTCCATCCATGTGCGTGTGTGTCTGTGTACTGTGTGTACAGAGTACACAGATAATCTTCAGCACTGTTAGCCTGTTTGATGTGAAACTGTAAACACTCCCTGAAGGACAGAGAATAAACCTCTGGCAAAATGTTTCACGTCGGCCTGTCATGCTATATAGCAGGGGTTTTCAACCTTTTTGACACTGATTTGAGCCACGGACCACTATTTGATGACATTTTAGCCCCAAAGACCTAGAACTTTGTTTTGTTCACAATTCCAGGCTGGATTTTGCAAACAAAACACTGTAGGAGATAATTAAAATAAAACACTTTAAATTCCATAGCTATAATCCCTATAACCTAAATAAAGAAAGCAAGCAATGTAAAACAATTAACACCCATCTATTACTTTCTCTAATAACATCCTAAAACATGAATCTCAGTTGAAAAAACTAAAGTTTAATGTCCTTTTCAACCAGTGGTCTGGGGACCACCAGTGGTCCTTGAGAGGGTTCCAGGTGGTCCCCAGCTAAGTTGGTTAAGCAGATGATATTATAAATAAATATTCATCTTAATTAGCCCAAGTCTACACAACTAGAGAATGTAGAAGAATTGGAACTGGAATTGTGGACAAAAGCAAAAGAAATCATTAGTTTTGTGGTCTGTGGGGCTAAAATGTCCTCAAATGGTGGACTGTGGCTCAAATGCTGAATAAATGGTGGGCCCCTGGTATCAAAAAGGTTGAAAACCTCTGCTTTGAAAACCATTCTCAATCTCAAATAAGCCTCTGTGATATCGTCTGTTTCTTCCACACTCAGATTAATTTTGGAGGCTTGCCAGTGTCATCGAAGCCCAGCTCTGGAGGACGAGAGAACTTCGTCGGATGCATGGAGGGAATCACATACAACGGAGACAACATCACCAGCCTGATCCACAGGAAGAGAGTGGACACCTCCAGCTTTGTAAGACTCTGCCTCTGCCCCTGCCTGCATGCCTCTCTGTCGGTGCTATTCAACACAAGTTAAACTGCATTGGTAACACCAGGGAATACCCTGCTGTTATACCGATGCAGTTTAACTGCTGCTAGCGGTGGGGTGTGGATCGACAGATTGCGGGCAGATTTAAGTTTGCTTTAGAGTTTAATGGCCTCACGCCGTCAGACACAAGCCACATATAGGCCTACTGAAGGTGCTGCTAGTTTCTCGAGTACTACTCTGTAGTTTTTTGTAGTTATGCACCTATACTGTATAATAATAACATACACAGAATATACAGTAGAATGTTACACTGAGAGGAGCTACTTAAAGGGGAACTCCACCCATTTTCAACATTCTAATATGTCATTAGTATACCGGCAGGTGGGTGGTGGACATGATAAAAAAAGTTCCTCCATTCTGTGTTCCTCAAGAAATGGAGGTCTGAAGAAAACCACTAACATAGTGAAACATCTTGATGACATCATCAAGATGTGTTTTCACCATGTTAATGGATTTCTTTAGACGCTTCTTTTTCTGAGAGCGTACTACAAATGAAACCAAATGAACCCGTTAGGGTTCATTGGCTAAAAAAAAGTTGCCTCTATTACCTTTAACACAGAATGTAATGAATGGAAAGCATTGATAAGAGAGCATTTCGCTACGGTGAGAAATCCCACTCACAAACAAAAAAGACATATTATAGTTTATATATTAAGCATAGAATTTGCTCACAACAGATGTATCATCAAGAGGGGGTTTACTGAGGCCCTCTTAAGAGAAACAATTGCAGCCTCGGTTGCCAACGCAGTGCTGATGATGCGTGAAGCAGAAAGGGCTATGGATTTCCAGGCTTCAATATCGATTCGTAGTCCTTCCAAGCTTCTTAGCCTTCGCCACTTAATGGATTTACCAAGCGTATAGCTGGCTGTGCTTTCGCCTCTGTCTGACAGAGTTCCTGGTGTTGTGTTGCATGCAACTGCCTTTCTGCTCGAGATAGCTGGACACGAGGCAAAAGTGCTGTCCAGCGGCTTTTCGTATGTTCTCTTTATTTAGATCGCTTAGAAAGCTGAGAGGAAGTGAAGGGGGGTGGGAGGGCATCGCGCTGGATTACACAGAGAACATGTATTCTGTGTATAGTCTCTTACGCTCCCCTGCTGCTGTTCATTGATTGAGCAATAAAGGTCTCATGCTGCAGGCCTGCTCTCTCTCCTGAGATTGACACTACATACGTCTATTTTGGAACAATTCGGGAAATGTTTGGGGAAAAGTTTTACACTACTGACATGCCCTACAAGCTCCCATGCAACGTGTCACGGATGAGATTTTTTGTGAGCTTGTAGGTGTGCCTATTTTCAGCACGCGACATACCGGTAAATGACCTTTAAAAAAAACTTTCTGGAGTCTGCTCCTCGAATATTAGGCAAGCTATTCCATATTTTAGGAGCGAAGAACCAGCCATCTTTCTTTCATATGCCTTTGTGAATATTTAATAAGACTGCTATATGGATCTCACAGTTGGCAGAGTGGAATATAACGTTATAGATATTCTGATCATATAGGAGGCTGCCAAGCGGTTCAAACATGCCTCCCAGCATTCCCTTTTGGGAGCCATACCCTTTTCAACTTGAGGAAAAAGAAACAAAAAGGCCTTTTTTTTCAATGATCAGCAATGATGAGGGGAAAGTACATTCCAAATGTCAAGCCGAAACTAAAACAAAGCAATGCCTTCAGCTTCTGATAAGAACGCATGAGTCATGCTTCTTTTCTTCCACTTCAATTCAACAATGTTTACCGCATTCCATAAAAATGAATCAGTTTCACACTCCAGGAATTTACTAGAAATATTGTTGTCTTTCTAAACAAACAAAAAAACAAAAAAAACTTCATGACCCATTAACATATTTCTACTTAATCCCACTAGCTAGAGGTGTCTGTGTGACTTGGCTGAACACTTTAAGACTAACAGGTTTAAAGTTATTTTGTCAGAGCACAGAGGTGCTTTAAAGCATTTTGCCTAAAAGGAAACAAAAAAGTCCTTGGGACTTGTTCCCATTATGGTATTGGCTATGGCACAAATCCAATGCAATTTAGACAATGCCTGCACTTCCTTGTACTCCAACAATAACCATTTAAAAGAAAGCTACAGTCTTCAAAAAAATCAATCAATTTGATCCTCAAACCACGTCACACAACACGTACAGTACTGAGGTCAGTCATGGCCCAGTTGTAGATGACTTTGCTTCTTGGTGTAAAGAGGCATTCCTACAACTCAACGTTAACAAAACCAAAGATATGTGTGTTGATTTTCGTCGTCATCCACTAGCTCCCCAGAGCAGTGTGATTGAGGGGCAGTCAGTGGAGTTTGTTAGCGAGTATAAATATCTTGGGACAGTTATTGACAACAGGCTAAAATTTGACTTGAACACAGAGGTGCTGTGTAAGAAGGGCCAGCAGCGCCTCTTCTGTTTAAGGAAAATAGCCAAATTTCAGGTTGATAAATCACTGATGATTATGTTTTATAAAGCCTTCATTGAGTCTGTCATCACCTTTTCTGTCATTTGCTGGTATGGTAACATTGGTGTTAGACAGGTAAATGCCCTAAACGGAGTCGTTAAGGTGGCTAGTAAAATTGTGGGGACTACATTCAGGGGTTTGAGTCATATATATGACGAACAGGTGCTTAAAAAAGCAGCCTCCATTAGAACAGATAGCTCCCACCCCCTATGTCAGGAATATGAAATTCTGCCATCTGGCCAATGGCTAAAGATTCCTGTCACCAAAACCAACAGGTTTAAATTCTCCTTCATACCTACCTCCATTAGAGCCATCAATAAGGGAAACAAGAGGAGGTAGACGCTTGGCTGTTAGTCTCAGGGATGGGTGGTGAGGTAAAGGTTGTTAGATTAGTCACTTGGTGCACTTTAGCTCTAGTTTGCACTTTATACAGTATTATGTATTTGTATCTGTTTTTGTGCTACTACGTGTGTCTGTTATTGTCATGTTTGTGATGTGTGTTTTTAGAGCTTTATTATGTGCTGCAAAACAAAGTGCCCAATTTGGGACATATTAATAAACTTGAACTTGAACAGTACCAATCCCTAAAGTGGAGGACAGAGTGTCACACATGAAGGGCAGGGTTCACAGAAGTGTTCAGGCAGAAGTACCCTTCTCAAAGACCCGTTTGTGTGCACGCTCACAGTTATTCTACCAGACAGAGCTCCACAGATCTTGCACCTCCCCAGTTCAAGAGCTACATGGGCAAGAACTTGTACTCAACAGAATGGGATACCAGAAGCTCACCAACGTACAGTACCAGAACTATAGCTAGACAAATTCATAGCTTCTTTTCACAGTTGTTTCACTGTCTACACGTTGTCTACATTACGGTTGCAATTACAATAGACCTTTAGGTAAGCCCTGCCCTCTTGTCCACGCTAGGACACTTTCCAGCCAGGCTCATTCATTCCAATGTAAATATGCCCCCCCCTGCCCCTCATGGCGCCCCAGACAAATGCCTAGTCTGCCTAAAGGCAAAAACATCGCTGATTTCCATGTTCCCTTCCCTCCCATCTCAGCGCAACCTGACGTTCTCCTGCGCCGAGTCCCAGTCCTTTCCTGTCTTCTTCAACGCGTCGTCGTTCCTGCGCCTGCCGGGTCAGGGGGACAGCGACACGCTGTCCGTCAGCCTGTTCTTCCGCACATGGAACCCCAGCGGCCTGCTGCTGTACACGGCTCTGGCCGACGGCGTGGTGGAGGTGGGACTGACGGACGGAAAGGTGACGGTCTACATCAACGTCACGCAGACCAAGAACACGCGCATCGACATCTCGTCAGGTGAGGGGTTAACTGTTCAGTGATGCCAACTGCCAAAATCTAAAATGCACTAGTAGTGGCACTTCCAAAATACACCAGAATGCGCTAGATGACCATTAATCTTCTACATTCTCTAGTTGTGTAGACTTGGGCTAATTCTGATGAATATTTTAACTCTTGAGAGTGTAAACATGAAACCAAATGGACAGGCAATGGTCCATTTGGGTTCATTTTTACGCTCTTGCGGGCCCTTGCGGGTCCATTTACTCTCTCAAAGAGATAAATCTGGTTAACCAACTGTCCATCATTTAGCCTGGGGAAAACCACTGACTGTCATAGGAGGGAAATGGTGAAAAATTAGGGAACTATCTCTGGCGCCTGTCAATCCATTTCTCCCCAACTCACCAGCCAAAAAGCACTAGCTTTTCCACCAGGAGTTTTACACTAATTTTGCCCCTGGGGGCGGGGGGTCTGAAAAGAAAAGCTAAATATAGCAACAAATGTGCCAAGTTGGCAACACTCACTATTACGTCAAAGTCCAGCAGGGATTGAGCCAAATTATTCTGCACACAAATCACACCCATGTGAAGGAAGTGGTGCAACTGGTGGTGGGGAATGAGGTCTCATGGGTAACCACCCATATAAGACCCCACAAGTCAACTCTGTGCTCATACAGACACAGACAGCTAGTCAGCCACACACAAAGCTGTTTAAGGAAGTGGTTGTTGCACCACTTAAAAAAACACAGAATATCCACTAAATATTCAATATTTTTAGGGGGGGATATAAGGTCAGAAAACACATCAGCGGGAGCTGAAATACAACAAAGAGCCATTAATGAGAACTGCAGCGTTCTCATTATTTCATGCTTCATTTCCATACTTGCCACCTGGTGGTACAGCGTAAGATCCAGTTGTTGTTGTTTGTTATTTTTCCCGGTGGCTTGCAGTCAAGCTAACTGTTTTTCCCCTCAGGCACCAGTTTGAATGACGGCCAGTGGCACAGCGTACACCTCAGTGCCTTGGAGAACTATGCCATGCTAACTATCGATGGAGATGAGGCGTCCACCGTCCGAACAGCCATCCCCATCCAGATCAGGACTGGGGGGACCTACTATTTCGGAGGTAATCACAAAATCATCCAGGCAGAGAGAGGACCTTCTTCACGCCATTGAACCCACTTGGGAGCAATTATCAAAATGTTTCTAAAATAGCTGATTCACTACTCTACAGGATTGCTGTTTTTTTTTTTTTTAATCAGACAGGGAGCACTGCAGGGACAGACAAGTAGTGAAGACAAGGTTAACATAATTGATCATAATTTATTCCTGACCAGGGGCGGATAAAACATTTCCCAATTGGGGGGGGGGGCAGGAGAAAATGGTATGGGTGCGGCTTCATCGCCCGTGGCGTGAAGCGTCACGGGCGATGAAGCCGCCCCCATAACATTTTCAGTTGCAAGTAAGAAAGCATCAATAATAACATCAGTTGTTGTTGAAGTTGCAACATGCATGCATAACACTAAAGGTCCGACTCGGAGATTTTTCTGTTTTCAATGATTAAATGCTGTTGGTTTAGTGGTGACACAGCTGTAGTTGGTTAGTAGCAGTGTTGGGAATATTACTTGACCTTGTTAATATATTACTTATTAATTATTACCTTCATTTTAAAGCAATATATTATATTACAATATTACTGTCTGAGCAAGCGTAATATATTAATATTACTATTACATATTACTTTGAAAAAACCTCTTACAAAATATATAATTAAATATTTAATGTCACTATTAATCAAATATTGCGTAGGCTAGTGGCATACTTACAATAAAGCAAGCGCACTTGGCTATCTGGCCAAATCCGTATGAATTCAACTTGAAAAAATGTCACTCCTGAATGAATAATTTGATGACAAATGATAGAAAATAAGTAATTATTTAACTTCTGCAGTTGTCAAGATAATTTCACAAGAACATTTTCAACGAGACAGATTGACAGAAAGTAATATTGAAAGTAATGCAGTAATGCAGAAAGAAAAGTATAATATATTAGATTGTTTTGGTTAAGTAATATATTTATATTACAAGTTACTGCATTTTGGTAATATATTATGTAATATATTAAGTTACGTAGTGCACATGTCCCAACACTGGTTAGTAGCACTAGTAGTTTCAAGTCATTTTAAATATACAGTAGACACTTTAATTTGAAATATCTTGGGGTGTTTTGCATCCTATCATGTTTGGTGGGGCAGACTGGGCATTTAGGGGAGCATTGCCCCCCCATGCCCATGCCTAGATCCGCCCCTGTTCCTGACACTGAGCTGCTGATAGTTTGCTAATGGAATTAGCAAACTATCAGCGTCCTGGAACAGATGGTTTGACTGTGAATCTCTCTGGAATAACTTTATTATTCAGACAGCCAATCAGCATTCAAGGTCTATCCATAAGATTCATGTGGGTTTATGTACCGAATTATATCCGAACGAATATGACTAAAACTAAAACTGAACTTTCCTGTCTAAATGAATCCTGTGACATTTAGTGACTTTCACCATTGTATCTTTGCCAGGCTATTTCCTGCGTACCAACACGCCCCCGCTGCAGCGGCCGTTCCAGGGATGCATGAAAATGATCCACGTGGATGACCAGCTGGCAGACCTCCGAGCTGTTGAGCAAGGCACCATCGGAACCTTCGAGAACGTCAGCTTGGACATGTGTGCCATCATAGATAGGTATGATATGTGACATGTGTTAATATGGCAGGCATTTGGACACTAGGGTTGGGCAAAATAATCGATATGCCAATATATCACAATTCTTAATTCCATGATATCCATGCATATCGAATCGTGGGGTTCAAAATCTTTTTTTTATATATTATATATACAACGTATTTATGTAGGTCTATTCATTAATTTGTTCATGTCAGAAAGATGTCATAACGCTGTATCAATGTGTATGACTGAACTTTTTGTTATTTATATTGTTTAAAATTGCTTGAAGATGTTTTAGTTGATTGTACTTGTACATGGTTCGTATTATTCAGAATTGTTTTATAGGGGTATTCAGCCCATTTTCAACATTTTACTGTACTGTATTTTACTCGATGATGACATCATCAAGTTGTGTTTGTTAATGATTTTTCTTTTAGGACCTTTTTTCTCAGAAAAAATCTTAGAAATGGGGGAATCCTCCTTTTTCTAGTATAATAAAAGCATTTGTGGGGGAAAAATGCAATACATCGATATATCAAATCGAATCGCAGTATAACTAAGAATCGCAATATAAATCGATTCAGAACCCTAAATATCAATATTGTATTGTATCGTGAGGTAAGTAAATCGCCCCACCCCTATTGGACACATATTGAATGTGTGTAAAGTTAATATAGATTAGACTGTTTGGCATAACAGTCTTAAGCCCTAACCCTAAACATAACCTCAGTAAAACCCATGCCTGAACCTAACCATAACCCTCAACCTTACCGTTGCGACCGTTACACAAATTTGTTGTGACTGTAACGCACAACGGCTGCGACTGTTTCGCAAAAAAATGGCGACTGTTATGCAAAACGGTTGCAACGGTTATAAAGGGAGAGGGAGAGAAAGAGGGAGGGGGAGGATTCGATAGATTTTGCTGTTGGACACTGGGAACATCCATTGATTCATGAGTCTGGATAGATGAGCTCTGTTGCTGCTCGCAGCTCACCACTGAATTCACAGTGGGGTTCAAGTCTGGTCTGCAAGACTGATCACAGGCTTTAAGGAGGTCCTGTTTTGTTTGAAACCAGCACAGCAAGGCTTCTCTGAATCCTCTCAAAGTTGTAAAGAATTAGAGGGAGTACAAGCTACTAGATGTATGCGTGGCACAGCTTGGCCACGACTCTTGTGAACTTTCAAGATCAGATGGGAAAAGTCAGGGTTTGAGATATAATACGATAGAATAAAATAGGGAAATGCCCAATATGTTGGGACGGCCACAAAAATTGTAACGTACTGTATAAGCATTTATTTCAAATATATTTTCACTAGTGAACTAACTAAATAACTATTTTCACTAGACAGTCTTATACAATGCCACATATACTGTAAGCAACTTTATTATGTCATTAAATATTTTGTTTTGGTCAGTGCAATACAGCAGTGGTTTTCAACCAGTGGTCCGGGGACTACCAGTGGTCCTTGAGAGGATTCCAGGTGGTCCCCAGGCTAAATGATGGAATTTGATTAACCAGATGTAACTCTTTGAGAGCGTAAACATGAAACCAAATGGACCCTTGCGGGTCCATTTGATTTCATGTTTACACTCTCAAGAGTTAAAATATTCATCATCTGAGTTAGCCCAAATCTACACAACTAGAGAATGTAGAAGATTAATGGTCATTTTGATCTGTATGTTTGACTGTTTTGTTTCTGAAAGAAATCTTTAGTTTTGGGGTCTGCAGGGCAAAAATGTGGTGGTCCGTGGCTCAAATGCTGAATAAATAGTGGTCCCTGGTATCAAAAAGGTTGAAAAGCCCTGCAATACAGGATAGCACAGAGAGAGACAGGGAACTGAGGCGAGTGTAGGGCGAAGTAAAGATCTGTAGCCATGACTTCAATCAGGGATACTGCAGTTATACGTGGTCGATATCCATTCCCTACTATTAACCTTATCCTTACCATCTATCCTTTGTCGGGTCGATTCTGGGCTGAAAGTAAAGCTCTTTGAACTGTTGCAGAAGCATGAGTTTCTGTCTTAAACAGTGACTGAGAAGGATCGGTGATGATGAATCAAACAAAACGAACAGATGCTTCAGATGAATACAGTGGTTTGGTTCCGCCAAGAAAACATGTAGTACTGGAGTGCTGGAACTGCTGGCAGCCATACGGAGCCGTCTCACGATTAAACATGCACTCATCTGTATAAGATTTATGATTGTTTGTGTTTATTATCTGTAAAGACAGCTAGAAAATGAGATCCTTTCAGATGCTACTTCAGTAGTTAGGAGGACTAAGCAATTATATTAGAGCAAGCAAATTGACGTTTGAAAAGAATTTATGTTTAAGATCATGTATATGAGTTGAACATTAAAACTCTTTGATATGGGCTACATTTACGTTTTTAACCAGCATCAGTACATTTTCCTGTTCCTGTGTGTGTACTAGGTGTGTCCCTAACCAGTGTGAGCATGGCGGTCACTGTTCTCAGACGTGGGACACTTTCACTTGCTACTGCAATGGCACAGGATACATGGGAGCCACCTGCCACGCACGTGAGTACACATACTGTTATACAGTTATTCTCCATGTTCTAATTGTATGCACTCTTGAAAATTATGTAATTCAGATGTTTGAATATAATTTAACTCTTGAGAGTGTAAAATGAAACCAAATGAACACGTAAGGGTCCATTTGGTTTCATTTTAACGCTCTCAAGAGTTACAGATCTACAGTATAAGGGTCTGAGTGCTGGGGTACAGTCATGTGATCTACCTGCACGGCCTGTGTGAGCTACTGGTAGATCACGATCTACCTTTTGGGCACCCCTGTCCTAGCAGATGAACAAAGCCACACACATCTGCCTTACCTGCGTTTGTGAGGACGTCAGTAACCATTTTGTCACAAACAAAACAACTTCTCACTTAATCTGCTGTCCCGCCAACCTAACCTAACTGAATGTGTTCTGTCCTCTAGCTGTGTACGAGCAGTCCTGCGAGGAATACAAACATCTAGGTAAAGGTTCAGGGAACTATTGGATTGATCCTGACGGCAGTGGACCCCTCGCTCCCTTCAGGGTCACCTGTGACATGACAGGTAAATGCTCCTTTTTTTGGAATTGTGTTTCTGTGACCACTAGGACAGTCTCAGCACCATCCCATCTATTGGATGCAAACCATTTTCAAATATCCCTGTTGTCCAGGGAATTGCACTACATGAATTCCCCCCTGTCTGAACGTAGCGCATAGAAGGAACGTGTTATTCTGGTCACATCCTTTCCCCTTCATCAGGCGCCCCGGCTGGCCAGGAGGAGGCAGTTTAGAGACCAGGATTACTGCATGTTTTCTGTGAGGGGAGAACATGCAAACTCAACACAGAAAGGTTGTTTCACCACTAAATGCAGCTTTTGTTCTGCATGAGACTTCACTTACTGTAATTAGCCCTCTCATGAGCCCAACATCTAGAATCACCAGTAAATTGTTGAATACAAGCATACTTCATAATAACTTGTGCAAATGCCCATGCATATTGCATGCACATTTCTATAACAAGACTACTACTATTATTTGTGCCGAACAAAGCGCATCTAGATTCGCGGCTGTGCAGGTGGCTATAATTTGCTGGTGCAGAATGGTTTGGGGTTTGGATTTCCACAGAAAAGCTTTTTTCCCCCCCTTCAGGCATGCAGCAATAAATGGAGTTGAATTAAATCAGGCAAGGTGGTATAGACCACTCTCACAGGCCCCCTCCTCGCCATCCATCTACAATACGTCATCCAAACAACCGCACGCAACCTTCTATTTCAGACTTTAATATGCCTTTGTGGAGGCAGACTAGCTCCTAGTGCAGCTCATCTCTTTTATTGGAGTTTGAATCAAGCTCAGAAGCCTGTCTGACAGTGCTGACTGGCGGTAATTGCTGCAAGGCCAGGGACTTAACCTTCCTAAGACTACTGCTGAACGGAGTCAGCCTTTTGCCTTTCATCTGTATTCAGCCTGTATTTCCTCTGGTTGGACAGCAAGCCGGAGATCTGAGTGACGAGCAAATTTGTCTCTATTTTCACCCGTGCATTTATCTTTGTATATCATGCGATGTATACTGCTACTACTACTACTATCACTCTCTTTACAAGACAGCTCAATTTGAAGATGATATAGCTCTGCCCTGATGTGGTACGTTTTGTCTTTTCCAGAAGACACTGTTTGGACGACAGTAAGGAACAACCTGTCTCCTCAGACGTCAGTGACCAGTGCTGACCAGGAGGGAAAGGCAGTGCTGCAGCTCAGCTACAATATGACTGCGGAACAGGTTTGATGTCAATGCATAGTCAAATCTGGATTAGCCAGGAGGCATACTTTGGTTAGACATAGCATTGGTCTTACATGCATTGGGGGTTAAAGGTAATAATTAAAGGCAACTTTAGTGTGTGTACAAACACTGTGTTTGTAAACAGATTTGTTTAAAAACAGAATCTAACTCCACCTCACCTCCACTCTATTGGCTCATTATGAAACTGCTGGAGACTGCCTTGCTGTGATTGGCTAAGACTCACACAACCCCCCCCCCCCCCTTACAGATTAGCCCCGCCTATCAGGAGCCCGACAAATGTTTTGTTTTCATGATTTGTCTACAGCAACAAAGTTCTGGACCGTCTGCAGGACAAAGCAAGTGTCTGTCTGCAGGGGAACAGCTGCAGCCTCAAAGTAGAAGCAACGTAGAGGGGGGAAAAAAAGCCTGTCTTGTAGTTTGGCTATTTTCACAGCATGTCACTGGCACTGGAGTATAAATGTTTAAGGCCTGGCTGGGCTATTTCTGAGAAATGTTGCTTACAATGACATGCCCTAAATAGGTATACAAGAGTTAATGTGGTCAATAATAATGGTTAATATGGTTTTCTCTGTGTGTGTGTATACTAGGTGTGGTCCATCACCAACAGTGCAGAGTACTGCGAACAACACATTGCCTACACCTGCCGTATGTCTCGTCTGCTCAACTCTCCAGGTAACATTAGATTACTGTCTGAATCTGTGGGCTGTACAAATAAGCTTTCCGCTCAGTCATTCGATGTTGGGCTGCAGGTGTGTGACATATCGTCCAGTCAAAGCTATGGGATGTTAGGGTCCAAATGGTGACATTAACATCAACAAAACGTATAAAGAATTGTGGAATCCTTGAAAGAAGTAGCATTAGTGTTGGTCATAGAAAGAGGCAATGTTTTGATTATTATTCATTTCTACATTAGTCCTACATGGGGTTAAATCTACGGTAGAGTCATCGTGTGGGAATGCTGGTACAGGACTGCATGTCGCCTTTCTACTGTGGATCTGCATAAACGTTGTTATAATGTTTCTACGTTATATATCTGAGTTAGATGAACACAGGGATGCTGTGTTCTATTTTGCAATACTGTTGGGTACTGAATCAAATAGCCTTCATCTGCAGTCTGGTTAGAATTCTGACTCCCTTAGGCCCCTATGGCAATATTTGGGCGTGTGTGTGTGTGTGTGTGTGTGTGTGTGTGTGTGTGTGTGTGTGTGTGTGTGTGTGTGTGTGTGTGTGTGTGTGTGTGTGTGTGTGTGTGTGTGTGTGTGTGTGTGTGTGTGTGCGCATGTGTGCTAGCCCCGGGTCTGGTCAGGGTCACTCCACCACAACATTCAGCATTGAATTTTTAATGTCTTGGACAGAAAGAGAGAGGAGACAGAGAAGAAGGATACATTTTCATCCCTATATTCGCTCATCATTGTTCATACTGATATCAATTTGCAGTACTTGTTCCAAGCCTCAATGACAACGCGTAACACAGCCTCCAATCCAGATCCAAGTTCTTTTAAAATCAAAGTAATCCAGCACAGGAGTGTTCAACTGAAACGTATAGTTTAATTCAGGTAGTCGTATAACACACTGGATTGGGTAACACGTTTTGCATGCTGGCTGCATCGTGGCTTCCTCATGTTCACTCTCCACTTGATTGGCATCAGGTGTGGGTTTACAACACACTCTGGATGCCAACAAGGTAAGTGCCAACTGGTAATTAAAGCTCATGTGACAAGTTGACTGATTACATATCAAGTTTAACATCAGAAGGTTAAAAGAGAGACAGAGGAGATGCAAGAGGTCCTATACTACTCCAAACCCCCTAAAAACCAGCTGTAAGGGCTAAAGGCTGAACCACTATGCCAGTCACTGAAGGCTGCCAGCCAGAGCCACATACGGAGAGTTGTCACTCCTGTCATGCACTGGAGTCTATGGGCGCTTGTTAGTATTTCCCCTCACTGGCACAACTCTGGTCCTAGCTAAACAACAAGAGGCAGGTGGGTTTTGAAAATGATATGTATCCATATAGTATCCATATTAATGAAAAGGTTTTTTTCCAATATTTCAAAGAATAATTCCAAGCTACTGTATAGGCCTATAACAAGTGTCCGTTTGATACAGAAGATCAGATAACATAACATAACTGTGTTTGTGCCAACAGCTAACCATTACCAGTGATAAAGTACGGTATACATCAGCGATAAACTTTGTGTCACAGCTTTTGGCTTTTTTTAGAAGCAGAAAGGGTATAAGGGAGGGAACAGGCAAGGAGAAGAATACAAACATTAAAGATATACTTGAAAAACAGCAGATACCGAAACCGAATGAGTCAATTCAATTAAAGGACTATGCATGGCAGGGACGTCCTCCTCCCTGAGCCAAGCTTGCACCTGACCGCATACCTGATGTTACACATGAGGTGTCAAAGTGGTACCACATCAGTAGGTCAGTGTATCATTTACAAAGAATTTAAACTCTTATCATGCACCTCTGTTGTGTTCCGAAGATAGCAGAGCACAAAATCTGTTGCATTGTTTGCAGAATGTTGGAGCTAAGCCTGTAGTTCAGCTTTTCTGTGCGCGCCACCAAAATGAAGTATAAATCAGGCTTTAATGGGAAGATCGGCCAATTGGTCATTATGTCACTGTAGCATGCTGAAGGCTGCTGTGCGTTGCTACCTATACAGTTTCTACACTTTATTAACCGCACACGCACGCACATATTGGTGCAAGTCTATACTGTGGTTATGTGCAGCCCAGCCTTGCTGGGTGTGCTACTTGCTGTGTGTTTAAATCAAAGTCCCATATACATTTGCATTTCCAGCTCTTTCTCTCTCCTTCTGCTGTGTGTATATAGGCCTGAGCCCAGGTACAACATACAACCATAAAGATGAATCAATTGGACAGGTTCAGTGTCCCAGAGGAGGAGATAGGTATAGGAGAGAGTATAACGTATTAAAATGTGTAGGAACCACCGGATTGTAAACAAGGTGGAACCAAAAAATCTATTCAAATTACTTTTCTAGTTATTCCACCAAAGGGAGCTCCACAGACTTTGTATCTGCCAGATTCGAAAGCTCTAGGAAAAGACTTTTATTCTCGGCGATGTGGAATTTGTTGCCTTAACTTAAGGTCGAGTGGGGTACGTCCCTCAAGTGCCTCACGGAGTCTATGCTACTGCATTTTCTGTTTTCTGTTAGAAAAGCTTTCACCGGAAATGGCAGATGGACAAGCTCACAATCGTTTGCGAGCTTGTCGATCTCCTATCTTCTGCCTAATCTTTCCCCGACAATAGAGACGGGGGGGTGTTAAAAGCCTTAGGTCAATTAGCAACAACATTGTTAACTTCAACTCCTCCATAAAGACCTAGCAGCTGGACCAGGTTCCATTCACAGCACCCATATTGATCTTTGCTTTTGTACTTGTCTAGTATGTTGAAATCGTATGAATGCATCCATTATTGATTCCCTCACACACACACACACACACACACACACACACACACACACACACACACACACACACACACACACACACACACACACACACACACACACACACACACACACACACACACACACACACACACACACACACACACTTACATTTAAATGACAACAATGGAAATAAGCTCTTGAGCGTTCCACACATTTGGTCATGCATACAGCATGCATTTCAGTCAATGAAAAGCATCAATCAAACAATGGACACAAAGCGTCCACCAATGAATGACAGATGGGCAGGACAGTTTTCTTGGTTTCATTATATAGTAGTTTAGTGGGCGACCTGTCAGAAAAACATGTACTATACTGTACACCAGTATGTCAAGTATTTCTAGGTTTTGAAACGTGTGTGTGTGTGTGTGTGTGTGTGTGTGTGTGTGTGTGTGTGTGTGTGTGTGTGTGTGTGTGTGTGTGTGTGTGTGTGTGTGTGTGTGTGTGTCTGTGTGTGTGCACTCCGTAAGTAAATGTTTGGAAAGGTGCTATAAATAAAACCCATTCATTCATAGTAGGATAGTGGTATATGATAAGAGGATTACATTTAGCATAGAAATATATCAGCATAAAAGTAAAAGAAAAGCAGTGAATGCATTAGTGTATTCACTTCATTGTATTGTAATATGTATTGTAGAAAATACATGCGCAGTATACAATGACTACAGATGAGACCAAGATAATGGGCTCCATTTTCGTTACCATCTAAACCCCTTATCCTAAACCCCTTATCATTTTTTTTTTTACTATTTTGAGAAACTTTTTGGAATAGTTCAATGTGCCAATCTATTGACACATTGTGAGCTTGTCTGGCCATTTAAACTATTGAAAATGTTCTTTTTTAATAGTTTAAAAAGGCAAAGAAGTTAAGGGATAAGGAGTTTAGCGGTGATGAAAATGGAGCCCAATGTGTGAAAAACAACAACTCTGCCTATAACCCCTCTGTCTGTTTCTCTCCCAGTCTCCTGCTAAGCTCAGTGAAGTGAACATCATCTGATCATGGGTCATGGTCTACTCTACTCACTGTACGTCTTATGTGTTTTTTCTTTGTGCAGATGGCGTTCCATTCAGCTGGTGGGTGGGAAGAGCCAATGAGAGGCATTCTTACTGGGGCGGTTCGGGGCCCGGCATACAGAAGTGTGCATGTGGCATCGAGCGCAACTGTACCAACCCCAAACACTACTGCAACTGTGATGCGGACCAGCGCCAGTGGTGTGTAACATTGTATTACTGAATTCTAACAATGTAGCAATAGATTAGAATTGACATAGTTTGGCCTATATTATTATTGTTGTTATTATTATTAGTAGTAGTAGAAGTAGTAGTTGTAGTTGTTGATAATTTCAGATAATCTCATTGACAACATTTAAAACTCTTTAAAGGGGAATTCCACCCATTTTCAACCAAATGAACCCTAATGGGTTCATTTGGTTGCATTTGTACGCTCTCAGAAAAAAGAAGCGTCTAAAGCAGGGGTTTTCAACAGGTGGTCCGGGGACCACCAGTGGTCCCTGAGAGGGTTCCAGGTGGTCCCCAGGCTAAATGATGGAGATTTGGTTAACCAGATGTAACTCTTGAGAGTGTAAAAATGAAACCAAATGGACCCTTGCGGGTCCATTTGATTTCATTTTCACACTCTCAAGAGTTAAAATATTCATCATCTGAATTAGCACCAACGAAGTTCACACTGTTTTGTTGGCAAAATACAGCCTGGAATTGTGGACAAAATCAAAAGAATTCTTTAATTTTAGGTCTTTGGTGTGAAAATGTAATCAAATGGTGGTCCGTGGCTCAAATGCTGAATAAATGGTGGTCCCTGGAGTCAAAAAGGTTGAAAACCCCTGGTCTAAAGAAATCCATTAACATGGTGAAAATACATCTTGATGATGTCATCAAGATGTTTCACCATGTTAGTGGTTTTCTTCAGACCTCCATTTCTTGGGAACACAGAATGGGGGAACTTTTTATCATGTCCACCCAACACCTCTAGGGTATACTAATGACATATTAGAATGTTGAAAATGGGTGGAGTTCCGCTTTAAGCACAAGTGGAAACCTCCTCCTCCTTTTGAAAAAATACATTTAATGTTGAATTCTTTAGAATAGGGGCAAACTTAGGTCAAATGTAACAAGTCAGTCAATGAGTCAATGGGCCTAAACGTTCTTGAAGAACTATGTTTTGCAGGTTTCAACAAGCAATCACTCAGTGTGCAAACTCTACCTAACAGGAGTTGGCGTGCGACAAAGGCAATTCATGAAGATCTCCTACAACTGGCTCTCTGCTGCACGCAGCATAACTAAGTTACCCGCTGTCTCATGGCGGGAGGAAAAGAAATGTCACTGCCAATGCTCCATTATCCTATCAGGGTGCATGTCTGCCATAGGCATGCACTTATCTCTAAAAAAAAAACCTTTTGTAATATGCCAGCTGACTGCAGCATGGCATTATAGTCGATAGCAGGTGCAAACATGATAGTATAGCTCATACCGCACTGTGACAGATGTACTTTATTTCATCTTCCCTTTCAACTACATCCTGTTATTTTTGCATAATCATTCTCCTTATCCTTCTTCTACCCTGCAGCCCACTGTTCAAATGCATGAGGAATTCATAAGGCATACATTATGTGTTTACAGTCACAAAAAACGATTTTGATGAGAAATGGCAATTAGGCGGCATTCACAGATGCTTTTATACCCAGAGAGACGTACAAAGTGCATGAACGAATGACTAACCGGGTAAGTGGGCTGAGTAAATAGAGTGCTAAGAAGAACATACAGCATTCGCTACAAAGTGAATAACATAGAAGGTAGGCGTTGATCCGAGTAGCTAATATTGTTTAAGAAAGAATAAGAAAAAAAAACTATATAAATTGCACCTAGTGTGTGCCGCTGGTATTGCTAAATAAGTGCACACAAGGTTTAAAACAGAGAAAAACTCGGCCCACGTTACGCACACTCAGCAATACGCTCAAGGTTATCGTCTATTGTGTAAGAGAATCTATCTTTAGATACAGTCTCTCTCCACCAACACGTGGAAACGACCATGAGCGTTGTTTCTGGCTCGATCAAGGAGCACGCGGCGCACCCTATCCCCCCCCCCGACCTACGTTTTCCACCGTGCATGTATTAGTACATCTATGTGACAGTAACATATCCCTACGTCTCCCTCCTCTGTGTCGTGTTTTCCTGTCCTCCCCCTCCCCCTCTCCCTCCCCCGCCTCAGCATTCATCATCTCAGCCTCCCCATCTGTCTCCTTCGCTCCCTTCCTCCGGTTTGGCCATGCTCACCTTCCCTACCTACCCCCTCTATTGCACACACACACACACACACACACACACACACACACACACACACACACACACACACACACACACACACACACACACACACACACACACACACAGACGCAGACGCACACACACACACACGCCCAAAGTACTCCGCCTACTTAATGTAAATAAGCGGCACACATACAGCCATATCAGTTAGCAACACACTTATGCATGATGCAACAATGCGTGCATGAATGTGCACGCATTGCTGCCACATACACACACCATAACAAGAAAAAAGATTACAGACAGATAAAATCAACACAGCTAGGGAATCAAATAGGGCTTAAAGTTAGTTAATTAATTTAAGGAGATTGAATTAAAATGAAAAGCTATTATCTCTCTATCCTCCTGCCACCCCCCCCTCTCTATCTCCCCCTCTCTCTCCCTCTCTCTCTCTCTCTCTCTACCCCCCTCTCTCCCTCTCTCTCTCTCTCTCTCTCTCTCTCTCTCTCTCTCTCTCTGTCTCTCTCCATCTCCCCCTCTCTCTCTCCCTCTCTCTCTCTCTCTCTACCCCCCCCCCCTCTCCCTCTCTCTCTCTCTCTCTCTCTCTCTCTGTCTCTCTCTATCTCCCCCTCTCTCTCTCTCTCCCGTCTCTCTCTCCCCCTCAGGAGGGAGGATGCAGGTCTGTTGGTATATAAGGACCATCTGCCCGTCACTCAGGTGGTGGTGGGGGACACCAGCAGGGCAGGCTCTGAGGCCAAAGTGACGGTGGGGCCACTCCGATGCCAGGGCGACCGTGAGTCACTGCACGGACACGCACTGTATCACGCATATGCAGCATGCATATAGATATGTACATTGATAGACTGGTTGTTGAATTGATAATGTTGGACCCTGTTGTAAACAAGTGTAATAAGGCTTTATCTGTGCGTCGTCCACAGCAACCGTCTTTGTACAGTGTTTGGCTGAGCTTTCATGTGAAATACTACATTCTATAAACCAGTGGTTTTCAACCTTTTTGATCCCAGGGCCCACTATTTATGCAGAATTTGAGCCACGGAACACCATTGATATTTTAGCCCCACAGACCCCCAAAACTAAAGATGTCTTTTGCTTTTAACCACAATAACAGGCTGGAATTCGCAAATAAAACAAGCAAACATAGTTCAAAATTTTACATTCTCTAGTAGTGTAGACTAATTGGGATAATTCAGATGGTGGTTATTTTAACTCTTGAGAGCGTAAACATGAAATCAAATGGACCCGCAAGGGTCCATTTGGTTTCATGTTTGCGCTCTCAATTGTTACACCTGGTTAACCAACTTTCCATCATTTAGCTGGGGACCACGTGGAACTCTCTCAAGGACCTCTGGTGGTCCCCGGACCACTGGTTGAAAACCACTGTTATGAACTATAAATTCTTCAAATCAATCACATTTACACATGTACTGTATGCAAGGAGACATGCCATAGGCATTATGCACAAACACCGACTTTCATCTCTCTCTTTCTTACGGACACACACACACACACATTCTCTACTCTCTCTCGCTCATCTGAAGACTCACGCATACACGTAGGAGGCATGCACAATAAACCTCGGAAATCCAGGCCGCAGGACAACACGTTGTGAATAATTCATAATATTTACGAAACGGTAAAGTAAAGCATCTTTGAGGGTCGTCTCTCTTTAGCCCGGAGGGCCCATGTTGTCCTCACTAATGAAGGTATAACACATCTCAGTGGTGTGCTGTGGAGGATCGCTCCGAAACGCACCCCTCCTGATTATGAAGGAATATTGAATCCGACTCGCTTGCCTCACACGGCACGGCGGTGCAACTCGCCCATTTGAGCGAAATAGGTTTTCTAAAAAGTGAAAGGCCTTCTTTTAAATTGCTCTGCTCCCCTAGAGCCTAGATTTGCTCGGGTGACGCAATACTGAACTGAACTTCCAAATATGATGGAATCAGTAGGCTTAAACAACAACACTCCCAGCCTCTCGGCATGCATGTGCCGAGCCCCTTATGCTAAACACTGCGCCACTGAAAAAACTCACTGCCTTGGCGTCAACAACAGCTCCTGTTGTTTATGGTATGGTATGGTATGGTATAACTGTTTGTGTGTGTTGCTACTTTAAAAGGTGACTACTGGAATGCAGCGTCGTTCACCAGCCCGGCCGCCTACCTGCACTTCCCGTCCTTCAGAGGGGAGACCAGTGCCGATATCTCTTTCTACTTTAAGACCTCGTCCACTCACGGGGTGTTTCTGGAGAACCTGGGCACCACCGACTTCATACGCATCGAACTGAAATGTAAGTGGCATGACCCTTTCTGTACTGCTTTGGTGTTCTAAGCATTATGTTACTCTAGCTATTGAAAAATAGCAGATAGCTAAAATAGCTATTTTTGAAAAATCGTGAAAATGTGACACAAATCTTTGAACATATTATTTCAGAGGCAAACAGTTTAAAACAAATCTTTGCTATGTTTTCAAATGGGGCTCTACAGCCAAATATGGATAATTCTGGGGTTCCTTGGCATGAAATAACATACAGTAGATGCATAAAAAACTAGAATCTAGTGTCAGAAAGTAGAATCTAGTGTCTGAAATTAGAATCTAGGGTCAGAAACAAGAAATCTAGCATCAGAAACTAGAATCTAGTGTCAGAAACAAGAAATCTAGCATCAGAAACTAGAATCGAGTCAGGAGAATGGGGTTAAAGCCCGTTTTGTGGATGTGGGTGTGGGCATGGAGGGAAAACTACTGCCAATATGTCATTGCTCTGCCTCCCTGCTGCAAAGCCCTTCCTACAGATTGAACTAGACATGTTATGGGACAATAGCTGCAGCAACATTGTCTCTTGCTTTGCTCCACCGGCGGGCCAAATCATAAACGACCACCTGGCAAGGTCGTAATTCAAGGATGCAATTGAAACAGCATGCATCACAGCCACCGCGCCGCCCTTTACCGGGGCGGATGTAACATGTCCCATTTGGGGGGGCAAGAGAACATGGTATGGGGGCGGATGAAGTCACGCCCATACCATTTTCGGTTACAGGACTTTTATTAGTCAAGTAAAGCATCAAAAATAACATCAGTTGTTGTTGAAGTTGCAACAGACACGCAGCATGCATAAAGCTAAAGGTCTGACTCAGAGAGTTTTCTATTTTCAATGATGAAATGCTGTTGGTTTAGTGGTGACACAGCTGTAGTTAGTTAGTAGCAGTAGTAGTGTTTCACATCATTTGAAATATCTTGGGTTGTTTTGCATGCCACCGTGTTTGGGGGGGCAGACTGGGTATTTAGGGGGGCATTTCCCCCCCCATGCCCATGCCTAGATCCGCCCCTGGTCTACCTGCTCTCTCTTCTGGGATAAACTCAACCCCTCTCTCTCTCTCTCTCTCTCTCTCCCTCTCCCTCTCCCTCACCAGCGGCGTCCGTGGTGTCCTTCTCGTTCGACGTGGGGAACGGAGCCGTGGAGCTCAGCGTCCGCTCGCCCGTGCCGCTCAACGACGACCAATGGCATCGCGTGGAGGTGGACAGGAACGTGAAGGAGGCGGGGCTATGGCTGGACGGACAGTACAGGGACGTCCGCCCCGCCCCCCCGCAGGGCCACACCAGGCTGGAGCTGTTCAGCCAGCTGTATATTGGTGAGGAACGCAAGATAAAGGGCTCCATTTTCGTTTGCCTTTTTAAGCTATTAAAAAAACATTTTTCAATAGTTTAAATGGCCAGTCTACAAGCTCTCAATGTGTCAATAGACACATTCGAACCATTCCAAAACGTTTTCAAAATAGTTAAAAAAATGATAAGGGGTTTAGGATAAGGCGTTTAGACGGTAACGAAAATGGAGCCCAAAATGTATTTAATCCTGATTAATCACCATTTGAGCTATGTCCAAAAGGTGCCATGTTTTCCTGTACAGGATTTGAACTGTTAAAAAAAAGAAAACGAATCTGGGAAAAATACTCTATGGCTCTCATTATAGGGAGACGCACAGCTATATGTCTCACGCAAAACTGATTTTCTTTTTCCAATGAGAAAATGCTCAGTGGGGTGAGGCGGTGTGCACATGATGTGTTAATTGCGTTAAACAATTTGATCAGATTAGTCAGTAAATGAATTCACGCCATTAACTTGTTATTGTGGACAGCATGAATTTAAACTGTCATCCATCCATCCATTTCCAGGTGCATCGGGCGGTCAGAGGGGCTTCCTGGGGTGCATCCGGGCCCTGAAAATGAACGGCGTGACCCTCGACCTAGAGGAGAGGGCAAAGGTCACGCCGGGGGTGAAGCCGGGCTGCCAGGGCCACTGCAGCAGCTACAGCATGCACTGCCGCAACGGAGGCAAGTGCGTGGAGAAGTACAACGGCTACGCCTGCGACTGCACGCACACTGCGTACGACGGACCCTTCTGCGCCGATGGTATGGGACTACCTTAGACTGGATCTGTCTGTCTACCTGTCTACAGGTGCTGGTCAACGAATTAGAATAATTTGAAATAGTGCAACCTTAAAATCTTTGAATGCATTTCTTGTGCAGAAAGCAAATCAGGTGTTCACCGCACCTGTCCTACTTGTTAGAGTAATCACAGAACTGTTACCTGTAAAAAAAATTTGCTCAGCTGAGCTTTCCAAAGGCCCATTTAGGCCATTTAACTGTGACACTGTTGTTTCATTGAATTAGAATAATGGAGAAGCCGTTTCATTGAATTAGAATATTTTTTATTATAATTAGAATCATCACTTTCTCAGTATTTTGTGGCTGCCCCCTTGGCTTGTATGACTGCCTGAAGTCTCCGTGCAGGGGTTGACACTAAGGTCCCCGAGGCACTTGCCCATCGGGCAAGTGCAAATCAGTTTCTACGTGCCCTCAGGTCATGGTCACTTGCCCCCCCAAAATATATTGTAAATTTTGCTTTTAAGTTTACTTCCTACTTGGGTGCTTTCAACAGGTGGTGCGGGGACCACCAGTGGTCCCTGAGAGGGTTCCAGGTGGTCCCCAGCTAAGTTGGTTAACCAGTTGTAACTCTTGAGAGCGTAAAAATGAAACCAAATGGACCCTTGCGGGTCCATTTGGTTTCATTTTTACGCTCTCAAGAGTTAAAATTCATCATCTTAATTAGCCCATAGTGGTCACAGACCCAGTGGTCCCTGACCCCAGCAAAATAAGAGTTTGGAACCAAATGGACCTGGGAGAGAGATAGGTAGAGATAGCTAGAAAGCAGGGAAAGACACAGAGGCAGAGTGCAATGACTGCCTTCAAGACAAATTTACAGGTATCTTGTGTTGTGTTATAGTGCACTAAGTTGCACACTTGCCCGATCGGGCAACCAGGTAGCAGTCTTCACTTGCCCCACCATTTTTTTTACTTGCCCCGGGCAAGCGGGCAAGTGTTAGTGTCAAGCCCTGTCCGTGGCATCGATTTGAAGAACTAGCTATCTCTATCTATCTCTCTCCCAGCTCCATTTGGTTCCAAACTCTCATTTTGCTGGAGTCAGGGACCACTGGGTCTGTGACCACTATGGGCTAATTAAGGTGATGAATTAAAAATGAAACCAAATGCACCCGCAAGGGTCCATTTGGTTTAATTTTTACGCTCTCAAGAGTTACATCTGGTTAACCAACTTAGCTGGGGACCACCTGGAACCCTCTCTGGAACCCTGGGCCACCTGTTGAAAGCACCCAAGTAGGAAGTAAACTTAAAAGCAAAATTTACAATATATTTTTTGGGGGGCAAGTGACCATGACCTGAGGACAAGTAGAACCTGATTTGCACTTGCCCGATGGGCAAGTGCCTTGGAGACCTTAGTGTCAACCCCTGCACGGAGACTTCAGGCAGTCATACAAGCCAAGGGGGCAGCCACAAAATACTGAGAAAATGATGATTCTAATTATAATAAAAATTATTCTAATTCAATGAAACGGTTTCTCCATTATTCTAATTCAATGAAACAACAGTGTCACAGTTAAATGGCCTAAATGGGCCTTTTGGAAAGCTCAGCTGAGCTAATTTTTTTACAGGTAACAGTTCTGTGATTACTCTAACAAGTAGGACAGGTGCGGTGAACACCTGATTTGCTTTCTGCACAAGAAATGCATTCAAAGATTTTAAGGTTGCACTATTTCAAATTATTCTAATTCGTTGACCAGCACCTGTATGTGCTCCATTTTCGTCACCACTAAACCCCTTATCCCTTAACTTCTTTGCCTTTTTAAACTATTAAAAAAGAACATTTTTCAATAGTTTAAATGGCCAGTTTACAAGCTCACAATGTGTCAATAGATTGGCACGTTGAACTATTCCAAAAGGTTTTTCAAAATAGTAAAAAAAAATGATAAGGGGTTTAGATGGTAACAAAAATGGAGCCCTATGTGTCTACCTGTTTGTGTGCGACGTCCGTATGTGTGTCTTTCCGCCTGACTGTCTCTCTCTTGTCTGTCTGTCTATGTAGCCACAGCCTCTCTGTCTATGTCAGGGGTTTTCAACAGGTGGTACGGGGACCACCAGTGGTCCCTGAGAGGGTTCCAGGTGGTCCCCAACTAAGTTGATGTAACCAGATGTAACTCTTGAGAAAATGTAAAAATGAACCCAAATGGACCCTTGCGGGTCCATTTGCTTTCATTTTTACGCTCTCAAGAGTTAAAACATTCATCATCTGAGTTAGCCCAAGTCTACACAACTAGAGAATGTAGAAGATTAATGGTCATTTTGATCTGTATGTTTTGCCTGTTTTGTCTCCCAAATCCAGCCTGGAATTGTGGACAAAAGCAAAAGAAATCTTTAGTTTTGGGTTCTGTGCGGGCTGAAATGTCATCAAATGGTGGTCCATGGCTCAAATGCTGAATAAATAATTGGGCCCTGGTACCAAAAAGGTTGAAAACCCCTGGTCTATGTGGTTGTATTCATTTCTGCCCACGTGTTTGTAAAACCACCTCAGGGAGCTTGTTGTAGTCAGAGCTCGCCTCTACAATAATCTTTCTGTGTGTGTGCACGGGTGCGTTTGTTTTTAGACGTGGGCGGCTACTTTGAGTCGGGCACTCTGGTGCGCTACGACTTCCTCTCAGAGGCAGGCCTACCCGCTGTGCTGGAAGGGAAGAGTGCGTCGGCCATGGTGGGCGTTCCCATGGAGGCCAACCTCACCCAGGAGGAGCTGGTGTTCAGCTTCAGTACCTCCAGCGCTCCCACTATCCTGGTGTACGTCAGCTCCAGGACACAGGACTACCTGGCTGTGGTGCTCAGGCAGAACGGTATGTATTAAATATTAACACACACACCGCTATATACTACTGTATATGCTGGTGGAAAGTCAGCATACAATATCGGAGCATTTGAACAAACTGTACAAAGTTGCAGCAGTAGAAAGTACTGAAGAGCTTTTCATATGCTGGAGATGCCACTGGAGGGCTCATATTATTACACTATAGTGTGATGCAATGGGCCTTTCTGTAAGCCCCTCCCCAAACTGCTATGGCCCAATCACAGCTAAGCATAACATGTGATGGACAAACCTCTTTGCCAATCCTTTTTCTATATATGATAAAACATACTGTATATATATATTTTTTTAAATAAATAGCACACACATTTTTCCGCAGCATGCAGCAGGCCTTGTCGACAGATTTCCAAAAATGAAGCAGTTTTCATGCCATGGAAATAGATCTACGTCATCCGTTATCATTATGATTTACAGTAACAATTGATGCCGCTGACGTTAACGCTACTGTACGTGACGTAACTTACCGGCGCCGGTTCAATACGATCCCCATGCTAACAGCAGCTAGCAGCGACCGCGGCGACCATTGCTAGAGCATAACAAGGGACGGCCTAACCCGGAACCAAAAGTGTGTGTCCGTCCACTAACTTGTCCGTCGGGAAACATGGACCGAAATATGAAATATGATTTTTAGATGAAAATCGCTGGCACTGGCGAGCTCCAAAAATATGAAAAAGGGCTGGCACTGAGAGAGTTAAGCAGTATTTAATGTGTAATGTCCATTATATTTACATTTGAATGAATGATCCCAGTTGGAAAGCGTCCAACCCTTGGAGAGGGTGGGGCTTACTGCAAAGTCTATTGCAATATCTGTACAACAGCATGCTGTGAACTGCTATTTGCATGCAATTCAAGTGCTGCAATAAAACAGAGCAGCCAATGTGTCAACAACCAGCGCAATCTGGGAATCCATTGGCAAAAGTCTCAATTGACAAGCACCAGTGTAAAACTGTACTCAAAGTTACTCAACATACCTCTACGTTTACATATGACATGTTCAAGTGTTAAATATTTTAATTACGTAATGATGTATCATAGCATTGTAATGTAATATCTCCCTGCACTGACAGATAATGTTTGCCTATGACTTGTGCTTGTGAACCCGAAACCCAATGGGGTGTTCAAGAAGTCCCGATAAAAATGTATTTCCTATTAACACAGTTATAATATCTTGATCATGATGGGGTGAGAAGAGGTAAGTGGGACAAGTTCTGATCATTAAGATTTTGCATTATTTTAAGTTATGATTATGATCCATAAATACAAAGATGATGAAATCTCAAGTGTCCCACTTAGCCATTTGTCCCACTTTACCTGTATATGCATCCATCAAACTGCTTACACTACAGTACAAGTCTCAGCAACACGGACCAAATGGAATTCAGAAATATACAGTTCAGTTTTTGACAGGTTATTTCTCTAAGCGCTTTACAATATCTAAGTAAACAAATAGGCCCCAGTTATAGCATCAACAACTTTTTGAGGGTATGGGTATCTTTCTCTGTGTGTAAATTTGCTATGCTTTTCAACAGTAACAGGAGTAGACCTCAGATGTTTTTTTCAAACATCTTAAGATGTCTTCTGCAGTAGCTGACAGTGTGTGTGTGTGTGTGTGTGTGTGTGTGTGTGTGTGTGTGTGTGTGTGTGTGTGTGTGTGTGTGTGTGTGTGTGTGTGTGTGTGTGTGTGTGTGTGTGTGTGTGTGTGTTCAGGTACACTGCAGATCCGCTACAGCCTAGGGGGACTAAGGGAGCCTTACACCATCGATGTGGACCACCGGAACATGGCCAATGGACAACCGCACCATGTTAATATATCCAGGGATCACAGGAACATTCGTCTACAGGTACCTGCACTGTTATAACAGTCAAAACCCAAGGCTCAGCCTTATGCTGCATCCACACAAAGCAGAGCAGAGCGTCACATCATAGTCGTAGCTTTGTATCTTTGTCTTTGTATCAAGGTTATAATAGTTAACTAAAACTAACTAAAAAACGAACTGAAACTAATAAAAACTAAAAATGAATGCAAAAAACGATAACTAAACTAAAACTGTAATGTGGGTTCAGAAAGCTAACTAAAACTAACTGAAATTATACCCAAAATACCCTTAGTTTTAGTTTTTATAAAGCTATTAAATCCAAATGTTTTGCTGACCAGCATGAGGAGGAGATGCTTCTAGATCTTCTATTCACTTCTGAGTTCCATAGCACTGGGGGTAAAAAATGTGTTCTTGTGGGAGAGTGCAATCATCCAATCTACTAAGAAACTCAAAGCAAGGATTGATTACCAACCGTTTCCTACTTTGGCATTTTTTTTTAGTTCCTATATCTGACAACCAAAGCACAGAAAAAAAATAACTAAAACTAAAGGTATAACTAAACTAAAACTAACTAAAACTAAATATTTTCACCAAAATAAACCTGCTCTAAAAACTAACTAAAACTAACTGAATTGGAAAATAAAATGTCAAAAGTAACTAAAACTAAACTAAAATGAAAAACCCATAACTATAATAACCCTGCTTTGTATAGCTGAAGTTGAAACCACCTCTAGCTTTGATTTTTGATTGATTTGACTATTTATTTATTTCCGTGTCGTGTACACAAATTGCCCAACCCTCGTGGGTTCATAAGACACTTTATAAGACATTTAGCATTTGCGTTCACAGCATGTTTACAATATATTCAATCCATTGCATCACAGCCCTGAGTTATACAGAGTGCTCTGTCTTCTCTCCCATGCTTGACAAATAAAATCTGCCACAACAAAAGCCCCATTGGCAAAACATATCTCCGTTTTTTCCATAATCATTTAACTCTAGGAAATCCCCATAAATAGAAGACATCTTGTTAACCAGAATATCTCTTACGTCTTCATTTAACTTAAGGCAATAAAACAAAAACGGAACCTCATTTTCAATTTCGCCAAGCTTACAGAACAAGCACAGCATCTCTCTTCTTTTGGAGTGGCATTAAACCTGCCAGGGCTGCAGTGCTAATAGAAACGTTTGTGGCTGCATTTGTGCACAGAGAGATCACTGTATTTTGTTTAAATTGTACATCACTTAAGCTACTAGAGTTTTTGCCCTTTATAAGGCAGTAGGGGCCCGATTTCCGTAAGATGCCTTGTCCGTGACGCTGCCCGCAGTCCACAACGAATTCCCTTATTGCTATTTTCATCGCCTTGGTCCAGAATTGACTGAGATATGAATGATCAAAAAGACGACTGTTTTTGATGAGAATTTCCTGATTTTTTTTGCAATTTCCTTTTCCTACGTTTCGTAGACTGGAGATAAATGCACGCCACATACAGCAAAAAAACATTGCGGTGTGGTGATCATATAGCATGTTGAATGGTAAGAAATGATTGAGAATAGACCGAGCTATGATCACATAGCAGTAGGGATAAGGGGAATAGATAGAACACGGTTTGGATAAAAGCTAAAAACACCCAAACCACATCTATCCATAATGTAACAGATCTAAGAGGTGTTTAAGGGAAATAGGAATGTAACGGAGGATGGTATAACTGAACAGTAAAATCTATGTAATTTTATGGTCATCTCTCTATATAATTCTAGGAATCATATCTGTCTGTCTGTTCACTTCCTGTGCAATGCACTGTGTCATTTGTCTGCAATCTACTAAAGCCAAAGCACATGGACAGCCTCAATGAACCTTGCGTCACACAGCCCTGTCCAGCATCAATATGTGCAGCTTATACGCACCAAACATTATACCCATCATTTTACTTTTACTACATTTTTGTCAGAAACTAATCCTCATGCGCACATCACGTATCACCGACACACATTTATCTGTGGTCACAGCATGGGATCACCTCCCATTTTCGCTGTTCCAAGTGCACATTTGGACTGGGAATGCAAGAATCTTCAGCTCGCTATCAACACAACACAACGTGGTGGTCATGTAACGCTGCACTTTTATTTGAAAATAGATCATTTCCAAGGTCACTGTGAGCTTGTAGATCAGCTATTTAAATGCATTTTTATGGAAGTTAAAATGGGAATTCTGTACTTTTGCTTTCAGCACTCAGTATATTTGAATGTGAATACTTGTATACTTCAATATACAGGGTGTTTCTACAGTGTGGTAACGGTCCATTTACAGTACTGTAATAATTGTATGTGTACTTCTTCCACCACTGTGTGCATGGCACATTCTCATCTCTGTGCCTTGTATTGGTTTCTGTGTGCAGTTGGATCACTACCCAGTGTCCAGCTACCAGCTGCCAGAGGCCTCAGACACGCAATTCAACCAGGTCAAAACCATCTTCCTGGGCAAAGTCTTTGGTAAGTACTGTACTTACATGTCTACACCCACCAGCCCTCAATTGGCCTGAAATATTGCGAGGGATTTTTATAGGCAGACAGGCGCCCCACGGATATATCACCGTCTTTATAGATTGTTCAATAGATATTGGAAGGGACAGTGTCATTTATTGTCGTCCTGGAACCATGAATTCCAAGGGGCTCTCCTGCATACACATAAAGGGCTTCATAGCTATACTTTGTGCGCTGGAAATCGACAATCCACAAGACATCGTTTTCATTGCGTGATGCCGGTGCATGTGCAACCAAGTATACATCCAAATTTCTGTATAAGTGTAAATCACTTTATTAGCGTCGGTGTGGGAGGATATTGTTTCATAATTTGAGCGAAGAAGAAGTAAAAATCACACCTGTGTAAAGTGAGGGGCGCTCTTATCATAATACATCGTTTCGTTCTTTGCTCAGCCAATCAAATCATCGCTATGGGGGTGATTAGCCATTAGCCAATTACGAGGCAAATTAATGTTTGTGTTCACACATACCCGGGAAGCTGGGCGTAGGAGGCCTCTCACAAGCAGAAGAAATAACAACTAACACTTCAGCAGTTCACACACAACAGATGCATGTTAAAAAAATCAGGAGGAGAAGAAGAAAAAAAAGGTGATGACATCCGAAACAACAGACCTCTTTAGAAACATTCTTTGTGATTCTGAGCATTCTATACCACCTCCCAGAGGGCATTTTAATATAATTAATTAGATGGGAACAGATTGGCTGATGGTGGCTTGATGCCGAAGCCCCAGCACTCCCCCGGGTCCTTTGCTGTTGTGCATAAATTAGTAGAGGCAATCTGACATCATCCTTTGGGAACAAAGGCCTGGCCCACCTTCACTTAGCTCAGCCTCAGAGTTGCCAACTCTGCTTATTATGTGCATCTTTTTTGGGGGTGTATTTCTTTCTTCCATTTGGGATGTTTCTGTAGCTACAGTGAGTGCATCATCATCTGTTCCCCCCATGTAACAGGGCTACTGTATACTGTACAAGCTGTATTATGAAAGGACCACACCAACCTAACAAATAGGTGTGAGGGATCCTACAGACCAGGGGCGGATAGCCATGGGGGGGGGGGGGGGGGGCAATGCCCCCCTAAACGCCCTGACTGCCCCACCAAACATGATGGCATGCAAAACAACCCAAGATACCCAAGAAATTAAAGTGCTTATATTCAAAATGATATGAAACACTACTACTGCTAATAACTAACTACAATAGTGGCACCACTAAACCAACAGCATTTCATCATTGAAAACAGAAAACTCTCTGAGTCAGACCTTTAGCTTTAAGCATGCGGCTTGTCCGTTGCAACTTCAACAACAACTGCGTGTCTGTTGCAACTTCAATAACGCCACGGGCGATGAAGCCGCACCCATACCATTTTCTCTTGCCCCTCCAACATGTTCTCTTGCCCCCCCAAATGGGACATGTTACATCCGCCGCTGCTACAGACACCAACCCGATCCCACGTAATAGAGTATAAATGAATGGAGTTGACATTCCTTAGATAAACTACTAACAAAACCAAAAGTCAGTTCATATTATACTGAAATACCTCCCCAACCACAGTGGAAGGTGCTAGCCGACCAAGAATAGTAAATATATCACTTGTATTATAAAAAGCCCAAACTCACACAGTCCGAAATTACACGTCCGGGTTTGTGAAAGCCACGCCTCTGTCTAACACTAGTAATATGATGTGAACAGACGTTGTCTCTATTAGTAGTTTATTGACGGATTGTCAATTCTGTTTAGTTATTATTACGTGAGATCTGGCTGCATGAACTATAGCATTAACCAAATAGTATGGTATATGCAGGACAATGTAACTGAAGATAAGCTTACCCAAGTTGGTACAGGGTTCAGAACGAACAGAAGACATAAAAATGTCAAAAGTTTATTCAACATATTCCAGCATCCTCATTCCATTCTCACACAAGTCCACTCCTTTCTTGACTCATTGCAGTTTGCTTATAGGCCAAAGCAATCAGTGGAGGATGCTGTGATATTTAAATACCACCTAGAGTCAATTGGAAAACAGCACAGCCAGTATACGGTCTGTGGACTTTTCCACCGCTTTATGCAGCTGTATGCAGCCCCATATCCTCTGTCTGCTCTAAGCCGAAACATCTACAGGTGGATCCTGACATGATCCTCTGGATAACAGACTACCTCTTAAAAGGGAGCACTTTGTTGAGCTCAACACCTCCTCATTTTCAGCGAGGGTGTCATTTTCCGTTATGATTAGTAATTACATGTAACGGTGGGGACAACCTCAGGGGACAGCGATTCCTCCAGTGCTGCTCTGTACCAACATCCTGAGGGGATCGGACAGTGTGAGCGTGGCCCAGGCAGGGCCGGATTTATCCAGCCCCACTAGGGTGGGCTGGAAGAATGGCAGGGTGGGCACCAATTTTTCATATCAAGCAGTGGTTTTCAACCTTTTTGACACCAGGGCCCACTATTTATTCGGTTTTGTTCACAATTCCAGGCTGGATTTAGGAAACAGTCCAACATACAGATCTAAATGACCATTCATCTTCTACATCCTCTCGTTGTGTAGACTTGGGCTAATTCACATGAAGAATATTTTAACTCCAAAAGTTACAACTGGTTAACCAACTTTCCACCACTATAGCTGGGGATGACCTGGAACTCTCAAGGACCACTGGTGGTCCCCAGACCACTGGTTGAAAACCACTGATATTACCTTTCATTGGGTGGGCATACAGGATGCACGTTTGGGTGGGCTCTGCCCACCCCTGCCCCCCCTCTAGATCCGGCCCTGGGCCCGGGGGAAGCTAATAAGCCCCATCAGTGGAGGGAGGAGCACTACCTTCAGCGGAATGTGAGGAAGACCAAGGAGCTCTTCATAAGTCCCTCAGAGGAGGGATGACCTCGACCCTATTCTGATGTGGTTGGAGAGAGACAGCAGCTGTCTTGGGACTACTATTGACAGTGGGTTGACCTTTAATGACTTCACACAGGACATCTTCACAAAGTGCCAGCCAGGGACCTATACCTCCGGTATAGTCCCCTACAGAGGCCGAGATACAGTATGTGGATGTTGCCCCCACATCCTTTTACAGCTTTTACATCTGTCATATCGAAAGCCTCCTGACCTTTTCTTTTCCTGGCTTGGTACGGGCGGCTATCAGAGTCCAACAAGGCTAAGCTGCGGGGGGTAATCACTAACCACTGTGGGGTCTAAGCTCAGTTCTCGGCCTTTCAGCATCTCTACGACGAGTCGACGACCAGAGGGCAGTATAGAAAGCAGGGACCCTACTCACAACCTCAGCACCTGCTACAAGGTCCTGCCCTCAGGCAGGTCATATGGTGCCTCTTAATTCAAAAAGGCAAAGAGCAGTGCCAGTCTCATGCACTCTTATATTAGACTCTGAACATAATAAAATATTCATGCCATAACTCTTTGACAGATTAGCAGAAAAGCTAGGCTCGCTCCCATTAGGTTCAATAGCAACTAAATAATTTATAGAAAATCCTCTGTTGTGAAGTTGTGCAAATGAATGAGCTCCAAAGACAGCTTAAGGTGTCTACTTTAAGGGAAGAAATAAAATCAGTTGATATGTTTCAGGGTTTTTTTTTAAATACATTTGACAAAGCAGCCCGTATTTTCACATTTCACTGTTTCCAGGGCTCATTCAGAGATAAATGCATTTAAAGTTATACAATTTATCATTTATTAATGATAGTTGTAAAGTGTGTGAGGTGTTTTGGGGGTTTTGTAGTGCAATCACCACTTAAAGGACTTCATCAGGTGGTGTGCAGTGAGTTAATGAGCTTGTTAATAAAACAAAACCCAAAATGACTTTTTGGGTGATGAACAGACAACAGAATAATCAATCACCCAAAAAGTCGTGGTAAAACAGTCAAGGAGTTAATGCCATAGCGCCTACAGTGCTCTTAGTACAAAGGTGAATCACAAAAATCATCCAAAAAAAAAAAAAGAAAAATATGTTTGACAATTCCTTGTTTGTTGCTGGAACAATTGGTCAATTCTTTCAGGTGTATACCAGCCAGCTACAACCAGTGTTGCCAACTTTGCACATTTGTTGCTATATTTAGCTTTTTCCCAGACCCCCCTAGCGCCAAAATTAGTGAAAAACTCCTGGCAGAAAATCGAGTGCGTTTTTTGCTGGTGAGTTGGGGCAAAATTGGTTGACAGGCCAGATATAAAACCATCATTTCCACCATTTTTCCTCCAATGATAGAGTCCTCCTTCATTCCTAGAAAGAACCATTGGTAACCAAATGGACCTTTGGTAAACACAGAGTTACAGATCTTAAAGGTGATCTGTAACTCTTGAGAGTTACAGATCTAGAGTATATTTAAACATCTTAATTACCTAATTTTCAAGAATCTACATATTGCCAACATTTTCCCAGTTATCTTATATTAGTCTGAGAGACTAACATCTAATGGTCGTCCATGGCTAAAATGCAGAATAAATAGTGGGCCCTGGTATGAAAATGGTTGAAAACCACTGCTCTAGCGCATTCTAGTGTTTTTTTGGAAGTGCCACTAGTGCATTTTGTATTTTGGCAGTTGGCAACACTGGCTACATTTGTAATTCATATCATTTGGTGTGTTCCAGAAACGGGGCAGATCGACCCCATCCTGATCGAGCGCTACAACACGCCAGGCTTCGTGGGCTGCCTGTCGCGGGTGCAGTTCAACAGCGTGGCTCCACTGAAGGCGGCGCTGCGGTCGGGCCAGGCGTCCCCGGCCGTCACCACGCACGGCATTCTGGTCCAGTCCAACTGTGGAGCCTCGCCCCTCACCATCTCACCCATATCCTCTGCCAACGACCCGTGGCACATAGACACCGGTGAGGACCATGCATACAGTACAGTACACACCAGGGGCGGATCTAGGCATGGGCATGGGGGGGCAATGCCCCCCTAAATACCCAGTCTGCCCCCCCCCCAAACATGATGCCATGCAAAACAACCCAAGATATTTCAAATTAAAGTGCTCATGTTTAAAATGATCTGAAACACTACTATTGCTACTGACTACAATTTTGGCACCACTAAACCCGCAAGAGTTACTATGTAAAATTAGTAGTATTATATTTGGGGGAAATCTGGGAAGTGAGAACCCATTCGATAAAGATCACAAACAAAACATTTTTCTTTGTTCTTGCCTATGGGTGCACCACATCCATTTTTGTATAGAAAACAGGAACTCAATCCTTCTATCTAATCCATCTATTGTCCACTTCCTCCCGGGTGATTCTGTGTTTATTCCTACTAACGACAACATTACAGATACATCTTTAAGGCAGTGGTGCCTTCTAGCTTCTAGTAGCTAGAAGTTAGTACTGTACATCTATATTCATCAAGACACACACACACGCACACACACGCACGCGCACGCACCCGCACGCGCACGCACACGCACAGGACTATTTAAATGTAGCTCATAGGTGATAACAGATTGGTGCAGTGTACAGTCGCACCCCTATAGAGATTCCATCTGAGCATCCATATTCCTGGCACACACACACTCCCCAAACACACAAGAGGCATGTGTTCTATGTATAGTATGACTGCCATACCACATACTGTATATCTACATTATATATGTTAAAAAAAGTGTACACTCCAGCTCTTGGTACTTCACGTAGGTTTTCGGAAGACCTAACCAAAACCAAAAACTGCAAACAGCAGACTGCAGACAAACGGCAGACAAACGGTTTGTCTGTTAATAAAACAAAATAAAAAATCTGCAGACGATGCTAATTGATAATAGTTGCTCTGACAGTGTTGCATAGGATGATAGCTTTCAAACAAATGAAAAAAAAAAAAAACATCACAATTATAGTCTGTTTACTATATTTGTGATTTTTTTAAATTTGTAATAAGCCCTTGGTTTATTTAATGCAGTCCGGGGACCACCAATGGTCCCTGAGAGGATTCCAGGTAGTCCCCAGCTAAATGATGGACTGTTGGTAAACAAATGGACCCTTATAGATCTGTAACTCCTGAGATTGTACGCTCTCAAGAGTTAAATTATATTTAAACATCTGAATTGCATATGGATCTGAATAGAATTTCCAAGAATCTACAGACGAACTGTTATTTAGACATTTTGTCAGTTGTCTCTCCTAAATTGTGGACAAAAACTAGAAAATCCTTGGTTTTGGGTTTGAGAGACTAAAGTCTGTATAAAATGGTGGTTCGGAGCTAAAATGCAGAATAGTAGTGTAGAGTAGTGGGCCCTGGTCTGAAAAAGGTTGAAAACCCCTGATTTAACGCGATAGAGAAAAGCAGTAATAATTCAGCATATAGACTGTATTGTGTTCCAGTAGGGCTGTAAAGTTAATGGCTCAATGGCTCTTTCATAATTGTTCTTCATTATGTTCCACGTGGTGTGAGAAGTCTCAGTTTGTGGTTGTTGTGCTTACAGCTGGTGCTGTCTTCCCCTTCGGTGAGGAGAAGGTCAATGGAGATGGAGTGGATCGTAACTCGGCCGTTATCGGGGGTGAGTCCACAGGCTTCAGACTGCTGCATGAGGCTGTGCCTGGATTTATAATCTAGACGGTGGGCGCGGTACAGCCTACAGTAAAGTGTTGTTTATAGGCTACCCGTTCCACACAAAATAAACAAATAAAGGAAACTAAAACATGAGCGATAGGATTGAAAAGCCCAGATCCTGTAATACATGGGCGATGGATGTGTCAACATTGCCCCCTGCAGGCCACAATACAAAACAGTCCCAAATGTCAGGAACCAAGTTGGTTGGTGAGAGCCAGCTGCCAGGGAATAGTTTCTTTAAAATGTGCCTATTTATTTTTAACCAGAAATTTAACAAACAATAACACATTACTAAAAGAAAAATGAGAAACTGAACAAATTTCAAACTTCACAACATAAATACCATAATCAGACAATATATACTGTAGATTAGTAGATACATAGGTTTGTTTAACAAACCCATATAGTGTTTACAACACTGGCAATATAAACATACCTATTTAGGCTCCAGTATTTGTGTCCCTACATCTGAGTACAGAAGTAGCATATTCTCACCACCATGTGTCACTTTTGCACCACTTCATTATCACACCAGTGTGATATTTTTACTGCGAACGCAGTGAGCGAGATTACTATATAAACCAGCCAGAAATGTCTGTGCGTCTGCCTGCCTGTCTGTCTGTGTATCACATGTGGTCCATATACTCATGCCTGACCCAAATATGGAGGAACTTGTTGTGGAGTTACCAATTGTTTTCCGCTTCAACAACAACTGACAGTACTTTTCTACTCACTGCGTTCCCAGGAATCATCGCCATGGTGATCTTCATCATCCTGTGCGTCATGGTGTTCGTCATCCGCCACATGTTCCGCCACAAGGGCTCCTACCACACCAACGAGGCCAAGGGCGCCGAGTCGGCCGACTGCGCGGACGCCGCCATCATCGTCAACGACCCCGCCTTCACAGAGACCATCGATGAGAGCAAGAAGGAGTGGTTTATTTGAGGATATGAAAAGAGAGAGAAAAAAAAAACTAGAAACGAGACGGCCACCGCCGCCGTCCGGACATCCATGACATCACAGTGTTGCTAATGAAGCGAAGGAAGGAAGGAGGAAGTGGCCTGACCGACTGACGTGCTCCCTGTGGAACTCAAGTTTATGTAAAAAGAGAAAACCTAAAACAAAATGTATCAGCGAAATGCACACCGTGACATTACAAATGTTGTTATAGGGCGAGGGGTGAGCCGTGACTGACTGTAAGTCCCCCCTTGAGGTGTGGTTTATCCTAGCGCCGATCTACAATGGACAACATTACCGTAGGCCAGCACATCGTGTTCACAAATATTGGGAGTCGGGTATTGAGAGGGTCGTTGGTGCCAATTCCTGACCTAGGATTATTTTTGAGGGGAAGTTCCCTTGTAAGAAGATACCCCCCCCACCCCACTCCACCTCGGTTGGTGTGTGCGTGTGTCACAGCGTGTCAGTGTCACATGGGCTATTATAGTTTATGTATGTATCTCTTTGATTTTATTACATCTAATAATTGCGTTTGTTTACATTGTTAAAAGTGTGAAATGTGATCGAGGTTTGGCATCATTGCTTCAGGTTTCAAGCTCCTGGTTATACTGTAGATATCAATTGATATCAAGTTTTGAATCAATCATTTGACTTTCGGGAATTGCATTATTTTTGTATTTGCCTTCTGATTTCTGCCATTGATTTGTTCTCATATAATAGCCTTTGTGTGTGTGTGTATGTGTGTGTGTGTGTGTGTGTGTGTGTGTGTGTGTGTGTGTGTGTCTGTGTGTGTGTGTGTATGCGTGTGCTTGTGCGTGTGTGTAACCTAGCTCACTTTGGAGATGGGGTTTTATGATTGTGACAAAAACTAATTTAAAAAACGAACACAAATATTCTACATGTTGTGCTTCTAGAGCCGTATTTGGACAGCCTCCCATTGGACTGAGTATGGGAAACAAAGACAAATTCTTACAACCTTTATTTATTTTTGCATCTGCATAACTGACAACGTGTCTTAATGATTTTTCGAGCTTTGATTGTAGAGATTTCGATGCCTGCATCTTTAAGGTTGAGCACATAATGTACACTATTCTACTATGTTTTTTTGTTGCCAAATGTGTTAATTGTGGGATAATTCAGGTTTTTGCGATGGACCATTTTCTTTGCCTATAATAAAGCCTCTGCTTCTGTGTTTTGGAAATATTCAAGATGTTTACATTTGTTGACAGAACCAATGCAAATCAATGGGCCTGACAACCATTTTTCTGAAAAACTGCATGTAGCTTCTATTCTGTTGTGTTTCACACAGCAGAATTGTACAGTATCTATGCTTTTCCAGTTTCTCGACATGTTGCCACTAATACATTTCTAATAACGACTCTTGGTTTTGAACATGTATAGCCAAAACACTGATGTAAGTGCTTTTCAGTATGACTTAGAATGACTCCTAATTTATGACAAATAATGTAAGAAATAAACCTGAATTATCTCTTCTTTTTTTGCAAGGTGAATGAACACTCCTTATACCCATGTATAAACCTAAGGCTAACATCCTAGAAGACATTTGACATTTTGATTGTATGGTATTTTGTATGTTTTGATTCCGTCAAGTCATTTTCCTTTAATATATGTGTAGAGTATAATGGCATGCTGTTAAGGGTACGACAAACCCATTTATGTTTCACTTACCATATTGTAGCAGCAAGTTGCTTTTTTTAAATTCACTTACGTATGTGTCCATGAATCTGGCTAATAATTTTCTTTTCGGTGCCAAATTGTGCTTTTTTTCTTGTGTTCTTGCTGTGTCTTGAAATGTGATTGTTCCGGTTGGAGAGACAATAGAAATGCCAGTATTATCTTGCGCTGGTTTCCCATTAGACATTATGCTAAGCCCCTTGAACAAATCATAAATGAAACAAAAACACTGGTTGTCAACTGTTTTTTTGGATTCAAATTTGGCTTTAAATAAGTCACAAGTCATTGTATAACTACTGTATATAACACATTGTTTCCCTGTACTGTATGTGACCCTGTCCAGAATGTCATGACTTTGGGGCAATGACCCACCAGCTGAGAAACTACAGTAGGTAGTGACTTATTATGACTGCCGTGTGTCAAAATAAGCAGCCCGCAAAACCCATTTCTAAATAGGTTTTCTATCGAAAGGTGATGAATCGGGGTTAAGATATATTCAATTTATGAGCGTGTTTTGCCGTTGAATTTATCTAAAACTGAATAGATAATATAGATAATAATAAAAAACAAAGGAAAAAAAGACATGCAGACTCAAATAACTGCAATAGCAGTTATTTGAGTCTTTAAAAGGTCTTGCCCAAAACATCTAGCTGATAGCTGATTTATACTGCTATAACAATGCTCTAAAACTTTGAAAAGAATTGGCAGTGAATTGCGCTGTGCAATGTCCATCAATAATAAGGTTGTTATATATCGACCACTATAGGATTCATGATTGACTCAAGGTAAGTGCCTTCAGGAACCATCTAAATTCTGTCTTTTGCTGCTGGCCTGCACAACTGCATTTTCACAAAAAAAAGAGAAAAAAAAAAAAAAACAAAAAAAAGAGTATTGATTTGGTATTTTAGAGATAAACTAAAATGAATGAAGAGTAATGGTTTATGAATTATGACTTCTCACATACTTCCTGTATATTGTATTGTTGCAACTTCTCATTTTTACCACACAAGAACTGGCCTGTGATGGATTATGAAATCACTCCCTAGCTTAAAAACACCCTCTCTAAAAGGATGACGAATTACAGTTATCATAGAGCAATTAATACTCTAAAAGGATGACGAATTACAGTTATCATAGAGCAATTAATACATTTTAATGTATTTTTGTTGTCTTGTAAGATGTTGTTGGACTCAAAATCAACTCATCTAAAACGTGACGAGAATCAATCAACAATAAAAACAACTCATCAATAACCATGGACCAAAATCAACTAGAAGAGGTAGCCAGCTTTACATACCTAGGAAGGATAATATCTGTGGACGTAGAACGGAGGAGGATGTCAGTGGCCGAATCAGAAAAGCAAGCATCACATTTCAGCATCTACTCTTCAACCGCTGCCTCCGACGCCTCCTAGGAGTTTACTGGGCCAACACTCCTATGCCACACTGTGGGAGCTTACAAAACAAGACACGATAGAAACACAGATCGGGAGAAAAGGTAATGGACATGAATAGGACAAAGGACACACAATGCGAAGACACAACAACTCAATCACGAAAGACTCATTAACATGGAACCCGCAAGGCAAGAGAGGAAGGCCTAGAGCAGGGCTGCCCACACTTTTTTTTTTACTTGAGAGCTACTTTCAAAATGACCGGCTCAACAAGATCTACACATCAAAAATGTGATTGTAGAAAGTTTGAGCTTTGAAAATAGTGGTGATGGTGTTACTTACTGTTAGTGTTTAAGAATAATGCACTTAAATAATGAAAAATAGAGGGGGAGAATTGGAAGGTTTTCCTGTATATGCTATTACTGACGTTATAAAACAGTATTTGAGGTTTGAGTTGACAGTGTTGTGTGGACTCTTGAAAGTTAAGTAATTTAGATGTTTAAAATATAATTTAACTCTTGAGAGCGGTAAAATGAAACCAAATGGACCTGTATGGGTCCATCTGGTTTAATTTTAACGCTCTCAAGAGTTACAAATCTATAAGGGTCCGAGTGCAGCAGGAGATGAAGGCACAAGGACTGTCATGGCAACTACTGGAACTGAGAACGCTGGACCGAAGGAGATGGAGGATCCTCATCAATGTTTCTCAGGGAATTTAAAGGCCTAACTAAGTACACTGACACTCCCATTTGATATTTTCAAATGGGAGTCTGTGACCAATGCACAATACATGACTTTGGTAACATTGACATGAAAATGTTTGAGTCACAAAGCTTTTCTTTATCATTTAGCTCTAGTGTGCTCACTCGGCTGTACCCAATTACTGTATGTAGCCTACTAATAATCCATTTAAGTCAGGGGTTTTCAACCAGTGGTCCGGGGACCACCAGTGGTCCTTGAGGGTTCCAGGTGGTCCCCAGCTAAGTTGGTTAACCAGATGTAACTGTCAAGAGTTAAAATATTCGTCACCTTAATTAGCCCAAGTCTACACAACTAAAAAAATGAATGGTTATTTTGGTCTGCATGTTTTGCCTGTTTTTTTTCCCCCAAATCCAGTCTGGTACTGAACAAAAGCAAAAGAAATCTTTAGTTTTGGGGCCACTGAGGCTTAAAAAAAAATGTTGAAAACCCCTGATTTAAGTGACACAGTGTTAATAATTATGACCTGCAGATTTACAGAGAATGATTTAAGACAAGCTGTCTAAATAGAAGGAAACCACAGAGGCCTCCCTGTCTGAGACTGTGGCAGCAGAGCCAGCGTGTTGATGTGCACAGTATTAAGCTGTCATTCCCCTGAACGGAGCGCTGCGATATTAATGAGCCCAACCTTCAGAGAGCCCAGCTCTCGGGTCTCCCTCGGGGTCTCATCCTGGGAGCGGCCTGCGATCGCTGACACCTCTCAGGGCTTTGGTCGGTGAAAACATAAGAGAGTTGACTGCAGGCAGCACTAGACTGCCACTTCCCTCAAGTGAAAACAAAACCCGCCATGGAGAGATAACAAATGCGACAAGAGGTTTTTCCGAGCAAATGGTGCCACACAATGGCCGCAACCGTTACGACAATTAGCTGAACAATAAACATGCCTACGTGTCAACTCAGAAGACTAATAGATAATACAAAAAATGTCTTTAATGTGATATACTGTACAATAAAATTACACACAAAAGAAATAAAAACAAAAAAAACCCTGATAATCATGGCCGGAGTATTCTCTACAGAGAGAGGACAAAAACAAAGGGCAGCACAATGTTCTAAAAGGGTTATGGACAAATAACATATGTGTTACATTGGGTCCCAGCAGGAAAAGCAGAGGAAAACCAACTGGTGATGTATTTTTTCTAGCATTCAGACTTGATGAGGTTTCCAAAGTATGCAGTGATGGTCTTCAGCTTGTTGTTGAGGAGATTCTGCTCCACCTCCACCTTTCCTCCAGGGCCGGCAAGTGAGGCGATCTGACATACAGAGAGAAACATGGACATATATATTACTGTACAGAACAGTAGTGCATCTCCTACAGCAGGGGTTTTCAACCCTTTTCTATCCCAGGGCCCACCATTTATTCAGCATTTGAGCCACCAATTGAGGACCATTTGAGCCCCACAGACCCCAAAACTAAAGATTTCCTTTGCTTCTGTCCATGACCATCTTGTTGTGTAGATTAGGACTAATTCACATGAATATTTTAACTCTTGAGAGTGTAAAAATGAAACCAAATGGACCCGCCAGGGTCCATTTGGTTTCATTTTTACGTTCTCAAGAGTTACATCTGGTTAAACAACTTAGCTGGAGACCACCTGGAACCCTCTCAGGGACCACTGGTGGTCCACGGACCACCTGTTACAGCAGTGCTTTCAATCTTACAGGCTGTGACCGCCCAAAATAATCATCAATCATTTAAACTGGGGATCTGCTCAAAATACAGTACTTTGAATGTAGATGTTGAGATATCACATTTAGCTTTCTTATAGTGTTGTTTTGTTGATTTCGTTTGATGCAGTAATAGGGGCCGTTCAGACATTAGGCTCACTCAGGGGTTGTATCACACACCAAAGCCACTGCTCACAGTGCATTTCCCATGGGAGTCACATGATTTGAAGAGACAAGTTTGTGTCTTCAAATCACGTGACTCCCAATGGAAATGCATTGCAAACAGCCTCAAGCTGCTCTTTGCAGGGTCAGGTCAGGTGAGCTACAGGTTGAGAACAACTGTACACAAACCTGGTCCATGTCGGCGTTCCGAGGAAGGAAGTACACAATGTTGTCTGATATCAGTTTGGACAACCGGAAGATTTCAAAAGTGCCACTGGTTAAGGACAAGCCGACCGTAGTGGACAGTTACTTGCATACTTTACAGTACATAGGACATCGGTTAATATCTCATTCTAGGTTTCGTTGAGATGTGTAGTGCAAATACATTGTTGTGATGTAAGTAATCATTCCTGATTTCCATTTCACAATGCTGTTCTTCACTGTTTTTAACAACCAGGTTCCCCCTGTTGCTTCAGTACAATTTAAACTAATCTCAATGAATACCATATAGAGAATAGAACATAAAATGGTTAAGTGAGATGATGTCATTTAATCTCATCTCTTCTCACCATATCCTATCTTTCTTGATAAATTGAATACACTGACAGGACAACATCAGAAACAATTCATTAAGCCTTTTTGTGGTATCCTTTTTTATGACCACCGTTGTTTAATTCATCACATCTGCAAAACGTTAAAATCACTAAATCAATCAACATATTTAAAGGATATCCATCAGGGACAATCATGGTCTGGATGTCAAAGACGTCAGCGGTCAGGTAGTCCGGCCCGCCCCATGGCGGTGACAGGAAAACCACATCAGCACGGAGCCGCGGCGCCAGCTGTAGGAAGTCCCCTTGCAGGAAATCAATCCGGTCGGCGACGCCGTAAACCGTGGCGTTGTGATGTGCCAAGTCCAGACGCTCACGGTCAATATCAATGGCCAGGACTGGGCAACGAGTACACAAAAAAATAATGATCACCTGGCACAAAATCTACAGCATTTCTATGTGTTACCAATGACCTCATTCACTCCACTGTGGCCCAAAAACCTACTTTATACTTATTAACTTGAGCAACAAAATGAATGCCTTCAAGCAAATAAAACCTAAATTATGTCCCTGAAGTAGTGGTCAAAGGGCACTTCACATTGGGTCCTGATAAAACATAATAGACTAAGGACAGGCATACACACAACGTGGACATACCTCTCTTCCCGGAGAGGGCGAACTGGATGGCATTCCCTCCGACCCCACAGAAGGCGTCTATGAGCAGGTGTGCGTCGGAGAACGTGTCCTCCACCCGCAGGGCGATGTGCTCTGCTATTCTCTCCGGTGTCACCGAGAACCAGCCCTCTGAAACGCCATAATTCACATGTGAGATGTGTTACCCCAAGCTAGTTTTGTACGGTTTTGTAAGGTTATATCAGAAAAATAAGAATACGGCTAAAAAGTAATAAATAAATAAATAAATAAATAAAAAAGTAGTAGTTTTGAGTTGTGCTAACAGATGCAAATGTAAATGAGTGATTGTCACGGTGTTGTGGCTGCTGGGAAACACAGGATAGGTACAGGTAAGAGTAGAGAGACAAAAGTATAGTTAACAGGGACTGGCCAATTTGTATAATAATAAAAATAATAATAATAATTACGTAGAGTCTACTCTACATTAGTGGTTTTCAACCTATTTGATGCCAGGGCCCACTATTTATTCAGAATTTGAGCCACGGACCAGCATTTGATGACATTTTAGCCCCACAGATCCTGAACTAAAGATTTCTTTTGTCCACAATTCCAGGCTGGACTTGGGAAACAAAACAGTCAAACATACAGATCAAAATGACCATTAATCTTCTACATTCTCTAGTTGTGTAGACTTGGGCTAATTCACATGATGAATTGCTAGCGTAAAAAAAAAAAAAAAAACATTTTTACGCTCTCAAAGAGTTACATCTGGTTCACCAACTTTCCATCATTTAGCTGGGGACCACCTGGAACTCTCTCACTGGTGGTCCCGGACTACTGGTTGAAAACCTCTGGCATACAGTAAAAGGTCACACATTACACCAGTGCTTGCAGCTTTACACTGATTTGAGATTTTACAAACTTACAAACTCATCACTTATAATTCTTTACATGGACTGGGCCCATCTTACTTAACATTTAATATTTGTTGCACCCTAAGGTGAAAGTCAGACAACTCTGTCAAACCTTCTCTCTGTCCCTGCTACCAAGTTGCGTACAAAAGGGGATTGTGCGTTTGCATTTGTAGCATCAGTACTATGGAATGACTTACTGCACCTGTTAATTTGAGAAACGCAACGTCACTTGAGATCCTTAATAAACTGCTTAAAACCCATTTGTATCGCAACATTTTCATTTGCTATAGTGTTAATTTCCGTTTTGTCAATTTCATGAACTATTGTTACTACAGTTGTTTCGTTTGATCAATTCTATGTACTTTCTGTTTTGCTCTGTTGTTTTTGTTTTATTTATTTTCCTGTTATGTTCGGCTCCTTGTGGCAGTTAGAGTAACATTCATTCTTGTAGGGCATCCATTCCACCCCCCATCCCTTAGACGTTTTTCCCCTTTGAATATGTGTAATGCACATCAACACCACTAGGTGGCACACTAATATCACTACCTGGACACCATGCCGGTTGCTGAGACACATGCAGAGATGATGTCAGTCTCTAGTCTATTTCATGACACAGTATCTCTCAATGTCACTGCAACATGGACTGGGTGCAATAGTACCGAACTAATTCTGCTCCCAGCCAACTGGTCTATAAGGGAAAAGGAGGAAGTCTCTTGAAGCAGATATGCCATTTCAGTTAGATGCTGTTACTTAAGCTAATTTCCACAGAAAACACGATTTTATCTCAAAATGTCATTGGTTTCTTCCTTACTTCAATAAAAAGGACAACAGCTGTTTGGCTATATATAAACCGGACAGCAATTCCACAGTCAAAGTGTAAATTAATCACAGTTTCTCAGTTTCAGCCTGCAACGTGTCAACGAGCGCGTGACACAGTGGACTCACCGTGGTCCAGTCTGATGCCCTCGTCGAAGCGAGAGAACAGCCGGTAGCGCTGGGCCCAGTACTTGGCCAACTCTGGCTCTGCGGCCATTTCTGCCGGCATCTCACCGCACCCTCCCCTCCTCCGCACCTTCTTTCTGCTCTTCTTCTTCCGCTTCCTGGCATCCTTCACACTGGGCTCTGCGGTTCGGATACACAAGGGATTTCTAGTGTTAACAGTCCTGTCCACAGGGGTTATTTATTCAGATATAGAAGGCATCTTAAAGGGGAATTCCACCCATTTTCAAAAGGGGTCTGAAAGAAAAATCATTAACATGGTGAAATACATCTTGGTGATGTCATCAGATGTATTTCACCATGTTAATGATTTTTTTCAGACCTCCATTTTTAGAAAATACAGAATTGGGGGAACTTTTTTTATCATGTCCACAAAACATCTCTAAGGTATATTAATGTCAAATTAAAAATGTTGAAAATGGGTGGAGTTACCCCTTAAGTATTAAAGTTTACCATCTTGCCATTTCAGTTAGATGCTGTACAGTTAGATGCCCCCCCCCCCCCCCCCCCGTAACATGATGTGCACATGCACACACTCTACAGTGGGGGGAAGTGCATCAGGCCAACAGCACATACGCCAAGGTCGTAAGGCTTTTCTCCCAAAGCCCAAACTGAATCTATTTTTTTTTACCCCAGGGGCTCACTGAGGACAGGGAGGAACTCCTTATATGGTCACCACACTCTATAGTAGGGAAGATTAGCCAAAAAAGAAAAAAAACTAACAAGTGAAATCACTTCTACCTTTAAAGCAGGGGTGCCCACACTTTTTTGACTTGAGAGCTACTTTCAAAATGACTGGCTCAACAAAATCTATCAAAAATGTGATTGTTCTATTACTGAAAATCCATTTCAAGGCCCCTTAGAAAGTTTGAGCTTTGAAATAGTGGTGATGGTGTTACTTGGAAGGTTTTCCTGTATATGCTATTACTGACATTTGAAAATAGTATTTGGGGTTTGAGTTGACAGTTCTTGATGTTGAGTTTAGTTTCTTGCACCCAAAACTTTCTAATTGTGACTCTTGAAAATTACATAATTCAGATGTTTACATAACAAATGGACCCGTAAGGGTCCATTTGGTTTCATTTTAACACTCTCAAGAGTTACAGATCTATAAGGGTCCAAGTGCTGGGGGGACTGTCATGTGATCTACCTGCACGGTCTGTGTGATCTACTGGTCACCCCTGCTTTAAAGGGTTCATAAAACCAACTGATTTAGTGTCCTTGCTTTTGAATTAGCTGCAACACTGGCTTAAGACTCACCTGTATCTTGGTTGGGTTGGTCAGGTAGGAGATAGTCTGGGATGTCCAGGCAATAAACCTTCCTCCTGAATTCATGGCCGTCCTCCTTGGTCTCCTGCCTTCCTGCTGGGACAGCGTCCTCCTGGGTGCCCTGCCCACCGGTGTTGGTCTCTATGCTGCTGGACCAGGCTTAGGATTAATGGTTAACATATGAGTAGGTATGAGTGTCTAAATTTAACTGAATGACAAAACTAAAGGCTAAACGCACACAAACTTTTGTTGTTGTCATTTTCAAAAATACTATTTTTTGAGTCCTATGTTCAACTTTTGATGTACGTAAGCCAATGTTTGTCACAACACAAACATTAAAAAAACATTGACAATGAATGGGCAGCTTTGAGCGTTTGTGTGTACACACAAACACGGTGTGGGTGCAAATTCTGTTTGGCCGATGTATGACGACGTAGGAAGATGAGAGCACCCCTCACGTCAACAACTAAGACTATCAAACAAACAAAACTACTCGCAAACCCACCCACTTCAAAAGTCAACAGTAATATATAAAAACAAAAATGAGCTAATAATAACTACCTTGAGCTGGACCGGCAGTCCTCCAGTTCCACACTTCCATCTACTACATTCTCTTCCACCTGATCCTCCTTCTCTTCCCTTAACACCTCTTCCTCCTTCTCCTCCTCCTCGTTCTCCAGCTCTCCTTCCAGGTCAGGATTCCTGTGGGGTGCGTCCTCGACACGCTGCGCCTCTCCTGCGAGGGACGGGTCACACGGGAGGTCATCCCGCGGTGGCGCCAGCACACCAGACTCACGCTCCACTCTCCGGAGAAAGCTCTGCACCTGAGGAAAAAGAAAACCGACCAAGTCGATGTTTGCATGGCTGCAGAAATACAATGTGACAGCGAGTGCTGTGCTTATTTTTAATTTACATTTGTAGGTTTGGAGAGAAGACTATGCCTGTGGGTGTGTGTGTGCGTGTGTGTGTGTGTGTGTGTGTGCGTGTACGTGTGTGTGTGTGTGTGTGTCCACTAGGGGCGGAACACTCCATGTACTGTACATGATGATTGCATTCTGATGCATCTCGATTCCAATGCATGATTTATTCCCCCCCTCACTGTGTGACTAATAGAAAAAAGTGCTTTCTAATTACAATAAAAACGTATATAGTTACTACTAATGTCATTTTATGCACCACAAAAAACAACAACAACAGAAGCCTATTAACTCTTTAACCGGTTAGGCAAAAAGCTAGTCTTGTTCCCATTGGGCTCAATAGTAACAAAATGATTTATAGAAAATCCTCTGTTATGAATTTGTGCAAACCAATGATATCCAAAGAAAGCTTGAGGTGTCCACTTTAAGGGAAAAAATAGCCCAACTCGATAATATGTTTTCTTTTTTTTATATAAATTGTACAAAAGGGCCCCGTTGTTCACACTGGCGTCTCCTCCAGGACTAGTTATGAAATAATCAGGTTTAAAGTTTTATCTTTCATATAACTTTTTTCTGCTTCAAGTAGATCCCCATATGCCTATACCATTTTAAAGATCAGGTGGTTGCCTACAATTTAAAAAAAGGAAAAACTTTCTGACATGTTCCAGTGTGGAGATGGCGCCATCTAAAGGTAGCATGCATGAAAAAGCTGACCTATCCATCATCTGGGATCGCTTGCTTTTGCCAGACAGAAACACGATCCCAGAGCCCCGCCCCCCCCTCCACACACACACACACACAGACACACACACACACACAGAAGAGAGGAAAAGAGAAAGAGAAAGCGTCGCGACACACACACACACACACTCACACACACGCGCGCCCAATGCATGCAACGAAGGAGAAGAGCGGTGAGTTCCTTTAGCATTGTTCTGTAGCCACATGGCACAACAACAACAACAACCACCAAACTAATGGCTCTCTATGGGGAGGGCTGATACCACATCACATGCGCCAGTGTTTTTTCGGCTATTTTAGTGACATTAACCCCTAAGTGACTACATGGCATGATAGTCTGCAAGTTAATCTATGCTTATAGATTAAAAAAGTACAACACGCGTTTTCGCGTGGCAAGCAGAGGACGGAGTAGGTTCATCACGCGTTTTCGCGTGGTCCGACGGCGAAAGAATTAAAAGAGTCGATTTTAGTTTTCCACCGTAATTTTCCTCTACTGTATGTGCACTATAGTGTGATTTTGTCCGAGATGAGCTGCATTTCCACAACAACAACAACCCACATTTGCGGTGGAAAACATCTGAACAATAACCGTGAAAATATATAAATGCAGTCAGGCAAAATGGTTTGATTCCAGTAACTGTGCAGTATCTGTTTAGGGAAATATAAATTCACCTACCATTAGTATGCAAAGTGCATTTGTGCAGAGTATGCATGGTTCACTGCATATGTGCTAGCATCATTGGGCAACACATTTTCTATTAGTTGTTATTGCGATGTCAAAAGAACAGAAAATAGCTTGGTGCCAGCCACGCATGGTTAGGGTTGGTTGTACAAACCGAGTTGCGCTATGATAATTGAAATTGCACCAGCGCTCTACGACTGCCAACTCCATTTGTGACGATAAAAAAAAAACTGGTCCTTTGATGGTACGTAGTGTAGAATCTACGCTACACAACCACGTAGATTAGCAATAAACGTCCTCGCGAAACAAGTTTGGGAATACAAATCTGATTGAATCAAAGGGAACGGAGGAGGGAACTTTGTGAGACATTTCATTACATTTTTTCCCCCTGTGGAATGATAAAAAACCTATTCTGCACTGTCAGCACATGAATAAAAATGTGTATGCCTGTCTGCCTTTTATGCCAAGGTCACACACTGTCTGGGGCCTGTGTGTCTGTGTGTGTGTGTGTGTGTGTGTGTGTGTGTGTGTGTGTGTGTGTGTGTGTGTGTGTGTGTGTGTGTGTGTGTGTGTGTGTGTGTGTGTGTGTGTGTGTGTGTGTGTGTGTGTGTGTGTGTACATCGGCAAGAAACTGAGGGAACTTGAGTGACATTAACAAGGATGCTGAGCCAAACATGCTGAGCAATGCCTATTACAATCAAATGGAAAAGACCAGAGCTGTTTTGAGCTGAGGGGAAAGATCAACATATGGATTGTCAAAACAGGTCGGCTCCATATATGGAGATTTAAGGGTTTCAGGTTTGAGATCGGATGCAGAGTTGCTGCCTGGCTCCATATATGCAGATCTAGGTGATGATCCAGCCTTCTTCATGTATGGCTATACAGGGTTTGATGTGACGAGTGTTATGATTTTGGAGAGGGCTATATGGAGAGCGTTTCACGAGGCGTGATGGACTGACTACATCAAAATGCCACAATCTGATATTTTATTACAAAATGCACCGTATATATGGAACCGAGTCAACAAAAAAGTGTGTGTCCGTTCAAATATCCTCATTTTGGCGATCACAAAGACTGAAAAGGCTGAGAAGTGAGAACCACTGCACCCTTTCATCAGGAGCTGTGCCAAGGCTTTCAGTAACGTATACCTTCTGGACGGTAGTGTTGATCTGTGGCTGTGTGTTGTGGTCGTCGTCTGTGAAAAAGATGTGCTTGTTCCCCCGGTGGTGTCCCGTGTGTTTTCTGCTTCTCCACGATTTACCTCCTCGGGGCTGGAACTTCTGTGTCGAGCTGCCTTCAAACCTCAGCACGCTGTCAAACCTGTTGATACAGGCAAGATCCAAGAGTATTTATTGTCCCAACGTGGCTGTACAGTACAAGTTACATGCACTGTGAAAAACCTTAGCGGCCTAACGGTATGTACAGTAAATAGACTTAACACCAGACACTAGACTTAACTTAAACCAGTCTAAAGGACTCAGATCAGCAGCATACAAGGCTGTAATACCTCAGACACTGTTTAGAAGTCTCGCAGGCTGGGGGAGAAACTGTTTTTCAGTATACTTGTGTGCTGGCTTATCTACAAGACCCAAGCAATACAGAAGAACCAAAGATGAGTAAATTAGAGGCCAATTCAATAAAAGCAATCAATCTCCTCCTTTTAAAAACTAAAAGTCTAAAATTCAGCCTTTGATTAGTTAGTAATTAAAAAAAATAAAAAAATCAATGCATTGTACCAATCAACAACTTATTGACCTTTTCCTTCTTCCAGTTTAGTCACTGTCTATCCCCTTACGTGTTCCCTGTCCCTGCCAAACACCACTGTTGGCCGGGGGAGGCCATCTGCCTCCTCTGACACAAAATGGAAGTCGCCAGCTGCTTCTTCTCACTTCAGAGAGCCTAAAAAGTACACCATGGTGCTTTGCATCCTCTCCCCCAGCATCACCTCCCTGCTGACCACATCATGCCTCATCAACCCCTGTAGGAGTCTCTAGTGCAGTGATAAGGACACAAGCACCCTGCCACCTTCCAACTCGCAAAAAAAAAACCCTGCAAATGTGTTTGTTGGAGGCACTGCTACTGGGAATGCGGCGGTCGATGAGTATTTGACCTACACGCCGCCGGCATGCCCAATATTGTACAAATACTTCAAAGTGAGACAAGGATGAGCATAGGCAATGATGGAGGAGGGAGGCAGTGGAAGAAGTAAGCAGTGAATGAAAGAAATATGAAGTTATGAAGTTAAAAGCAAGGAAATGTGGAAGGAATGAAGGAGGGAGGGGGGCAAAGACTAAATATGAATAAAGATAACAAAAATAGCAGAAGAAGAAAACTGGATTTGGCTACTGTGGAAAAAAAAGATATTAGATGGTTGTACGTGCAATCTACCCTGTGAATCTAATCAGTATGGTGTATACAGTAAAGTAGGCATAAGGGATTTTGTTCAGTAAATAATAAATACCATGCAGAAAAATAAAGACAAATAAAGATGATCAATTTATCACACTTACACAGGGTCGTGTTTGCATTTAAGTCCCAGTTTATCCCAAGCCTCCTCCTTGGACAATTGAGGGTTTTCTTCTGCATCAAGCTCATGGCTAGAAGAAAAGAAACATTATTATAAGATATTTATTAACATTTCACCTGTTTCAGAACTGAATTTCTACAGCCTATTTTTCTCCATTTGTTTTTTGTGTGAACAAAGTGCAAAGAACAACATATCACATCAATAGTGTTCGGTCGTTAGAAGGAGTATTACAGTAGTTCTTTGGGGGGGCTGGGTCCCACTCAACCCATTGTCTGGAAAGGAGTAGATTATTCTGCTTATACACTGCTATTTGGCAGACATTCATCTTAAAAACGTTCTTAATTTCTGACACATTCATTGAGATGAAACTATTTTATTGTATTCATGAAATTACTTTGTACTACTGTACATTTTAAAGTTGGATACAGTGATTGATTATTAAACATCACTACAGAAGTAGAAAGCATTATTCATGGGGACAGCAGGGCGCACACAAACGTACATTGTGTGACTGCTGACAAAAGCCATGTTTTCAATAATTAAAAGCCAAAGAAAGCATTTGTGCATTTCAAAAAGCCCAAATCATAGTTTTCTCCCAGCATGCGTTGAGGACAAACAAGCAAAATGCTGTGACCAAAAATAAGGATTTATTCAGGCTAACCAATTGCTTCGTATTGTTTTTCCCAGGTCTAAAAGTTAAGCAACATAGTGCATGACCAGAGCTGAGCAGTCCCACCCCTTTCATGACGTCGCCCGTGTTCCATACATGGAATCCTCATTCATTTTCCTCATAGGGTTGTGAAAATGAAGGCAAAAACGGCAGGATACAACACTTTGCTTGCTTCGTTTTTTTTTTTTGCTTTGTGTGTGTTGATATGATTTGTCACAACCTGGGTTGTCTTTGTCCACAGCGTTATATGAATCATTATCGAAAAGTCTATGAGAAAAATGATGGGGAAACCATTTCTGGAACAAGGGCGAGGTCACAAGGGGGGCGGGACTGCTCAGCTCTATTGAATTTAAGCTATTTTGAATGAACAAAAAGTGTACACTTAACTCATTGAGCGCGATCGGATTTTCTTTGTTTTCTTTCCACTGCCGCGGCTCAAACCAGTTCGATCGGTAAAAAAGCCCTTATTTTGAAGCTCAGATCTCCTAAACAGGATGTGCTGTTTCTGTTATGCTGTGTCTGTTGTCTTGCCTAATCGATCATCTGGCGATCTGCCCCAAAACATCCGGCTCACAAGTCAGGAAGTGCTGTGTAGCCCTGGCTGCTTAACCCATGCGCCAGCGACATTGAGGGGGCAAACCGGAGGAGAGCCGTTTGAATGCATTGGGTTGAATGGACGTCAATGGGACGGGGGAAAAAAAAGTTGTCCCCAATTCTGTCCCAAATGAAAGTCAGCAACGGGATGATCATCAGACGATGCGCACGGACTAATAGTTGGATTAAAGAATGAAATCTACATCTCGTCGTGATACGAGCCGTCCGCGTGACCGGCGGAGGGGTTCTAACGGGATGTCCACGAGCCCCGCGTGGACGGCGCCAAGAGAATTAAAAAAAACACATCAATCTACCTTGACACAGATGCCACATTTTCGCCAGTGCAGTTTGCATGGCCACAGGTTGTCTTTATTCTAATGCAGGTATTTCTGTAACTCCAAACTTATTTTTTTCCACACATCACATTTTAATAGTATACTGATAAAAATGCTTGAGTTTTATGTCACTCTGGAGCAGACTTTACTTGTAATCCCAGAGGTAATCTATTCCTCCTCCTCTCCTCCCCTCCCTTTTGCCACTCTCCTCTCCAATCACTCCAGTTAAAACTATGTCGCACGAGTGCCGGCTGAGTTTTTAAAAATCATGTAGTGGTCCAAGTGCCGGCTGAGTTTTTAAAAATCATGTAGTGGTCCAATTATCTTGTAGCATGTGGCTTGATGTGATGTATTAAAAAATAAGTTTGGAGTTACAGAAATACCCACATTAGAATAAACAACCTGCTGCCATGTTAACTGCACTGGCACAACAGCAACAGAGGCAGCAACTGCAAATGACCTCATGGTGAAATGTAGAAAACATCTGTGACAAAAATCAAGTACATCATGTCACAAGAACCAAGGTAGATTGATGCCCAATGTGTTTTGGTGTGGAATTCTCCTTTAAAAAAAAAAGTTGTGTTTCCCTTCCATCCCTAATCCCTTCTAATGTTGCTAAAAACAATTACATGACCAAATACATACAGTGTCAACACGTACACACAGGCACACGACACACTGCCCAGTGCCCATCCCAGCCTGGCGGACATGATATAATATCCCACTCACCTCCTCTTCATTTTAGCTTGTCCTCCTCTTGGAGGCTCATCCTCATCCTCACCATCACCATCGTCTTCATTGTTACACCTTTTATGGTCTCCTGAAGCATTCTGATTACCCAGACAGCCACTGTCCAGCCTGGAATCTACAATTACACATCAGCGATGTTACACCCCTGGCCTTGAACAAATCTCATTACGCCAGTTGATCATTGGTAAACTGAAATGTTGAATCACGCAGATGGATTGGCAAAGGCATTCCCATTCCCAGACAGTTATTAGAAATATTCCATTTGTGCTGATGGTGTTGATTACCAATGCCTCGTGACAGGCCAACCGGCATGTCCACCGCCATCCCGCTTTTTCCCTCCCCTCTTCATACCTCCCCCTCTCTTTCCTTTTCCATCTCCCCGCCTTTGTTGTGATTCTGAAATTAGGTTCAGCTATTAAATATGAATGAGCTACCACCACAGGCTCCATTCATTGAATGTAAGATGCCTTTTGATCTAGGCGTCATGAAATATTCAGGGGGATTTTATACAGGAGCCAATGTTGAGGTGGTGGCCAGAGTTGGCTGAGGTCAATGGCTTCAATGGGTTTTCATGCGTTGTTCCAGGGCGAGATACAACTTGTTTGTACAAATTACAGCGATTTAGCTTGTCCTCCATGGGAATACAAATGTCAACAATATTAAAACTGCACCACATGGAACCTCTGTGTGTGTGTGTGTGTGTGTGTGTGTGTGTGTGTGTGTGTGTGTGTGTGTGTGTGTGTGTGTGTGTGTGTGTGTGTGTGTGTGTGTGTGTGTGTGTATTATTTCCTCAAACCAGGGATACATTTACTCGCTTCTATGTTAATGAAATGTGTAAGTTGTAACGCCTTACCGACAGCCATTATGACACGTGTATCCTTAGACTCCTTCAAAAGCGGATGGAATTCAAAACTGTCCCCTGCACCTACCCCCCCCCCCCCCCACACACACTAATTTCTCATAATGTACACATTTTCCCTACGAGTTCCCATTCGTCAGAGAAGTGTATATTTGTTGCCTTTAAATGTTCTGAAAATGGAGAACACAAGCCTTAAGAGTTTTTTTCTGGTTTTATCCTCAAAGCAGTTTTTGTAATAATGACCCGTACCCATTCTACAAACTGAACACAATTTTCAATCAGGGGGTTATTCAATTGGGGTTCTAATACAGGGTTACTTCTGTGTCTGTCTGAATGAGTAGTATTACCTCCATTTCCTGCAGCGCTGTCCCTCGAGGAGGTGGCGGCCCTCTTCTGTCCTTTGCCACCATCGCACGGCTCATCCTCAGCACCACAGACATCACGGTCGCCTTGTCTCCCACTGCTATCAGACACGGCGTCCACTGCATCTGTCCCAAGGCTCATCTCACCAAGGAGACCAACCAAGGTGCTCCCGTCCGTCTCCGACTGGACCTCGGATGAATGCCTGACATCGCAACATAAAGATCCACATTTTTCGCCCAACCTTCCTTCAACTTCAGCATCTTCTCCATCCCTCTGCTCTTCTTCGTTTGCACGCATATTTCCTTCCACCTGTCCTTCACTGCTGCCGGAGCAGTCGGCTGTCCAGCCCTGAGATGACCAGTACGTATACTGTTCCCAGTAGCTGTAGTAGGTCTCTGTGGCATGTTGCTCCCAGGCCGGTTTCGTGTCTGGGTTTTCCCAGGGAGGAGTAGTCATTTCAGGGTAGCTTCCGGATGACGATGATGATGTCTGAATCTCTGGATGTTTCTCCAGCCAGCCTTGCCAGAGTAGAGCTTCTCCTTGCTGACCTGCAGAGATTAAAATGGCCACTTTAGTAAGAACTCGTCTACAAACCTGTCGCTCACTGACACTCAGTACAATTAGGTCCCTTCAATATGTATTATTTTTTATCTTGCACCTCTAAACTAGATGCTGGTCCAACATACAGTATTTTTATACTGTACATAAAACATAGTCTTTTCACAAAAAGCCAATATGTTACGAATGTTTTATTTTGTTTTCTCAATCACACCCATGTGAAGTGAGTGATGCAGTTACCGTACGGGAATCCCCTGGGGGTACCCGGCCCAGAAATGGTTATGTTTTTTTTGGACATTGGCAGATTTGCGTCTGGCCACTGCAAGTCGCGCGCACACACGCACACACACACACACACACACAATCTCAAAGGGTTGTGACTTGTGGTGACTGATGTTGTTCTCTCTGATCATTTCTGTCCAGGCATACAAGTGCTCACACAAGTGAGTTGAGGTAATAACAATACGGTATATCACCAACAATACAAGTGAAATATTTATTCAGTCCTTCTCTTCTACACCAACCGTCTCTTGGGTCTCAGGTAATGAGATTGTGGATAATAAGTTGGTGCTCTGGCTCTAATTAGAGGCTAATTGTGTTCATTGTCTGGGTTTGATTGCTGGAAGCGGGTCTGGCCAATTAAAATTAGGTGCAGTCGTGTAGCCTACATTTACAACTTGTTTCATTCGTTCCACAGTTTGCATTTGCTAATGTTCAATTTTAAATGGTTCATTAATGGAACGGGTGGGACTACCAAAACAATCTTGCCAAAATAACAGTGCAGTTTTGTTTTTTCACCATCACAACATTCTAGCAGCCTATGAACTTGCCTATCAAAATGGTTTCTCATTAGCAACCGGTTTCTAATTTTTGACCATCTTTTACTTTAATGACGTAGTTAATAATAAGTTCACACAATGTGTCGCGACATGTGAAGTAGTGATAGACCGATTATCGGCTGCGGCCGATTATCGAATTCGATATTCATGATTTTATCAATAATCGGTATCTGTGCTCAAAATAAATAATCGAAAAAAGAGCAGCCGATTATTTGTATTTATTATAAATGTTCAAAAATTGGACATCGACCACTTTCATTGAAGGTCCGGTAGATTGTGGTGGTAAGGAGATGTATAGCTGTGTGTCTCTGACTCTATCACCTCATGTATTTATAGATTCATCCAAATTATCAAAAATGTATTTTCTCTTTTTCTTTTATGTCTGAAGCTCTGTGCCTGTACTTGAATTAAAAAAATGCATTTGATGGAGGGGAAACTGAAACACTTTTGCTGCTTCCGCACTTTTATTCTATTAAAGTAAATAATAATCGTATCGGCTGATATCGGCTATCGGCCTTTTTAATGTTCCACTAATCGGTGATCGGAAACATCGGCCAAAAGTCTGATCGGTCGATCTCTAATGTGAAGATGGGCTATTTTTTGAAATCCTTAAGTGAAAGTGTGTCTGTGGGTTTTATGAATATTGAATCAATGAATTGTGAGAATGGTTCCATTGGAAGATGGAACACGGGTCCTTTTTTTCTGTCCGTTTCCTGAAAAATAACACAGGACACAGTTCCCATTTGTAAAGTGAAACACTTGTTACACTTGTAACACGTAAGAGAGCAGGTTGGGGAAAAACAACTGTAATGAAAGCTGTGGGAGCATGTCCGTGTCGCATCGACCGACTGATACTGCCTGCCTGAAGTCGTATTTTGCTCAATCAGGCTGGTGATCTAAAAGGAGGTTGACGCCACTACAGTGTAGCAATTTGCTACACTGTAGCAAAGACAGGAAATTGAGCGAGGACAAAAGAGTGGGGAGAAGACAGGCAACGCAAGTCTTCAGCTGGAGTCAGAATGGGAAGATTGCATTTGTGGTCAACACACTATCCGGTCATTTACCAGAATGCCCAAAGTTCTCTTTTTACTCACTCCAATAGGTTTCCCAGCCGGCATCCTGGCCACCCGCATTGTCTCCGTGTTCGCCCGTTCTTTCTTGCACTGGATCGTGTTCTCCAGTTCTTTCTTCCACTGGATCAGTCACTTTGTGGGTTTCAGCTAAGAAAGTGATTATAGGGGAAAGGTCAAAATGGTATGCTGTGAATGTAATTATATATAAAGTATATACTGTGTGTGTGAGGTGTGTGTGTGTGGTATGTATATTGTACTATACTGTACTATACTATACTCATCAACACTACTGTGGCAACATCTTTTTGGTTTTCAACCGGTGGTCCGGGGACCACCAGTGGTCCTTGAGAGGGTTCCAGGTGATCCCAGCTAAGTTGTTTAACCAGATGTAACTCTTGAGAACGTAAAAATGAAACCAAATGGACCCTGGCGGGTCCATTTGGTTTCATTTTTACACTCTCAAGAGTTAAAATATCCATCATGTGAATTAGTCCTAATCTACACAACTAGAAGATTAATGGTCATGGACAGAAGCAAAGGAATTCTTTAGTTTGGGGGGTCTGTGGGGCTAAAATGTCCTCAAATGGTGGTTCAAATGCTGAATAAATTGTGGGCCCTGGGATGAAAAAGGTTGAAAACCCCTGTCTTAACACCACTGTCTGGATAAAAATGTCATTCATTGCTGAATGTTATGTCTTTGAACTTGGGGGAAATGTTAAATGTATTGAAATGTATTTTCAATCTTTGGCTTGATAAGCCGCAATAACAAAATCATGTATATAGTAAACCTGATCCTTTTTTTAAAATGTTGCTTTTAAAACAGTGAAGAAGGTTATGAACCGTGGATCAAAAACAGAAGCACAGTTTCATTACCGTCAACAGCCTGATCCTCTTCTGGTGTTGCTGCAGTGTCATTGGCTGTCTTCTTATTTGATCTCCTCCTCTGTCCGGTGAAAATGTTGTACTTATTTTAGCTCGATAACAAAGACTCTTTATCCATCCATGCAATAACTATGCAGTTTGAACACATTTTCACATAAGAGGGATAAGAGGTGATTTTACTATATAGATTGGGGTCCAATAGATATGGGACATTAAAAGGGGAAATTCCATTAACTCCTTAACAGATTTACCACAACTTTTGGAGTGATTGATTATTCCGTTGTCTGCTTATCACTCCAAAAGTCATTTTAGGCTTTGTTTTATTATTTTTAGAATCGGGATAGTCTACAATGGGTTAAAGTAGACACCCTAAGCTGTCTCTGGATATCATTCATTTGCACAAATTCAGAGGATTTTCTATAAATTATTTTGTTTCTATTTAGCCTAATGGGAGCGAGCCTAGCTTTTCTGCTAATCTGTCAAAGAGTTAAAAAGATCTGTAACCTAATGCATTGAGCCAGCAGTTTGAACTGCAGGTCCAATTAAAATAATTGGGAATCACTGCTTGAGCCATATAGATTTTCTGTTATGGAGGTCCCTGGCATAATTTTCTTTCAAAAGGGGGTTTGTACAACGTCGTACAGTAGCCTCGGTTAGAAACAATGGCTACTCACAGCTTTCTTCTGGTCAGATGAGCTGCCAAAGGCAACTGGCAGTCCCATGCTGACCATTAACTGGGCCTCTTCGTCCAAGACCTCTTCTTCTTCTTCTTCCTCCTCCTCCTCTTCCTCATCTTCTTCTAAGTCATCAAGATCATCATCTAAAAACAGCACATGTTGAAACTCATTGAAACTGACCACTTTACAATATTTACCAGTATGACGACTACTATAGTATTGTTAACAAACCTTGGGGCTGGTCGGTTTCTGGCATCTCAGAGACAAGGTACCGATTATCAGACCGATATAACTCTCTGTCCCTAAAGAGAGAGAAACACAGAGGGAACCATAGTCAGGTTAGGAGTTAAAGAGGCTAATCTACCATTGATTATATCATCAATTTACAATTTAGACATTTCGTAGACGCTCTTAATCCTGAGCGATCTACAGAAGCCAGAACAAAACTAATACAAAACTAATAAATAAATACAAACAGTCATCATAAATCATATGTTGACTAGAACGGTGGAATATCTATATAATTAAACTGAGTACCATCTCTACATAAAATGCTATCTAACTATTTAAGTTTAGCCTTTCCATACGCCTGGAAGGTCACTGAGGCAAGGCAAGTGCTACAATTAAGTCATCCACCCACCCATAATCTCATGGGACATTTTCCCACAGGAATTAAGTAGAGAATCCTTCACAGCATTCTCATCTATGTCTGTCCCTGACCTATGTTTTACCTCATTTCATTTATTTCTATCAATTTACATAACTACACAGATTTAGACTCTTGTACATGTATTTTATCGATCTGAAAATGTCAGAATAGATTAAAAAATGGAATGAGTCCCAAGATGCAGGGAGGGTCTTTTACAGGTTGATGAGTCCCACTTCAGCGACATAAGGAGTCATATTGTCGGTTTTACAGTTTTCAATGTATGTGGTTATATAATGTGTTTATTTTCATGTACAAATGTACTAGTTTACAGTAGTGAGTACCTAGGATGCAGGGCTTACTGCCCAAATGTGTCCCCTGATCAATAAATTGAGTATTTGGATGCAAGGATACTGCTTAGTCTAGCCTTGGATCAAGACCATCATAGTTATAGATGCATTTTAAAAGTCAGATATGATCAAATAAATCTCTGAGTCTACAAATTGAACAAAAATGTACCATACAGATTGCTGAATTGTGCAAGAAAGCAATGTTGAATCAATCAGTGTCATCACTTACTGAACATAGGCCCTGGAACAGAGGCAGTGGACACTGTGGTCCACGGCCCCATCATCACCAGACAGGTTGTTATTATTAGCCCTCTGGCTGAAGATGATATGAGCCACCACGTCCCATTTACTCCAATAATCGATCATCATGTTGCTCATCCGATCATCCCATTCATTGACTTCTTCTGATTTAATGTCTGCTTCAGGTCTGACACGACTCAGTCAGTGGTGTCACGGTGATCAGTACTAATAATGACTTCTTCTCTTTGAAAAATAGTTGATTCTTCCTCCAGGAAAAATAACACAAACTGTAAAATAAAAGGTAAAATAAAATACTATCCCACTACACGTTTCCACAAGGATAAAACGTGCAGAAACGTCAGTCACTTAGATCCCATATACCAGAGGGACAGACGCACAGTAGCAAATAAAATGCCGCTTTTACTCTATGATTTCAGCCAGCTTGAAAAAAGTAAAACTGTCTTGACTACTTTAAAACGTGAACGTCTATTTTAAACTCACAGACATGGTTGAAACAAGAGTGGAAATGGCTAGTATCTCCAAAATAAATTAAAACATTGTATAAACAATCCCGCCGTATTGCTCCATCCTCTTGGCTGATGGGATAGCCTGGCTTCTTCCTGGTTGTGTCACATCTAAAACCTTCCGGATGCAACAGAGGGCACGTCGCCTTCTTTCCTTACAGAGCCTTGGAAATAAACAGAGTTACGCCAACTCCGTTCACTTCATAGGGCCAGTCCATCTACATCAGGGGTTTTCAACAGGTGGTCCGGAGACCACCAGTGGTCCTTGAGAGGGTTCCAGGTGGTCCCCAAGCTAAACGATGGAAAGCTTATGTTCGATTTTTACACTCTCAAGAGTTAAAATATTCATCATGTGAATTAGCACCACTTAATTAAGAAGTCTACACTGTTTTGTTTGCAAAATCAAGCCAGGAATTGTGGACAAAACCAAAATAATTCTTTAGTTTTTAGGTCTTTGGGGTGAAAATGTAATCAAGTGGTGGTCCGTGGCTCAAATGCTGAATACACGGTGGTCCCTGCTGTCAAAAAGGTTAAAACCCCCTGATCTACATAGACTTCTGTTGGATAGTGACATGAATAGTGACAGCCAAGTTACTGAATGCATTGGAGTCTATGGGCTCGCGCGAGCACATGAACCACGTGACCAGGCTTGTTTTCTGACCCCTCAATGTCGCAACTCTTCTACTAGATGGCTCTGCTTCCTTATCGGGCTACTACTAGCTTCCACCTTCCAGCTCACCACCAAGGAGAGAATCAAGTGACACATCAACAATAAGAAGAAGATGTAGGTGGAAAATGCTTTGTATTTATCGGTGTATGTGTTACATGGAAGCGTTATATCTGTACATAACCCGAAATATTAATTATAGTACTGCCGTAACCATCCGCAAAATATCTTTTGGGAGGATGTTTTCTTCATCAAAGCGCGTACTGTACTTGGGGTTATTTATTGGCTTGCTGTCAGATGACGGTTTATTGTATTTTACCTACATGTTTAACGGGGTACAAATGATGATCGAGTCTGAAATAAATGTAAGTGATCCGAAGTGGAAAGGCAGTGTGTCCATCATAAATAATCTATGCTACGTTAGCAATGTTTGCATCTTTACAGCCTCTTTATAGGCATATTCATTCGCGCCACAAACCTGTTATCATAACCCTGCTATTATCTAATTGGCCACAGGCTACAGTAATAACTGAATACAAACTATTGATCTATTTACAGAATGAGAATGCATTACTTTGCCCTGGTTATCAATGAGTAAAATCAGGTTTTACAGGGTTTTTACTACATATGGGCTATTGAAAAATATGTGTGGGCTTAATTGTAGTGATTGTAATTCTTCTGTTTTGAAGACTTTGACAAATCTTTTCTGAGGGTTTGCAACATTCCCTACCGAACTGAAAGACTGTAGTTTACACTAGTATGGTGTTGACATATAGTAGATCACCTAATTTGACACTTGTTGGAATGCAGACCAGGAATGCAGGGACTCGTTTGGGGCTGACAACCAGGTCTCAAGTATGGATATCTGCTGTCCTGTAATTTCAGGACTTTTGTCGGGATTGTCGCCACTGTGCATTTGGGCTGTCATGATCACTGCATTTAGTTGACATTTTATTTTCACTATACCTGAAATATGCTTGGGTCCGAACATGTAGTGAAGTCAAAAGTAGGAAGTATAATTATGAAATTCATGTGCCAGTAGTTCTCCAAAGTTCTTGTGCCAGAGGAGACCTCCATAGTTCAAGTGTTTTATGTCAGAGAACCCGCCACAATGTCTTTATAAAAATGTTCAAAAATGGAAAATGTAAGCCTACAATTTTGCAACGCAGCACAAAGTGACATTCTGTGAGCTTGTAGATCTGCAAATGTTGAATAGCCAACCTTAAAATCTACAATGGCACAGATGCTTTCTTGTTTTGAATGAATACTGTATGTACTCTATTAAAGTAAAGGTATGGTATGTATGTAGTAATACAGTAGTTACTGTCTGTCCACCTACAGTATGTGATTTGTGTGGTCAATCTGTCTTCACTTTCACGTAGGTGTGCCTAAACAGCAGATGTGTGGATCTCCTCGTCCACCCAGTGCTGGCTGGCTGGCTCTGTATCCGTCTCTGCCAGCTAGCTAGTTGACTGACTGACCGGCTGACTGCTCTGACTGACCTACGACGGTAGCTGTCCTAGCAGGATGTCCAACAGTGGCAATGAATCTGAATCCTGCCTGTGGGGAACAGAAGACTCAGTATCCTTCCTGGTAGGTGTGTGCGTGTGCGTGTGCGTGTGTGTGTGTGTGTGTGTGTGTGTGTGTGTGTGTGTGTGTGTGTGTGTGTGTGTGTGTGTGTGTGTGTGTGTGTGTGTGTTTATGCCTGTGCGTGCATGTGTCAGAACACTCAGACTCCTTCCTGGTAGATGTGTGTGCGTGCTTTTCCAGTGTGTGTGTGTGTGTGTGTGTGTGTGTGTGTGTGTGTGTGTGTGTGTGTGTGTGTGTGTGTGTGTGTGTGTGTGTGTGTTTTTTTACATGCTTCACAGAACCTTGTGTTATGTATCCTTTGCATATCAATGTGGACAACAGGTCATATTGTGGCTATTACCAAACCTCAGGGATTAGTTAATGTTACTGCTTGATTGACTGAACAGCGATTCAGCGTCAATTCATGAATAATGAATAACAACAAAATTCAATATAATCACAGGAAGAAATAAAACATTGGCACTGTTTTTTAAAACATGTACAGTGTGTGAAGAACATACGCATATTTGTTTTGAAAGTAGGTGGTACCAGTTCGTTGTTCTCTCTGCCTTTAGTGTTGTGTACTGAACTGATTTTGCAATATCTGTGTGTGTGTGTGTGTGTGTGTGTGTGTGTGTGTGTGTGTGTGTGTGTGTGTGTGTGTGTGTGTGTGTGTGTGTGTGTGTGTGTGTGTGTGTGTGTGTGTGTGTGTGTGTGTGTGTGTGTGTGTGTGTGTGGCACGTACGTCAGAGCACTGATCTCTGGACTTTTGGATTCTCTGGAGACTACCCAAATGAAATCGATTGTGTGTGTGGGAAGATGCTGATTTACATTTGCAGTCAACACAAAACAAACAAAATAATGTATAACTTTGGAGCGCCCGCTGGTTTAGTGGTCCGGGCGCATGCCACAGCATGTCGCATGTTTGAATCCCGCTCATGATGACCTTTGCTGCATGTCTTTCGCCTTCTCTCTCTCTCCCATTCCTGTCTATCTTCACTTGAAACTATCAATGAAGTAAAACATCTGTGGATTCCACAGAATTGCCATCAGTCACTCTATTCAAAGGATCTATCGCTAAATGAACTTGATTATTGATCAAATGTATTATAAAAATGATCCAAAACCATCTAATCGTTGTATTCACCTCATCTGCTCCTAGGTGTGTGTGTTTCACGCATGGCAGGAGTGGGCGGGGCTGGAAAGTCTGGACGACTACCTTAGCTTTCTGCACTACCTGGTGTGGATCTTCACCCCCCTGGCCGTCGTCTTCATCCTGCCCTTCCTCATCGTCCTGCTGCTCTACCTGTCCATACTCTTCCTTCACATCTACAAGGTAGGAGGAGAAAGCAGCTCTCATTCATCAAAAAAAATGAAAGCCTGGGGAAACCTAGCCCCCAGGGGCGCTCTCCAGTGTTGAAGCTGTGGGGCCCTGGTGTCGAAAAGTGGAAGTGCAGCCCTGTAATGGAAGTGAATGGACGTTAAATTTGGCTATCCAATTCGGACGGACAATGTTATTCTATGGGGGAAGCAGACGGTACTGCTGGGTTCTTCAAAACGCCACTGAGCAACTTCTATTGAGATGAGCAGCAAGGCGGTGGGGCTATCGGTTGAGTTAACTCTCTATCCTTTAATACTCTAGGGCAGTGGTTTTCAACCTTTTTGATACCGGCCCACTATTTATTCAGCATTTGAGCCACGGACCACGACTTGAGGACATTTTACCGTCACAAACTCCAAAACTAAAGATTTTCTTTGCTTTTGTCCACAAATCCAGGCTGGATTATGGACATATAGTAAATAAAAATCACATTTACAATTGATGAATATTTTAACTGAATATTTTACATCGCCAGATGTAACTATTGAGAGCATAAAAATGAAACAATTTGGTTTCATTTTTATGCTCTCAAGAGTTACATCTGGCTAACCAACTTTTCATCTTGTTAACCAACTTAGCTGGGGACCACCTGGAACCCTCCCAAGGACCACTGGTGGTCCCTGTACCACTGGTAGAAATATTTTCAAAGATCGTAAAAGAGGAATAACAATATATTTTCAGAGAAAAGAATAATAAAAAGCAGGTCTACAAGCTACAGAGGGTAACTCACATTGGCTGAGGATTTGTCTGTGCAGCACAATGCGGATGTGACCGAATCCACATTGTGGGCAGGTCAATAATCAACTTCTCCATTGTTGCGTTATCGATACATTCCAACAAACATTATGTAAATGTCAATGTTGTTGACACGGAAAATAATATGCTCCCTTTCATCGCCTCTTTTTCAACCATGCCAGGGACATTAATTTACATTTATTTTAATACAGCGTGGCTGATGACACTCCAGTTACTCACTCAGTCACAGTGCAGCAGTTATGTCGAGACTAAATGATGGAGAGTATTTGCAAAGATGTTCAGACTGGAACACGGCCAACCGCGTGGTTGTGAATGGGCCGATACGTAGAGGAGCTGTTGCTCTAATTGCCATGTTGTCATTATCTAGAAGTGAATAATTGCAGCCTCCTGTTGCACTGATCTGCTCCGACAGAGAAAGAACCAGCTGAGAGAGGCTCTGCGCTCTAACAACCTCTGGGATGGAGCCAGGAAGACCCTGGCTATTATATGGGACGGACATGGAGCCATATGGCATGGTAAGTTAGTGTGTGTGTGTGTGTGTGTGTGTGTGTGTGTGTGTGTGTGTGTGTGTGTGTGTGTGTGTGTGTGTGTGTGTGTGTGTGTGTGTGTGTGTGTGTGTGTGTGTGTGTGTAGGACCCATGTCCTACACACACCTTACCAGGATAGAGAGCAAGTGCCGGTAAGTACCGGTACTTAAAATAGACTGGCTTTAAAGGGGTACTCCACCTATTTTCAACATTTTAATATGTCATTGATGTACCTTTGAGGTGTTGGGTGGACATGATAAAAAAAAAGGTTCCCCATTCTGTGTTCCCAAGAAATGGAGGCCTGAAGAAAAACACTAACATGGTGAAACATCTTGATGACATCATCAAGATGTATTTTCACCATGTTAATGGATTTCTTTAGACGCTTCTTTTTTTTCTCTCTTGTACACTGTAGTTTAGCTCATCTGGGGGTAAACATTAAGTAAAAAAATATCCTGTTTTTGTGCAGTAGTGAGGCTTGTATAGACAAAACAAGAGCTCCAAGAGCACCAGTGCAGTTGTACAGTAGTAGCCTAACTCAAGTATGTTTTTACTATGAATCTCCCAGGCTATGAAATCCATGGGATGGAGAAGGTCCCAGACGAAGGTGGAGCGTTGGTTGTTTACTACCATGGAGCTATCCCCATTGACTACTACTACTTCCTGGCCAGTGTTATCATCCAGAAGGGACGTACCTGTCACTCTGTGGCTGACCACTTTGTCTTCATGGTCCCAGGTACATGGACACACGTACGCATGCGTACAGTGCCGTAGGCCTCGAGAGGATGTGCTGTCACCTGATGCATAGTTGTTTTTTTTACACTACACCAGTTTACAAATTTACAACATTTGGCAAAATATGCATATTTTGCCATACTGCAGTTTTTAGATGGAGTCCTACATTTCCCAGCATCCCTTGTGCTTTATGTCGCGTTCTGATTGGTCCTTGTAATCAAAGACCAATAGGATGTGCGTGACATCATTTTCCCGGGAACCGTGGGAACCACAGTACCTACAGTACTATTGCTTTTCGATGGAAAACATTTAGAACAGGCTTCAAGGGCTGAAATTCAGGGCATAACTTATGTGACAAATACGCCAGTCATGATGGATGTCAAATTTAAGATTTGTTTTAATGAAAAGGTTACCTAGTATAGCTTTATTGTTGGAATTCAGAAATCTCATCATTTTTACCCTCTATGCATTGCTGACCCAAATCCTCTGAAGATTTGATTGTATCAATGGCAAAATCAGGAATCAAAAGTGTTGTTTGTGTGTATTTAATGTCATAGTTCAAGGGTCTCGCACACATAGGAGGGGAATATAGCACACGCCGGCGATTTTTATTGAGCATAAAACTGTAAACATAAAATGACAGACGGGCTGAATCAAAACCCCATCTAACCATGACTAATACGCTTGTCTGCTTCCAATAACTAACTACAAAAAGATGCTGAGATGCTGGCTTTGCAGCCGTGTTGCGGCGCTGTGTGCTTCCAGGCGTACTGGCTCCAGACGCACTGTAAGATAAAGCATTATTTGATGTTGAGCGCTGAACATTGCACAATGTGTCACAAGGTTAATTAGATTATTCAGGCGTTCTGTTTCACGGGGGCTTCAAACTTTTTCTTGTCACACACAGAACCCAAAATTGACTTTCATGGAGCCCCATTTCCTTATTATTCAGTCTTCGGGACCCTGATTTTAATTATGTTCTTTTGTTTAATACAAATACTCATAATTATACATGAGAAATAAATCAGTTAAGGCTAACAGTGGGAAAATGTGTCTGTCTGTTTTCTCCAAACACAGACATTATTGGTAAGTAACTCATTAGTAACTCAACTATCTTAGAGTTCACAGAGTCACGTAATACTGTACCTGACAAACCCGCCAGTGTAGTTTGTTTATTTTTGGAACACAGTACTATCTAAGACTTGACTATGGGGTAAAAAAAATGGATCGAGTGACCCAGAGGTAGTGGAAGCAAATACTGTATATGATAGGATCTGGTGCTTTGGTCCCCATGTCGCACAAGGCTGTTTTCCCTGGAGAGCCATCTAAAGTATATTTTTACTACTACTATTTTTTGGCTAATTTTATTTATTTATTTATTTATTCATATTAAAAAAGTATGAACTTTGATCTAATAAGGAAGAATATGGCATTTTTGATGTTTTTCTTCTGCATTCTTCAGTTCTAGGCTGAATGATGGCTGTTTTTTTTTTTTTTTGTTTTTTTTTTTCAGTTTGCGTCTGAAAAGGATCCAACTCTAGCAATTAAAGGCTTTTCAGCAATAGTGATTTTACACATGCAGTCTATAAAAGTCATTAGTGATCACAGCATTTTACTGTTGTAGCAGTCTGGAGTATGTTTGGCTGCTTTTTTTACCCATATAAGTTAACCTTGCAAGCAGAGAAATAATATAACTGTTCTCTTTTCATTTCGCATTATCTGGTTCTTGCTGCCCATTGTCTCTCTCAGGTTTTCTTGCAGGCTTTAATTCCCTCTCTTAATGTTCTCTTGTGTTGCTGTAGGCTTCAAGCTGCTGTTGGAGGTGTTTAGTGTGATCCACGGACCCCAGGAGGAGTGCGTTCGCGCCCTACGGAGTGGCCATCTCCTGGGCATCTCTCCAGGCGGGGTCAGGGAGGCTTTGTTCAGTGACGAGACCTACCAGCTGCTTTGGGGCAAACGGAAAGGATTTGCACAAGTCGCCATTGACGCAAAAGTGGTATGTTTCTGTGTTTGATTTTGTCAATTTATTATTTTTAGACATGCACTGCTTGCTGTATCCACTGGTGGCAAATGCTATTAGCCCAGTCTATTATTATTTAAGACGAGCATCGTTAAGCACTGTTTGTAAACTTATTATTATTTTCATATTATTTAAGCATAATCCTAATTATGAGTTTTTGCTCTACAGAAAGCCTCTCATCCCTACAATTTCTTTATTTCATCTACTTTTTTCTATCTTTTCAAGCCAATAATTCCGATGTTTACTGCAAACGTGCGGGAAGGCTTCCGATCACTGGGACCATTGAGTAAGTACAGGAGGGAAAAAAAATCATTGGAATATGGTGAAATTATCAAAAGAATGTCAAATCTGGAAATGGATTTTTAGCAATTCTCTTCACCATTGTGTTTGTAAGGTGTCTACTAATGTATTCCTTAGTGGTTTCTATTAAACCAACCTAGAAGTCTGGACAGCCATATGGCATAATGTTCTAAATTTCATTATGCTTTAAGTAGCATGTGAACCATGTGAACCTTGGGGGCAAGCATTAGTTTTGCACGAAAAACACTCCTTGGGCTAAAAACGTCCACATCTGTCATCACAAATGGTCAGCGTATTTGAGCACATTTGGGCAAGTGGCTGGCTAGTCTGGCTACAGTCCCAAAAAGTGTTTGATATTATGTTCATCCTTGCTAGGGCTAAAAATAGACAAGCACAACAGATATTTATCTCCATGTCAGCCACAGTGAGTTAAAGAAAAAAATGTGCACAAACAGATCAGTCTCAACGAGAACAACTGACCCCTTGAATGGGGCATTTGTAAATGACCCCAAATCAATTCTCCTAATGCGACAGGAGTGTAATAAAGAGTCATCATGTATTCATACCGTTTTTCCCTTTCTCTCCATACCCGTTGATGGTTTTCTGCCTCTCTATCTGCCTCTTTCTTTGTTCATTCACATCTCTCTGTTTTGTCTCTTTCTAATGTATGTCAATGCTGCTCCGCACCTTGTTAAGGGTTTTTCCGTTGGGTGTATGAGAGATTTCGGCTCCCCGTAGCTCCAGTGTATGGGGGTTTCCCCGTAAAATTCCGCACTTACTTGGGTGACCCCATCCCATATGACCCCAACGTAACTGCTGAGGAGCTGGCACAGAAGGTAAGAATGCCAACATCGCTGTCTCTCTACACACCGTGCATGCGTGCCGTGTGCGTGTGCTGTATGATAGAATGTGTCACAAATAGGCAAACATGGAGTTAAAAGGTGTAATAACCCAGATCTTTGATGGGTGTTTTCCTCCTCTTGATTACAAGCTCTGAGCAGTTACCTATGGTTATCCCTGGCATTAAATATCTTGAGATGGTGAAACTGCGGATAGATTCTGCGGTCATTTTCAAGGTTGTCTTTTTCTAGAAAACTGTAGGGGTTCCGAAGACATTTTGTGTGCTGAATTCGGCTGTCCTGTCCTTGGTGTGGTGTGTCCAGGTGCAGAATGCTGTCCAGTCCCTCATTGACCAGCACCAACAGATCCCTGGGAATATCCTGCGCGCGCTGCTGGAACGCTTCCACACAAGACACAAAGAGGAATGATCCTTACCATGTCAGCACTGTTCACTGTAAACCCCAGGTGCCATGCTAGGGTAACTTTGTATTTTTTTTTACCCTGTCCCAGCGTTAAGCACTATAATGTTACGGTCAACCCATGGCGGTTTAGCGCTGAAATCATTGAAGCACAATTAGTCCTCACTTCTGGGAATGTACAGCATGGTTGGACGCCTCTCTGACCTGTCCTGTTTCTTGTGTGAACCCATAACCCAACGTGTTTTGGTTTAAATGTCAGGTTAGCAAATGCATAAACTAGTCTAGAACACAGCATTGGCACAAAATGCACACATAAAAAGCTAGATATGTACAAAAGCTTTCCAAACCAAACTCCATACTAAGTATGGACTCAGGAATCAGTTTTCCACCCTTAACTAAAGACCCAAGACAGGAGGGTTGAGCCAGCCGGATCTACAAACAGCTATGGATATGCATTATTTATTGCCAACTTGTGCGCCACCACATAACCCAGACATAAATACACCCTTTACGAAGGCTCTATGCATAAAAGATACCTGAATATACTGTATCTTTGACCAAGGTATGCATATATTTAGAATCAGTTTTAAATCAGTCATCAATACATTGACACTGATTGAAGAGAGATACTGTATTTGAAAATGCAAACTCAGTGCTGAATTGTGCAGTCAAAGCACTTTTTTATGGCTATAGTTGTAGAGATGGTAACACTATTATTTGGGATCTGGTCTGTCTATGAGGCGTTCATACAGTTCATGCATTATCTCTGAACAATAATTGCAACCCTTGATATTCCAAATTTGTCTGTGTTTTACAGTGAAGGAAACTGAACTGTGAAGGACTCTTATGTAGCCACATGATTAGATATAAGGTCTATAATCAGAGCTGTGCTGCAGTCAGAGTGGCCTTTGCAGCTTGCTGCTAGAGTCTTTCTGAAGGACGGGGCTGAAAGGCATCAATAGATGCCCACGGGGAAGAAATAGATTTCAAGCCATTCACAATATCGGATAAACAATGTGCACCAGGGTGTAAACCGTGTCCACAGCGACATGTCTCGCTCTACTTATGTCCTGATTGTGAGCTTGACCTTTGACACCTATGAGGCTGACGCTACAAATGCCTTCTAAATCAGTACTTTTTAAACTTTTTTTGTGCCAAGGATTCACAAAAGAATACGTATTTTTGGCCGTGGACTTTATTTAAACATACTGAATACTTCTTCAGAAAATTGCAATCATTCCCTCCATGTTTTATTCAAATTTGCCTTCCTATTCATTCTCAAGTCAGACAAACAAATAGACAGACAAGAATTCTCTGCCATGTATTGCTGCAGGCAGGGTTAGTACAACATTCCTTTTCATTTCCTTTAACAACATTTAAAGGGGTTCCACCATGAATTTAAGATCAAGTGTATCACCTACATGTTGCCTTTTAATTCGTCTGTAGCCTAAACTGCCTCCTTCCTATACAAACCCATTATAACTTAAAACTCCATTTTAACCATGACAGATTATTCGAAAACAACCCGTCTTTTTTTCTGGTGACTGATATTGTCCTCCTAATATGTGAGAGGGCCGTGGAATTTCATTTACAGTTTTCATGTATTTTTAAAATATTGTTTTATTCATTTGGGTGGGCATGCCAAAATGTGGAGCTGGCTACATTTTGCAAAACAATATTGTAAAAATAAATGAAAACTGCAAGTGAAATTCCACGCCCCACTCACGTATTAGGAGGACAATATCAGTCACCAGACAAAAGATGGGTTGTTTTTGAATAATCTGTCATGGTTAAAATGGAGTTTTAAGTTATAATGGGTTTGTATAGGAAGGAGGCAGATGTGCTAAAATGAACATCAAATATCTAAATACTGAAAGGAGTACGTATAAACTGTCTGGTGTGTTCACATGAGACTGAGTAGACCATAAAATGACCAAAAGGTTGTTGTTGTTTTTTTTTTTGAAAGTGGAATATCCCTTTAATGTCACTAAAGGTTAATTGGCTTGATAATTTAGCAAGTTCCCGATATGAAGCAAATAATATTTCACCCAAAGCAAAGTATATTATTATTATTATTATTACTTCATTTAGTCACTTTCAATATTTTGAAGCAGTCGAACTGAAAGTGAATTTACCTTAGTTGTCATTTTCTTTCCATCTTTTGAATGACGTCATTGTCTAACCTAAGATTTAGACTCTCATAGTTCTATTTATAGATTCTACAAGAGCCTAAGCTGTATTCACCCATGGTTCAGAAGATATTGCTGAAGATATTGCTCCTAGACCTAGAATTGCTCTACCCATTGCCCAGTTTATCTGTGCAATGCATTTACCCGTATAACCTGTACTGCATGTATGTAGTTATTAATGAAAGTGTTTTGAACCACTGTCTCGGAATTTGTCATGGGTGTTGGATCATTCCACGTCTCCCCCAATGAGTGCAACTGACTGCATAACCATGACCGCCAGGGCACTGTTGTGCATTTCCAAAGAAGGATGGATCGAGGACCGAGGATTTCCAAGAGTGTATCAAAACACTTTTTTAATGAAAAAATACGGACCTACGGGCTTTAAAAATATTGCACAGATAAACCGGATAGGTGGGGCAGCGGGTATGCACCTTAAATATTGGATTTGTACAGTATATGTTGAGAGCACTTCTAGGTCTGGGGATGTAATACACTGTAGACTCTCTTGAAAATGTCACAATTGATATATACATCTACGAGAGTCTAAATCTTAGGCTAGTCATTGTCATGTTGTGGCTTAAAAAACTGGTTTGAGCTTGGACAGTCTAACCCAGTACTTAACATCCCTTTTTATTAATGTTTTTTTTATATTGAAATCTTCCTTTTGACTACCTCAAAACAGACATGGCCTCACTCTGTGATCTTTGGAGACAGGACCCCAGGCTGGGACGCACTGGTACTAACATACCTTTCAAGCTACACTGCTATTTCTCCTGTGACGTGCCCACTGCACTTACTGGCACAGGGAGAGTTTTATTATGTGCCTGTTGCACTTAAATGGCACAGGAACCAATTTGGAGAATAGCCCGAATCGCATTCTAACAAAGTGCAGCTTAAATCTCAGTGGTTCTCAAAGGGTTTTGCCCTAGGTAACTGAAGTCAGTAACAACACTACTATGGTCTGTTTAAAAGTTAAATTTCTTGAACTCGTGAACCATTTCTGTTTTCCCCAACCCATGTAGTGAGAAGAAGCACTGCGGCAGTGTTGAGGTCCTTGCAGACCGAACGTGTTTTTCTGAAAACCGTCAGAAAGAAATGCTGCTAAAAATCTGAAAAATGCATCAGTGTGCAAGGAACTTTTAGTATCTCACCAGGGTGCCTGATTTATGTTGTGGTCCTGAGGTCAATGAAGACACTTTTGGATAAATCACTATAAACCTGGCACCCTATTCGTGAATTCTTAAAAATTTCAAGATTTGTGACACCATTCAAAATGTCACAAAAAGTACAAAAATAGTTATGGCTAATATCTACAAGTTCAGCACGTCACGAGTCATGATGCTTTGTGAGGTGTTATTTCTAAATAGCTGAAGTATGAAATAGAACGTTAAACAGATTGGTCATATTTAACCATGTTACCAGTGATATATACTAACCCAGATATTTATATCATTAAAATAAAAGTGTTGACTTTTACTTACTGACAGACATGGTACAGTGCGTCACATTACAATATAATTGTGTCCCTCTCCCATGCAAATGCTTTTGCAGTCACCTAGTGCATTCGTCTTCGTTTATAAAAGAAATGACACGTTATTTGTAATCTTTTATGTAACGTTTAATCTTTCGTTGTGTAAAGTCTAAATCACAACTCTTATCTTTTTATTGCCAAAAAATGTGCTTTAAAGACATTGTGTTTTGTTCCGTTGTGTCTGTATATATACAGTATTTGCATGTATGTACAGTATGTAAATATTCTGAATCCACAATGATTTAACACACTTTAATCACTGCCAGTGATGACTATGTTTAAAAACTGGATAAATAAAAATGGGATAATTAATTGTGATTTATTAACGTCTGTAAAAAGGTAAAGTAATATATACTGTTTGCACTTTCAGAATTTAAGGTCCACTAGTGTCATTGTGGTTGAAGACAGTGATTTCAAAATAAATATATTTTATTATGAACTGTTGTGATTACTGACATACTTAACCCTTCTTGTGTATTATATTTATCTATTTCTGCTCTTCTTACTCATATTGCGTTAGTTTGGACTTTGTTGTGTATTTTTGGTGTAATATATAGTAGGCCGAATGGCCCAGAAATAGACCACCTACCCCTGCGCCTGTGCTCTTAGTAGAGGATGAGGAAAATTACCAAAAGATTTTCCACCTTTTTTCAGTCTTTACTCTTTTTAGAGGCTGTTGGAAGCCTACAGTAACGACACATTTTTAAAGGCCTGAGGTCATTTTGTCTCAACTCTGCAACTCTATTATTTTACTCCACACTTTCTTGTGTGAACAGTGTGAACTCAATAGCTTCAATTTGACCTCCAACTTCAATTGAGTTCTAACTTGCTCTGGTGGTGCGGCTACAACCTTGATGCTATTAACCATGTTCCTGCAGCTGAACAATGATTGATCAGCCTGTGCAGCTGTACTGGGGGGGAAAAAACAACTAAAGTAAGAGGCCAAATGGGAGATACAACAGTAATCAGCCCCCCTGAGGTTGAATGTGATCATCCTATGTCAGTATTAGTAGGTAAGACGAGTGGGGCGTGGCAAATGGCTATGTGCTATTATGATCTTCATTGCGCCTGGTCCAGTCCTAAAATGGCCCTGAATTAGTCATAGGTGTGTTTAGGGCGTCACCTCCATCAACCCAATCAGCGTGGCGTTTAATTTAACAGTTTATTTTATTCTGAAGGGCGAAGCCACCGGAAGTCTTATCCTATAGCTCCCTTACCTTATTAGACCCTGTATGCGCTTTGTGTTATCAAGGTTCTTAATAGCATGAGTACATAGTAAATTAACATATGGATCCTCCCCCAGTGCTAATATATGAGGGGAGGGCATAGGTGAGTAATGCACAGTTCTAACGTGCGCAAGCTTAAAAATATCAAGAGCACATGAATGTATATGCGTATGAGCATATGAACGTCCTCGTATAACCAATTTTGCCGGTTGAAGGAGATCAAAATCGACCCAAACTGCAGGTAGCATTTATTTATGACGATTCAGATTGGCAATGTCAACAGGTGTTCTGTATTTGGTGAAAGGGACTGACAACTTACCACCTCAAGAACATAAAAAATGAAAAAACGCTTTCTATGGCATCCCTTGAGAAAGAAAAAACAGCAGACAGCGAGCAAGGGATTGGCCAGGGGGCAATCTACAGTATATACACAGGTTAACAAGCCTAGGATTTAGACTCTCGTGGATGTATTTTATCGATTTTGACGTTTTCAATCTACAAGAGGCTTCATTTCCCTGAGGACAGCAGCTGAGACCTTCAGGGCTCCGAACACATACAAATGCAAAACATTACCCTGATACCTGAAAGGTTAGAGAGGCCTGCAGGGTGGTTGTGCAAGCATTCAGAAGAAGAGTGCATACGCTATAGGGGTGGGGCGAATCACTTAACTCACGATACGATACACATCGATATTTAGGGTTCTGAATCGATTTATATTGCGATTCTTAATTATGTTGTGATTTTATTTGATTTTTTTTTGCCACAAACGAATGTGACTTTTATTATACTAGAACATTTTAAAGGGGAATTCCAACCAGTCAAGATTTTTTTCTGAACGTACAAATGGAACCAAATGAACTCTAATAGACACTAATAAACACAACATGAACATAACTTGATGTTAATGATTTCTTTCAGACCTCCATTTTAGGAAACACAGAATGGGGGTAACTTTTTTTATCGAGTCCACACAACATCTAAGGTTCAGTAAAATGGGCGCAATTCCCCTATAAAACAATTCTAAACAATATGGACCATGACAAGTTCAACTACAACTTTTGAAAGCAATTTTAAACGATATGGATGGCAAAAAGTTCAATCATACACATCAATGCAGGCAATTCGATACTGATATCATGACATTAAGAATTGTGATATATTGGCATATCGATTTTTTTGCCCACCTAATACAGTATCAACACAGTTACAAAAATAGAGCTGCGCAGTGACGTCACCGCCCCTGTTCCGGAAGTCTTTTCCCAATTCATTTTTCTCATAGACTTTTCGAAAATAATTTATATCAAGACGATTACGCCGCGGACAAAGCCAACTCGAGTCGTGACGAATCATGATGGCACACACAAACTTTTGGGACAATAAAATAATTTCTAAGATGAAAAACGAAACAAAAAGTCTTGTATCATGCCGTTTTCTACTTCTTCCCAATTATATATTATATGACGATATTGTGTTTGTTGTCATGATTTGTCACGACTCGAGTTGGCTTTGGCCGCGGCGTAATCGTCTTGATATAAATTATTTTCGAAAAGTCTATGAGAAAAATGAATGGGGAAAAGACTTCCGGAACAGGGGCGGTGACGTCACTGCGCAGCTCTATACCGGTATCCCCTATACGTGCATATAAAAGTAAAATGCAAAAAAAAAGCTGGAGACCAGAAAAATGACCACAGTGTACTTTATTAAATGAATTTTGGTACTTTGTGTTGCAATTAGATTCAAATAAAAATTTACAAAAATCCAATATATACAAAAATGTCATGTTTGTCGTCTTTTTTCTACACTTCATTTTATTTCATTTCTTTTTTTTTACAATAAAATTTACCTTTTCCTATTTAACGTTTTTTAGCACTTCAGACTTTCATCACGCAATGCAACTTACTCAAAAGACCAATAATGACGTTTTTTTGTCTTTAGTGTTATTTTTTTATACACCACGTACACCACACATTTTTTGTTTACTCTGTAATACATCGTCATAGTAACAGCCACCCATGGCAGCGTCAAACCTCTAAAGACACCCTTCACAGTCAGAACTCAAAATGAGAGGAATGTTCATTTTCATCAACATGTACATTTTGCATACATTTATTTACAGATAAGATACGCTTTGAAGGTTCAATTTCTTATTTGTGATCCTCTTTTCACCGACCAGACAATCTAATAAAAAAGGATTCCTGTACAGTAATGTGGTTATACAAGCCTGGTGGGGGTATACAGAATGTCTGGATGCCCAGCATTCACTCTTTCTTCATCTTTGTTACTGTGCTTGTACTGAAGGCTGGATTTAACACAGGGAGAAATGCTCTGGCATTTAACACTGTGTGTCACAAATGTGTCATCTCCTGGACTACCGAACAAAGAAACCAAAGGGAAAGAATGGTTGTCAATTAATGGAACAAGATCCACATAGGTTCCCAAGAAGAGTCAAAGGATTACCTTTTTCTTTATTATTCTTATACATGGTGTTTTGCCAAAAGAAGGTATAGCTCATGCAGACGTCATAGAACTCCATGCATCATGTCCAGTTTTCATTATTTTAAAGCAAATCCTATAGCCATTCTGCTACTTTAATTGGGCAGAATACTTCATCATTGCGATGAACACAGCCATTGCAATCTTTCCTGGAACAACTTTATGAAGTGAGAACAATAGATTTTTCAGTCAACAACCCCAAGCTTGTGCAGTGTCTTGTTTACATTCTGAAAGGGAGATGCAAAAGCTATATCGCCCCCACTTCATGAAGTTGTACAATGCCCACGCTCATCACACTGATTTATTACACCGTTCAAGGCAACAGTATGGCTCTGTGACTTGTCTCTGACATTTTTTGAGGGGCAACAATGTAATTCTATGACTTCAGGATGAGCTATATATCCTGTTTCTGTATGACAAATCATACGGTACTGACTTTGCTATTTTTGTTTGGCTCTGAGAAAAACAAATGTACACACCATCCTTTAATTTCTTAAATTGACCTTAATTTGGGCCCTGTGATACGTCTTGAGAACCACCATAGGATTACTAGCCGTGAGAAAAAAGGTACAATTATTAACATTAGGACTTTGACCCGCAGGTGTTAGTCCATGTAACCAAGAAAATCAAAGTCCCAATTGACAATCAAAGTCCTAAGAGGCTACCAAGAAACACAATCTTTAATTGTTAGAATAAATAACCCGTTTTCATGGAGACATGTCTGGTTGCTTTTGCCATTTGAGACCCACATACCTGTATGTTTGCAGCACAGCCATACGCCACTAACATCACTGGCAAATCGTTGGTTATCGTTATTCTAGGACATTTTGCAAGGGAGGTACAGAACAGTATACAAAGGCCAGGGGGGCATTTCTTATGGTATACCACAGCTGTTCTCTTTTATATAACTAGTTTGATGATTTTCATAACATAATAAGCAAATCAAGACAAAATAATTGTCACATGATGAGACCCATACATAGGATGCCAGATTCACTAAGGTTTTGCCGTTCTTAAATGGCAGTAATTGTCCAATTGGCCTTTTCACCAACTTTCACATACTGTGAGAAAGGAACATGCCAAATTGCACAGCCAATAGAATAAATCCACTTTGTGTCTGATATGGTTGCACATGTTAAATTACCCATAAAAGATAATCATTCAGCCCATACATGTATACAAGTATGGGCTGCATACAACTGCAACTCCTTTATTAACTAATGTTGTGCAAATGAGAATCTACACTGCATACAAAGGCCAGCCAAGTAACATGGTAGCAATTATTACATCTTAATAGCAGCCACCACAACAATTATAGTTATATTACTGTTTAATTAGCCTACTGTAGTAACCAATATATTTTTCATCTTGTAACCAATATGAAGCAAGACAACATAGGGAGAAGAATATTTCTACCCCAAGCATCTCTGTTTCAACTCAGATCATCTGAAGATATCAGTTAATTGATGGGCCACTTTTGTACATATAGTGTATCTGCAGATCGTTTAATTTGTGCCAGCCTTGTGAATTAGTCTTGAAGACACAATATGACCTTTAGTTGATGACTTTCTTTGTGCTCAGACAGTAGCCCTTTCAGGCAACAAGCTAAATTTGCATAAACGTCTTATTGAAATGTGCTATATGTTGCCCCTACTGTATGTTTAGGCAACTGGAGTGCAAAAAAAGAATGTGCGATCTGCCTTCACAATCACAACACATGTTAGTGAATCTGGCCGTCCGAGTCTGACATGGAGAAATGTTGGCATGATCTGGAAAGGGGAGGGCAGGACATTTGTACAACCTGTGTCCTAGTATAAGCACAGCAACTAAACAACGTAATGCTGTTGAATATGCTAAAAGAAAAAAGAAAGACATACCATACAAGCAAAGTATCAAATACACACACACACACGCACGCACACATGCAAGCAAACGCACTCTCACACAAACATCCACACACAAACAACGCACACACACCACTTTATCCAAAAAAACAAGGAGCGGGTCAAATGCACATTAAAATTATATCCTGGATGATGAGTAAGCAATGAAAAAATAAGTAGTCTTTTTCTTTAAGGCAAATGAAACTTATAAAGCAGCATAAAACCATGACCGGGTGAAAGTTTTGTTGTTGTTTTTTCACTGCATTTCCTGTCACTCCTTCCTGTACTTCCTACAGTGAGCAAGATGTCCACCGCTGTCTATAGTTTCAGCACATAATATGTTTACTGCTGGTAAATTAGATCCACTTTGTTTCTGTGATTGTAATTAGGCAGCAACAAATATGAGCTAAATATTATACACTGTAAATAATACCTGAGAATGGGTTCCTTACGTGTGAGAACCACTAATTTACTGGATCTAGCTTCATGCTTAAAAATAATGTATATATTTGACCAATCGGTTGCTAGTTGTTTTAAAAATGTGTGAGCAAAAAGATCATACAATGAAAATAGTAGATCTGCGTTGCCAAAACACCTATGGTATGTTGTTTTGCTGCTGCCTAATTGAACTGTGACACACTAAAGCATTGCCTTATACTGCGGTGTCATCAGCGAGAGACCCATAAAGCAAATCAACCACAAATGATGCTGGGTATTCTGCCCACAGATCCAAGTTGAGGTAGGTAGGGTTTATGTACAGTTACTGTACTGATCCTTCATGTGATGGTGGCCACTTGAACAAAGATCTTTGAGCTATATAAGCTTAGTGTGGTTATGCTAACAAACAATTAGATTTTGACACCCAATATTTCTTTTTCAAAAGCTTCACAAGTAAAAACCAATCCAAAGGTTAGGCTTTAGACAAAGAACAGGAAAAAAAGTGAAAATATATACAGTAAAATCCTCAGAAATGGCAAATCATCTGGTTGACGACCCATGCGGGTCTTTGGTTACATTTGTACACTCTCAGAGTTAATTGAACACAACAGAGTGGATTTTACAGTGTACGACTGTATAGCCCAAACCATTTTTTCAAATGGATGTGCTCTGGTAGTTTAAACACTGATTAGTGTACTACAGGTTTAATTGAGAAGGTTCAGTTTCAACTTGTGGGCTGGCCATGGCTGTATGTTGCCATTTTTGTACCGTAACAATTTGTTCAGAGTTCACTAAGGGCCAAGGGAGTTGGGTAATTTAAGTGTTTCGGCGTCTTGTTCAAACCTCATGGGGCTGTCACCCATAACTGTGGCACACAAAAGGTTCCAGCAATATTTTGATAAATATTTGCGTCTTGTGTCACTCTACCTAAACTGAGATGTCAAAATAAAGTTGCACATGAATATAAAATACCCGGACTCTCCATAGCACTGCTTTAGCGTTTTGTTTGGTGAGGTAATTTACAAATCCAAGTATATGTGGCACAGATAACTAAAGTCAGGAGTTTCATTCTTCAGCTTCAGACATACGCACACACACACACACACGCACGCACACAAAATGAGGCCCAACAATTCCAAAGCAAACGATGAAATACAATCCATCAGATGTGAGGATATATTATACAGTACGCCTACCTAGCGACATGGAGACGGATTCAACTCATGGTTCATTTATGAAGCCGAGGAGGGAGGGGCTTTCACCTGACCTTTGTTTAACCATGGGTGGACGTTCTTTTTCAGGGGCACAAGATTTCACAGCAATGGGTGGTTTTAAAGTGCCCGTGGGTTGCGGGGATAGTACGGGTCAATGTTTACACTTGACTTTGGGTTTTACTGTGTACATAGTGTTGGGATTGTGTAAGTACTGAGCTTGTTTCTAATAAAACCACAGGCAAAGCATACACTACTGGGTAAATAGACTTTCCCTGCTCCTTCTTGTGCATTTTTTCCTCAGTATAACAGAACCACACACCGTATACCGAAGCAGTATTGTACACTTGCCGTATTAGACGTATTTAAGACTTTTTCACTTCAATTAGAAAGCAGCCCTAATGCATTTTAATGAAGTGTTGATAGGGATCTGGGTGGTGAGACTAGTCTTTTGTTGACCTAATTGTGTACTTAGGATACATTAAATCAATAAATAATTAATCCTTCGTACAGTACCTCTATTGTGCTTCAGCTATCTATACATTATTATACATTATATTAAATTATCTTGTTGATTAGAAGTGCAAGCATGTCTTGTCAGTGGCTGTGCTGAATGATTCCCTTATCCCTTCCTTCCTTTCTTCTCCCTGTAAACATCACTATTTGAATTGATAGAATTATGTTCAATTGTAAAACAATATGTCAGCATCACATACATGTGGGTCTCTGTAATTTCTAATTTCTAAAGCACAACCTAACCAGAGTAATATTATTTTCTACCGACTATGTTGCTTCCTCATTTCATGGTCTATTCCATAGTTTTTGAAAGTCAAAAGAATATATAGTATGCGTACAGTATGTGTCACAAATCAGAGAACCAATGCTGCTTAGGACTTAGGCCTGATAAATCTTACTATTTCAGTATGTGCTATACAGGCATTTTAATAGAGTCAGATTTGATTTTGGAGTTATGTGTAACGTGTATATCTGTGTCACAAAGGGTAAATATGTCAGTTTATATCATTCCTGTCAGTGTCTAAATGAATAGTATTGTGCCTTCCATGTTGGTCTTCATCCTGATGCCTGTGCTTTCCTTATTTTTTTTTTTACTGTGCTGCCATTCTGGCTTGTGGAAGGGCATCCTCTCCTTTATAAAGGAGGTGAAAACAATAAACTCCCTGCATTTCCTTTCAAGTACAGTCAAAATAAAAATAGAAGTTAGTAAAGTAAAACGTAACTCCTGATGGTGTTCTGTACTCATTACAATTTGGTGCACTGATACATTGTAAAATAAATAAATAAATAAAAGGTGTAAACGGTAGATACTTGACTTGTTTTGTCTTGTGTCTTTTTCTACAAATACCTGATGAGCAACAAGGTCAATGGTGTTTTCCGGTGGCGCTGCTACATTCTGGGTGTGGGACCTATCCAAAAGCTCCTTTTACACTACCTCCTGAAAGAGTAATGGCATCCTCTATTAATATTTAACAATGCTGAGTAAAACACACCACAGACCATGTGAATGCACACATGTACGCGCACACACACACACACACACACACACACACACACACACACACACACACACACACACACACACACACACACACACACACACACACACACACACACACACACACACACACACACACACACACACACACACGCTCACAATGTGGTGGAAGCGACAAAATGCAGATTAATGTCTAAAAAACAAAGCAGACAGTAATGTTTTCCCTAAGAAATGACCCAATGTTATAAATAATTAAAAATCATAAGACACACAAGCTCGGAGAATCAAAAGAAACAGCACGTTTTCAAACGCAATAAAAATGGTAACAAAAAAAGGCAAAACACAGAACAACTCTACTGTCTGTTTCCAACAAAATGTGCTGAGTGCTTACATACGCATACATATTCTCATAACATTATTCATGAAGGAACTATTTCCTTCTACCCTATGTCAACCTGTATAAATTAATGGAACGTGGAATTTGATAGTAACCAGGTCTTTATCTCATTACCGCTTCTGTTCCCATAATGATATTTGGAAACCTCTGTTTCCTCATGTGTATGAATATGAGCAGCTTATGTAATACACTACTTATGTAAATGCAATCACTGTGACAGGCACATTATTATCTGAACCCTTTTAACCCTGCATGGTGACCCTATATTGGGCATGTCATTATAGGCCAACAATACATACAACTCCTTTGAAAATAGTAGACCTCAGCGAGTCTATAATATTTCACATCCCTGGCTGAAGTTTGCACGCCCCTGGCTGAAGTCTGCCTTTTTGTTTTGTCCAAACGTGCTCAATACATTAATTGTTTTATTCAATTAGCAGCAAACGTTTTGGTGCAAAGCCTGAAGGTCTTGTACTGAAATGTTGCTGCTAATATATACAGTATAGCAGCAAAATTTCAGTACAAGACCCTGAGGCTTTGTATAGTCAACATACTGTATACTGAGTACGTTTAGACAGTGTGTCAATACCAAATCTAAAAGCTTGGCTATTCAAAATAAGGAGAGAAAAAGAATGGAAGAAAAGGTATACTGTTGGAATTGTTTTGACAACATTTCCACAATGTCCTCACTAATCTTGCCCATATGTACAGTATAAGTAATATCTTAATTCATACCCTACGCAAATGACACCACTCTGGTGATGTCGTTTGGCGAAAAGGTTTCGTTTGTTTGTAGTTTGTGTCAAGAATAATATATGATTCAATATGGATGAGAAGGAGTTGATCTGGTTAGGTTTAGTTGAGCCGTGTAGATAGGACCTACAGTCACATGCTATGATTATCCATTGGATGTTTGTGCTTTTGTCCTCCATAACAAAAATAAATAAACAAATAGATAAAAATGTTGACATTTATATATTAAATAATTAAATTGAATAACAACACACAAATACAAAAATGTACTCATGCTTGATGGCTCAATTACTGCAAATGATGATTTCATCGTGTGCGTGTGCGTGTGTGTGCGCGCGTGCGTGCGTGTGCGTGTGATGTAATGGCATCAGCTATCATTTGGCTGCTGTACTAGTTACAGTAGCATTTGTGGATACAGAATGTCGCCAATGTCATCGTGCCTTTTGAGAAAACTTTAATATCTCTGTCTCATTTGTAGTCTTTTCTTCACCATCTACTCCTCACAGTGTTCAAATATTGTTGCCTCACTAATGTAACATTTTAAATTTTTAAGTATTATAGTAAACAGTATTCCAAGTCCGTATGGGTGTTAATAGAATAGCACTAAGAAAACGCATAGCGCTAGCTGAGCCATGATAACGTCTCAGTTAGTGAAAGGCTGAAATAGTTTACTTAAATATTGAGTAGCGAATAGTACCAAACGCTATCAAGGTGATTATTGACTAGCCAAGGGTAGGAAAAACCAACACAATCTTTTGAACAAACAGGCAAAGTGTCTGGTGAAAGTAAAAAATAAACAAGGAATAAAACAGTTAAGGTATGTCGACTTGGATGATTCATAACTACTACAGCTAATATATTGTGTTCAGACGTATCCTCACGCGCTTCTCGCTCTTCCTATCATTTAAGGGTGTCCACACACACACCACCCACGCACGCAAACACACACTATCACACAAACATACTCACACACAATGACATTGAATTCAATACACTATAGTTTTTTGATTTTTTTTGTTGTTGTTCTTTTTTTTTCTGAAGAAAAAGAAAAAAACATTTGTGTGTTGTGGTCTTTTTTTTTCTGAAGAAAAAGAAAAAAACATTTGTGTGTTGTGTCGGAGGACTGTGTGCATCCCGGCGGTGCTGTTACTGTATTGTACGTAGTTTCATTTGGCTGAGATGGTTGACTGCCCGACGTCCTTGCCGTCTATTCCTCTGCACCCATCTCCTCCCTCTCCTCCTCGGTGATCCGTTCACCTCTCACACGGCGTGCGTTCGTTCGTTTTCTGCTTCTGCACCGGCAGCCACCCCCCCCCCCCCCTCCACTCCCTGCTCCACATCATTTCACGCTCTCCACTCCTCTCCTCTCGTCTCTCTCCATCCTTCTGGCTTTTTCTCGTGTTCTTTTTTTTCCCGCCCGCCGTGTTCCTGTCATCCCTTCCTGCTTTGATCTACACATTCCTCTTCACTTGCTCTCTTGTCCACTCCTCTCTCTCCAATTTGACCCCCCCTCCCCTGTGAAACCGGTATGATTGTACGGGCCAGATTTATGAGGCTGGACAGGTTTATATAGTTGAAGTGAGCTGCCAGGAAGCTTTTTTTTTCTTGGCCATGTGTATACTGTATGTTTGTTTGTAAATTATTTCCAGGCTAGAGAAAGACTAGCCAACGTCTCTACATTTTCCCTCCCTCCCTCTCACTCTCTCTCTCTAACCCCCTTTAGCTACGTGTTCTCCCGAGACAATCCAAGTCGACCTTATTTCATTTAATCCAGATGTGACATGATGACTATGTATAGATGCTACTTTGACTGTGTGGTCTACAGTCTCTTCATCGTGATGAGTCGTTTAAGACAAAGAGAAAGTGGCTTTATATAATTCGTAGGGCAAACTATCCAGTTGTCCCAATTATCCAACCATCAACGAGAAGGATCCTCCCGTCTGAACCGATTGCGGGGGATCAGACAAATCCCTTTTGGCACTAGGAGAGCATGGCGGCCGATGGTGACACACAACGTTTGAATGCTGATTGGGATGCGAGTGCCCCGCTCCGCTTGTTCCAACTGGTGAGATCCATCGCATCGCAGAACGTCTGAAAGCAACATGGCCTCAATGTTCTGCTGCTAGGCTACTACTACATCACACATAAGAGCTAAAGTTGTATGTCTGTCTCTTTCTCTCTCTCTGTGGAGATAATATTTCAGCCTTTGTAACAACTATACCACAAAGGAGAAGGATTTGCTGTACGCAAAACCGGTCGTGGATCCGGGTTTTAGTTTGATACCCGGTATGGCATCGATGACACGTACTGTGCATCGTAAAGAGCCAACATGGGCGGTCTATGCGGAACTGTTTTCCGAGACATTTTGTGACACAGAGCCGTGCTTCTGTTGTCATCCGTGTCATCCGACCTCGAATGCTTGTCAACGCAACTTTTGCCAGATTCAAGTAAGCCTTTGAAGCATTTTTTATTTATTTTTTTGTGCCTTTATCTCTCACCGCGTAATTTTCCCTGACAAGCATGTCGTAAAAATGACAACAATAGATTGGCCATCTCCTTCGTTAAGAAGAAGAAACACAGCCACGCATCAAACCAGTCCTTTTTGCTAATGCCCTCCTGTGTTGATCAAAACTATAGCCTCCTGTGTGTTGACTAACGCAGAGAGACAAAAAGAGAAATGGGATTGCTGTGGTATAGTGGCAAGGTTTTGATGAGTAAGCAAAGGAAAGAAGCCGAAAGCAGCCAAGGGTTAAAAACCTATTGCCATAGTCCTTGCTGCTGTTCATTTGGTCGAGAGGACACAGCCCTCCGACAAATAGGATTGTTCCCATTTCCCCCACCGTCCAGGGGATGTAACCATTTCACGCTACAAGACTACAACGTGGTCTCGTACTCTAACCTCTCCTGCACGAGAGCGTCGTCTTTGTACTGCAGCCGCGGCGGACTCGGGGAACAGTCGATGGCCAGGATCGCCTTCCGTATACTCCTGTCCAGGACGTGGCGCTCCCAGGCTGGGTAGCGGTTGCGGCAGAGGTCGATCTTGATGACGGTCTCGTCGAGGCGCGGCGCGCGGGACGAGGGCGTGGAGGGGGCGGTGGGGCGCACCTGGAACACCGGCATGCAGCCGTCCCGCTCCGAGTACTTGGTGGCGTCGCGCTCCAGCGTGGACGAGGCGCCGCCGCCGCCGCGGTTGGAGCGCAGGGAGTTGGTGGCCCCGGCGTCCGGCGGCAGCATGGAGAACTGCGCCGTGGGGTCCAGGTCGAGGGCCTGGCCGCTGGGGGAGCGGCCGAAGCGCGGGCCGTTGGGGTGGAAGAAGGCGTAGTACATGAGCATGAAGACCACGCCGGTGAGGAAACTGCTGAAGATGACGCAGAGCGCCGGCACGGCGAAGGCGTCCGTGTTGTGCGGCGAGCGGTAGACGTACCACAGCGCGCTCAGCGCCGCGTTCTCCACCAAGATGACCAGGTAGTATATGAAGAGACGACACCTGACACAGACAAACACATACGGTGTAGGGTCACGTTCAACGAATCTACAGCTACCTAGTATGTAGGTGCTGTGGTACCTACATACTTTAAATTAGACTGAGAAGGTATGAGAAGGTATGAGAAGATATGAGAAGAAGCTATATGTGTTACAAGCTAGCATCCTGGGCGTTCATTAGGAGTGAAGGAACATTGAAAAAAAAAAAGAAAGAAAATATCAAATCGAACATAAACATTGAACTTTACATCATTCAAGTTTACCATATACATCCATGTAAACTAAATGCTAACTTAGTACACTAGTAAAGCCTATTTCATACTTAGTTGTATGTTAGTGTCACCGATGTACATCTACAAATTGATATGCAACAAACTATGAATCAGAAAAAACACTGCTTTTGGATTTGAACTTTGTGGTGATCCTTGGGGGAAAAAATCCACCATCATGGAAGAGAATGGAAACATTTCCATTTGATCCATTTGTACACCCTCAGAAAAAAAAATGAAAATGGATGGAATCCCACTTTAAGGTGATAGCTAAATAAGTCATAATCCGATGAATCAGTGAAATAATCGGCCTGATGAAACGATTATGAAAATAATAACCTAATGGAAACCCAAAAACCCTGGAGAAAAACAGGGCCGGCATCTCTCCTCCTCCCATTACCTTGTCCTGCCCTCCTTGACGTTGAACCAGGAGAAGATGTAGATGATTCCCACCACCATGTCGAACACGATCTCCTCCCACTTGGTGATGCAGAAGTCCGTCTCGCAGTGGACGATCCAGAAGGTCATGATGCACCAGTGCAGCACGATGAAGATGCCGAAGTAGAGCTGGAACACGGAGGCGAACAGCGCGAAGGTGACCACGCGCGCCGCGATGGTGAAGAAGTGCCAGCAGAACTGGATGACCACGGCCAGGTAGGTGATGGGCTTCTTGTCGTCCCGCGAGTCGCGCAGCGCCTTCTGGTAGGACGCCAGGGCCCACGCCAGGGACACCAGCGAGGCGGCCGCCGTCATGCCTGAGACAAAAAAAAAAAAAAAGAAAAACAATGACGACGAGAAGCGAGTGAGTCAGTTTAGTGTGTTTGGTTCCTGGAAAATGCCATTTCGAGGGGGAATTTTGTCTTACATTTGTAATGCCAGCCATCGTATCTTCACCAATGAGATTATATACAGTATATACAGGTATACTGTATTTTTGAGTGGGTAGATTTCGTTGAGCTGGTAATTTAGAAAGTAGCTCTCAAGTCAAAACAGTGTGGTCACCTCCGCTTTAATTAAACTGTTAACTTTAGCCTGCACATTCACAGTAACTAAGCTACAGTCTATTATGTGAACTGAAATATAGTCATCATGCCCCTGTCTGCACGAATCACTTTGCTCTGTGCTTTCAAGTCGACTCAGAATTACATTAATTTACAGAGCTCAGCATGCAAGCATCTTCTTCACCACCTATTAAAGATTTCTCCCACTCGGTGTGTTCACACATTCAGACACATCTCACATACACACAGAATGTAAATGTGCAGACAATCCCTAAAAATAGGGTGTGCTGTAGGAGATATGGCGTTGGCCCAGAACACACACAAACGCACAGCGCGGACGCGCACGCGCACACACACACACACACACACACGCACGCACGCACACAGACAAACAAGAGCAACTTGTTTGTCTGTGATCCACTCAAATAGCACTGGCAAGGGTCCCAGGACCAAAACATTTGCTAATTTTAAACCCACTTTGGACAAAAAGCAATTTACAAGCATCAAAAACATCATTTTCTTAAGTCTCTGTCCAAGGAGTTCTCCTTAATAGTAGTGAGCGAATCTATTTCTGCATTTCGGGACCACCACTCCTGCAGTCAACCCGAAACAAAAGATGAAGAAACAGTTTTTTTCCATATGTACTTTAGCTGTAGACTTACTGGGTTTTATCATTAATTAAATTCACCACAATGTCATAATTAGGCAGAGTTAAATTAGCAGTCAGGACTTTGCTGTGTACATAATATTAGACTTAGACATACTGTATCGGAGATGAACTGCTTCACAAGCGCCTGTGTGTGTGTGTGTGCCTGCCCGTGCACGGCTGTGTGCATGTCCGCGTGAGTGTGAGGCAGACAGCATCTTGCAGTAATATATAGGACATGGGAGTGCTTGGAGGCCTGCTGTGGGCTGTACACTCTACAATCCTGAGTGGCAACTTTAATCTCAGAGTGCACAAAATGACCTGTTTAAGGGTCCATAACGGACACCCTTAAGAGTTAAATCACAACCGAGGGCTTTATCGGGCATATGCATCACTCCCTCTTGCTGACTTGATGTCACAGAGAGACGGGAAGGAGTGACAGGAAGGGAGAACTCATTCTGTCAGCGTTTTGGTGTTGCAACATGATGAATTCAGGAATATTTTCAGACTCTGTAACGATTTGTTGAATGCACAACGTTATTGACTCCGCCACCATGACGTCAGGGACCCAATATATTTAGATTTTTTTCACATTTATTTTGGTGCCACCTGGAGCCCTCAGTGAGGCAGTGAGCCGTGTAGTGCATCGGTGCCATCTAATGCAGAATATATCTTCCAGGGATTCTCTGCAAGGAAAGCACACTCGAACACATCACATCTCAAAGAAAGAAAGACACTCGCAGCAGTTATAGTTTATGCACTGAGCGTAATCACTACACAACATGTTACATCCAGTCACTGTCAACAGTCTTGTCAGAGACTATGTTGCTACAATCACAGGAAAAGGTGGATAGGGGATAAGGTGATGATACAAGTGTTCAGTCTGATTCAAATCCAAGGAGATGGATTATTATGTGATCCGCACAATCAGGTTGAGGCATCAGAGACACTGTCTGCTGTGTGGACTTCATGTCAGAGAAATGGCATACTCGAGTAGTTCACATCTTGTATTCATTATTTAAAACATCAGTTTATTAGAATTATTGGTTTTACAGGCTAGAATGAACATCAGAAATGTACAGATTTAAAGGAAAGAAAATAACAAAAACAGACAAACAAAACAATAGACTTATAACAAACACAAAACATAACAGGACAGAACAAAACAAAGGGATGATGACTATACCGCACTTTGTACATGACAAACATCACCACCATCATTCTAATAAATAAGTAAATAAATATACATATGCACACAGCACATATACCAATATCTCAATACATTAACGATTAATTGACATAATGGATGGCCAGATCTTTTAAAATAAGGATTCCCTCTTTGACAGTGTAAATCTAATTCTTCCCAGCTCCTTTAGCCACATGTTGACTGTTGGCATTTTTTTTTTTACGACTTCCAGGCCTGAAGAATTAGTTTCCTAGCTAGTAATGTTCTACCGCAGGGGTTTTCAACAGGTGGTCCGCGGACCACCAGTGGTCCCTGAGAGGGTTCCAGGTGGTCCCCAGCTAAGTTGTTTAACCAGATGTAACTCTTGAGAGCGTAAAAATGAAATCAAATTGACCCTGGCGGGTCCATTTGGTTTCATTTTTACGCTCTCAAGAGTTAAAATATTCATCATGTGAATTAGCCCTAATCTACACAAGATTAATGGTCATGGACAGAAGCAAAGGAAATCTTTAGTTTTGGGTTCTGTGGGGCTAAATTGTCCTCAACTGGTGGTCCGTGGCTCAAATTTTGAATAAATGGTGGGCCCTGGGATGAAATAGGTTGAAAACCCCTGTTCTACCGTATTATTGTTGAGGAGCCACCCTCATCAACATCGGTTGGAAATATTAGAAGCGTTCCTTGAGGCTACTTATTGAACTTATTTAATGTGTTTATTTTATCTTCCAACTTTCTCTACACTCTGGTCTCCACATTTGTCCTCTTATCATGGATAATCTGGCCCAGAAAAAAACATTGCAACCTTTGCATTCTTTATCATTACTAGTTCCTTGACTGCGTAAATCCAGGGTTCTGTTCTAACTTTGATCATAACTGCTTTAATGGGCTTGTCAAAATAAGCTGATAAAAGGTTAATGATTTAAAACAACCCCAATCTCTATCCTATCCACCACAGCACATTTAAAACCCGGAGAGACCAACGTGTATTTAGCTGATAACGGGAGTCTTTAGGACATTGGTATTAAAATATACAGTGACAGTCATGTTAGATTTAACAAAGTCATTTGAACTTCTAAAAGTTTGTAAATGCTGTGGCTGTCTGTAACAGGCTTCAATTAATGGGTTTAGACATAAGTGATAAAATAATAACAATAATAAAAATAATAGACACCTGAGATTAAATCCTATATTTCTGATCTTAGGACAAAAACACAAGCACTTCCTCCTCTACGGATATCTATATCTCTCCTAATGACTGTAAAATGTTCTATTTCTATCTCAGCATTCATAATGGAGCTGTCAAGCCGAGTTCCTGAGAAAAATAACACCCCGGCGTTACTTGTGCTGACAAGTAGTCAAATTTCTCTTTCTCACGACTAAGAATCATTATGTTGAGATGAAGAACCGTGCAGTCCATATCTGATGCAGGACTCGAGCTGATGGTCCATATCTGAACCATCAGCTTGAAAGGACAATTTGTCGACACGCGGGTAACGTTCTGAATCCACAAGCATTGTTTTCTTCCAGCAGTGCTCTGTAGCCTCCTGTGTCCAACTACCAGCCTCCCCCTCCTCCGTTCTCTGTGTCACGCTAGGTCTGCCATCCGTTTGGCTGCAGTTAGGGCCCCTGTCAGTGTTGTCATCTGGTGTCCCAGGATTCGACCGGCAGAAGCAGCAGACATGTGGGGGATTGGGGGGTGGGATGTCATAACTAAAGCCTTTGGTTTTTATCCTCTTGCATTTTCCTACACAGTCCTATGACAACCATTACCCAACGCAACTTTCCTGCCGCCATCTTCTTTGTTTAGAGAGAACAATGAGCCTGAAACTTGGATTAATTGCTCTCTATCTGCACCGCTGCCATTGACTAAGAACAAGACAGCAGCAAAAGAAAAAAAAAACACGCAACTCGGTGTAAATGCCAACGGGAAATATAATTAGTTAAGCAAAAAATTGAAGTAAAACAAATACATCACACTCCGGAATACTATGTGCACGGTAGAATGTGTATAAGAGATGGGGTCCGCACACCACTGGTACAAAAGACTATCTTTATTATTAGTAAGACAACGTTTCGATCTTCAAGATCTTCATCAGGTCATTGATGACCTGATAATAATAAAGATTATCCGCTGAAGTCTATTTTAGCCCAGCACCCAGTCGATGTGCGCATTCTATGTTTACTCTACAGTGTAGAATGTGGGACAGGACGCAGCAAGCTGTTAAGTACTCAGTCTTAATGGCCGGCCCTTCGAGAGCAGCGGTAGAAGATAAAGGTACAATGAGTGAATGAGCCTGAAACGTGTAACTTAATTGCTCTCTTCTAACCTAGTACATCATAGCTGGCAAACAACCGACAGCATCAAAAAAGCCACCCAGTGTAAATACAAGCAGTCAAGCTAAGCTAAAAAAAACACGTAAAATGGTTGTACATCATCACCCTTAATCCACAGGAAACAGGAAAATGTTCCGCACCAGGACGCAGTCCTCTGCCAGCTTCCCCACCGTTAATCCCTTATTGAACATGCACAAGTGTGTTTGATTCATTCTGTAGGTGACACGCGTGGACCCACAGTAGAGCACAGTACAGAAACATTAGCATAACGATGATCAAATGAGCCTATTTTGATGCTGGAAAAACGTGGATCATGGGTTCACCAACCTTACTTGGCAAATGAAAGGTCCCATTTTAATTATCTATATAGCGCATGGTCTGGTCTCCAGTGCCTGTGCGTGCGGCATAGGGTATAGCAAGGACGTGTAGGGCATGTGCGTCGTTATGCCATTTAATTCCTCGTCGCACTTGTTTCTGTGTGTGTGTGTTTCACAGAAGTGTGTGTGTGTGTGTGTGAATGAATGAATGAATGAATGAATGAATGAATGAATGAATGAATGAATGAATGAATGAATGAGTTTATTTTCGTGTCTGGCTGCCTTTCGCAGCCCATCCCACACGAGATTATTCAGACACATTATACATCATCATTTCCAGTGTCATCACGCTGACATCAAATGTCATCACGCTGACATGTGTGTGTGTGTGTGTGTGTGTGTGTGTGTGTGTGTGTGTGTGTGTGTGTGTGTGTGTGTGTGTGTGTGTGTGTGTGTGTGTGTGTGTGTGTGTGGGCACACATAGTGCTATTGTACTGTATCTCACTGGCTCACCTGCCGGTGAGGAGCCCCCACCAGGACATTGACAGTAGAAAGCCTCCGTCCTGCTACGTTTGTACTCCAGCCAACAACACTCCCCCACTGACAGGCACTGCTCCAGCCCCAAGGAGGTTTATGCAGTGACAAATATCACCCTTGAATTCCTGTCCCGGCTTCCCTACGCTGAATATGGCCAATGGGCTCTATATACACAGCTGGGATTTCTACTTCCTTCACGTACGTGTTGGGCAGGTATACCACTGCGTCACACAAACACACTTGGATTCAGAGGTTATAATGCTGACAGGTGTCTGTTGGTATGATGACTTACATGAGGAATATCTTGACAATGTTGTGCCGTGTTGCAAGGCAAACCCCTCAACAACTAAAGTCGTGAAAAACTCCACGGTAGCTCTAGCAAAAACATAAACTCAAAACATGATACTGTATTTGAGGTATATGACATATGTGCAGGAAGACCATTGTTTTACGTAAGTGATGTCCTTTGAATTCAATTATCCATATAGGGAGCTGGCCTGTTCTGACAACACAACATTCCATGGGGCATGCTTGACACAGAACTTATACTGTATAGCAGAGGTTTTCAAACAGTGGTCCCTGAGAGGGTTCCAGGTGGTCCCCAGCTAAATGATGGTTGGTTAACCATCATTTAGCTGGAGACATCTGGTTAACCAGTTAGTTAACCAGATGTAACTCTTTGAGAGCGTAAAATTGAAACCAAAAGTACACAACTAGAGAATGTAGAAAATGAATGGTAATTTTGGTCTGTATGTTTTGTGTGTTTTGTTTCCCAAATCCAGCCTGGAATTGTGGACAAAAGCAAACGCAATGTTTAGTATTAGTTCACCCTTTAGTTCACCCGACCATGTTCTCTTCTCATTTGAAGAGCACAGAGCTACTGGCATGCGCAAATAGCGCATGTGTGTGTGAGACAGACAGACAGACAGACAGACAGACAGACAGACAGACAGACAGACAGACAGACAGACAGACAGACAGACAGACAGACAGACAGACAGACAGACAGACAGAGAGCATGTTACCTTGTACAGCCTGGAGTTTGTAGGTCTGTATGATGATGCAGAGCTGCAGCACCAGTTGTGGAGCACTCTCCAGGAAGGTGGCCAGCAGGTGGAGCATGCTGACGTCAGCAAACTCGTACACCATCCTCCAGTAGTAGCGCCAGCGCTCCGTCTCAGCACTCCGACGACTGCGGATGCCCAGGTAGATGGTGTGAAAGTACCTGGATGGAAACAGGATGGAACGATGTTAACACGAAGCCCAAATTGTGCCCGACGGCAATGACACGCATGGTGCAGTTATGCCACAGCTCCCTCCATCACTAAGAAACAAAGAGTAGTGTTTAGTTTGTCTCTCCTATGAAATATAGAACTTTTACCAGTGGCGTTTCTAAGCAATTTGGAGCCCCAGGCAAGATTTTCCCTGGGCCCCCTCCCCTCCCCTCCATGGAACCCCCCCTTACCAAATGGACCTGTAAAGGGTCCATTTGCTAAGGCCCCCCCACCCACCCGCCCCACACACACACACACTCTCTCTTGGCGACCCAGGCAACAGCATAGTCTGCCTAATGGCAAAAATGACCCTGAGTTTTACGTAATGAGTTGCACGAAATAAACAAAAGATGATGACAAAGGCAAGGCTGAAACATGTCTCTCTTTGTCCACTGCTGGGAACCAATTCTACATCAGCCAAAATGAGTCTGAACAGTTTGAGTTACATCAGAATTTTCCCGAAATGAAAATTTTCTGTTTGTTTTTACATTTGAGACACAATTTTAAATTATTTAAAGAAGATTTTATGGCCTCTCTCTCTCTCTCTCTCTCTCTCTCTCTCTCTGACAGAGAGAGATTGCAACTGAACTGAAAGTAACAGCCTTGCTGTCCTGCAGTAAAGAGGTAGATTACTGCAGGCTTCATGGGAAACTGCCAGTCAGGGGATAAATCTATCTATCGCTCAACCAAGACAGAATGCGCCTTTGGCCAGAGGATTTTGGGTTTGTTGTATATTCTCTTACAGATTTGTTAAAGTCATATTTTAATCATGAAAATAAGCTCTGTGGCTGCAGCTTTAAGGACAGTCAGCTATAGAATGAGAGAGAAGTCAGCAGTTCTGTGTCTTCTTCAAGGACACTTGAATTCAGAGCCACTTTATCGCCACATAAGATGTGTGTCAATTACTGTAACAAGGCAATACTGTACTATGGTACGCTACAGTGGTTCCCAAAGTGGGGTCCTGTAACCACCAGGGTCCCTAGCTTAATGATAGTTTGGAACCAAATGGTCCCTTTGTGCGTCTGTAACTCTGAAAGTGTACAAACCTACCTAACCTAACCCTAACCCTGGGCCCCAGAGATAGAAAAAATGCCTTGAAAAGCAATTCAAGGACCACCAAGAGCAATTCACCTATAGCTAAGACGCGATCTCTCCCACTTAGACACTTCCACTTGGACACAACACACTACAGCACCAGGGGTGGACTGACAGTCTGGCATACAGGGCATTTTCCCGGTGGGCCGACCCCCCCGGGGGCCGTTAATGTCGTGTTTTAATTTAAAAAAAAAAAAAGAATAATAAAAAAAAAAAATCTGCACAAAACCGGCCCACGAATCAGTGCTGGCGGCCCTCTGTCCTCTTCAAATGAGACTGCCTATTGCAGGGTTTTTATAGTTAACTAAAACTAACTAACTAATTTTAGTTAGCCCGAGCCCCAGAGCCCCTTATGTCTTAAATTCTCATGGGGGCTCAGGCCCCGGAGCCCCACAAAGATTGCAACGCTAATTATAAGGGTCTTCAGAGGGCCGCTCTGAGACAAAATTGCCCGGTACGTTTTGAGCTCCCAGTCCACCCCTGTACAGCACCATTCCAAAGTATGTTGTAAATATCATGGATTTTACACGTTAAATACTGGTTCATTGGAAACAGGTCTTCAAATCTGTCAACAAGGTCTGCCATAGCACTGGAAAAAAATATTTCCTGCATGCCGCTGCCCTTCTCTCTGTCCCTCTTTCCTGTCTGTCTTCACTGTGACTGAAGGCATAAAGGCATGAAAGCCAATACAAATATTAAAATCAAATTAACATATAGGAAACTTGGTGGAGGTGTTTGTCTAATCTAGAGCACTCTAGAGACAGAGTACTGACATTCCCGTTCACTTCATAAGGCCATTCTAACGGCAGCCTCCATGGCATGCTCGCACTATGGGGAAGGCATGGTAGTGGGGTTTCGTCTCCATGTTAAATGTAGATGTCATTTACAACTCTTGTAAAAGTTTCACTTTCAGTCCTAATTTGTTGATGAGGGTCTATAGAACCATTTTGGTTCGAGTGGCCCGTGCACAAATGACATAATTGGCCTGTAGGGGGCGTAACAAGGTGCCAACCCTATCAAAACATGTAAACTGTTGTAACTATTGATCAAATTGTTCAATCTGTACATATGGGATATCTATGAATTCACAATCAGGTGTAGCATTTGCTACCTAAACCTAATATATAATAAAATATATTTTTTCATCCATTATTGGTGTATATCCACAAAAATAGCAAGCAAAACAAGCTAAAATTAGCTAAGACCGAAGTGAGTTTCCATCTCCATGTTAAATTTAGTTGTCGTTTACAACTTTAAAAGTTTAACTTTCAGTACTAAATTCTAGGTGAGGTCTACAGAACCATTTTGGTTAGAGTGGCCAGCACGCAGATAAAGATTATTAGGGGGCCTTCCAAAATATGATATATGACTGTCAACTTATCCAATCTGAACATATGACATATGTATGAATTCACATTCAGAAGTAGTATTTAGTCATTTAGACCATATTACCCCCCCCCCCCCCTCCCCGCTCCCCACCCCCCCCCCCCCCTCCCCGCTCCCCACCCCCACAAACTGGTGTATATCCACAAAAATAGCACGTAGTCCAGTCTCTATGTGCAGTATTTTGATGATAATAGCGTGAATTTTGAAACACAGTTGGAGCATGTCATTAGGAGCATTGTTGGCTATGGCACCATCACAGATTTGTCCCTTGGTAATCCTGACAGCTATTTTCTAAAATCTCAATTCTAGTAAATAGTCCCACATTGTCAATGATGAGGAATTCAGTGGTACTATTTACATTTGTCCTGTGACCATGGTAGATATTTCTCATAATGGCCACCACCTGCTGATATTTTAACAGTAATTACAATTCTCTGATCCTGATTCTGGTAACTAATCCTACGTTTTCAAGGACGAGGTCTAAAGGATGAGGTGGGGTGAGGGCTTCCAGCCAGAGTTTCTCCTCACTTCTTATGGCCTCAGTGTTCTGGGGCTATGTCAACTATGTCAATGCCATTGTCTTTGCTGAAGGTTTCTTTCAAAGTCTCTAGCTCAGCCCTGCAAGGTCCAACCCAGACTTGTGCAGATGGCTGCTGGCTCATCTGGCGGCCCCAGTTTGTGTGATTAGGTGGGGTTGACTGCCGCAATCAGGATTAGGGGCTTGACCCTTTCAAACTGTGGCAGTCTCGCAAAGTGTCTGCATTTGCTTTGGAGGCTACAGTATATAGAGGAGACAGTTGCTCTCCAGCACCAGGTGTCATGAGGTGAAGGCTCCTTCAATTGACATGATAGGGACAATGAGAATGACACTAAGGCCACTCCAGTGTATGCACATCCTGCCTGATAGTTATGAGGGCAGATCTTCAGGTGTTCTGTTGAGTCTTCATGGGGAGAAGCATTATGCATTCCGAACCATCTTCAAGAAGGACATGAGAGTCGAAAAGAATGGTCACCATGGTGCAATATGTAACTACTTTGAGTATGACTATTTTCCTGTCAACTAGCTTGTGTGTGAAAGTACAGAACTTCAGCAGTGGTTTTCACAAGACAGCTTTTACTGTATGGATCTGGGTGGGGATCTGGCTAGAAGTACACAGACTGGTGTTGGATCTGGATGGGGATCTGGCTAGAAGTACACAGACTGGTGTTGGATCTGGATGGGGATCTGGCTAGAAGTACCCAGACTGGTGTTGGATCTGGGTGGGGATCTGGTTAGAAGTACACAGACTGGTGTTGGATCTGGATGGGGATCTGGCTAGAAGTACACAGACTGGTGTTGGATCTGGATGGGGATCTGGCTAGAAGTACACAGACTGGTGTTGGATCTGGCTAGAAGTACACAGACTGGTGTTGGATCTGGCTAGAAGTACACAGACTGGTGTTGGATCTGGATGGGGATCTGGCTAGAAGTACACAGACTGGTGTTGGATCTGGATGGGGATCTGGCTAGAAATACACAGACTGGTGTTGGATCTGGATGGGGATCTGGTTAGAAGTACACAGACTGGTGTTGGATCTGGATGGGGATCTGGCTAGAAGTACACAGACTGGTGTTGGATCTGGATGGGGATCTGGCTAGAAGTACACAGACTGGTGTTGGATCTGGCTAGAAATACACAGACTGGTGTTGGATCTGGATGGGGATCTGGCTAGAAGTACACAGACTGGTGTTGGATCTGGATGGGGATCTGGCTAGAAATACACAGACTGGTGTTGGATCTGGATGGGGATCTGGTTAGAAGTACACAGACTGGTGTTGGAACTGGATGGGGATCTGGCTAGAAGTACACAGACTGGTGTTGGATCTGGATGGGGATCTGGTTAGAAGTACAGAGACTGGTGTTGGATCTGGATGGGGATCTGGTTAGAAGTACAGAGACTGGTGTTCTGACCTCACTGGGTACTGGTCAATCGGGTAGAGCTGGTTTGAGTTGGAGTGAGTACTGAGTAGTGAGTAGAGTATGTCAGCTGATTTCATGGGCTCACTTGATTTTCACATATAGGGTAGAAGACATGAATTTACTGCCTACATCAATACATCAATATTACACATTTTGATGATTTGACTATTATCTAGCATTTTATAAAAAAAAAAATCATAATCCTTGAAAACGTTTTGTCATCAGAATCAAAATTGTATGTTGTAGAAGCTGAATTGGTAAGATAACAGCAGCTGTCATCACAGACCCATAGCCAAAACAATTCCTTATGGCAGGCTTTAACTTTGTGCCAAATGTCATGCTTTCATTGAAAGGTGCACAATTTTCACACATAGAGGCTGGGCTATAAGTGGGTATGTCTAACTTTAGTCCCCCCAATACTGTTGTTGTTTCTATTTATTTACAATTCATACCATTACTCATTCATGATAATATAGGTAGGCACTAACTTCATCCTTCTAGGTTCAACAGAATTTAAATTAGGTGCCCTTTGAAGTAATTTGATGTACATGGGCGTCCATTTTTTCCATATCATATTCCAAACATTAATATTTGAAATCCAGTTAATTCCTGGGTTAGTATTGACTTGACATAGTAAAAGAAAACAAAGAAAAAACAGCAATTGTGAGAAAATAAAGACTTTTAAGAAAAACAAAAATCCGATTTTGGCCAATTTTGAAATTGGGCAAAAAATGCATATTTTTTTCATCTGCAGATGGGCCACTCGAACTAAAATTGTTCTATAGGTCATCATCTACAAATTAGAAGTGAAAGTCAAACTTTTACAAGAGTTGTAAATGACGGTGTGTCGTGGGACCCCACTATGGTGGGTCAAACACATTACCACAGTGAATGGATCTAATGGAATCCAGCGGACAGACAACGTGTGAACAACCATTGTGCAATAATGACTATTTGCAGACAAATGCAGCCAAACGAAAGAAAACATGTCACAGGTTATTTTCTTACGGTTTGTTTTATGATTTGTAAACGATATAATTATATTTACGACTTGAAAGAGCAGAATAGTCCCTCCTCATTCACATACTGTTAAGAACTAAAATTCTCACGATAGGAGGCGCAGGCTGCGAGACTATCTGGGTGCTCTTTTTAAGTAGGCAAAGGCATTGGACTCGGGCAACAGTCCAGCTTTAATGGCTTTAAATACCTTTATTTGTTTGTTTTTTAATAATAGCACATCATACACATTACAGAGATGATAGTTGTCACTGAACTATAGTTCAAAACACTTGTTGTCATGTTATATATACACCTAAAATTGTCGATATTTGCGGCGCCCTCGTTCAAAATAATATATTCCAAACCCCAGTTTCACTAGCTTGACTCCATGAGTTCACGTGACTGAGCCTTGGCCTATCAGAGCCTTGTCTCTAGATGGCACTGTGGCCTATGGAGTAACGCAATACTTTAAGGCGCAGGTCTAATCCATGTCATGCTTATCTGTGATTGGACCAAAGCAATTTGGGGAGGGGCTTAGCTATAGGTAAGCCAAAACCCTTAGAGAGAGAGTTAGGTACCATAGACTCCTGTTGTAAGAATAGATTCTGTGGATTATGTGGAAGTTCTAATCTTTGGAAGCCCATAGCACAGTGTGTCGTAACTCTCTCTCTCTGTATGGTTCTGGTGGCCCCAGTCTGCACAGCGGTGGGCAGATACTTTATTCCTCTACCACCCAGACACTGATTTTGTAGTTTCTAATATTCCCCAAATATTGACTGAACTGTCCAAAATCGCAGGAAACAACACATTAATTCACTTACAGTATAATGCAAGCTTCACAAATATTTAACAACCTGACAAATATCAGTAACGTTTCTCAGGCAGTGTAGTTTTTTTCCCCTCTTCTCCAATGTCCGTGATTGGAATATTGATTTGGTGTTGATGCTACATAGCAGAGACTTTACATCAGTTTTACAGAAAAGTCCTTCATCTGATATACTACTTGTATTACACAGCGACGGCTGTGTACTCATCCACCGCCGACTCTGAAATGCACAGTTCATAAAAACCAAATAGCAACACAAAACTTAATTTGAAGACCAGGCGATGGCAGCCATTTGCGAGGTAGCGGCTTAATTTGTTGATGCAAAAACAAGACAATGGGGAAATTGCAGAGCCAGCTGGAAGCGCAGTCGAGTCATGGCATGCTCACTTTTCATTATGTTTAAGAGCATTGGACTGTGCTCAGAGCAGTAATTTCCTCAGTGTCATGCAAGAAAAGCCATGGAAATGTAATGTTCAAAGTGAAGTCCGTGTGCAGGAGGAGGAGAGTCCAGTGATGAATCTACTGTACCTCAAACAGTCCACCATGAGCACATAGAACAATGAATCTATACGCTACCTGAAACAGACCACCCTGAGCACATAGAACGATGAATCTATACTCTACTTAAAACAGTCCACCATGAGCACATAGAACAATGAATCTATACGCTACCTGAAACAGACCACCCTGAGCACATAGAACAATGACTCTATACTACAACGTATACCTGGAACACGCCACCATGAGCACATAAAACAATAAAGATACTCTATGGTACCAGAAACAGACCACCAAGAGCACATAATGCTAAATAAGCTTCCTGATACTACTGTTAATGTGTCTGGCACACTAGTCCATTGTAAAGCCCTGGTAACTAGAACAATTACCGTATTTTCCGCACTATAAAGCACACCGGATTATAAAGCGCACCGGATTATAAGGCGCACCTATTAAAACTGTTTTCATATATAAGGCGCACTGGATTATAAGGCGCAGAGAATAGAAGCTACTACAGTTAACATAGAATAGAAGCTACTGCAGTCGAACGATCCATATATAAGGCGCACTGGATTATAAGGCGCAGTGTGGATTTTTGAGAAAATTAAAGGCTTTTAGGTGCGCCTTATAGTCCGGAAAATACGGTATTCACATTCGCCAAATAAGTGTGCGCGTGCGTGCGTGTGTGAACTACTGTATATGCTAAAAAATGTTAGTATCCAGGGAGCCAGTGGAAAGAAATCAAACGTTGTGTGTCAGTTAACGCAGACAGATTAGCAATAATTGCCAAAATAATAGCTGGCTTGATAACTGTAATTACATGCTTACAAGCTGGGCAAGAAAGGGAAAGAAGTCACACCTGTGTGAAGTGGAGCAACTATTGCAACTATACAGGGAACTTCTCCATGGGTTAGTCTATAGCAGCCAATTACAATGTCACATCCCCATTGTAATGTCTAGTAATTTGGAGCCCCAATTGTGGCGCCCCATGCCATGTGGTGCCCCATGTGGATGTAAATGGTATTGCTTTTGGCTCTGTGTTGATGAAACAACACCCAAGGTGTGATTCAAATCTGGAGTGGATTGGACAATCGCTTTTGTATTTGTGGTGTTCCCTGTGGATGACGATACGATACGACTCCCTGTGGACGAACGATACAGACAAATGATCAGATTTCTGACTGTGCTGTTTTAATTGGATAGGGCCAGAGATCACGCATGCTATTTGTTGTGAGATTTGAAGAAAATAAAATATGTCAGAAAATCTATCCTGATGCAAATGGGCGTGGCCTATATGGGGAGATGAAGCATGACCCTACTGAAGAATTGAAGAGGAAAATAACGACTTACGGTTCAAGACTTATAGGGCAAAACATAAAGTGGGCTGTTATATTGCCACCATGAGGCCGGTCATTATATATATAATAGATATAAAATATAATATATGATTATTATAAGTTAATTAATTTTAGAAATGATTATAAACCTCACCTCCAAGTATACCCTTACGGTCTCAGAGGAGGAAATCGTTGAATGTGAGTCTTCTGTGTTTTCCCCATTCAAGTGACTCTGATTTGTCAGTCACATGAAAAATGAATGGTGCGGATCAATATAAGCTAGTATAAGATTGATTTTTGACATAGAATTAAATAAATAATAAATATGGCCGTGTGGATTTGTATCTGCAACAGCCGTCTGTTCGTATCTAAGACTAAATATTGAGAAAATGGCAGTCCAAATCAGATCTAACTTGGCCAATCCATAATGGAACCACAGTCGGTGTGCGGCAAAAAAAACAAACAAACACTAATCAGATATGAACCACACACCTGAATATGTGGTTTGAAATGTAATTTAAATGTGATTTATAAACATGTGTCTCAGTCTGGGCACTTGGACAATAGTCTCACATAGTCACATAATTGATATCTCCACCTAATAAGTTAAATGTAATCACAGCCAGTGAAAGAAACCAAACAACCAACCAACCTGTTTTTTGTTTTTAAGACATGGATTACTGCCTTTATGGCACCAAATGAATGCCCTCTGCCCAGATTTGGAAGAACCACCTATGTCCTAGCTCTCACTATTTTTTGTTATCACACAGCTCTAACCCAGGGGTTTTCAACCTTTTTGATACCAGGGCCCACCATTTATTTGGCATTCGAGCCACGGACCACCATCTGAGGACATTTTATTCCCTCAGACCCCAAAACTAAAGATCTATTTTGCCTGTGTCCACAATTCCAGGCTGGATTTGGCAAAATGACCATTAATCTTCTACATTCTCTAGTTGTGTAGACTTGGGATAATTCACAAGATGAATATCTTAACTCTTGAGTGTAAAAATGAAACCAAATGGACCCGCAAGGGTCCATTTTTACGCTCTCAAGAGTTACTTCTGGTTAACCAGCTTAGCTGGGGACCACCTGGAACCACTGGTGGTCCCCGGACCACTGGTTGAAAACCCCTGCTCTAACCCATTATATAATAGAATATAACATTACAAGATCAGTTTGTCGTATGGCCACGTCATTCACCAAAAATACCCGATCTACAAGCTCATAATGCGTCGCACAGTTCTGCTATGTTCCTGTGTACATCACCGTGTAGTGTACATGATTGTTTACAACATTACTCACACCTACAGCATGTTGTTACATCGTTGCCACAGCAACCGATGCAGATATGGGTCGCAGACATCTGAATACTCAAATTTGATGTGATCACCCCACCCCTGCAGCCTGAACAAAAACCTAAATGCTGCCGCATTCTAATTACAAGTGACAGCTGTCTGCATTGTCATATTACAATTGACAGCTAGCTAGTTAGCCCATCTGGCCTCGCTATCTTCCCTGCACTCAGCTCAACACGCCTTTGACGACACAAAATGACATTTTCTAGCATTGGGAAATATCTCACTATCCATCCCAAGTTGCAAAGCAAGCATGTAATGCAGGTTACTACAGCTGCAGTCAGTGAAACCTTTTAGAGGTACACTGAAAGCCAAAGCACAGTACACCTTTGGAGATATTGAGCCTCACGATTTGGGGGCATAAACAATGACCTCAGCACCAGGGGCTCCATTTTCGTTACATGCTAAATCCCTTATCCCAAATCCCTTATTTTGTTTTTACTTTTTTGAAAAACTTTTTGGAATATTTCAACATGTCAATCTATTAACACGTTGTGAGCTTGTAGACTGGCACGAGGAACTACTGAAAAAAAGTTTTTTTAAATAGTTTGAAAAGGCAAAAATAGTTAAGGGATAAGGGGTTTAGTGGTAACGAAAATGGAGCCCCTCATGCATAATTAGTGCAAACAACCAAATTGTTACAAAAAAAAAGACTTTGTTCCGTTTGGTTCCATTTGATTACTCTCAGAGTTACAGACACACCTGGTTTAGCCACTGGTTTTGGGGGTGACCATGACAGTGTTTTTTCAGAAGAGAGGAAGAGAAGAGATAGACAATAATTTGTCAAAGACAAGATTGGAGAAAGACAAACAAATCATCCTATAAAAGGTTGTGTTTCAATGTGTGGTGGTGAGCTGCTATTTTATCCCCAGAAATGGGATGCTTGAGTTCAAGTGGGTCAAGGAGGTTACACTTCAGAGACAGTAGATTCCAGAGCCTTTTAGTGGGAGAGTTCTGATATTCATGTACCCGGAACAGCCCGGTCACGTGGTTCCTCACGTGACTATGCAGAGCCTCTATGTCTATGCTGACTAATTGGAGTTGAAAATACAGTGTTTTCAGCGAGAATGGCGCAAAATAAGAGCTATTTCAGGTACGTATGAAAAACGACAACTGTATTTGTTCAGTCACAACTAAAGTCTCTGTAATGTTTATGTTGAACAACTAAAATAAAGGGATTTAAAGTCAATGAAGCTGTACTATTGCCTGAGTCCAAAGCATTTCTGCCTAATACTACCTACTGCTACTCCAACTTCCCAGACAGTCTCATGAGATACCCCGTATCGCAAGAATGTCGGTTCTTAACAGTTTGTGTATGGGGTGCTATTGGAGACACTAATATTCTGTTCTCTCAATGAGTCAATACAGGTAATTATTTAGTAGTACATGGCTTGAATGGCGCACCGCTCCGCTCTATATTGGACCGCTGCATAATCAAGGTCCCCAAAGTGCAAACAGCTGTGTTCATATCAATCCGCTGTGCGCTTCCGCATTTAGCTCCAGCACGCCGTTAGCGGGTCCATTTTGTTAGCTACATATTTGGTTGTTTACATGCCGTTGCCGTCACCCTCTCAAGGACCACTGGTGGTCCTCGGCTCGGACCACTGGTTGAAAACCACTGACGTAAGCCATGTAATAAGCGGGATAACACCCTTCGAACCGGTGATTTGTTTCCTAATAACTGACCTCGGCTGCGCCTCGGTCAGTTATTAGGAAACAAATCACCGGCTCGCCGGGTGTTATCTCTTACATATTGTTTGCAAATCATATGACATATGTTTTCTTTAATTTGTCTGCGTGGATAATTGGATAATTTGTTCATGCCTTGCCTTTTGGTCCCTATTAAATTTGATTTCATTTATCAACCTCCGGTTTGAAAAACGTCAGCATTGGGCTCCTCCATGCTCCTCCAGGAGCGCAAGCGGCCGTGGACATAAGAGTGAACGGGAATATCAGAACTCTCCCACTAAAAGGCTCTGGTAGATTCAACTCTAAATGGTTAACGACACACAGGTGCAGCTGAATCGGAGTCTACTGTAAGGAATGATCCAAAACATTCCATTTCGACCGACTTGAATCCTACTCGACTTCTGAGCCTGCCAAGGGGCTCCGGTCTGACATTAGCCCTTAAAAATCCACTCATACGGCCATTTCTCTGCAATATTTTTCAAACCCAAATAACCAGGTGATAAATCCGGCGGCGGCTGGGCCAAGGTCGTAGCTTCTATTCAGCTGCATGTCTGCCTTCGGACATAAATGTCACACGGCTCCGTAAATTGTAGCCCACTAACGGCCCGGATCGATAGTACCAGATACACTACAAGAGTGTCCATTTTACACTCACATGTTAAGTGGTGAATATGGCCAAGCTATAAAAAGCATATGAGTGTTCATGACCTGCCCTCTCACTCTCGCTCTCTCTCTCTCTCTCTCTCGCTCCCTCTCTCTCTCTGGCATCCATGCATCACTTCTGTCTCACTGTCCATTATTTCTCGATTATTCCTCTTTTTCTCTCTTGCCTGTGCTTTCATCTTTCAGGCGGACTTTGTTGAACGGTCACATCATACAAAGAAAACATTGTGCATTTTCAAAAAAAAAAAAAGAAAAAAAAGTAACTTCCCTCTGTCCTCCCTTCCCCCTGTTGAAGTCTAGCTGTTCTCCCGGTTCTATGTTCAGCGAGTTCTACAACCCTAAGGTAAGCAGGAAAAAGAACGCAGGGAACATAATTTAGAGCCTGAAGAACAGGGGGATGGCCTCCTTCACCCCCCCAACCCACTGCTCCCTGGTCTGTTCCCTCACTGTCCCTTGCAGGAGAGCAATTTGACTGAACACAGCTTTGCTTTTTAGAGAAGTAGAGAGAAATAGAGAGAGAGAGAAGCGACAGAGCAGAGAAAAGGGCGAGTTTCTTAATAAAGGAGAAAGAAAGAGAGGCTCTCTCTTGACGGTGAGTGGCGGCGACAAGACGCAGGCCCTTGGAGAGAGACACACAGGTGCGTGCGTGCGCCCACTCACCATATATAAGGGTCGCTAAGAACCTTCGTAGTTGTAGGTCGTCCTTAAGGACTGCATGTCTCTAAGGTAAAAAGCCTCCCCTACTAGTGTGCACAAGTGCACACACACAAAACCATATAACAGGTAGGGTAACACTTTGTCCTATGCAACAGTATAGCACGAAGGCAGAGAAACAAAGTATCACCATCTCTGACTAAAAGCACTTCAAGGCAAATTATATCAATGGTAGAAAGATGCTATTTCAGGTCAGTGGAAACACAGGCCTGTGCTCATGCCACGGCGCCACGGGTGCATATCTTTGGTCCGATGTGAACAGTCCAACATGCAATAGACACCCCAAACCCCGACATAACCCTAAACGCCGGCGGCAGAAGCTTTTTTTTATCTCTGTTATTTTGCAACCCATTTCTTCTTCATTATTTTATGAAAAAGAATATGTAAGAATATGTAATCCTGAGCACTACACTTCCTCCGCCAACCTGGGGGGGTGAACAGCGGGCTAACCTTGTGCTTCCTTCTATGCATGAAGAGTTTCCCCAGTCGCACATAGCACATGGAACTAAGCAACACGTTATTCTAACTAGATCCTTTCCAATCCACCCAGGGGACGTGGTTTAGAGACAGGAGTACATGCATTGCATGTTTTTTTTGTGGGGGGATCTATTGTAGGGGACACAAGGATAAGAGATGGGGCACGCACACCACTGGTAACAAAAGACTATCTTTATTAATGGTAAGACAACATTTCGATCATCAAGATCTTCATCAGGTCATGGTCAACATACACACCATTTTTTTTCTTTTATAATATACAAGGGTACCCCCATTGTCCAATCAGTTCATCCTGTTGGTTACCCCTCCCATCACTGCAGGTGTGACCCGTCTAGTTCATCAACCCTAAGTGGGTAGGCGGAACTCATTGACTCCAAACGTTGTCTTATCATTAATAAAGATAGTCTTTTGTTACCAGTGGTGTGCGGGCCCCATCTCTTATCCACTGAAGTTCATTTTAGCCCAGCACCCACTCACCCAGTGCGTTTTCTATGTTTACTGGCCACGCATGTGTCTTACCCAGCAACACATATCTTAAAGGTAACAAAGGCATTTTTTTTTTTTTTTTTTTTTTTTTTTTACAAAATCAAGATAGATACAGTATAGCTACTGTATATTTTTGCACCTGGGCAGGTGGGACTAGCACTCCTCAGTTTGAATTATATTTCCCTCAGCCTAAAGTTGTGATTGTTTGTTTGCTGTGACTTTAGAATCTATTTGAACTTCCCCTCAGAAATAAAACCTCAACACAGAAGTTCCAAACTAATATCTACTCAGTGATATTAGTCTGATCCATGCCAGGCTAATCTTAACCGGCAACCCATGTCGCCAAGTCATGTGACAACATTCTGTTCCTGAACATGTTTTGGACCTGTAGTTCTTTACTTGTAAATACATCTAATACCTCTAAAGCTTAAGGTGGGAGTCGGGATGTTGCGAATCCTTTAATTGCGTGCTGTAGGGTGGGTGATTTAAGCAGTCACACCTGGCCTGAGTCAAATTAATTAGTCTCAGAGCTGGGTGTGATGACACACCTGTTGTGCATCAAGCTAATCGATGCTCAAGGGATACGTCGGTACAGCCATCCCTGTGCACACATTCAAAGAGACAGATCCTCTGTTATGACATCTGCTTGTTTTTGCTCTGTATTCCCGCGTGGTTACGGCAGGGTTACAACTTGGGCATGGAAAGCAATGTGATGTGTTGCATGGAAATAAAGACCACTTTGAACTAAGGACCTTGGCTGTCAACTGTTCTTCTACAGGGGCGGATCTAGGCATGGGGGGGCAATGCCCCCCTAAATACCCAGTCTGCCCCGCCCAAACACGATGCCATGCAAAACAACCCAAGATATTTCAAATTAAAGTGCTTATATTTAAAATGATTTGAAACGCTACTACTGCTACTAACTAAGCTGTGTCACCACTAAACCAACAGCATTTCATCATTGAAAACAGAAAACTCTCTGAGACTCAGACCTTTAGCTTTATGCATGCTGCGTGTCTGATGTTATTATTGCTTTACTTGACCAATAAAAGTCCTGTAACCGAAAATGGTATGGGTGCGGCTTTATCGCCCGTGGCGCGAAGCGACGTGGGTGGTGAAGCTGCCCCCATACCATTTTCTCTTGCCCCTCCAACATGTTCTCTTGCCCCCCCAAATGGGACATGTTACATTCGCCCCTGTTCTTCTATACAACTGATATGAGCATGTCACTTGAGGATAACTTGCCTACACTAAAGCCTAAACTTAGTGGCATCGAAACATACACCAATGTGACATCACTAATCACAGACAACATGTTCTAGATGCTAAACAGAAGGTGACATAATGACATAGTTCAATGTTGAAAATGAGTAGTATATCCACAATTCCCCTTTAAGTATGACTTAAGTGCAAAATGGCCTCCGGGTGAATATGGAAAATGACTAAACTAGGCTTGCATGGGCACATCATGACACATACTGTACAGTCAGAAGAGTAGCCACATGCATAATGGGCCATAATACAGATATGACTGTAAGGTCACATGAATAAATACTGTAAGCACCTACTGTATATGGGACCAAACATAGTCGCACAAAAATAGCAGACCTAGATTTTTGTGACAGTGTACTAGTGGTTTAGTATTGTATAACAAAGCAAGCCATTCATTTACATTACAAAACAACGAGGCAAACGGACAGAGGTGAGGTGTGGAGACACAACCATTTGCAAATAGCAATAAAGGAAATGAATAGTTTTATTTAATGCAGAGTAGGCCATCCCACAAATAATACAGAAGAGACAGATTGCAGTAGTTATACAGCTCACACACACATTTACATGATTGGATTTAAAAGGTATTTAACATTCTTCCATCGGCTAAAGTGCTCCTCATTAACACACTCAGTTTCGTTATCCAACTCAAATCAATGTATGATTAGATTTATTTAATAGCATATATACCGGTACAATCCTTTAAGTCTCTGGGGTGCCACCCTGCCTTGACCAAAAAATACTGGCTACCACTATACATTCTGATTCATATTGGCTTATCCCTGGCCTCTACCTCTTCATTAGCAGTCTATAAAAATATAATATTACAACGTTGACTTCACTGCAGCAGCACAAAGGCTGTCTGCTGCCACCGATCCCCTGTGCAAAGTGAAGAGAATTGGCATTTCTCCACAAGCCAAAGCAAAATGACATTTCACAAAGTGAATTTATTATGACTTCTCTGTCTGTGGCCTACATTTCCCTGCATTTCTCTCTCTCTCTCTCTCTCTCTCTCTCTCTCTCTCTATGTATCGGTCTCTCGTCCTCCGTCTTTCGGTCTCTCACACACTTTCTTCTCGCGCTCCCTCTCTTGCACTGTGAAATATCGCCAACACTTGGCAGTCATTTAGCAGCAGGCTAATGGGCTGTGAAATGAAGTTCCATTGTCGATAAAGGATTTGAAAATTAAATCTGGGCCAGGGGCATTAAGGGGACAGCCTTTTCATGGCCAGATGCACCACGCACATCTCTACGAGCGTGTCCAGCGCGCATGCATGCAGCTTTTGTTGGGTGCGTGTGTGCGTGCAGTTTTCCTTGCAGTTCTACAGTATGCCTACTTATGAGGACCTCAGGTTAGGCTAAAGGTTATGGTCAATATGCAGAGTGGTGGAAGAAGTAGTGAAAAGTAAATATTCATTATGCAGAATGTAATTTAAAACGTATACTGTACAAATCCAAAAAAAAGCAAATATATACAAGCTGTAATTACTGGCCCTTGATTACCTATCCTTATTAGGCAGAAACTAAAGGCACACAACTCTATCTTTATTTGGATAGTACAGTGTGAATGACAGAAAGCAGGGGAGAGAGAGAGAGAGAGAGAGAGAGAGAGAGAGAGAGAGAGAGAGTGTGCAGTGCTGGTGCTGTACTGTACCTCAGTGCAATAAAAAATGAGGCCTCTCACTCAAAGTGTTTACAGAGGTTTTAAATAGAAATAGTAAAGAAATGGGTTGCTAGCTTTTTGTTATTTTATAAAATGCAATTAGCCGTGTTCCACACTACACAGGGAAGAAACCGTTCAAAGCCGCTTTCAACTGGGTTTAATGTAAAAGTGGAAATACATTATCCAGCTCTGTGAGGCGAGCGTGAGCAAGTGCCACTTTCAACGTACGACACATCTGCTCCATTTAGAAAAGCATAAGTGACTGCTTGGATGCTTGGACGTTTTGACATCTTATCCAGCTTGGCTGTATTCATCCTGTCACTCACGTTAAACACGGCAATACCCACCTCTGCTGCATGTGAAAGGATTTTTCTTTTCTTGTTTTTTTGGTATAGCTGGATTGATTATTGAATAGAATGAATTCACACAACACAACCTAAAAAAAAAAAAAAACATTCTTCTACTGAAGAGGAATGAGGAGTTCAAGTTTGAATAGTTTGACCGGACAGAATTCACAAGAAACATTATTTCACTTCGACTTTGAAATCGACAGTAAAAGTAATTCAGAACAAATTCTCACAATTTCAGATATTTTAATAAACTCAAGGTTGCTGAGCATGGAGATTAACTTTATGAGGCATTACTTATTGCATTTATGACAGTATTTTGGGCTACAAAGCTAAAAAGTGTGTGACTAATGTCCTCTGTGACTAATGTCCGGACGGACAGATGCATGCAAACGTGCGCGCACACGAGCTTGCACAAATGCATGCACACATACTGTACACTTACTGTACTCGAGAAGCCAAAAACAACAGCTATACCGCTTCCCACGCAATGTTCTTTTTACTGGAATCATTTATTTATAGAACAAATTATTGAATTGAAAATATCACAAGAAACAATGTAGACGTGGCCAGCCAACAGACAGTCCAGGCATTTGATCAATGTAATATTAACAATAATAACTGTAGATAACACTATGAGTCTGTGGTAAACAGTTTGTCTAAGGGTTAGTAAACCCTTTTCTGTAGATGTGTCCCTTGGCAATCAGGGGGTAATCGGCAGACAATAGCAACCACACATATACTGTACCTACTGTAGCAAACACTTGAAACCAACTTGAAACCACTTACTCATGATTAGCACTGATGGAGGAGTATGGGCTGTCGGCTAGTTGCTATTGGTCGGCACATTTACAGAGAGACAGATATTCCATTTACACCTGCCATTAAAATCTGTCTCCCTGCCCTGCATGCACATTCAAATCAGATTCAGCTTTTCCATAAAAAAGCACCATCGTAACACCAGCCTATCACATCCTGAAAACATTTACAGCCTTTGAGAGAACGAAGGCAAGCCACACACATTAGCAGGACCGACCTATCCATCATTTACTAGCACTGTACTGTCATTTACCAGATATAATTGACAAATTATCTGCTACTTGTAGTTCGTATTTGAATCCGCTCCTTTGAAACATTCCCTGCACCACGGCACTGCAATTACAACGCTCTTTATAAATAATGTCATCAAAATCTGTCTTCATTATTTTATTACCAGATAGTAACACAGAATAATTTGTCTTGTGAGGTTGGTGCATTACACTGAAAAACAAAAGTATTAAACATTGACATTAAACAGTATGATTTACTATGCCATGTATTATGCCCCTGCGCCTGATTCAGACACTATGGGTAGATGGGTACTATGGGTAGACAATAAATCAATATTAATTATTGTACTTTGTGAAAGTGTATTGCACAGGGTAGTTACATAGCATTCCACTTTTATGAATACATTAAAAAATAAATGCTTTGTTGTACTTGTATTGAGTGCACAACAAGTGCAATAACACAGAGGGTAGCAGCCCACTCCCTGTGAATAGTCCTACAGATCAGTGGTTCCCAAAGTGGGGTCCACGAGGGAGTTACCCAGGGGGTACCCACCAATTGGACCCGTATGGGTCTGTAACTCAGAGTGTACAGACATTTTGGTTCCACTTTGAGTTACACCTTAGGGTTAGTAAACTGTGTCACTGTGAGAGCCGCACAAATCTTCTCTAATGGAGGGTCTGTTTTGTAAAAAGAAATCGGGGCCCACGTGTCATTTTGGGGGTCTGTGACATGATATATACAGCATTTTGGGAACCAGATTATCCGTCAATTGAGGGGCAGTGGGCTTGTTTGTGGGCCCCAGTGCTTCTATAGGTACAGGTACATGTACAGTATTATGCAGTAGTGACTGGTAAATCAAGTAGCAAAGTGAGTTTAACGTTGTATAATGCAGTCGAATTGGACTTTTCTGTTTGGGCTGTCAAGACTAGAAAGTCCCTTTGTGCCACTCAGTAGGTGTTCACGCATACTGTAACTGCAGGGCATTATGTCACAAGCATACCCTCTAAGGAGCTGTTGAGTGGGAACCTTGCACAGTAATTATCAGTGTTGTGCAGTAACTAATTTTAGATTACACATTACTGTAATATTATTACTTTTGCTCCAAAAAGTAAAGTAACGAGATTACTCTGCAAAAAATGGGTAATAAGTAATGCATTACTTTGCAAGTAACGCCAAGTTACTTTTTTAAAATGAGCTTGTTGTTGCATGCAAAAATAGAACAGACTTACAAGCTATCGACAGGTACTGTAACAAGAGAGATGTGCACAGTTATGTACACTACAAATCACTTGCTGCTTTATTTTTATTTTGTTCTTTATTTTTAAATACAAGACCTCAACTGTCTTTGGAAACAATTGTGAAAAAGTTTAAAAAGTCAAAGAGACATATTTTGTTGGCTTTGTTTCCAGGTGCAGTTTGTGGGATTGGAGACTATTATTATTCCAATAAATTGGATTCAGTTCTAAAAAGAGCTCGCTAAACAGATTATGTTGTACATCACGGCACTGTTGAGAACTTGGGAAAGTAATAACGTAATATGTAATATATTACTCTTTGATTCCAGTAATAAGTAAAGTAATGATATTACTTTGTCTAAGGGGTAACGAGTAAAGTAAAGAAGTTACTTTCCTAAGTAATATTGACCAACCTTGCACAGTAATTATTATATCATGAATATGATAGTAAAAACAATCAATCCGCATTGAGAGATGGCAGATCTGTTATTTTCTACTTGTATGCGACACCCTTTCTATGATGAGGTAGTGCGATCGTGAAAACTGTACCTACGGTAGTTGAGATGGAGACATTATGAGGTTTCGGCCTGACAGCCAACGTTAGCCAACGATGTAACACAAACTCTATGCATCTATAAAGGGTTGATGTCACAGACCGTAGGCATCAGATGCTGAGAGTCTCAGGCCAGAGGAGTCGATCTCTGAACCAGGGGCGGATGTAACATTTCCCAACTGGGGGACAGGACAAAATGGTATGGGGCCATTTTCGGTTACAGGACTTTTATTAGGCAATTAAGCATCAATAATAACATCAGTTGTTGTTGAAGTTGCAACAGACACGCAGCATGCATAAAGCTAAAGGTCTGACTCAGAGAGTTTTCTGTTTGCAATGATGAAATGCTGCTTTCGTGATGCCATAACTGTAGTTAGTAGCAGTAGTAGTGTTTCAAATCATTTTAAATATAAGCACTTTAATTTGAAATATCTTGGGTTGTTTTGCATGCCATCACGTTTGGTGGGGCAGTCTGGGCATTTAGGGGGGCATTGCCCCCCCCCATGCCCAGATCCGGCCCTGCTCTGAACCAATGCACCTCTATCCTTTCAGTTTGTGTTCTCTCTTGCTCTGTCTCTTTCAGCATCTGTCTGTCTGTCTGTCCGTCTCTCTCTCTCTGTTTCTCTGTCTCTCTCTCTCTGTTTCTCTGTTTCTCTGTTTCTCTGTCTCTCTGTCTCTCTGTCTCTCTCTCTCTCTCTCTCTCTCTCTGTGCAACTATGGCAGGGTGAGATTAGACATGGCTCCCATACCCTGAGGACACAACTCAGCACAGCATCAATGCAATGTGACAGTGGCGAAGTACACACACACACACACACACACACACACACACACACACACACACACACACACACACACACACACACACACACACACACACACACACACACACACACACACACACACACACACACACACACACACACACACACTACAGTCCCTGCCAAAAGGAAGTACTGGTGAAGTAGAGTGGAAGGGCATTGTTTTATTCATCCACTTTTCTTTCTTTCTGCTTTTCTTTGGATACAGTGAGTACAGTTAGTAGTAGCCATTGTAGAAGTCACCAATCCTGCATTTATCCTTCGCTATAGCACTACAGAATGTTCCAATCGATTCCTCTCAGAGGCGCGGCAGACGTGCAGTCAACACACACTGCTATTGTACATTGTCTTAACACTGTCTAGGGGCTGGCTCTGCGCTGTTTGGATGTTACAATATCTGTTTCGAAAGGTTGCAAATGTGTGTGGCCGGGACCCAAATAGGCCAAAGTCACAGCAGACAATTAACATGATGAGACAGCAACAAACTAGAGCATGGGTGCGTGCTGCACTTGCCTGTGTGTGCACGCACACGCACACACACGCACACGCGCACACACACACACACACACACACACACGCGCGCGCACAAACACACACACACACGCACACACACACCATCGTGTAAAATGGTCAGCAGATGAGGATGAATCAAAATATGAAGAGCTCATCTTTATTGGAAGCTTCCAAGTAACGTAACTCAAACCACATTAACAATCCAAGAAAGACAGACAGACAGACAGACAGACAGACAGACAGACAGACAGACAGACAGACAGACAGACAGACAGACAGACAGACAGACAGACAGACAGACAGACAGACAGACAGACAGACAGACAGACACACACACACAGAGACACAAACATACAAGGAGAAGAAATACACACACTGACTGGCAGTCTGCTCTGATTGTCAAAGCAAACAGAGGAAGGAGAGAAAACAGAGGGGAAAAATAGGCTTTATATCATCATTCCACTGCCATTTCTATGGTAACCAATCAACTCAGCCAGAGCCTGCCTGCCTGCACTGGTCTGGATTAAAGATAAGGGACAAAAAAGATAGCAGGTAGAGGTGGAGAAATGCAGGAGACAATAGATCTAGCCTATAGGAAACTACGTACAAAACATGGTTAATTCCCCTGCACGTCCAGGGAATTGCCTTCTGGCAACAAGTCCACATCTCTAAACACCGCTGCTGTACGCAGCAATGCCCAAGTACTGTAATATTATTATATCACTATATATCACTATTGATCTGATCTTCATTGATTAGAATATTTCAGATCCAACAGATCTCACCCACTAAACACGCATGCAAACTGGACCCACACAGGCAGGGTAGCAGTGGGTGAATCTCCTGCAGTGTCAGGGTGAAAAGAAGTGGACCATAGCTTGTACTGTATCTGAGAAATGTGGTTGTCCACACCCTCACAATAGTGGTTAGCAGTGATAGTCAAGCAGTGCAGAAGGGGCGAAATGAATTGCCTTAGTGATCAAATAGACCTTTAGGTTTTAAGCCCTGCCTTCTTCCCAGTGTCCAACCATGGTGTGGACACTTTCCATCCAGGCTCATACATTGCATTGTAAATAATCATGGACATTACACATTAAAATACATTACATACATTTTTTTTTTTTGGAACCAGTCCATCACATGTTGGGCTTAGCTAAAGGTCTGTTGGAGGAAGAGGGTGAAAAAACATGGGTGGGTACTGTACATCTTTAATCTTTAATTCCTTCCAATTGTACCTCCATGTTTTATGACTACTTATGGAAAACATGTGGACCAGTATAGCAAAAGCTAAAGGGGACATTAATGACCCTAATGCAAGTTGTTTTGTTGATTTTAATCTAAAGAACTCTATTATATTGTCAGTTTTATCCCTGACTCCTTCTGGCATCGTGTTCAGCATGCAAATGTACTGCACACGGTAAACCTCTTTGACAAAACTAGATATTAGTGAGCAACAAGTGCCCAGAGTAATGAAAACTGATTCTTCCCCTGTCTTTTCTTTCAATGAAAAGCATGTCAGCAAACAAACATGTTTAACCCAAGGGCTTAGCAAGGCAGCTGGTGGGACGAGTCGCGTGCCGCGCACAAGCGAACACGCATGCACGCACGCACACACCCACACACAAAATCCAGTGAGACTTGGCTCATATCACCGACACCGTCTACAGCAGATGTTGTCAAATGCTAGGTGTTTAAGGTGCGAGGAATGCCAAATGGCCAGCACGCATGTGCGCAGGCACGCTGCGCGCACACACACATGCACACACACACACACACACACACACATGCACACACGCGCGCACACACAAACACATGCGCACACACACGCCCATAACTCTCAGTGCCTGCCTCAAAGCATTAGCCTTAAAAAAGAAAACCCACGTTCGATTCCCAGCCCCAGCAATGTAGAGTATTGCGGAATCCCTGTGCAAGACAACTGGAATAGATAATGTGTTATATTAAAAAAAAAATAGTAAAGCATTGAAGATTTCATTCCAAAATGAATGAAACTAGCACGTCTTCAGGCTCACAACTTGTCGCTTGAAGATCAGCTATTTTTGGAAAAGGATATGTGGTTCCCATAGATACAGTGTACACATTCTGTAGATACCACATGGGCTTCTGCTGCAGCTCACTGGAGCGATCAATGGGGCTGCCATATCGGTGCCTTCTAGCTGTGTCTTCTTATGCATATATACAGTATATGCCCCTACAGCACGCACTGTACATGGGGCTGTCTATTGAAGCAAGCGGCCTCTCTCTCTCCACAATTAATCAATTTCTACCCGAGACCAGATTCTATACAAAATGTCTTCGAAAAAAGAACATTTTCATGTCAAGGATCCCAGTCTGTGTCTCACAGGAGGGTCATGGGCAGTTCAGAAACCTGTCCTCCATGTACGTACATCAATGAGGAATCCTAGCTAATAGAAACTGCAGGCTTTTTAGTCCGGAAAAGTTGCAAAGCGAGAATGGAAGGCATTGAAAGGCATTGGAAAAAGATATATAAACATCTTTTTCCAAGAAAAAAGATTTTAAAAGATTTTAAAAGAAATCTGCCGAACGATGATGCACGTGGAAGACGGATTTCTGTTACTGCTCTGTGAGAAACAGAGTCGGAAAACAATAGTATTTTATCATGTACATAACATAACATAACAACATCCATTAAAAGCAAGGATATATTCAAAGATTGGCAGCAACTTCAACATAGCAGATCTACAAGCCCATGTGCCCATAGTGCAGCACTCTGTGCCACTCTATGAGGTCGTATATATTTGCTATTTTTTATCTGTTAAAGTTTCAAATAATGGTTAAAGGCATCATAACTTGCTGAATTCAGCTTGCACTTGGGTTAAATAAAAAATGTACCCAAGACCTTATCTCATGTAGATAACAACGGTAACAGTAAAATGGAAAAGTACATACTGTATGACTAAGGCATATATGCATCGCTGCGGATAATTGATAGTGTAAAGGCCCATACAGTAAATAACTCAAAACTAAAAGCTAAAGAGCCAGTAGTCCAGTTCATAGGCCTATGGCAGCAGTGTCTAGGCAGTTAAACAGCCAATTACAACAACAGCCAGCTGCTAGGCTTATGAACTATGTAAATAAACTATTGGCTCTTGGGGAAGAACATGACGTACAGCCTTCACATGGCCTCTCCTGTGAGTAGCGAGAAATGATGCAAGACCAAGAATCATTGAGCCGGAGAGACGAAGGTTCAGGCCAAGGTCACAACCAAGGCAGAGAATGTCCTCTTTCTCGTGGTCTACCTCAACTGGGGTTACAACCAAATATCACAGGATGGTGAAGCACTGAGTGAATGGGCTTCTAACGCTGAATCACTGTTGCTCCTCGATCCTAAAGAGCCTCCCGGCTTCTTTTCTGCACACTGGAACTCGTACGCCAGCCCAGACCAGGCCTTTGCTTTAGGTGGACAACCCCAGACCAGCAGGCTCAGAAGCCTGAAGAATGGTGTTCCTCTTGCCAATGTTGTTTAAAATCTATCTAGCCAGAGGCAACATCGACCAAGCACAGCTATGCGGATGACTTAGCCGTCATGCTTCGATGCCCAACATGGAAGGCAATGGAAGACAGCCTCAACAGTGTTAGCAGCTTACCAACTCAACAACCGAGAAGTAAGGAGAAAAAAATGATTGTGTATGTTGGCAACAACTGCCTGGGGTTCCAGCAAGCCCCCCCAAGTACCTTGGTGTGTGCTTGCACCAGATGCTGTCGTACAAGCAACAGATGAGGTAAAGGCCAAGACAACAGCAAGGGTCTCGCTCATCCTCCACCTGGCATGTTCAACTTGGGGAGCTTCCTGAACTTGAACCTTCCCAAGAACCTGCACAAGTTGGACCAGAGATGAGGGCATGGCTGCATGACGCTGAGCTGGCATTCGATGACACACGAGAAGAAGACTATTGACTCTTTAGCTTTTACGTTTTTACTTATTTATGGATCTTTGAAAAAGCAAAGGATTATTATCTCCACTAGTGACACATTTTTTTTTCTATCTATCTAACATCTACGGGAATCCCTCTGTTATGTGGAAATATAAATCCTTGCCACCGGAAATCTTTTTAACAAATTTCACTTCAAACAATCTTTCAATCCAAAAGATTAGTTTTAGGTATATCCAAATGTCTTTTGATGGCCAAACCAAATAGAACCTAAAGCTACTGTGTGGAAACCCTTGGTTTGCAGTAGCAAGTCGGATATGAACTGAATACAGAATTCAATTTTGTATGGTTCAAAACTTTTGGCACACGCTTAAGGCCTGCGTCACATGCTCTCCGGCCCTCTACTTCCCTCCCTCTCTGCTGTTCTGTCTAATGAAGCAAAAAATACCTTCCAAAAGTAATGCAAAAGTTACTTCTTAGTGGCTGTGGACGTTCCAGGGGTCAAACTGACATGGGAAAGGAGCAAGGAGGCTAAAGCCGACAGCCCAGGGAGGACAGAAAATAAAAATACAATGAGGGGAAAAGGGACAGATGAAAAGGACAGATGAATGAATTGCAGATGAATAAGACCGAAAGCAGATTTTGTTAGAATGAACATGCTTCCATTCAAAATCCATTTGAAATCCTCTCTCTCTCTCTCTCTCTCTCTCTCTCTCTCTCTCTCTCTCTCTCTCTCTCTCTCTCTCTCTCGCCCTGGCTATCTCTTCATCCCTCCCCCTTCTGCTCTGTCTCTCACAAAGAAATAAACCACTAGGAGAAAGTTGTGAATAATGCAACAGAAAGCAGGCAAGGCTTTCAACACTTGCATGCGCGCACACAGGCACGCTCTCAAACATGCATGTACACACACAAAACTACTGGGACATTAATGTATAGCCAGCTGTTTCAATCGTGTTTCCTTGTGGTTGTGCACACGGCATCTGCATTTCAGGACAAAATATCATCCCACCATTCCCCCGGTATTTATTAGACAATCTTTAAGGCAAAGGTAAGAGGACAATCTGACTACTAGAGAAGTACTTACTGATAATAACAGGATATTTCCGCCTATGTTCTTCAATATCACATGAGGGGGAGTGCTATTATAATTATACTATTACAATTACTATAAGCTATTTGTAAAGGGAGACGGTTGCTCCATCCATGTTACAGTATGCTCAATGTGGTAATCCTGGTCTTTATACCGTCCCCCAGTGCGTCAGCCGGGGTGCCTGATGGAGGGGTAAAGGGCAGTCCATAGTGTCTCCAACCACCAAACATTTTGTCGCAAAGATGCCACGCAACTACAAAATGACACAAAATGCCCCCAAATTACTTGTCATTTCTGAAACACGTTCCCTCCGAAATTATTGTTCTTAAAGCCGCACTTCCACATGTTGTCACTCCACTTTGGCGAAACAGAGAATGTGATTGGTCGGTTGCCCCCCTTCAACCCCCCCCCCCCCCCCCTCCCTATTGTACTGTATTGCCGGTTTCGCTTTTCCCGTAATCGTGTTATGGACAGCCCTTTAGGAGTTGTTGGAATAATGTGTTCCTTTCAGCGGGCTACAGTACGTTTCAACGGTGAAACTCCCTCCATCAGGTGAGAAGAAGCAGACTTGCCTGCTCTCTCCTCATGCGCTGCAGTGAGCATGAGCTCAGTTCAGGGCTCCTCTCAGCTTGGCAGAGGGAGCGTATAGCGACAAGGATTACAGCTTAGGCATTTGGCACCGGGTGATAAATGTGTTCGAGAAAAGGACCCCATCAATACAAATGTTGCTAAGCAACCTACAAATCAGCCACGACTGAGTGGGTAAATAACAGACTTACCAGTGTTTACTATTGAGCTTTTTAGCATGGTTTTCTATGTAGGAGGTGAGAAGAGGGCGCGTGTGAGCGTGTGCGTGCATGCGTGTGTGCATGCGTGCGTAATATGCGTTGTGATGTGAAACCTTTGACCTTTGGATTTTACTAATTTAGTATTGTATCATGTACTGTACATATGTCATCACTGCCAACGTTTCTTGGCATCATCAAACTGTTCGCAATGCATGTGTACTTAATCTCAAATATTTTTTTAACTGTCCAGCAACAGCTGTACACACTTATGTTCCCTTCTTCCTTCTTATGTTGTTTTGCACCCCCAGACAACGGTTTTGCTATACTGTTCCTACAGGTTTTGTCCAAATACATTATTTCCAGTGTTGGGACATGTGCACTACGTATCTTAATATATTACATAATATATTGCCAAAATGCAGTAACTTGTAATATAAATATATTACTTAACAATCTACTATATTATACCTTTCTTTCTGCATTACTGCATTACTTTCAATATTACTTTCTGACAATCTGTCTCGTTGAAAATGTTCTTGTGAAATTATCTTGACAACTGCAGAAGTTAAATAATTAATTTTTTTAATTCATTTTCTATAATTTGTCATCAAATCATTTATTCAGGAGTGCCGTTTATTCAAGTTGATTTCATATGGATTTGGTCAGATATCCAAGTGCGCTTGCTTTATTGTAGGTATGCCACTTGTCTACGCAATATTTGATTAATAGTGACAAGAAATAATTATATATTTTGTATTTTTTTTAAGTAATATGTAATAGTAATACTATATTACAATATTACACTTGCTCGGACAGTAATATTGTAATATAATATATTGCTTTAAAATGAAGGTAATAACTAATAAGTAATATATTAACAAGGTAAAGTAATATTCCCAACACTGATTATTTCTGATCAAAATGTTTCAGATTCTATTATGACTTACTACGTTTGGCATTCAAAATTTGCAGGTGGGGCCAGTTTCATTTGGACCGATTTGCAGCAAATGTGTAGGCCAAAGAAAAATCTCCTCACATCTCTTTTGTTTACTATACAATTATATAGCGCAGCGCTAACAGGTTTTGTCCAAACCTCTCACAAATGGGGATACATCAACTCTGAAGTGATAATGATATATCTCATTACATTTCTCATACAACATTCTGAAACAAAATTATCCAGGCCTCACATGCCCCAATGGTGGCATTATATGGGTTGGAAAAATACAGCACCTGATTGTTGTGAAACTTAGCACGCACAGACCCGGCATAAGGCAATGAAGAACATCCATTCTGAATGACTCAAATCTCCTCAACAAATCTCCTCTACCTACCTACCTACCTACCTACCTACGGTTCCTCTTGAAATGTAGGTAGTACAATGGGAAAATCCCCTTGATTCCTTGGAAGATCAGGCAACATACTGTATAGGCTAAGTTTGTGCCAAATAACTGTGCCCTTAGTATGCAAACCCGGCCTGACCTGACTTGACCTGACCTGTACTCCCGAGGAATAGACTTTATATTTCGACCTTGGTCAACAACATTAACGCGCTGCATTATGTAAATAGAGTAGTTGTGTGCATCTCACCCGTACAGCCATTCGCTCGCTATAGGCCTTGTGATCACCCAAAATACAGGATAGTGAGCAATGCAGCTGCTGTTCTATGGGTCATGTTCATATACTGTATCAAGTGCCTGGCCCTAAGCTCCAGTGCAGCCTTGCCATCCCCTTCTATTACTGCGTTGTCCCCCATTGGGACATTCTCCAAGGCATCAGCATCTAGGCAAGACTATAGCACAGAGGCAACTCCGGTGGCTCTGCCATGTCCAACCTGATGCCTGGCTGTTGTTTGCCCTGTCAATTGCTCTATGGACAGATCCTGTTAGCCAGCAGAAAACCCCCAATGGTCCAAAGCTGTGGTATAAAGATCAGTTAAAAGAGGCTGTAAAGCGGTGAACACCAACCCTGTTGACCTGGATTTAAATCGGCCTCCAGAAGAAACGCACCCAGCAACGGTTGGTACAGCGCCAGCAAATACACCTTCATGCTGATCCAGCACCATCCATCTCAGCCTCCTGATCCAGGCTTCACATGTCCCAACTGTGCATGTGCACACGTGCATGTGTGTGTGTGTGTGTGTGTGTGTGTGTGTGTGTGTGTGTGTGTGTGTGTGTGTGTGTGTGTGTGTGTGTGTGTGTGTGTGTGTGTGTGTGTGTGTACATGAGTAGATGCTATATACATGGACTGTAGTGGAGCCAGGGGTATACCGTTGCTAAAGACAGACTCACCGGGAGAGTGGAAGGAGAAGAGAGGAGAAATGGATTTGTTCTCCTTGTATTGACAGGGTGCTTTGCAGTCGTTGTCGTTTTATACCAGGTTAAGTAACAGTAAAGTAACCTTGATCCTTAATTGGGGCTAAAGTTGGGAAATGGTGCATTTATATAGCACACTTTTGGCAGAAGAAACGAGCAGTTTCCAGGTTACTTGCATTGGTAAAATACCGTACATTCTCCCTTTCTCCCCGTCCTCTATTTACTTCCCACATATATTGTGGTCAGTTGGGTGGGCCGCGAATACCTTTAAAGAATATCAAGTGGGCCTGATCCAGAAAAGGTTTAGATGAGAACGACTGCTGTACATGATATTACTAGTACATAACTGAGGACACAGCTACTATGTAAACAACATGGGGGTGTTGGTTCAGGGAGCTCCCCCAGAGATGGTGTCGAACTGTCCTTGAGCAAGACACTGAACCCCAAATTGCTCTGGATGTGCTGCTTGATGCCTTGCATGGTTACTGAAGTTTTAACACAGCAAATGTCACACCACAAAGCACCACGTTCTCAGCACAAAAGCCTGGTGACAACACAGACTGATGCACTGCCATTGTGATTTCCGCTTGTTCACAATAGTTTGTTCTCGTTACAACAATCGACTGCATTGGGAATCCAAAATAGCAAGATCTATTCTAAACTTAATAATCCATAACAAATCAGTCAGTTGCTATTTCGAGCATCCGTAACCTCTCAGAACTACAATAAATGTGACTGTGTGAATCTTATTACAGCAGAGTCCCCAGATGGAGGGGCTAATAATAGAAACCGTGGTGAGCTCATCTGGGACTGTGCAGGCCCGGCTCTAGCCTGTCAGTCTATCTGCCAGCCTGACTCTCTACTCTGTGACTAGAAACCTCATCACTGCTCTATTTGAGACTAATGACTTTCATCTCACGCATGTAGTTTTGTGGTGCCATATTGTATTTCTTCTCTAGTCCATCCCTGTGCAAACAAAATCGCATGTGCCGTGTGAGCAGCGGGAGCTTGCTTTTAACTTTGAAAAAACACAAATTGGTGGAGAAGGGGATGTTAATACGGATCAAAGTAGTTTACGTGGCTATAGTCTGTAGCCGGCCATTTGTGGCAAATTACTATGAACCGCAGTTAAAAAAGAACAGTAAAACCTTCTCTGTTGTCATGCAGGATTCAGCTTCATGATGTTGGCTGCCTGCCACACCACCACACCCCTGCAGGGACCAGGGATACCACCACCACTGCCCAGCTGCTGCATGGACATGGACTCCGGCCTACATCACTGTACCGTCCCTCGGGGAGGACCCAGGCCTGGGCCTGGGCCGGCACCACCACCTTGGATATGGAGCCACCACCCGCCACTGGACACAAAACAACTCCAGTGACCAGGGTCGGATTGACCATTGGGCGTACGGGGAAGTCACCCGGTGGGCCACGACCCGTAGGGGGCTGGTGGTATCACGGTATGATTAAAAGCACTGGTTTTCAACCTTTTTGATCCCAAGGCCCACTATTCATTCAGAATTTTGAGACCCCAGACCCCAAAACTAAAGATTTATTTTACTTTTTGGTCCACAATTCCAGGCTGGATTTGGGAAACAAAACATACAGATCAAAATGAGCATTAATCTTCTACATTTTCTAATTAGACTTGGGCCAATTTAGATGAATATTTTAACTCTTGAGAAATCATGAAACCAAATGACCCGCAAGGGTCCATTTGGTTTCATGCTTACGCTCTGAAAGAGTTTACATCTGGTTAACCAACTATACCAAGTAGAATAGGTCAATCATGCGCTGGTTTTTGTGGGCCGGTCTAGGCCAAATCACGCTAAAAATGTCCGGGACGATTTTTTTCGCCCAGTCCACCACTGCCAGTGACCGGTCGGTCGGGGACACTCAGATTCTCACACCCAGACTCTCTATGATTCTCTATGATGCAGAGCTGGGACATTTTTAATTGACAAAAGTAGTGGTTTGCAACGGTTTTGATTCCAGGGCCCAGTATTGCATTTGATCTGCGGACCCCAATTTGATTAAGGTAAATGTTATAAATAACACATTTTCTACATTTGTATAAATTATTGAAAATTCAGGTGCAATTCAGATGTTTAACAATGATTGTTTTTTAACTGAGCACCACCTGAAGTCCTCTCAAGGATCACTGGTAGTCCCCCACAGGTCCCCATTGGTTGAAAAACAAAGGACTAAAGCATAGGTTTTATTTGTTTTCTTGAGTGTTGTCCATTCTGTCTTGTATTTTGTATCTTGTGTTTTTATCTAATTATTAGGCTGTTTTATGTTGCTTTCTCTCTCTTGTCTGTACCCCCTTGGTAATGATTATATGTATATGTGCTCTTTTTTTGTTCTGTTGCCTGATTTGTGTTTGTTTGACGAATATACGGATGGGAATTTGCATCCTTGCTAAATCCGATTCATTTACATGATTGCAACAAATGCGTAGTGTTCAATAATACATGCTGCCCCATCTAAATAAACATATGAACTAAACTTTGACAAAATGAAATCTGACCAACTAGGCTACTTCAAGTATTTCATGTCAAAGCTACAACCTTTACAGTAATACAATACATTATTTGTGCAAGCGCCATATAATTTTAGTGCCGCACTATGACGCCTTCGGCTCAGCATTACCAGACAGCATCAAATATCTACAACAAAGAATCAAATAGGGGGGATATTACAGTAAATAACAGTGTCCATGAATAGCTTGTATGGAATCCGTGGTATCTAATGAAGAGAATTATACAGTAAATGGCAAAGCTGAATGCATGTGATTAATAATGGATTGATAGTTTTATTACAAAGTTGTGGCAGAGTTGATCAATAAGCCATCCATTACCGCTCGCATAATGGATTAAATTATTTTGCTTCACAAAGCTTGGTTTGCATGGTCTCCTGATAGTTATTGCAATGGCGACTGCTTCCTCCCACAGCAAGAGCAGGACCTAAAAACTACTGCAGAACAATTTCTAGTGGGTGCATCCGTGACAAAAGTATCCGGATGTTTCCACAAGACTGTATGCCAGCCAGAGATACACTTGTCTGTGTGCTCGTATTTTAAGACATTTTCCGGCAAGCCCACACATGTCCTCTTAGTTGGCCTGAGATCACCATCCACAGCCTCTTCTACAGAATAAAACCCATGGTGTTCATTTAACTCAGAATGTGTCATGATGGACCATTGCAGCCACATAGTAGTTAACACCACCACATAGACATAGTGTAAGTAAGGTGTCTCCCACTCAGGCTTCCAAATGTTCCCAATGCATACGTAAATATACACAAGGTACAAAAAGGAAAAGGGGTGACCTGGTTACTTTTACCCTAGTTTATACACTGGCAGTCAAAAGTTAGAGGCATTTTAGATATGAAGAGAGGCCAGAAGTTGAGGGGGCGACATGGCAAAGGGGTCAGATTTTAACCATTACATGTGTAAGCACTGGTAATAATGAGGACAGGGCATTAGGTCAGTGGAGGACTTTGTGTTGTATTCCTGACAAAAAGTACAAGAAGTCAACAACATTAAGAGAGATAGAATTTTCTTTTAGTGATTGTTTTCATAATATAGGATGATTATGTATATGCACATCGTCATGCATACATGATCTGCATTTCAAAATAAAGACCAAATATTTTGAATTTACATTTCAGATGTGCAAGACGCACATCACTTGCATTGATTCCTTTGTGGTGCAAGGAATCAAATTAACTGACACCCATCAACCCCGTCTAGTAGTATTACTACTTTACAGCAACTTGTGACAGTGAGTACTCCATACACTGTAACAAGTAAGTGCACAAGAAAAATCCACTGGATAATTTTGAAACCATGGCCTTTCCATAGGTCCCGTAGCCAACAAGCCATCCATGCAAAGAGAAAGACATGAAATGTGAACAGAGAAATGGAACAACACACAGCAAATAGCCTGGCTGGCCGGGAATCTATCAGGGAGCACACTGTATAAAAGGCATTCTGCTGCCCATATGAGCCCTAACCACCCAATTGTTTAGCTGGAGCCACAGAGGAACAGTGTATCAATCAAAATTAGGCTGCAGTTGGAACAGCAGACCAGCATCTATCATCAGATTAATGAAGAAATTGCCTCATAATAACAGTATTTATCTAAATTGATCACCCCCACCTCAACACAGCATAATTAAAGCCTTGCACATTGGGTGCAATATGAGGCAAGTAGAACACTGCAAATCAATAGAGATCACAGATAGCACAACATAATAGAGTGTGTACACATACCTATGATAAAGTAGCATTATTCTGCACAGAGCTTTACAGTGGACTATGCATTAAGCTTTATACAGTACATCTATGAGAGAGAGATAGGGAGGGAGGGGGGAGCATGGATCATCGGGTTAAAAAAATGTACACATTTCATTAGCTATAGTCTATGGAGTGATGTTCAATATGGAGGCTATGTGAAGGTGCTCATATAATATGGGTGAGTGTATCCACTATTTCCAGGGTCAAAGAAATTTAAGCTTCTAGAGACCATGGGCTTAACCCAGCATTATGTATTGATTTATTTTGCAAACATTTACAGTACACACACATGTGCCATATACTGTACATTAGGACACAGATGAAGCGACCATATAAAGACAACAACCTGCTCCTTGGAAGCAGTTTAAAGCCATGTGGATCAAATCGTTGACCTAATGGTTCCCAGACGTCCACTCAAGCTCCTGAACCACAGCCACCCCCAAAATCCTTTTGGTCTTTTGCTCCTCAACCTCTAGTGTAAACAATGGCAGGCAACTAAACCTAGAGTAGCCTATAATACCGGCTATACTCGGGGCTAATCTCGTTTTGGCACTGTAGTGGCAACAGGACCAATATAGTAACATATGGTAGGCTATGAACTATACCCTGGCTAATGAAAACACAAGCAGTTGGCAATGTTAAGCGACCCCTCCTGCGTTGCTGGGAAATGTGTGTGCGCCTACGTGCTGCCAGGGCAAGCTATACCGAGCGCACCTCCTCCTCCCCGTGTACTCCTTCATTCATTTATCCAAGAACGCACGCGCGCAGGCTATACATTAAGCCTAAACGCGCGCGCGCGCGCGCGCGCACACACACACACACACACACACACACACACACACACACACACACACACACACACACACACACACACACACACACGGCTCTACTATATTATTTCATTCCATCTCTTACCTCCATAGCTGTCCCAGCTGTAGAATATGGATGAGGGACTGAGCGAACCAGACGAAGAACGAGTAGGAGGCCGAGCGTTTTTTACTCCGGCCGCCCCCGCCGGCGGTGCTGCTGGCGTTGCTGTTGCTCATGGTGTTCCTGCTGGCGGTCGACGCCTGTCGCTGAGGCGTGGACGGGTGATGGGGAGCAGCGGCCGTGACGTCCCCGTGCGACGCCGAGCCGCTGAGCAGCTTGCTGCTCCCGTCCATGTGCTGGGACGAGCAGTTTGCCGCACTGCCGCCGCCGGTGCCCGCGGACGAGGAGCCGCCGCCGCCGTCCTCGGCGCTCACGCTGAAGTCGTGGACGAACCAGCGGAAGCTGAACACCTGCACGGAGAACGAGCCCAGCACCACGAAGAACAGCGTCAGCCCGAACCACCAGTACTGGCGGCGGAGGTAGTAGTCCACCGACAGCCACACGTCGGTCCCCACGTCGGCAAAGTAGACCGCCACTGCGGCTAGGATCCACAGGCAGTCCCACAGCGTGTATTTCTGCGGCTCGTGCTCGTCCCGCTCCCTGCCGCCGCCGACGCTACCGCCCAGTCGAAGGCACGTCGAGTTGATGGAGCTGCCGCCGCCGCCTCCGCCGCCGCAGCACCTCGACTCCCCGTTCGCGAAGTCCCCGTCCCCGATGCTCCCAGCCGAGTCCGGCTGGGAGCCGCCGCCGCCGCCACCGCCGGCCGGGTTGAGCCCCTGCACGGAGCCCGAGTGCTCCGAGTTCTGCAGAGGCGTGAACGCCACGTCGCTGCTCTTCTTCTTAATCTTCAGCACCCCGTCCGATTTAGCCGCCATTGTTGGGGGGTCTCTGAATAATATTCTATACTAGGATGTGATCCTCCTCTGGTGGTAGTGGTGCCTCCCCTCCTTTATCCTCCTCTCCTCGCGTCGACACCCTTCTTATTAGCAGTGTCTCTGCTGTGCTTTTCTCTCTGGACGGATCCGAGGCTCCTCCAGAGCTGGAGATGCTGGCTTTTCTGGGCAGGGTTTAGCTGATGCTCTCCTCTTCTGTCATTCTTCGGTTATAGCGCCGCCTATTCATAGGAAAATAATTAATTAAAGAATACATAGCTACAATGGAATAAAACAAACACGTTTTGCTTGGGCGAATTGATTTGTTGGTTGACAACATTGGGGATCTCTCCCTTTGCACATTTTTGTAAATTGTGAAGGGATGACACATTAACGTAAACTTATACTATACGGCTTGTTTCGCTATTTATAACAATTGTACATAATTAGCCTGCATAAGAGCATTGTGCACCTCAACTCAACGTAGCCCAAACAATATACAGGACTATATCAATAACGTAATGCTATAACCTTACTTGGAGTCGACTACTTTAGCAGAGAAAAGGCTGCAAACCATATGCTTCTTCCATGGCTGAAAACTATGACATCATTGCTTTGCTGCTCGACTGCCCCCCCACCCCTCTCTCTCTCCCCCTCTCTCTCAAGAACCTAAATAGTCAAACCGGGGGTCTATTGATGCAAACATCCTGAAATAAAACAAATGAGCAATCTGGTAAGTAGCTTAAAATCAATCTTAATCTTAGCTTAATCCTCTATCAGTTGTAAAAATACATATCTATATATTGAATGAAGAGACACATAGGATACTGACATTTCCGTTCTGAAAATCGTTGCATTCTTTAAACAAATTAGATCAAATTAGCCTTAAAATAGTGTTCAGACACACACACACACACACACACACACACACACACACACACACACACACACACACACACACACACACACACACACACAGTGTGTTATAAATAAACATCTATGACGTGTCAATGTGACATTAAGTTATTGCTTCACGATGATTAACCAGCATAGTCACCTCTGCATGATAACATGAAACAGGGAGAGGGAACATATCAGGTAAGAGAGGTGGCAGTGGATCAAGGGTAGAGTCACCGGACGGTAACCACAAGATTGCCGGTTCGATCCCGGGCTCCCGCAGAGTTAGTGTCAAAGTGTCCTTGAGCAAGACACTGAACCCCTAAATGCTCCTGGTGTGCTAGTAGGTACCTTGCATGGTTTCCACTGACGTGTGTGTGTGTGTGTGTGTGTGTGTGTGTGTGTGTGTGTGTGTGTGTGTGTGTGTGTGTGTGTGTGTGTGTGTGTGTGTGTGTGTGTGTGTGTGAGTGAATGTGATGCACAAGCTATGTAAAGCACCTTGGATAAAGGCCCTATATACAGGTAAATGCACCATTTACCATTTTTAGAGAGCCTGTATTTCAGCACCATGGCTAGTTCCTGCCTGTGTTTCACCACCATTGGTTAGTTTACTTACAGCACCCTGGTTGGTTCCTGTGTTTCAACACCATTGGTTAGTCCAGCAGTTTTCAACCTTTTTGACACCAGGGCACACTATTTATTCGGCATTTGATCCACCGACCACCATTTGATGACATTTTACGCCCCACAGAATCCAAAACTAAAGATTTCTTTTGCTTTTGTCCACAATACCACCAGGCTGGATTTGGGAGACAAAACAGTCATATAACATACAGATCAAAATGACCATTGATCTTCTACATTCGCTAGTTGTGTAGACTCGGGCTCAGATGATGAACATTTTAACTCTTGAGTGTAAAAATGAAACCAAATGGACCCGCAAGGTGAAAGGTCCATTTGGTTTCATTTTTTACGCTCTCAAAGAGTTACATCTGGTTAACCGATTTCCGCCATTTTGCTGGGGACCACCTGGAACCTTCTCAAGGACCACTGGTAGTCCGGGCGGCAGTGGGTCTGGGGTAGAGTCACCGGATGGTAACCACAAGGTTGCCGGTTCGATCCTGGGCTCCCGCAGAGTTAGTGTCGAAGTGTCCTTGAGCAAGACACTGAACCCCTATTGCTCCTGATGTGCTAGTAAGTACCTTGCATGGTTTCCACTGCCATCAGTGGATGAATGTGTGTGTGAATGGGTGTGTGTGTGAATGGGTGAATGTGATGCACAAGTTATATAAAGCGCCTTGGATAAAGGCGCTATATAAATGCACCATTTACCATTTAGCACTGGTTGAAAACCACTGGGTTAGTCTATAAAGCAGTGACAGTGTGGCTTGTCTGGTTTACAAATCCATTTACGTTCTGTGTATGAAAGAATAGTTGTGATTGGTCGGAATTTTCACGGATGTTCCGGCTGGCGCCTGGACACTTCTGGCAATGTACTCTGACTTGGGTTTACTGTAGTTACTGTTACTGTAGCAACGCATCACTGGGAAATAAGATGGAAAGAGACACTGTGTGAGTCAGATTGCATATGAATATGTGTATGCTACGCAAGTGTGTGAGCAGCACACGTATGCAGCGACCTTTCAGTTGAGATTCCTTGCTAACTCAGTCCTTTTTATAGATTGGCAACCTTTTTTTTCTCCAAATCATTGCATCTGTTTTACAAAGGGCCGAGACCTTTTTTCGGTCGCAACTAAACCCTAAACTAACCTCAGTAAAACCTATGCCTAAACCTAACCTGATCCTTTTTAAAATGGTTGTGACCGCTTCAGGAATGGAAAAAGGAAACAGACACAACCATTTAAACATGCTTGGGGCTTAGGTCAGGGTCTCAAGATGTGAGGTCCCAGGTTAAAATTCCACCAGGTAGAGCCACAAACCACTTCTAACCACTTCATTACATAGCAATGTGTGTATGTATGTGTGTCCCTGGGTTTGTCTGTTCACCAGTCTGTAAGTTAGAGCACGAAAAGCTGCACCACGGTAACTCTGGCATTTCTCTGCCATTTCGGACACAGGTTTTTATGAACACAACTGTATTTTAATCAATATCTATTGTATATAGTATGTGAATACAATGACTAGCACATCTACAGGGGTGGTCTCCCGTCGCTACTCTTCCATGCTCTCTCCATCTGTCCCTGTCTATTCAGCCCAGACATCACAGCGCTGTGGTAAATGCCTTGGCACCACACACACACACACGCACGCACACACACACGCACACGCACACACACTTGTATATATTCGCTCATTCTTTCATGCGCATTGGTGTGCATTTTCACAGAATTCACATGCATACACAGCATGCAGATTCATATTAAGTACACACATGCATGCATGAACCGACACCTAATCTCAGGAATACACATGTTTAGGCATATGCATATAGATTCAAGCGCTTACTAACGTACGTGCACACACACAGCCGCACACAAAGGGGGATGGTGGTATAAGCATACTGTGACAGATCAAGCTTCTCCTTAGCAGCAAAGCCGCCATGGAGTACAGTGCCAATGAGATGGCTAGTGGCCACTGTCAGATTCCTTTTGGGGTGGCTAGCTGCCTTGATAGGGTGTTCAACTTTACAAAATATTGTAAGTAATATTGTAGTATCATCTGTTCTACACACACACACACACACACACACATACTCTACACAGACGCACACACACACACGCACACGCACACGCACACGCACACACACACACACACACACACACACACACACACACACACACACACACACACACACACACACACACACACACACACACACACACAGTAAATCTTTGTGAGTTTCAGTCTGCATGAAATGGGTACCAATTCTATTCAAGTTTTGTTTGTACACACTTATTTCATTATTTTATCATTTAGTTCATGCTTTTATGCTGCCTAGTGGAGTAGTACACACGTAATGTAATCCATCTGCTAAATGGTCACCAAATGAATGAATGAGAGAATTAATGATTCAGCAAAATGCTGACACTTCCTGCCAAAGCCCTTTACGCACACACATTGCACGCACACACACACGCCTGCGCAGAGAAAATCTAGTGTGTGTCAGAGTTGGGTTGTTTGCAAAGATTGTGTCACTGCGTCATCTAAAGTTTAGATTCTAAACTTTAGATGACGCAGTGACATATTTAATCATTTTAGTCATAATCATTTTTATTTGTATTCTTTAGATTCTAAAGAATACAGATAAAAATGATTGTGACTAAAATGATTAAATACATTAACAATTGCATCAATAAATAGTTCTGAAAACTCTAGTTTCAGTCCCGAATTGCTGTTAAGTTATAAAACGAACGATCACATTATGTCAAATAAGGTAGCCTAATCATATGTTATGTATTCATCGACTTGGCCAAAATGAGGTATTCCTTTACTATAGGCATAGTTGTAGTACTCAAATGGTAAGCTCTCCTTATGTATGGCAGCTCTCCTTTTGCATTTTCAACCTTCATGTGCTGTCAATCAATATTATTTTTCAAGTTTGCTTGTTGACCTTCATGTTCTGCCTCTGCCTGTCTGGATGTGCCTCTGCCTAATTGGTGCCAGAGCCACGATTTAGATCGTTGCTGTCAGGCAGACACCTGGTATCTCCCGATACCAACCTTGTTATACAAGAGCTTTGCATAATTTTTCAATGGTTTTGGACATACGAGGTTTCTACCCGACAGTGACAGCATTTGACAGTGATTGCTGACTGGCAAACATTCTCAACAGCTTTGGAAAAAACAGAAAAAACAGAAAGACAGATGGACAGGCTCAGACGGGCATCCATCCCGATTATACTTATAGACGAGCAACGCCAAAAGCACACAAATCTGGGCGAGAGAAACAGACCGGGTGGCAGGCGGCCAGACATTTACGTGCATGTGACTGAGTCACATGCACGCAGAGAGAGAGAGAGAAATACAGGCTGATCAGCTCTGAGAAAAAGCCAGAGAGTATAGGCAAAGGTTATGTGAACTCACAGACAAGACAGGCATCCACAGGCAGACTGGTAGACAGAGACTGCCATGTTTGTTCATGGTGCTTTCAAACGTTGTATGCATACAGGAATATATGGATGACTCCCCTAAAGCTCCAATGACGCTGGTTAGTCACCACTAATACACTAGCTTTATTACACCTGGGCGGCGGCGGCTCAGGGGTTGAGTCACTGGATGGTAACCACAAGGTTGCCGATTCGAACCCAGACAGAGCTGGTGTCGATGTGTCCCTGAGCTATACACTTAAAGGGGAACTCCACCCATTTTCAACATTTATTAGTATGTCATTAGTATACCCTAGAGGTGCTGGGTGGACATGATAAAAAAGTTCCCCCATTCTGTGTTCCCAAGACATGGAGGTCTGAAGAAAACCACTAACATGGTGAAACGTCTTGATGACATCATCAAAATGTATTTTCACCATGTTAATGGATTTCTTTAGACGCCTCTTTTTTCTGAGAGCGTACAAACGCAACTAAATGAACCCTAGCGGGTTCATTTGGTTCCATTTGTACGCTCTCAGAAAAAATGTTGAAAATGAGTGGAATTCCCCTTGCTCCCATTGCTCTTGATGTGCTGGTTGTGCCTTGCATGGTTTCCGCCGCCATAAGTGTGTGAATGTGATGCACAATCTATGTAAAGCGCCTTGGATAAAGGCGCTATACAAATGCACCATTTACACCTTTCTCAAACCATCACAGCACATTGACTAATTTTCCATTCTCCCATTAATCACAGTAAATGTGTCGTTCTCACCTTCTCTCTTTCTTTTCTCTCTCTCTCTCTCTTGTGTCTTGTCTTGTCTGTCAGTCTCTTCACACACAGTCTCTGTCTTTCTCTGCGTCTCAGTGTGGTCCCACGGTTCCTCACAACATGCCAGGGCCCATTTGGACGGGTCTCTGGGGGTCAGCTGTCAACATCCATTAGCCAAGCTGCTGCCAGCAAAGCCACTATCTCCGTCCATGCATGTGGGGGGTGGGGTTGGGTTGAGTTGGGGGAGGAAGACATTAGAGACAGAGGAGGAAAAAATGATAGAAGGGAATGACGCTGGATAGACATGAAGGTGTGGAATGAGGGAGACATGTACAGTAACAAGAGGAGAAAGAATTAAGACAAGTGTGTACTACTGTATATTCACATGCATGATTTAACGTTTACCACAACTCTCATGGCAGTTGTTAATTGATCCATAGGTCCAAAAGGTGAGTGAGAATAAAGTAAAAGGCAGAAAAACAACAATAGCCTTGATTTCAATGATACCAATGTCTAAAAAAAAACAATTTAACTGATATATATCAGTTATATAATATATATAACTGATATATATTACTGTATATATACCCATATACAGTATATAATATGGGTATATATCAATATCCATAATATATTATGCTTATTTAGTTTTTGTTGTTTTTATTTCCTCTTTTCGTGCCAGGGAAACTTCAATACAAGAAATAACTGTCCAGAATTTACAGCTTGGTAGACTATAGATGACCGCCATATCAACATAGTCAATGTATAGTCAATGCAAAATGTATGCTTATCAACAACATAACATAAACATTGGCTGCTACCATTGGTTAACGTCAGTTTTATTTGCCGATGCCGACATTGACCGATAACAGCAGATATCGGCCAAAGCGATATGTTGATGCATCACAACTTTATGTGCACGGTGGCACAGTGGTAGAGTTGTCACCTGACTCACAGCTAGAAGATCCTGGGTTCATTTCCCACTACCCTACCCTCTCCGTGTCCCCAAGGGTAGCTACCCTAATAAAAACTCACAGTAATCCTGGTCTCTAAACTGCCTCCCCCTGACCAGCCTGATGGAGGGAACAGGAACTGGTTGGAATAACATGTTCCTTCCACATGCTACGTCCAACCAGGTAAACTCCATCCTATCGTGTGAAAATAAGACAGCTTGGATCCCAAGATCACATTAGGTAAATTGCCCTGGGTGAAAAAACAGGGTTGAAAATATAGGCATCAAGTACTATTATAATGTATGCATGAAATATGTTAATACATACAGACAATGCTACAAAAGAAGTGAATTGCATGCAGATGACAAACAACTCAAGTTATTTCTTATGGTACTTTACAAAAACCTTATGGTACTTTACAAATTAAAAATACATTTAACTGTAAGATGGAGTGCCGTGATTTTTTTCTACCCTAAAACATGATCATCAGGTATTAATGTTATATGAAAAGTAAGATTTTTTCCCCAAAAGTGTACAGTGTTTGTTAAACTGTCATTTTTATGATTCTACTCCACCAGTTCATTAAGTATGCCTGGTTTGCCTGGTGGGTGGTGATGGGTGGAGATCCAGCTGAACTGAAGCCACACCCACAGCTTTAGTTGTATGATAAAGGGGGAGGAGTTATGGGAGGAGCTGAGCACATGATGTCACTAAACTGAAGTTTTTTTCATTGGCACGTTTGACTGGAAAGGTTCAGCCCCCAGGAAGAAACCCTAAATACAAAGGGAAGACATCATTGCACATAAAAAACACACAAAGGGGTCTATTTACATACTGTCACCTCTTAAACATGTACAAAATTGGAAAAAATACAAAAATCACGGCACCCCCACTTTAACATATAAACAACACAATATGATTATACTGAAGTATTTAAAGCGAGTCATGTTTGCATGTTTCTAACAGCTGAAATCAATAATTTATCAGTATTCCGACAGTAACCTGCAGTAAGTGAAGGTAGTGGCCCCCAGGCAGCCAGTTGCATTGTATCTGCTAGACTGTACTGTATTCCATTAAGGCTCAGTCTACCTCGGACAGCTGGCCTCTGGTTGGAATCCAATTTGAGGCCCTTTGCAACATGACCTTCCCCACACTGTATCTTCCCATCAAATAAAGCCTTGAAAATCCCACCACCCCAAGAAAAAGGGTTTGAAATGATGATTGCCAATTTGTCATTCCCTGACAAATTGGCAAAGTCAGGGAATTACCAGATTTCTGCTTTCATTACAAGACGAAAAAAAAGAAGAGAGCAAGGAGGCTGAGTTATGTGGTAAAGACAGTGCCTTTCCAACCCCAGTAACTTACTGTATACTGTATCTATGGACTGTCTTGCTTGAATTAGTTAATAGTAAATGTATTGTATTTACTTTTTGAATATTTTAGTGTGGTTGGTTGCCTACTAAACTATTATTGTGCCACTTTTTTATTTTTCCGATAGAGTAACCTTTTTTCACGTCCAGGAGATAATACTCATGACAACACTTGTTATTATCCTCAGTACAATACTTCTGCATTGTACTGAGGATAATAAGTGTTGGACAGTTGTACGAGTACAGGATGTTCAGATGTTTCCAGTTAACTCCTTCCAACATTCTCCGTTTATGGTCCTCTTCAACATATAGTGCATGGTGATTAACGGCCCTTAGAGCTTTGGGTCTCCGGCTAGCTTGACTATTCATCAACCCATTTGGACAGTTAATGTAAACGTCCCCCAATCTAAGTGGCTATGCAGACACACTCAACTTACTTTTGGGTCACATGTATTGGACACGTGCCTCGCATACATCTCATGCACTTCTCATGTCCGAGCATGTGCACTTGTATGTGCACCCAACATACACAATGATTAAGGGCATATAAAAGGGAGAAGCCAAACCCACTTTTCTTTGTCTTACTGCAGAATCCACTGAGGCCCTGGTCTGTGTGTTCATGAGGGCGATCTCCTGCTATTGTTAAATAAATATACCCACTCAGTGTCATCCTTCATAATATACAACACACTTTTAATTACATCATCAGCCAAATTGAAAAAGTGTGTAGATAACCAGTTGTTGCCTGCAGGGGTGAAACATAGGCAGTAGGCACCACCTTACGGCGGTGACTCGTCACCAGTATGGTGAGTCACCGGTATGGTGAGCCACCACCAGTGACTGTTACGTCACCCTCACAGGGTGATGTGACCTGAGCTGGCTTTTACTGAATTATTTTTGGAACAGTACACAGAATTTTAAGAAAAACTAGATCTGTGCCCCTTTGGGGTGCAAGTCTCCACCGGCTCGGGTCACGTCACCCTGTGAGAGTGATGTAACAGTCACTAGAGGTGACTCAACAGTATGGTGAGTCACCACCGGAAGGTGGTGACCACCGTAAGGTGGTGACCCTGACCGTAAGGTGGTGACCCCTCACCCCACCGTCTTGGGTCAGGGTGAAGACTACCAGGCGTGTGGACGGACAAACACATGCGCAGACAGACGTGTGAATGGACATACGGATCACCACCATGCTGTTACGTCACCCTGTGGGTGACGTAACAGGCGTGTGAACGGACGGACGCGTGAACGGACGGATGGAGAGGGAGCGAAACATAGTCACCACCTTATGGTGGAGACAACAACAAAAATCTGAATATTGTTGGCTGTCTATTGTGTACCTACTGTAGCCCTCATCCAAAGGAACTCTGTCCTGTCCTGCTTGACATGTGCTGGGGAAACTATTTACCGATCCCTGAGGTAAATTATCCTTTACATATAGTGTGTTGGTCTGTTGAGTACAGTACCTTGGATACCTTGGATGGCAGTCATGATCTGAGGACCTGTCTGCGACAGTGTACTGCTACCTGAATTTCCTGAAACCAGATCACTGTAAAGGGAACATATACAATGTATACATGTTAATGAGCCTGTAGACGTGTAACACAAAGAATTGTTTCATGTATTACCATACTTGCTACTGTGAATATGGTACAAGTCGAGTATAGATTAGGTTATAGGTTGCGCGTGCGTGCGTGCGCTGCGCATGCATGCGTGCGTGCTTGGGTGAGAAGTGACAGGGAAACAAATCAAGCAGAGACACAGCTGTCTAAGACAGTGGTGGTCCGGGGACCACCAGTAGTCCTTGAGAGGATTCCAGCTGTTCCACAGGCTAAATGATGGAAAGTTGGTTAACCAGGTGTAAGTCTTTGAGAGCGTAAACACTGAATGGACCCGCATTTGGTTTTATGTTTACACTCTCAAGAGTTAAAACATTCATAATCTGAATTAGCCCAAGTCTACACAACTAGAGAATGTTGAAAATGAATGGTCATTGTGATTGTCTTCACCGTAAGGTGGTGACTATGTTTCGCCCCCTGTCCGTCTGTCCGTCCCACCCTGTTACGTCACCCACGCAGGGTGACGTAACAGCATGGTGGTGATCCGTCTGTCCATTCACACGTCTGTCTGAGCACACGTTTGTCCGTCCACGTGCCTGTTACTTCACCCGCAAGGTGACGTAACAGTTGACGTAAGATAGTCACCACCAGTGGTGACGTAACAGTCTTCACCCTGACCCAAGACGGTGGAGACATGTTCCCCAAACACATGTCTAGTTTGTATGTTTGACTGTTTTGTTTTCTTCAAAATCCAGCCTGGTATTGTGGCCAAAAGCAAAAGAAATCTTTAGTTTTGTCTCATCTGTAGGGCTAAAATGTCATAAAATGGTGGTCCGTGGCTCAAATGCTGACTAAATAGTGGGCCCTGGTATGAAAAAGGTTGAAAACCCCTGGTCTAAGAGACAGACAAGGAAGAAGGGGGGGAAAGGAGGAGATGAACAGAGGCTAAGCAGATAAACAGTAAGGCTGACAGGTCTGCACAGGGGGAGTGGGTGAGTGCAAGAGAAAGAAATAGAAGAGCAGGTAGAGTAAATCAACAGTGTAAGTAAGGTTGAAATACTGTGAGAGCTCCTGGCTTACTATACTCATACACTGAAATCATATACCTTGGCATTGTTAGATTTGTATACACATTTACTTACTAATGCCACCTTGTGGAATAAAATATATATTACATCAATGCTTAATATGTTGGGGTCACTATAATAGGCCTATAAGGCCTATAATCTCGGATTCTCATTATGGCTGCAAACGAATATTCCATATTGGAAAGAATGTTCGAATATTAAAATTTAAAGAATATTCGAATGTCAATTTAAGGTTCGAATTTAAAATAGTAATAAAAATACTGTGCGAGTTCCCACAAGACTCTGGCCCACATAAACTAAAACAACAAATACAAAAATAGGCCATTAAGATGATTTATCATTAATTTGATATCGCAAGACTCAAGAGACTCAGCACCAACTGTGGACAATACAGAACTGGAACAAATAGAGGAACAAAGAGGATGTTTTACAGCATATTAGACTGCAATATTTCATATTGAAATTATATACAGTGTACATTCGATATTTGTTCGAATCCACATGGTGTTTTAAAAGGCATATTCAAAAAAAAATTGGCCAGTTCTTGCAGCACTAACTCGAATCGGATATGTCCTGACTCCTGACATTCTTATCTTGCTGTAACTAAATTATGTAACCACCACTTTGTCATTATCATAATACAAAAAAGGACGTCCAGGCCAATTTGTTGTACTGTACCCGTCATCCTTCGATTCCGGATGCGGTCAGCCGACTCCTGCAGTCTTTCACATCTTCGCCCGAGCTGTGGCAGGAGGTCAACGGTGTCACCATTGCACGTCATCAAATGTGGCATGCATGTCACACTCACTGTTCTTGTAGGTGCAACACTCTTGAGACGTGCCGGCCTGTGCGAAGCAGGGGAGGTGTGTGTGGAAATGTCAGCCAGGGGGACATCTGTCGGGCATCGACGATTCACAGGGAAGATGGAAGTTCCTTGGTTTCCGAACGCCCCTCACAGAAGATGCCAGGATTTTGGAAGGGATTTATTAGTGTTTATGTTCTTTGTGCGTGGATACAAACACAAGGCCTTGCACAAAGTGGGAGAACGCAAACTGTGTCTACATTTTAACATCAACATGCATGTCGTTTGTTTAGCCTCCCTTTCTAGCCAGGCGTATTAGTAGGGGGACATGATTTCACCGCAGTGTCTGTGTTGTGTGGCTATAACCTCGGGAATTACTGGTCTGAGCAGTAGCAATCCTCAAATATCTCAATCCCCAGAGATTTTTCAAATGTTGATAATACTTTTGGTGTGAATTTTCACATTTCGTGAATTCAGCATAATCTCACATCCACGGTAGATTTATCACTCGCCCCAAATATGAAGTTGTGTACTATATTTAGACGCCAATATGACATGTTGCATCACTGATGCCTCTGAAATACACCCTCCACTAAGTACGCCTTTCTAGTAATAGTGGACTTAATAGTCATTGGAGAGAGTCCTGCCATATTCTTCTCAGTTATTGTGTTCTCAAAACTCTTTGCTCAATTATAGCTCAGACATGCCATTTCGTTTAAACCTTTAAAACACCACAAGGACATTCCGTTCATATTTCATGTTTTTACAACTTTTCCTTTATGCTGGAGGTCAACATCGGAGAAACGAATAACTCCATATTTGGAGGTCATTATGATGTAACATTGAGTCTGCACTGTTTCTCAACACTACACAGCACCACAAAAAACAGGATTTGGACATCATGAAAGTTGTGAGTAGCGGCAAGGCCGAGCATGTCTGGATCAAGGAAGGCAAGTTGAACTTCACTGAGAAACTTGCAAGTAAAATCCTCAAGGCCGGTCCAATACCTAGGCATGTGGCCTTCATCATGGATGGCAACCGACGCTTCGCCCGCAAAAAAGGCATGGAACGGCAGGAGGGCCACATGCAAGGCTTTAATAAACACGCAGAGACACTTCGCTGGTGTTTGCATCTGGGCATTCCCGAGGTCACAGTGTATGCCTTCAGTATTGAGAACTTCAAGAGGGCCCAGGATGAGGTGGATGGGCTGATGGAGCTGGCCAGGCAGAAGTTTGCCCGGCTGTTAGAGGAGCAGGAGAGTCTGGAGAAGCACGGCGTTTGCATTCGGGTATTAGGAGACTTGACCCTGCTGCCGCTAGACCTTCAGCGGCTTATCGCCAAAGCCGTGGCCACGACCAGAGCTCATGGCAAATGCTTCCTGAATTTGTGCTTTGCTTACACCTCGAGACACGAAATCACCAATGCGGTCAGGGAAATGGCTTGGGGAGTGGAGCAGGGGCTTATCAAGGCGAGCGACGTGTCCGAAAGCCTGCTGGGAGGGTGTCTGTATAGCAGAAACTCTCCCGACCCAGACCTCCTCATCCGGACCTCGGGAGAAGTGCGTCTCAGCGACTTCCTCCTCTGGCAGACCTCTCACTCGTGCATAGTGTTCCAGTCGGTGTTATGGCCCGAGTATTCGTTCTGGAATCTGTGTGGAGCAATCCTTCAATACCAGTTCAATTACACATCGATTCAGAAGGCCCGGGAGCTCCACCGAGAGGAGCAGGAACGGCTGCAGCTCGAGGCAGATCGTGCCTCTATAGCGGAGTTTCCGCAGCATCATGGGAATGCTGATGCTGTTGGGGGACAGGATGTTCTGGTGAACTACACTACCCGTAGGGAGGAACGGACTCAGGCCTTCCTGAGAGCGCTGGTGCATAAGAGGGACACGTTCTTCACTGATTTATGCAGCCAAGCTGCCATGGCATAGATAAGCTACAAAGGACTCTGTTGATTGAAATAGGGCATCTTGGGTCTCCAGCAAAATGATTGATAATAATAATAGAAACCAAGTGGACTGTTGCAGAGTTATGGAGGTCCCTACTAGCCCTAAGCATAACAATCTGTTAAAAAAATCACACTCATGTGAAGTGAGAGGTGCACTCCCTCAAAAATAAACACTATCTTTACAGATAAACAATCCCAGTAACAGTCTGAACAGATCACATGTCACAATATTAAATATAAAGGTATTGAAGTTAAATGTGAGTTGCCTGATCCTGCAGTGTAGGGGGAGGACCCCTAGCGGCACATCCCCAGTTACTTTCGGTGCACGGTTGTCGGACCCTTGACTGGTGTAGATGATGACGTATTATCGAATATTGACGAGTTGTCGTCTGGTCTCGCATAAGTAGGCCATGGCCTACTTGTGTGCAGTGCAAGTTTGCACTCCAAGGTGCAGCTCTAGTTAAAACTGGCATACACCAAATTGGAAAATGCATTTTGTATCGGCCCATAAATAGGCTTAGTTGACAAAAAATGAAAGATGTTTTTTTTTATATATATAAATTTGGTTTGTTTTTGTTTTGTACAAAACAAATTTGTTCCGTTTTTGTAAAGCCTCAGTTTTTACCCCTTCATTTAACTAAATTGTAGTTTTTACAGTATAACTAACCTTACCAAACAATACCAAGGAAAATAAGAAATGAGAGTGAAATTTTAAAGATATGCGGGGAAATTTGATAAAAAATTAAATGCAGAGAAATGAAAGTTTAGTAGCGAATTGTCATTGCCTATTGAAGAACTACAAACTAACAACCCACAGAGGTTCTGGAATGAAATCATTAAATTATGTCCTAATAAGAAGAAAGAATGGTTGTAACAATGGAGAATGTGGTTCCGACAGGTGTAGTATTGTATTGCAGAAATAGGGAAGAGATTTTGCAAACTTGTGATGTAATCACGGCACATTTGATGATGCTTTTTTGAAAGAAATGGATTACAAAAAGATAATGGAAAGTGAGATGGGTGCTGATACTTAAAATTAGTATCAGTACTAATTCAGTGTTCATCTCACTTTCCATTCTAAATGTTTACTTCGCTATTGAGTAGGAGAGTAATTGAAAAGGGAATTAATTGATGACATTTCATACAAGGTACTGAAATCTTAAATTGTTTCAATTGTCCTTTATAGCGCAATTGTTACCTCAGTGGTACCAATCCATCCAAAGTGTGCAAAATATGACCCCAAACTACCACTTATTAATAGAGGCATTAGCAATCAAGATTAGAAACTCCAAATTGGGAGTGGATATGATTGCAAACTTTTGTATGCAGATACACTGTAATTCTGCATGACAATTGTGAAAAGGAACTGCAAACTTAAACTATGCTCAATATCATTGCAGACTGATGGTAAATAATGAGAAAACACAAATGTTCCACTTTAGGAAACCATCTGTACAAAAGGAGTCTACTGACATTTATGTTTGGGTCAAATATATGCAAATAAGAATAAATATCTTGGACTCATTTTAGATGAGCATGAATTTCAAGCACAAGTTTTATCTGATTCAGTTGGTAGAGCTTTGGGTTTGTAGCACAGTTCAAAATAAAGCTAAAAGAGCATGCCTTGGAGTCCATAAGCTTATGCCAATTTTGGCTATTAGTGGAGATATGATGGCAGTAAATATTAGACACAAAGGGGAGATGGTAAGAGATCTTTGGGCCAATGAAGTCTCCATTCTTTGTGAATAATTCATTACTTACATTATTTACCATTTAAAATAAACTATGCAGCAATATTCGTGAAATACAGAATATGTTCCTTGGGCTGATGATGTATGGCCCAAAATCTACCCAAAAGTCATAGATCACTTTTAGCACAGTTGCACTCTGGGACCTTAGCAACGGGTAGATTCATTGGTACCCCTGAGGACAGAAAGAGTTTAGTGTGATTTGGGAGATATTGAAAATGAAATTCATTTTCTGTTTTATTGCCCCCTATATGATGAATTAAGACATTTCTTATGTTATAAAAATGACAAATATCTGTGGTAGCTTTAAACTGAAACTTTGGGAAAGGTATTTTTGCCTTAGCAAACTTTATAGTTAAAGGTTTGGAAAAAAGAGAGAGGGCCCTGTTTATGTAATCTAGAACCCACTTCATGGAAATAGAGTTGGATAAATTGTTTAATTGTATTTGCAATATCATGTAATGATTTGTATGGAGTGTCCTATATTATAAGTCTGTGTGGGCATGACACAAAAATAAAGAATTCATCATCATAAATTGCCATCTTGCTCCCATCTAGAAAAACAAACACAGGTCAGGATCCTCGGCTGCATTTCAACCTTAATATGCGGTGCCTACCTGTGGGGAAAGGCTTGTGGCCAGACTGATTTTGCGAAGTGACATTTTCGGATCCGTGGAACGCGGCAAATCAGACTGGATCCCAGGCTACCAGTTGGTATTTCCCCTAACAATACAGAAGCATGCAGGGTAGAATAAATGCACACACAGTAGGTACTATACTTGAAATGCTCTTCACTGTTCTAACAGACCTTAAGGCGAGCCTTCTTACGCCTAGCCTCCCTATAGTGATGGCATACATAGAAGACTGCTGTCTATTTGAGTTCATGTAGACATCAGTCATTCACTAATCAGTTGGTCAAATCTTTATAGTAGCCATTATAGCAATTTATAATAAAAAATGTGGTAGTATTACTACTGGCAGTGTATATAGACACTTGCCAGTCTAGTAGTTTAAAAAAAATGAGGGGGCTCTTATCATCTTACAACATCCATTACAAACATAATGTTTGTTTAAGCAACGGTTGCTAAACTTTGTTTAACGCCTCAAAACAAACTCTCTTTATTGTCTATGGCGATTTCTTAAATAAGCATCGTTGAAGAACATTTAGGCTGTGTATAGGAAGGACTAGCAGCACCACTCAAAAAAAGAATGTGACAATAATTCACACATTTATTTCCCTGGCCTAAGAGCAGCGCTCAACAAAAATAAAGTGCTGATCAGCCTTGGTTGGTTTGTGGGATTTAGCAGCAAGGAACAAAGACGAGTCTCTCCTCAATCCTTCCTCAGAGGCAGTGTGTCCTCCTTGATGCCATCCTTGGTGATGACGCAGATCCTGAGTCCGTCTCCCGTGCAGATGTCTCTCTCGGTGGCCGAGACGAACACGTCTTTGACCAACTGGATAGCCTTCTCCAGGGTCAGGGGCACGTACTGCACGTCCTCCATGTTCTTGAAACCGATCTGGTTGTCCAGCAGCGGCTGCAGCATGGCGCTGGCCGACCCCGCCGCCTTGTAGGCGTCCCGCTGGTAGGAGCCCACCGGGTCGAAGCTGTAGACCGCTCCCCGGCCCTCGTCGTCCAGGCCCCCGATGATGTTGTACACAAAGTAGGGGAAGAACCTCCTGCCATACAAAATGGTGGACAGCATGGCCGCCACGGCCCCGGTGGTCATCGTCTTGTTGTTTGAGTGCTTGTAGAGCTGCAGCCGGGCTTCGATGATCTTGGTCAGGGTCAGGCAGTCGCCGTGGAATCCGGCGCAGGCCACCACGGTGGAGGGCGTTAGCTTGTAGCACTTTGGAGCGTCGCGACTGTGAATGGAGTAGTATTCGCTGAGTCGGGTGTCCGAGGCAACGACGGAGAAGTCCTCTCCGGCAACAGCGAGCACAGTCCCCCCATTGTCAGTGTACGGGGAAAAGTAGTGACGTTGCACCGGACCCGTATAATCGTAATCATGCATTTTCCCCCTACTGCCAAACTCTTGTGCGAAATCCATAGCAGAAAATACCACAAGCAAACACAAAACACAATATTACTCGCCTGCTTCTTTAATCACCCCAGCACTTGAATTCATGGGCATCCGGTTTAAATCTTACCCAAATATGGAGATGATTGATGTCACAATGTTGACATCACATTATGATAGAGAAAACACTAGAGGCCGACATCACCGACTAGCGGTTCGTAAATTGGGATACGTATACGGGTAAACTCTGGGGTCCTTGAGGGAGTTCCGGGGGTCGCTGTCCAAATCATACTTGAGAACCAAGTGGACCCTTAAGACCTAACCACCTCGAAGGGTCACCTTGCGAACTCCCTGGATTCGATCAGTTGCAAGGAGTTAACGATGCAACATAGTGACTGACATCATAGTCCAATAAATGCATCTCATAGCTCAATAGAACAATCATGTTATTTGTGCGACTGAAATTTAACAAAGAACAGTAAGGGACAATTACTAGGTGGTGCAACCCCTTGATATTTTTTATTCAGTCTGCATAACATCCGCACCTAGTTGTAATGGAAGTCTACGCATCAGTTCCTGATTCTGACTTTCTTCAACAAAAAGGTTAATCATCTCTTTGGGAAGGCCTACTAATGGTAGTTTTTAAACCTGACGAATCTGCCAGTGCAAAAAAAAAATAATAATAAAGAAAGCCTTGGACAGATTTGGTTTTGGATTGGATTTCGCCGAAGTTGTGAGGCACCAATCTGGGCCCAGTAAGCAATATGTGGTTTATCACCTGCATTTCCCTTGGAAATAGAGCGGCACAGTCCAGCCCCTGATGTCAGGCCCGGAACAGAATTTGCAAACAGAATTATTTTTTTCCCCCATAGACGTTTCAAAAAGCAGGGGTTAAATTTCTCAGTCCTGGGGGATGGGTTAGGGGATTTCTTTTTCACTCTCGGAATTGTGTTTTGTGCGTTAAGCCCTGAAAAAGTATTTATTTAAAGGTAGGGGAAGTGATTTCACTTTTGTCAGATATCACCCAAAAAATATTTTTTTTCTGTTAAAATGCTCTATTATAAGGTGTGGAAACCACATATGGAGTTTCCCCCACGTTAGCAGAGGAGCTAATAAAAGTTCCCCAGGTCACCACCAATTCTCCTCCAATCAGGAGCGAGCAGCAGGTTCACATAGTGTAGCTACTTTTGGGGGGCCCTAGTGCACCAGGCTGGTACTACACCATGAATTTCAAATCACTTCCCCTACCTTTAAAGACCCCTTAAATAGTCTTTAAACCATTTTTGAAATACCTATGGGAAAAATAAATGGGGAACAGGGGGCGGCGACTGCGACACTATGCAGATTCCAGACTAATATGCAGTGATATTAGTCTGGCCATGCCACGCTATAATAAATTGCCCCTAATAGGAGTTAAAAATCCAGAGGACTTATCGTCACATATGTGAAATGTACAGTGTCAGTGACACAAAACATGTGATCATTTCTCATTAAGTTTCATTAAAGTCCTATCATTTGCTTTCAAGTTATTTTGTTCACAGACAGACAGAAACGATAGCCTGCCACTCATGCATGTGGGCAGGGTAACAATAAAGTGATTTTCAGGGTGAATATGTTGTACAATGCTCATTTAACTTTGAATTTCTTTTTTGTGCTAATTTATACTTTCTTGCATGACCATGTCAGTTAGTGGCATGGTAGCCTAGCCTAACCTGAAATTATTTTGGCAGGGTGCCGTCCGAATTTGGACGGCAGATGAGCTGTGCTACGTCACATCGTTTGGAACGATGCCCACCCCAAAAGGTTGACTCCCACTTCTAGGCCAGTGTGGCTAATAAATTAGTTCAGGCTTTCCGTTTTCGCGCAACACGGGGGAAAATGAAAGCCTGGGTTAGTGGCATGGCTATACATACAAAGTATGTGTTTATGCTTTAAGGGAAGTATTTGAATTACGTAATTCATTTAAGGGCCAATCTGCAAATCCATCATGATGCTCCCCACATGTCCTTACACTTTATGAAGTTGTTAATAATAATAATTCTAATTGCCTGGACTTTACATTTGCAAGGTCAGTAAACACTTTCAAATATGGACAGAGGAAGTTCCCCAAATAATTTTAAAATCTAAAATCTCAATTGAAGCATTATGGAACCATAAAGTACCGTATTTCCACAGCGCGCACACACACATATATTGCACATATTATGTCACCATCAAATAAATAAAGACAAGCAATCAGTTCATATGACCACTTTGAATATGTGGGATGTGGGAACGTTGCACCCAAAGTTTCTACCAGCAGGAACACTGTAAGATATCAAGATCTTGAATGTAATTCAACAACCTGTCAGTCTGAAGTAGCGTTTTCTGCTGGATTTACATACGTAATGGTAAATGGCAATTCCTCTCGATAAGGTGTTGTCTTCATTTCTTGCGTGGGACCTTGTCGCCAAGCGGAACCTCGTTCATCAATTTCTGAGGAATGACAGACAGTAACACAGATACTTAGTGCTGGATATCACTATCACATGTATGACATTACATAATAATTGTCGCGTGCGCACGCACGCACGCACGCACACACACACACACACACACACACACACACGGTAAATGTTTACCTCTAGCATTCTGCTGTAGAAGGTGAAGTCGTCCTCGGTGTTACCTCTGGCGTCATCCACTTGGTATCTCCTGCAGGCCAGTACCAATTCGTTGGCGTTGAAGAGGGGTGCCGGGTCAATTGAATGGCCGTTGATCAGACTCACTAGGTACTCCCGGTAGTGCTTCCTATAGCAGGGGAGGGGGGAAAAATACTGTGATTAATTATTTAATTGTGTTTTGGGACAACCCATGCTTGAATGGAACCATAACCGCCAAACACTGTGCACCGTGCCTAACTTGTGCCCACTCTGCCCATGCAAGTAACTAAACAAGTAGTGGATGTAGTGGAGGTGGATGATAGTGGGCGACTGGGCGTACTCGCAGAGGCCAGCGTGTCCAGGCTGAGTGTGAGCTCCACAGGCTGAATCTGACTGTTGTCCTCCCTCATCCTTCTGTTCTAGAACTCCACACAGACCTGCCCATGGAGAGGTGGATGAGAGAGAGAGAGAGAGAGAGAGAGAGAGAGAGATAGAGAGAGAGAGAGAGGGGGGGGGGGGGGGGGTGTAGAAAGAGAGGGGAGGGGCAAGACTCAGAGACATACAGAGAGAGAGATGGGGAGGAGAGGAGAGGGGAGAGAGACAGAAGATAATAGTAAAATGTTGAAAATGGGTGGAATTCCGTTAAACTCTACTCATATTTAATGGGTAAAATAATTGTGGCTGCCAGTAATGGTGTCCTCTAGCAAACCACCAAGGCATAGCACAAATGGTTTGTTAATGCGGTTTAACGCTTAAGACTTGGAGAATGGAGGCCTCTTTTGCCAGAGCAGTATAATAAGCCGTTATTTTGTTGTTGTCTATCAAACTAATTTGATCCTCCCAGACAGTGAGCTCATTTATAGTGGAAACTTTATTTTTACCCCATATAGTCTTAGCAAGTGAGTTATTTGAAGGAGTGCCTTCAGAATACCTGACTGGATGAACCTCCTGTCACAGTGTTTACTTTGTAAATGTTTTTTCCAGTGTTAGGTACCTGAATTACTGAAACTCATCCCCAAAGTTACTATAGTGAAGAGGTTTTGTGCCATCGGATTCCTTGAAACATTGACACAGTGTGTGACAACAGGGCCTAGACCATTTATCAATGGTTTGACCCAAAGTTCCTCTAGAATTCTAATCCACGGGACATGTGAATGGAGCTACTAGCCTTTTTGAAGGACTTCTTCACAAGAATCACTACGAGAATGCTCTGCCGTTGCTGGGCAACGCTTCAGGCTATGTCCTAAAGCGCGTGAGTGTGTGCGTCTTTGTGTTCCTTTTATGCCCATATATGGAGAACTGGAGGTCTGGAAAAAATCATTGACATAGTAAAACATGTGTGTCACCATTTTTCCATTGCTAGGAAACACAAAATGGGGGAACTTTTTATTATTGCCACACTACATCTCTAAGGTACTTTGTATATCAATGGCACAGTGTTGAAATTGGGAGGAATTCCCCTTTAAATAATAGCCATACCTGTCTGTGTTCCAGGTGGAGGATCGGTATTGAAGGTCACTGCATTATTCTGTACAAACACACAAACCAAATACATTATTCTATACAAACACACAAAACAAACACATTATTCTATACAGACACACAAAACAAATAGGGCTTTGGTCAGCTTTGGTATAAACCCTAAGGTTTATACGGCATCAGTTGACCCATCAGTGCAAACTTGAATTAGTTTTTACCTGCAGTTGTCCAATAGTCCAAACTCAAGAATAGAACATAGATGATCACCTATGTCCAAAATCTGTAAAACTATTTAAACTCTACCGATCTGCTAATACCGTTTTGATTGTCTGGCTTTAAGCCATCCTGGCAAGTTTTAAACAGATTTGTTTAAAAAACAGAATCTGACTCCACCTCCCCTCCACTCTATTGGCTCATTATGAATCTGTCGGAGACTGCTGTGCTGTGATTGGCTAAAACGCTGCCTCACCCCACACAAACCCCCTCCCCCTCACAAATTAGCACCGCCTTCCCTGAGCCCGACGAATGTTTTGTTTTCATGATTTGTTGACAAGCAATGTAGAGGGAAAAGGGCAAAAACATATAGCTACAGTATATACAGTATCTATTTTGATCTTTGGCTAAAAAGTGCACTTTTAAAGTGCATTCACACCGCAATGCGATACAAATTATGTTGCTTCATTTGTGTGAAGCTTGCAGCTATTTTTCCAGACGCTTTAAAAGCCACCTTAAACACCAAAGAATCGGTCTTTTAAACATGGAGTAGTAGCCATACCTACTAATTAAATATAGATTTTTCCAATCGACTGTGCTTTATTTGTCACAGTCGACAATTAGCTGAGGTTCAATTATTTATTTTATAGCCCCAGAAGGAACTTACCGCAAACATCCACAAAACCAATTTTCCCCTTGTTTTGTGGAAATAAACAATGCAAGAAATAAAAAAACGATGCAACAGAAATGCAATAAATAAATAAATAAAAAGTGTATGTATGTGTGTGTGTGTGTGTGTGTGTATGTGTGTGTGTGCGTGCGTGTGTGTGTGTCTGCATGTGCGTGTGTGTGTGTATATATATATATATTTGTGTGCGTGTGTACCTGCAGTAAAGCCTGCAGTCTTCCAGGCTCCCAGTCTCTGAGATAGAAGAGGCAGTCCCTGGGGTGATGGGCATGCAGCCCTGACACACTGCACTGGTCCACTGCACATGTCTGCACAGGAGAGGAGAGGAGAGGAGAGGAGAGGAGAGGAGAGGAGAGGAGAGGAGAGGAGAGGAGAGGAGAGGAGAGGAGAGGAGAGGAGAGGAGAGGAGAGGAGAGGAGAGGAGAGGAGAGGAGAGGAGAGGAGAGGAGAGGAGAGGAGCAGAGAGGAGAGGAGAGGAGAGGAGAGGAGAGGAGAGGTAAAGGGGGGAGAGGAGAGGTAAAGGGGGGAGAGGAGAGGTAAAGGGGGGAGAGGAGAGGAGAGGTAAATGGGGGAGAGGAGGAGAGATGTGAGGAACATGCACGGAAGAGTTAGGAAGCAGAAAAGGCGAAAAACAAGGAGGCAAAACAGGAATGGACAGATTGACAAAGTAGTCACGTAGAAAAGGTAGGAGAGGTGAAGTTGTGGGAGAGGAGCGGAGGGTGGGAGGGAGAAATCACGAAATGGAAGGAAGATAAGACAAGTTCAAATGCAGTGTTCTCTGTTGGACCCTTTGCACAGCCTCTACTGACTGGTAATGAAAATATGGAGTTATTTAGGCATTATTTAAAGACAATGTGCTTAAATTACACCTAAACCAACAAAAACTAACTAACGTGTGACCAATATGCAGAGCAGTAAACAGAGCGACCCTCACCGTGTGGAAGGGGTTGTTACAGCCACTGCAGAACTGGTAGCGACACTGGGAGCAGCAGAAATGCATACAGCCCCCTTTAGACAAGGCGTACTGGAAACGACAATTAGGACACGCTATAGAATGGAGGGAAAGAGAGAGAGAAAGAGGGAGATGTTAGCGTTGTCACAAGGGAGGGAAGCGACAGACACAGAGCAACAGAAAGAAGAAGGGTAGGAGGGAAGGTGTGAGGGAGACCAAAAGAAGGAGCAGGGAGCGTTAAAAGAGGAAGAAAAAAAAGACCTGTTCTGTCATTGAAATGTTCCGTCAACAATGGTACTATGTAGAGTTTTTACATTTTTATCAATGAACTTTAACAAACCTTTCCAGGAATATTTACCATTTTCTATAATATGACAATTTCTAGGCCTACAGTATAATAATTGTTTGGCACGATAATGCCTATAATACACAAAGACAGGCAGTGCAGCAGAAATAGCACAGACAGGGATAATCCCATTACAAATTCTCTGCCAAATTATATACAATATAAATACATAATTGTAGTGACCCCAACATACAAAAGACCCATCCGGATGGTGTATATTTATGGATGGTGGATGGTGTATGTTTATATGATAGTGTGTGTGTGCGACTGACTGATTCCGTTGTCGCGCAGGTAGCCGGCCAGGCCTTGTCGTTGGTATTCTGGGTCGTTTTCCCTCTTCCATGACTGATACTGTTCACAAGAAAGACCTGCATGCTGAGATTCCCACTGAAACACACGCACACACTAGGGTTTTAACCAAAAAATCGATACTTCGATACATCGATTTGCATAACACGTGTCGACTCCAAAAAGCCAGAGTCGATAAGTTGTTTTTTTCCTCTTCCTTCAAGGGAAAGGAGTAAGGAGGAGGAATTAAACATTCACCTTTGTTTTCCCCTTTTTTCTTTCTCTATGTGTGCGACGCGTGTGTATATAATTCACTGATCATTACGTACACGGATCAGATCGAACAGCAAACAGTGTCAGAGAAATACAGAACTTCATCAACCACCACCTCCCCGTGCTACAGTGACCGCCTTGTTCCTCGTTTCACATTAGGCTACGCACGGGATGCATGCTTCTGTCCGCGTCATTCTCATTAATTTACTGAATGGATCAGAAAAGAAAAGCGGCGCGATATGGTGGTGTTGGAGGAGGAGGAGGAGGCTACATGTAAATGGATCATATTCTGATAATGTGGCCGCTATGTTAGAACGATCATGTCTTCAGTTGCGTTCTAACGTGTGGGATGCGGTGTATTGATAATGTGATTTTATGGCTGGCCTGAGAGTGGATGTTGTGCTGCGCTGTGTGCCAATATTGTTTTCATATTAAGCTTGCCACATGCTTCATGCGTAGCCTCGCGATGTGTTTTGTATAAGCACTGCGCCGGCATCATAGCGGCACCATTTGATCCCCGCCCCCCCTTGGGGAACCACCACAACGTACCCTCCCACAACGGACCCCCCACACACCCCCCGCGCCATAAAACGATAAATCAATACAACTTCGACTTGACTGTCTGACAAGTCGACTTGAAAAAATCTCAAGTCGTTAATGCCCTAGCACACACACACACGCACACGCACAGCAGTCCAATAAGGCATAGCAGGTGTGTCAGTGGCCGCAGTGGATCTACAAGCTCACAGTACGTTGCAGCACAACACGTTGTGAGTTTGTAGTTTGCTATTCGCAGACACAACAGTATTATACAACTTAATTTAATAATTCTCAGTGCATCACTGAGACATTATTTCCTTTATCCAGTGACAGCACCACAGAGTTCAAACAGTGTTAGTCAGAGTTTCTTCTGAAGGTTACCTCGTCTTAAATAATATTGCACTGGATGTTATGAGAAACAAAGTAAGTAAATATGGAGTCAGACAGCCGTAAAACCATTAAATCATTAAAAACGACAGAAAGATAAAGATGGCGACAATACCAGAATATTTAAGTACATACAGCATGTGGTTAATGAAACATAGTGAAGCATATTTCAGTGCACGCATGCACACTCGCACAGGCACACACAAACACGCACAAACACACACACACACACACACGCACGCACGCATGCACGCACGCACGCACACGCACACGCACAAACTCACAAACTACTTACAGGTTTTTTGCACTGAGCACAGAAGCTGTTGCGACACTGAAAGCAAGTGACCTTGAGCTGGTCTCCATCGTAGATGAACCCATACGAGCACTGGAGGAGAGCAGAGGAGAGGAGAGGAGAGCAGAGCAGAGGAGAGGAGAGGAGAGCAGAGGAGAGGAGAGGAGAGGAGAGGAGAGGAGAGGAGAGGAGAGGAGAGGAGAGGAGAGGAGAGGAGAGGAGAGGAGAGGAGAGGAGAGGAGAGGAGAGGAGAGGAGAGGAGAGGAGAGGAGAGGAGAGGAGAGGAGAGGAGAGGAGAGGAGAGGAGAGGAGAGGAGAGGCTTCACTTGTGTTTAGTCTTGACCTAATTGAAATGCTCAACTGATTTTAGCATATAGCCTCTAGGGTTAGAGTTAGAAATTTGAATCTCATCGTCGACTTTTCACGTAATTATTAAAGGTTTCATCTTAATTATGCCCCACCAAAATAATGTATTATGTACTATGTGCATTGTACAATGTACTGTATAATGTAGTGTACTTACATGGCTACACCAAAGGAACTTGGGGTCCTTGATGAGAGCTTGTTCTGTCAGCTTCTTATGAAAGAGTTCATAGACTTCTGGCTCCAGGCACTCTCGCAACTGTAAATTAAATTTAATTCAGTTAAACAACACCTAGAATTCAACTAGTTTACACTGTCGACGGACAATGTGCAATGAAGTTTGCAAGGCGTTTACGTCATGGCCAATATAATTGTGAGATGTTTCTCAATTCACTCTTCTGTTGCCCTCCTTCCCTGGATTGGAAAAAGGAATTTCTGTCTCTTTGACTAGACTGGGTCCACCGCGATGCATTGCAAGAACAGCCAATCTCTACTCAAAGTTCCGGAGTGTTCAGGGCCTCTGGCATTATGTTATGGTTACCCAAAGGCGCCATTTGGTTTCACGAGCACACTCTCAGTTACTGACCTGTAAAGGGTTCCTAACTATTAATAATTTAACATGGACCGCACCTTGACGACTGCTGGCTTAAAATGACATTTCACTGTTTTTGCAAAAATATATATGTTAATGACATTTAGAAGATTTAGAACACTTTCCTGGTGGTCTTTATGTATGTAATGTGTCATTTTAGATATTGTAGATGTTAGCAGTGAGTCCAGTGTCTCTGATGTCATCTACACTACTTTGTGGACTACATGTTGTCTCAGTAAGACAGCCCTCCCCCTAGCCACAAGGAGGTGTAGCGCACCAAAGAACTGTGGTAAATTTCGTCCAGGAAGTAGTGTCCATGACATCAGAGACACTGGGATCACTGCTAACATCTACATAAAGAAGATTTTTGTGAAAATGGTGAAATGTTCTTTTAAAGCAGCTGGAGTTTTTCCTGAACATGGGGGGCTATTATGGTCTTGAGTGTCGTCAACCTTAGAAAAGATGTTCAAAACAGTATATGGGCGCTGTTTAACATGAGAAACAGGAGAGCTTGCAAAGAGTGGGTTGTGTGACATGGAACAAAACTCCTCCAGGCTTTACCTGGATGTCTAATGTGGAGAAGTAACTGTTGAGGTGCTCTGGGTCGTTTATGTCCGGCTCCCAGCACACAGGGCACACCATGTCCCTGATGTGTTTGTCCCTCACGGCGATGGTGAAGTGCTGCTGGAAACAGCCGCAGCACACCGAGCACTGGCACGACGTCAGAGACTGCATCTGAGAGGAGAAGGTGAGGAAGAAGGAGAGGGATGGAGAGAAGAAGGGGGAGAAAGTGAGATGGAGGGAGAGAGGCAGAGTTTTCACAATGCATAAAGGTATAAACGCCTGAAAAACTCAAATTGTCCTTGCCTTGTAACATGTTTTTGAAGTGCTGCAAAGCACTTAGACGGTTTACAAGCTGCGGTCCCAGCACAATTTACGGTACACCTATTAGGGCTAATAAGACCAAATAAGGCACAAATAAGGCATAATTAGAAATAATATGTTAATTGTTACATGAAGCTACACCCTAATATGCCTACATTATGATCTCATTAGACATCGCAAATATCTAAAAGGCATAGGCTAATGGTCTTTTGTTATTTCACTTTTTGCAGGGACTTTATGTCTAATTTCACATATTTTATACCGTAAATTGAATACGTCCCCAACTTCTATAGATGGGGACGTTCATTCTCCCACGTGGGAAATCAAGTAGGCCCAATGATAATAGAACATACTACACTGTTGGGCTTTATTAGAAGTAATATGTTCTTTATTAAATACCATTTCTCCTTGTGCATGTGTTTCTTATACACTCAACAAAAATATAAACGCAACACTTTTGTTTTTGCTCCCATTTTTCAGGGGATGGACTTAAAGCCCTAAAATTCTTTCCAGATATACAATATAACCATTCCTCTCAAACACTGTTCACAAATCTGCCTAAATGTGTGATATTGAGCACTTCTGCTTTGTTAAGATAATCCATCCCACCTCACAGGTGTGCCACATCAAGATGCAGATTTGACATCATGATTAGTGCACAGGTGTACCTTAGACTCTCCACAATAAAAAGACACCCTGAAATGTGCAATTTTCTTTTGCCTTATTGGGTGTATGGGCCTCCGAACCAGTCAGTATCTGGTGTGACCACCATTTGCCTCATGCAGTGCAACACATCTTCTTCGCATAGAGTTTATCAGATTGTCAATTATGGCCTGTGGAATGTTGGTCCACTCCTCTTCAATGGCTATGTGAAGTTGCTGGATATTAGTGGGAACTGGTACACACTGTAAAAATGGTAATAACACAATATTACCACATTATTACCATTTCGACAGCGCATACCAGTTCCCACTAATATCCAGCAACTTCACATAGCCATTGAAGAGGAGTGGACCAACATTCCACCGGCCACAATTGACAATCTGATAAACTTTATGCGAAGAAGATGTGTTGCACTGCATGAGGCAAATGGTGGTCACACCAGATACTGACTGGTTCGGAGGCCCATACACCCAATAAGGCAAAAGAAAATTGCACATTTCAGGGTGTCTTTTTACTGTGGAGAGTCTGAGGTACACCTGTGCACTAATCATGATGTCACATCTGCATCTTGATGTGGCACACCTGTGAGGTGGGATGGATTATGATATTGAGCAGAAGAGGTCAATATCACACATTTAGGCAGATTTGTGAACAGTGTTTGAGAGAAATGGTTATATTGTATATCTGGAATGAATTTTAGGGCTTTAAGTCCATCCCCTGAAAAATGGGAGCAAAAACAAAAGTGTTGCGTTTATATTTTTGTTGAGTGTATATTGGCACGTTACGTCTAATTATAAATAATATATATTTATTAGGGACAAACAATGCCGTCATTTCTGGTCCTACTGCAGAGAATACATATTTCTTTGGGTAACGTTACAATTAATATGCTGTTATGTGGGACGAATATAGAAAGAATTGTACCGTGAACTGAACACGAGCCTTTAGGTCCCTCATTCAACCGATCACTTTAGTCTTTGTCCCATATAACGTCAGTCTTCATATGCCGTTATATGCGACGAATATAGAAATAATTGTACCGTGAACTGAACACAAGTCCTTTGGTCTCTCATTTAAAGAATACATGGACTGATCTATTTAGTCTTCATTACGATTAATAATGCCGTTATATGGGACGAATATACCAAGAATTGTACCGTGAACTGAACACAACTCCTTGTCCCTCGGCTGAGATTTTCGCGCTTTTGGTCGGTCAGACTTTGCGGCGGCCTGACTTTTCCAGTTACCATTTAGATGAGGAACGAAACGACTTGTGTTCAGTTCACGGTACAGTTCTTTCTATATTCGTCGCATATAACGGCATATTAATCGTAATGAAGACTAAATAGATCGGTCCATGTAGGACTATTCTTTAAATGAGGGACCAAAGGACTTGTGTTCAGTTCACGGTACAGTTCTTTCTATATTCGTCGCATATAACGGCATATTAATTGTAACGTAACCCAAAGAAATATGTATTCTCTGAAGTAGGACCAGAAATGGCGGCATTGTTTGTCCCTAATAAAGATAGGCTATATTATTTATAATTAGACGTAACGTGCCAATATATAAGAAACACATGCACACGTAAGGAGGAATGGTATTTAATAAAGAACATATTACTTCTAATAAAGCCCAACAGTGTAGTATGTTCTATTATCATTAGACATAGGCCTACTTGATTTCCCACGTGGGAGAATGAACGTCCCCATCTATAGAAGTTGGGGACGTATTCAATTTACGGTATAAAATATGCGAAATTAGACATAAAGTCCCTGCAAAAAGTGAAATAACAAAAGACCATTAGCCTATGCCTTTTTGATATTTGCGATGTCTAATGAGATCATAATGTAGGCATATTAGGGTGTAGCTTCATGTAACAATTAACATATTATTTCTAATTATGCCTTATTTGTGCCTTATTTGGTCTTATTAGTCCTAATAGGTGTACCGTAAATTGTGCTGGGACCCAAGCTGCCGTGTGTCCGTCCGTCCGTCCGTCCGTCCGTGCCTGCCTGCATGCCTGCCTGGAGTCAGGCGGCATGTTGCCACGTCCAGAGAAACAAGCACAATGGGACGTTCAGGCGGCATGTTGCCACGTCCAGAGAAACAAGCACAATGGGACGTTCCCATTCAGACTCCATGCAGGCAGGGACAGACACAGGCACGGCGCAGCACTTCATTTCACACGGGTGTGATTTTTATCACTTTGGGCAGGTTTACCTAATGTTTCTATTCTTACAGATCTTCAAAAGGAGCAAATAAAGAACATTGAACAAAAGAGGTAAATTGTTAAAGAAATTAATGAATATCTTTGCATTAACACAAGTCCGGTCATTGGTGATGATAGTCATCAATTAAAAGAGAATTCCACACTTTATATATTTCAAAATGCAAGTTTTTGCTATATATTGTCTCTCAGCCATGTCGGTAGAGGCTGTATCTATTATTTGTCATCCTACATGGCATTTTGGTCAAAACAGCATATATTCCACAGCTCAGAGCAGTCACAAAGTGACTCTGTGGACTTGATGGCCACATCCTGTGCACTGATATATAAAATGTCCATTTCCAGTCTGGAAATTTGGCTCTTTAAAATACAACCTCAACATTGACATTGTTCAAATAAATGTTGGAAACTAATTTTTGTCTCTATGGACGCCCCCCATACCTTATTATGTGGGAAGACAGAAAGGCAGATTGGACATTCCTTGGCCAGCACCCTCTTGATGAACTCCCGGTCGTGAGATTCGCGTACAGCCTGCACTACGTCCTCCAGGGAGTAGGTGGCGCTGCGTTCCAGGAGCAGGGACAGCGCAAGCTCACAGCGGCCCCAGCTGGGCAGGTCGTACACAGCCAGTAGTCTCCTGCATATACGCTGATGGGAGGATATAACGCGTTTTGGTGTTTTAGCTGTTGAAAAACAGCAGATCTACAAGCTCATATCGCGCCACCGAGTGGCGCGATATGAGCTTGTAGTTCTGCTATCTTTGAAAAAAAAAAGTGAAAATGTGGTGCAAATCTTTAAATACATTATTTCGGAAAGCAAACATTTTTAACTCAAATCTTTGCTTCTGGGGGATCACCTAGAACAACATGTTTTTAGATGAGGTTCTGCAGCTAAATAATAGATATTTCTGGGGGTCCTTCCTATGAAATAATAGCATCACTGACACAGAAAGAGATTTTTCCAGAAAAACTAGAATCTCACGCCAGGGACTAGAATTTAGTGTCACAAACTAGAATTTAGTGTCATGGACTAGAATCTAGTGACAGGAACTAGAAACTGAGGGGAACTAGAATCTAGTGAGAGGAACTAGAATCTACAGTGGGGAACTAGAATCTAGCATGAGGAACTAGAAATAGAATCTAGCATGAGGAAACTAGAATCTAGCATCAGAAACTAGAATCTGATCAGGACACAATGGGTTAAAATACACTAGATATACAATAGTTAGAGCCACTCGATTTCACACACATTTTTAACAAAAGAAAAAAAAAACAATTGCACATTTGATGAAGAGCAAAACACGTCTTTCTTCGCACCTGTTTGTCAGGATGGTAGATGTCGATGGGCGGCTCTGGTTGGTCGCTCCACATGCGCTGGTGGAAGGGCTCCAGCAGAGGGCGCTGCAGTAAGGCCAAGGCACCGCGCACCTCGCCTCCACTCTGTCTCAACACCTCATGGCAGCGAGGGATGTCATCGAAGCCTAAAGAACATAGCTCCTTGACCTGAGGGGAAGGAAGGGACAGATACGAGACCCAGGCCTAAAGAACATAGCTCCTTGACCTGAGGGGAAGGACAGATAGGGACAGATACGAGACCCAGGCCTAAAGAACATAGCTCCTTGACCTGAGGGGAAGGACAGATAGGGACAGATATGAGATCACCAAGGCCTAGGTTTTCGTCACAGCTAAACCCCTTATGCCTTAAAGGGGAGGTCCACCCATTTTCAAACATTCTAATATGTCATTAGTATACCTTAGAGGTGTGTGGACATAAGATAAAAACGTTTCCCCATTCTGTGTTTCCAAGAAATGGAGGTCTGAAGAAAACCACTAACATGGTGAAACATCTTGATAACATCATCAAGATGTATTTTCAGCATGTTAAAGGATTTCTTTTTTTCTGAGAGCGCACAAATGCAACCAAATGAACCCTAACGGGTTCATTTGGTTCCATTTGTACGCTCTCAGAAAAAAAATGGGTGGAATTCCCCTTTAACTTCTTTGCCTTCTTAAACTATTAAAAAAAACATTCTTCAATAGTTAAAATTGCCAGTCACACACTCATAACGTGCCAATAGATTGGCATGTTGCACTATTCCAAAAGGTTTTTCAAAATAGTCAAAACATGACAAAGAAGTTAGGGATAAAGGGTTTAGCATTTGACGAAAATCGAGCCCCAAGAGAGATACACTACAGCTTTATGCCAGGGGTTCTTTAACTTTGAGGATCCCACCAGTTTGTTATGTATTAAGCCATAGGACCCAAATAACTCTTGAGTGTGGTCAAACGTAACCAAAACGACCTTTAAAAAGGTACATTTGGTTCCTAACTATAAATCACTTTGTTGGGAATCGTCAAAGACCTTCCATAATATAATACAACAACAGTTGTATTCAAAGGGACTAATATATGCACTCAGAATACCGTAACTCTTCCTACTTCAGGCCACTTACCAACTTTCCCTACAGGTGATGATAGTCTGTCTGTAATTATTAAGGATCTGTTCCATTTAGTGAGCAAATGGAAAACACACACATATAAGACCATTTGGAACACACTGGAGTGTTTCCAGCGAGCCAACACGCACAATATCGGAACCCTGGTCCCAAGACAAAGACGTAGACAAAGGACTTGTTGTGCTTAAGAGAGATGACATTACCTTGGCATCTCTGTCGCGGAGAGCCTGTCTGGCAGCTCTCTCAGTGTCGCCCCCCGCTGTCAGCCAGGCCTGTTTGGCCTCTGCTCTGGACAACTGGACCACACCTGGCTTCCCCTGCTTCCCATCGTCGTCGCCGGCACCGGGGTTGAACACGCCATTCTATGGTATGGTAGGATACATAAGTTTAAAGAAAGAAGAAAAAACAGACAGACGGACGGACAGACAGATAGATATGTTTCTACAATCCTGTGTCAAATCCCTGGCTACTGTGCCTCCCCGTGCCCTGCATCACAAACTTCCTGACGGGCAGGAAGCAGCATGCAAGGTTGTGAAAGCACATCTCAAACCCACTGACCCCGACCGAGCACAGGGGCGCTGCCAGGCTGCGCGCTCTCCCGTCTACTTCATCTCTTCACACCAAAGACTGCACACACCTCGGTCACGCTTCTCGAGCTTTGCCGATGACACACATACAAACCTGATCGGACTGATCCCGAGGTGGCAGCGCTGACATTCTGTTGCAGCCGCGCACAAACCAGGAGCACATGATTCTCTCTAGAGAGTGTTGTCGATTGTAGATTCAAGGAGGAGAGTCGTCCCCCAACCCCCTCTTGTCTTGTCTATACTAAACTTCCCTGGCAAACAAAATGTACCATCTGGCCACAACATCCCACAAAGCACAAAGTGAGGATACAGCAAAATAAACTCAATGCAGGCTCGCACAGGTGAACAACAAAACATACACAAAACAATGTCAAATTTATCACATGAACCCTGGTGCCCATATTTTGGGGGCAAATGTTTGGAAAAAAAAAATTCATCATCTGAATTAGCCCAAGTCTACACAACTAGAAGATGGACAAAAGCATAATAAATCTTTAGTCTTGGGGTCTGTGGGGCTAAAATGTCCTCAAGTGGTGGTCCGTGGCTCAAGTTCTGAATAAATGGTGTGCCCTGGCCTCAAAAAGATTGAAAACCCCTGCAATAAAGTAAAGGAACTTACTGTGTACTCGTTGATATTGTCACCGTTGGTTCCAGAGAAGGCTGGGGATGATGCTACGAGAGCACAGATCTGCTCCAATAAGAGAGGCAGCTCGGCTTTCAGCCAATCGCAAGGTAAGATGCTGGCGTCTCCGGCTACACGCATGCCCGTGTACACCTCCTCGGGACTCACTCCTCTCTTCTCTCCGTCCTGAAGGATACATGAGAGGTGAACAATAAAGTCTGTCAACATTTAGAATTGTCTCTCTCTCCTACTACTACAACCTCCCCCTCTCTGTTTGCCTATACCGCCTGTATCTCCGACAGGCTTACTTTGATCTTCATTGTCTCGGTCTTCTTCTCCTCTTTCCTATCATATGTCTCTCCTACACTGTCTTCCTCTGAGATTTTTTATCATGTTCTCTCCTATGCTGTCTCATACAACTGATGACGATGAGGAGCAGTGTTGGTCTATATTACTTAGGAAAGTAACTTCTTTACTTTACTCGTTACCCCTTAGACAAAGTAATATCATTACTTTACTTATTACTGGAATCAAAGAGTAATATATTACATATTACATTATTACTTTCCTGAAAACAAAGCCAACAAAATCCGACATTGTAAATGTCTTGAAATGTCTTGAATGTGATGAAAATAATAAAAATAAAAGGAGCAGAGAGAAGCAATGACCAACATTTTAACCTTGAATCACAAAACAGACCTGCAAATAACATTTGCACAATTCACAATTGTTTTCAAAGACAGTTGAGGTCTTGTATTTAAAAATAAAAGACAAAATAAAGCAACAAGCGATTTGTAGTGTACATAACTGTGCGCAGGATGCAGCGTGTGGACTGGATCTACAATCTACTGCACATCTCTGTTGTTACAGTATCTGTCGATAGCTTGTAAATCTGTTCTATTTTTGCCTGCAACAACAAGCTCATTTTAAAAAAGTAACTTGGCGTTACTTGCAAAGTAATGCGTTACTTATTACCCATTTTTGCAGAGTAATCTCGTTACTTTACTTTTTGGAGCAAAAGTAATAATATTACAGTAATATGTAATCTAAAATTAGTTACTGCCCAACACTGATGAGGAGGTACAATTATTACTAGTGTAAATGCAGGTTTTACGCCAGTTTTACAGTTTTCATCTCAACCTTTCTTTCATCCAATGTTTTTCATTATTCGTCTGCTGACACTTAGTATGGGCAAGGAGAGGTTCAACGCTCTTCTGCAAAGCTAATTACCCAAACTGTAACGTTGGCATACAGTTTCAAGTATACCAGTAGTTGCAGCCAAGCATCCAATCACAAAGAAGCAAAACAAAATAACGAGCGCTTTAATCTTAAAAGATTACCCGAATCAGCTGAATCAACTTCAACCCCTCCTCCTCCATCAGCCTCTGTCTCCGCAAATCAGGGTCCTCGGAGGGCGGGTCTTTGGGCTTGACCGGCAGCGCAGGGACGCGTCTGACGGGAGATGGGGGGCGGAGCTTGACTGGCATGGGGGCGGGCTCAGGACGGGCCAGGTCACACATCTCACACACGGTGGCCGGAGAGTAGTTCAGGTAGGTACAGAACTGGCACACCCACTGGGGACGGACAGACAGACAGGCAGGCAGACAGGCAGACAGACAGGCAGACCCTTATGGGAATTGCATTCTTACTGAAGTAAGGTTAATTCCTGTAATGAAAACACACACACAGACACAGACACAGACACACACACACACACACAAGCTATGGTTCAAAAACCCACCTGGCTGTCAGGGTCACCAGGCATGCCCAGTACAGGTGCGGGGGGTCTGGGTGGTGTGACAGGAGGGTGTGTCGGGGTGACCGGAGGCCGGGTGGCCAGGCGAGGACGTTCACACACCTCACACAGGATGCTGCTGGCCGCATTCACCACTGTGCAGCTCTTACACTGCCACTCTGGAGCAGAACGTGAACGTACACACGCACACACAAACACACCCACACACATAAAACAAGTATACAAATGATGTGATGTGTACTCCTGGGTTATGTCGAGAAGATTTTAACCACAGGGCGAGCCGAGAGCTGAGTGATACCCCTGAGTGAGGCCCCAGACAAATTCCCAGTAGGCCTGAAACTTCTGATCAAAACATATCTGATCACACACACACACCAGTGGTGGTGACGGGCTGAGAGTCGTCCGTAGATCCAGCCGAGGCCAAGCGGGGGCGCTCACACGTCTCACACAGCACATCTTGGATGGAGTTGACTTTACTGCAGTGAATGCAACGCCATGACGACGAACTACTGACAGAGATAGAGAGACGGAGACAGACACGGGAGGCAGAGAAATAGCGGGAGAGAGAGAGCAAAACAGAGCATGAAACAAGAGGCCGCATAAACGCTGTGGCTCCATTTCCGTGACTACGACCACTAATTCCACCCTGCACACACCTGTGGCTCTTCCTGCTCCTAGATGACGACGATGACGTCACTGCAGTCCGTTGATGATTGGCTCGTTCGGGGTAGGAGTGGTACAGCCTGTCGCATTCAATGCACAGACACTGTACGCAGGTGGGGCAGTGAGTGGCAGCAGCGAATATTCCACAGATAGTGCAGTTATCTGGAATAATAATAATAACAACAACAACAGTAATAATAATACTAGTAATAGTAATACCAATACTAATAATAATAGCAATAACTAGAAATGCACTCTGTCAAGCTGCACCATGCACACAAGTAGACCGTACACGGTCTACTTGTGCGCAGGCAGAGCACGCAAGTACTGCTACTAAATAATGTCTATTACAACTGCTGTTCTAAATCCTTTAGACCTTTAAGGTCAAATCCTTTGACCTTATACCAACCTTGAGCCTGACCTTAATTACGTTTAGCATCAACAGCCAATACCATCATTCTTAGATAAATTTAAATCTTTGCCGATAACCATACCTTAGTTACATCATCAAGGATGGTTGTCGTTGATTGGCAGACGGACAACACCAACATACAATGCTGATTCCAGCATTTGTGCGCTCTGCTTGCGCAACTAAGTAACAAGAAGTAATCAGCTGTGCTGACTGAATTCACACCATAGGATCAATAAAGGTCTGTCTGTCACTCACACCTTGTTGTGTATTCCAATGACCACACAGACTTGTGTCTGACCTGGGTGCTTGTTGGAAGAGGAGTTGTTATTGGTGGAGGTGGATGCATTGGCTGTAGTGGTACGCCATGGACCGAAGTTCTGGATAGACCGGGGACTGTTGTGGGCCAGGGACAGAGAACGCCCCTGGCCGCTCTCCCTGGAGGAGTGCTGATGATGGGGGAAGGCCAGAGATTTCGGATGGCCCTCCCGATGGCCCGAGGATGAGGAAGAGGAGGATGAGGATGAGGAGGAAGAAGGGAAGATCACAGCGTCCGTGTTGAGGCCGACATCCTAAGAATGAGAGGTGAGTCGATCGAGTCAGACAGCAGGAATATTAGAAATTAAAATTAGGAAGCAAATAGCATTATACAGAACATGATTCTGTAAATCATAATAGCTCTGTGTTTAGCATTTTGTTTGGTCGCCAGTATTCCAGTATTCTTAACCTTGCTGAATTATTGCAGATAAAGTCACATTGCTGAATTGGAAATGGATCACAAACTATATTGTTATATATAAAGTAGTATATTGGTTCAAATGAAGTTAAGTAAGTAGTAGATTGTAAGTAGTATAGTAGTATACGATATAGTAGTATACGATGTAAGTTTATCAGTTTTTTCTACCTTGTGTCTCAGTGCTGGGATGATTCTTTCATAGAACTCGGGATGGGGATGAGCCTCCTGAAACACATAAATGTGCATGTAGTGTAGGTTAGATACTAAAATGAGATCATCAAATAACTCTGCAGTCTATGTATGAGCTGGCAACATTCCTACAGTACTTTAGGTATAGGTTCAGGCATTCATTCAGTGTCATTTATTCTCGAAAATACACTGAGTAAACTCATTTTCCGTGTCGTTGATTAAGGCTCTTCTCACACACACAGATGAAGGGACACACACACTGCGCATGGACACACACAAGATGAACAGCATTAAGCACAAGAGCTGTATCAAAATGAAACCTGTGACTGTCATGTATTGTACAGTTCCATATGGTTCCATATGCTACTATATTGTCTTGTGCAAAAAACGTTTTAACAAATTGCTTTTTAACAGTCTCATTGTGCCTTGGTTAAGGCTAAGTGTTTATGTCTTGCAAAGCCACTGAGATTCCTCGTGAGGACATTTGGTTCTCATAAAGCAGTGTTACGCACGCGCACACGCACACGCACACGCACACACACACACACACACACACACACACACACACACACACACACACACACACACACACACACCTTAATAAGCATGTCCAGTTCCATCCTCAGGCTCATCACTTCCAGTGTTACTGTGGCAACCTGGCACACATCAGGCTCCATGACATCATCAGGGAAGCTGAGGCCATCTGGCTGCTGATTGGAGTAACCATAGAGACACAGCACCGCCCTGCCTCCCTGAGAGGAGGAAGATGAAGACATTGAAAAGAGGGAAAGACCACATGCAGTTGACACAAGGGGCTCCATTTTCGTTACATGCTCAACCCCTTATCCCAAATCCCTTATTTCGTTCTTACTATTTTTAAAAACGTATTGTCAATCTACTAACACGTTGTGAGCTTGTAGACTGGCCTATTGAACTACTGAAAAATGTTTTTTATAGTTTAAAAAGGCAAAGAAGTTAAGGGATAAGGGGTCTAGGATTTTCAGTGTTTTTCGGACTCCTTGGGCTCCATTTTCGTTACCGCTAGGTAACGAAAATGGAGCCCAAGGAGTCCGAAAAACACTGAAATCCAAACTCTGACAAAAGCAACTAATTCCAAAATGTTCAGCTGGATGTCGCTGAAGCTTATTTAGAAATAATTAAATAAATAAATAAAGATGTATCTTAAAAGTAAAAAAAAAAGCTCAAACAAGTAAAATAAGAGACACAGAACTGTACCATGCCAATGTATGATTGATGTCAATGACCATCAATCATAAATAAAGAATTCTTTAGGTGGCCATCATAGATTATCGCTAACAAAAATATAACTCATTCAGAAAAAAGACAAAATCTAAAAGCCCATTCTGAATTATCTGAGGAGCTTGATTTCTTACCTGTATGGCATCGACTGTTGCCCTGAACACTGGGTTGTTGTGCTTGACTGTCCTCCAGTACTTTGGCCTGTTTGGGTTGGTAAGATTACATCCGTACTTTTCAAGAATGTTCAACGCTGTAGACAATCTCTGAAGAGACGCTAAGGTCTGCAGGAGAGGAGAGGGAAAGAGTAGAGAGGAGTACCTATTTGCCAGATATAGAACAATAGTGTCCCACGCCTACTACAGTGAATACAAACTTTCATACCAGCTTAACTTCGTTTGTCACCTCATATCTACATTGTACACTGACTATGTGCTTTGATCCGAGATCCCATAGAGTTCCATTCCTGTGCTGGTACACGCAGTGGATTAAAGCCCTTTTTTGCAAACAGTAAAGGTATCAAATGAGGAAAAAAAACATAGTGGCGGTCCTTAACATTTTAACTGCATCCGGTTGTTTGTCAACCAGTTTCCCCAGTTTAACCAATGCATTCTTTTGGAAGTAGTATTCCACAAGCCTGATTTTAGGCATTTTTGAGATACGTGAACATGTGAACGTAGCGAGCTACATCTTTTTTTGTTTGTTTGTTTGTTTTGTTTTGCTTTTTATCTTGTGCTTTACTGTTTGAAAAGAAAATCTGACAACGGGGTTTAAGCAACAGCGTGTTGACGGACACTACTCAGACAAACTCCCTTTCCACCAGTGCAGTAATGCACCTCATCTCTGAGCTAAGTGCATAGCTAGCACAAGGTGACAAACAACACTAATACCAGCTATGTCTACAGCTGTACAGTCTCCTCAGGTTTCTGTTCTTATGATGATGTGGCTCAGTGTGTAAAACAACAGGAAGTTTACACAAACCAAGAATGTAATTGTATTATTTAACTTTAACCAGACGCAAACATCTATAATATGATTAAAGTCTCCAGGGATGTTTGACTGCTGCCGTCAAATTAGCTCATGTCCTTGAGTTCCAGTGCACCTGTCCTCTTTTGTGGCACTCAAAGCAGAAACGCCCCTCCTTATATTCTCACCTAGAGCACAGCGCGTCTTCATGTCTTACCTCTTTCCTGTTGCTGCCAAAGCTGTTTTCGATCACCATGGTCTCTGCAGCCATATGACAGTACTTGGAGCAAGGCGGCAGGGGCAGGTTGGCCATGGCCGTCACCCCCACCCTCACCTCCACCGCCGTACCACCTGAGTACAGGCAGGCCTCCGCCCGCGCCCGCACCTCCTGCAGCTGCTCTGTTAGAGACGCCATTCTGTGGAGAGAAACACACACATTCAATATCTACAATACAATACTACAATACAGGCATTGAACTTTGTCCCTGCAATAGATGGATAAGATATAATGGGTTCCACTGACATGAATCACTGATAACCACAATAATAATAAAAATCCAAGTAATGATCTGCTTCATATACTCAATGTCATTTTCACCTTTTCAACCAGCAGGTGACCAAAGTAGGCCTACTAGTGTATGGAAGAAGCATTCATTTAACATAAACAGTAAAAAAAGTGAAAAAGTGGAACAATGCACCTGAAAGTCTCTTATTTTGTTTAATCTCCAAACATTGCTCATATGTTAGCTATGGTACATTGTATTACAATATTACAATACAGTAGAATATCACTGCATTGGAGTGACTGCATGGAAATTAAAGTGAGAGAGACAGACGGTATCAACACGTCAACAGTTTCTGTTCAGGACCCAGTGGCCCAAATGTCTCATTGGTCTGTGCTTGAATGAAATAAATGATTGACTGATTATGGTATTTTGGGTGAGAATGGGTATCATATCATGGAGGGCTAACTGTGATTTAGTTCCTCACTATGGGAACTGTATGTTTGCTGGTGCTGAGGAAAGCGTGGATGCAGTAGATTGCTCTAATACAAGGGAATTCACTATGAGTGGAGGTGGCATGGCCTGAGCAGAGCTATTCAAATCACATGATCTCATTTGTGTCAGATGTGAGATGATGATTGATTGAAGTATTTAATAGTTTACAGATTTGCAGTACGTTCCAGGCACACTCAATACAAAACAGTGACGACATAAAGAATAACACCTGTTTACAACAGGGTCCACCATTTTCAATCAATAATCACAACTCAACCCTTTTATTCTATGTGTAGGCCTAAATGTGCCGTATATAAGTGGCAGTCCTCCCAAAGTGCACAAAAGGTACGGTACAACCAATAATAAGTGCAAATTGCATACTTAAAATAAATGGACAAATGTCCATATATTTTTGTATTTCACTACATTCAGTTAGTGACAGAACTCGTACACATTTAAGGCATGAAATGAAATGTAGTGCTATATGCTGATATCTTCAAGCATACGGTAACCATAACGTCAGTGATTCACTTCACAGCTACAATGAATACCATGCGATACAGATATCACACCAGCTGCCTACCGACAGTCACAGCCGCAGTGAAATCACCGCCAGTCGTCAATTCCTTCCTTTTCTAATTCTCACATTCATTCATTCATTCATTCATCCTCCAACAGCATTGCCTTGATCCCTGCGTCAAATCCAATCCAAACGCAATAGTGTGCTTTCTAAACATGCCTGACAAGGCGAGAATCGCCGACAAAACGTAGAGCAATAAGGTTGGGGTACAGTAGAGACAATCAGCTGAGCACAGACAGAGCCAAGCAGGCATGTTGTAAACAAGAGGGTGGTCTACATCCCATAGACCAGAGGGATGAGAGGGACAGCGCTAGGTCATAGCCATAGAGTACAAACAGAGATACGACAACTGCCTTCACTTCCATGGGGCCGGTCTAATGGCGTCTCATTCTATATTGAGAATGGGAACAACAAATGGGGACAACAATGCCTGGGGTACGGGACTAACTGGAAGACGTAGGCTGAGATGCGTTGGACTCGGGCAACATCCCAGCTTTAATGATCTTAAAGGTAGGGGAAGTGATTTCACTTTTGTCAGATATCACCCAAAAAAAAAAAAAAAAAATCTGTTAAAATGCTCTATTATAAGGTGTGGAAACCACGTATGGAGTTTCCCCCTCCCCCACGTTAGCAGAGGAGCTAATAAAAGTTCCCCAGGTCACCACCAATTCTCCTCCAATCAGGAGAGAGCAGCAGGTTCACATAGTGTAGCTACTTTTGGGGGCCCCTAGTGCACCAGGCTGGTACTACACCATGAATTTCAAATCACTTCCTCTACCTTTAATAAATCAGTAATACAGTACAGAGACATTTGTTACTACTTTAAAACGGTTGGCATGTTGCACACATGTTTAACATGCCCTCTTAGAAAACAATGCATTCCCATTTTCCAACTGCAGTTTAACCCTATTCAGGCTGCAGCCAGGGACCGGGTTAGTTTCTGACCCCCCGATGTCGCAAGCCTTCTATTAGATGCCTCTGGTATATCCTACCCTATCACAGCGCGATCGTTCGTCCGGCCCGTGGGATCTAGACGGCAATACTGTATGACAATCGTGGTGCAGAACTGCACTGACATCTACTGGTGGTCGACAATACAGCGCGTGTTGCTAAAAGAAGGTAATCAAAGAAGGCAAATAAATGGCCCAAAATAAAAAATGAAACATTTTGTGCCCTTCATGAAAGTAGACACTTTAGACACGACCTCTCATCTTCGCTAGAGGCTAGATGGAAGGAACGATGGATAGGCCTACATACAGTTGTGATTGTGATCTCAGGTGAAAGTAATGCAGGTGATTGGCTCCAGCCCTCTGACTTGAGGTGATAAGAGTGAGCGAAGCATGATGGATTTGGCTTGATTTTGTGCACACATTCATCAACTACAGTCCCTTTACACCACCCTTTTCACCTGTAAGTTAAATTATGTATGAGATCTAGTCTAGATTTAGTAATAGTCAATAGGGAGCTACAGGGCAGATTGTATTGCTTTATCGCTGCTTGGCAGTACATTTAATAATAATAAAACATCACCACAAACAAGCATTCTTCATAGACTAACACATTTTACTTTTTTCCAGTTTTGCGGTGTATTTAATCTCGTCTCTCTGCCCCTGACAAAACAATGGCAGGCAAGTATGGCTCTCAGTGCACTCTCTGTAAAGTGTAAACCAGCTTTTTACTTGATCCAATGTACATGAACTGACATTCCAGTTCTATGTGTAATGCAATGACAAATGGCCTGTAGTCGCCCTTTTGTCCCAGACAAACCTCTTCCCCACACTGTTGGGTGGTCAGTTTAAAGTACCACCATCAAGATGACTGTAGGCCTACTGTGAAGATGATGGTCATGTTTTCCATCTGCATTCCTCTGCAGACATGAACAATTTGCACTCTCCGGGAACAGGGCACCACCACAACCACCATCACCCCACCAGACCCTTTTCATATGTACAACCAGCCAATCAATCTCTCTACACATACCAATGGAACATGAATCCATACAGCCAGTATGGTCTATCTGTATCAGGTAAAATAAAGTCTCCTAAATCAGGTTTTCAACCTTTTTGATACCAGGACGGGGGCCCACTATTTATTCAGCATTTGAGCCATGGGCCACCATTTGATAGATTTGATTTTAGCCCCACATATCCAAAACTAAAGATTTATTTTGCTTTTGTCCACAATACCAGGCTGGATTTCAGAAACAAAGCAGTCAAACAATAGATCAAAATGACCATTAATCTTCTACATTCTCTAATTGTGTAGACTTGGGCTAATTCATGAAACCAAATGGACCTGCAAGGGTCCATTTGATTTCATGTTTATGCTTAAGATTTACATCTGGTTAACCAACTTTACATTTAACTGGGATTCCACCTGGAATCCTCTCAGGGACCACTGGTGGTCCCCAGGGCACCTGTTGAAAACCCCTGTCCTAAATCATGCTATACTTGTATTTGATGCTATTGAGACATGCCAGTGTCTGACATGCATTTGTGATTGAAACATATTGACTTATTTTTAACCTCACATCCAAACCTAGCTTTGCCATATATGCGTCCTCCGTTTCTGGCACCATACCCATACATGTCTGGGTGTCCAGCATATGTGATGCCCCAGGCCCCCATGTATCCTGTTGACTACAGAGGCATGTTGAACCCTCATCATTATTCAGCTCCTCCTGCCAGTGATATCCACCATTATGTATGTATGAAACCTGTTCAGATCATTATTATGTATCTTCCTCACTTACCAATTGGTCTTTTAAATCAAAGTATTGGTCACAAAATACGACTTGTATACTACAACAGCCATCGGATCAGTAGAGGCCTATAATGGCTCCTTTTTTTTTTTTTTTTTTTTTTACAGAATATTAAGAGGCAGACGGCAAGTTCTGAGGTCCAAACAGAGCAGGACGATCCACTCAACAAGCTTATTGGAAGTCTGGAAAGGCTCAGTACCAACGAGACCCCAGAGACTGATGTGGTCCTAAATGCATCTGATCTTTGCCATGAGATGCAGCTGGAGTCTCCTTCTGACAAAGAAGTGAAAAGGACCGGTGAGACATTAAAAATTCACTTGTTTAATTCACTGATTTTAAAGTCAGTGGGCCCTATTTTGATTGTCTTAAATATCAGGTTTAAGTCTTAAGTCAAAACTTGTAGGTGTGGCAAAGCTGTTTGGCTGTTGTGTTTGTCAAACAGCTTTGCCACACCAAGTTTTGACTCAAGACTTAAGACCTGATACTTAAGACAATCAAAATAGGGCCCTTTATCTCTGAGAGTTTGGCCATTAAGCTATATCCAGCATCAATGGTGTTTCTGTACTCCAGACACGAAAGCTCTCCCACAGAGACGGCCACGTGTGACTGGACAGATGGAAGCCTCGTCTAGTGACGGCACGCCTCAGCCACATACTCATGAACCGGTTGTCACTGTAGCCAAGGCAGGGTCCTACACACCAATCCAATCCCAGGCGTTAACATGCCCCCATATTCTACCACCACCCACAGCCAGCGTCTGCACCCCTCCAGAAGTGAGCGGCCCAAACTCCAGTCTGGTCGACACGTCTTGGGCATCAAGGTCCGGTGCTCACACGGGGGAGTCAGCCTCACATGGATCCTGGTCCGTGGGGTCAGGAATCGATGTGCTCCCCCTCGACAGCTCCTCCATCAATGGAGAAGACGAGAATGTGGAGGACTTCTCTCTCGAGACCGAAAATGTCAAAGGTTGTGAAAAACTGGATTCTCCAAACGCAAATCCTGAATTTTCTTCAGACGAGGGTAGCAGTGGGCGGACGAAGAACCAGAGTTGGGACCTGACTGAGAATTTATCGGAGCATAAATTCCTGGGTTCTGTTCGGTGTCTTCTTCCACAATTCCTACACAATCAGGTTCATGAGTGCACTTATGCTTTTCAACAATACATGTACATGAAGCAATGGGTAAGAGAAGTTCAAAAGGGCAATATGGTATCCAAGATAAGTAAGTTAATATATTATGATGATGGATATATTGTTGGGCACAGGGAGGCCTGTGTACTAAATGTTGCTTACTTTCCTAGGATCAAATGCTCCACCATGCTGGGTCACAAGACATTATGATTTGCAAGGGAGACTTGGGGGCAGAACCTGAAAAGGAGCTGCCCTATCGCATCCTTCGATTACCCTGTGATAAGGTGAGATATAACAATTGATCACTGAAAAGATTACGGCTTTCCAGCAGCCAGGAATAGAAAGTGGAATATAATGTCAGGAAAAGTTGTTCAAATATGTGCATCGTGTCCCCCACATACATAATTTATGCACAAAATGTAATGCCCAACCAATTGTCCACTGTGTGTAATTGCCTGCATAAATTATATATAGATATATACATGGATATATATATATAGATGGATGCACATTTTGTGAATCCTAATTAACTCAAATTACACATTTTTACATAATGTATAATACATACCACTTTAAATAATCAAAAATGTTTGATGGGGCGGTCATACAGATTTTAGTAAATTAAATCACACAGGAGTATGATCTGCTAAATTACATTCATACAACACAATTAAAAACTCCACTCCAATTATGTCCATTTCATAATTGATTGGTGAATTAATATTGAATAAATATATTCCAGGTCACCACAGGCATGTTGGAGCAAGAGCAGTCACTCTGGTTTATTGATCCCTCAACCTCCAGCTCTCTTCTCCCCAAGTGCTGTGACTACTACTACCATTCCACCATACAGGTCATTCAGTGTTGTGTAATGTATGTAAAAGCATTTTTGGTACCAGTGTGACCACATTTTGTCACAGACCATGTTTTGTCACTCACAATTTAAACTATGGTAGATGAAAACTAAATGCTGGTGCGTGTCTGACAAGTCACTTTATGCTTGAAAGTGCTCAAATAGCAGCGGGCTGCTCTTGAAGCCATGATGTCATGACAAAAATACACTTTAGTCAAATAAATCTAGATATTTTGTGAACTAAAACTTAGCCTGGCTTAACCTGAAATGATTGCAACAGGCAAATAGCACATAGACCAATGCCCCAAACTAAGCCCTAGTTTCAGTTTTCAGTTTGGGCTTTTCTCCCAAAGCCCAAACTGAAACTTTTTTTTTTGACCCCAGGGGCTCAACGGGGTCACCACACACTATAGCCAAAAAAGAGAAATAACAATATTTGAATTAGGTGAAATCACTTACTAGTACTACAGTATACCTTTAATGATTGGAATTGATTATCTTATCTTGATGTAGGCCTAATGTTTAGTAACTAATGTTTAGTTAGCGCTTAAAGTCAAAGTCTTGGTATGTACTGTCCTCTTTTGGTTAACAGGGAGCTAATGAGCGTCAGAGCATTTTGAGTCTGTCCATCGATGAGCTGTCCTCCAAAGATGAGATCTCTGCAGACCTCTGCAATGACCTTGCAGGTGGTGCTCACGGCCTTTTGTCCGACAAGCCTGTATACACAGGTGGTGGGAAACTGGCAGCCGAAACGGACTACTGCAGTCAAGATGCACGATTGGACTTTGGAGAGGAGAATCGCTTTCAGTCAGTGCCTCTATCCTTCAAACGGCTAGAGACATCGCTTCAAATCTGCGTCTGCTGTGGAACCAGTCTGCAGAAAAAGGATGAGTTGATGGGAGAAATGGGAGGCAGTCTGCCAAATCTAAAAAGGACAAACGAGGAGGTACAGCAGGGAGGAGACGAGTACCGGGAGGATGAAGAATTGAGCGAGGAAATGTTTCATATGCTCCCTGATCACTATCCTGGTGTCAAAACTCATATTTATCCCCTTTATCCACCTCACCATCGCCCCTCTTCCCCGTACCTATATCCAAGGTAAAAAATGTTGTTTTTGGAGTTTGATGTTTCAGATCATTTTCTTGATATGTTGCCCATTGCCACTTTTTTATCCGTGAATGAAACATACTAAAAATGTTCTAAGGTCCAGGAAGATGCATGATTATGAGGTGCGCAGAGAGGGACAAGAGATGGGCATCCCTGATGAGCAGCAGGACCATGGTTATGCCAGGCAGCCAGAATACTGCGCCCCAGCCCCATGGACGAGCAAAGCTGAAAAGTTTAAAGGGAAAAGGCAAAGAAATGGCCCACCCAAGACTTATAATGGTAGGATTATTGAGGTGGTGGCTAAAGGATATCTTTTAAGGATGAATAACAGAGGGGTGTGTGTGTGTGTGGGGGGGGTCCACGTTCCCCCTTGGGCTTTGGTTTGCCTTTTACCGTTAAAGGGCAGTTGCTAGTTGTTAACCTGAATCGTGTAATGCAATGATTCCTACCAATGTCATTTCCCACCTGACATTTCAATCCATTTAGAGAGCAAGACACAGAATGCAGTTTGCAATAATAGTGTTGACAACTGACAACTTCATTTCTCTAATATCCTTAACCCTCTTCTATAACTTTGTGGGTTTACTTTACATAAAGCCTGGAGAGAACGACCAGCAACATCCGACCCAGATGGTTGGGGAAGCTGTGGAGACAAATATAAACCCAGGTCATCAAGGCCAAATAATGGGATGCACGAACAAGGTAGGGAAACGGCTGCAGCATCAAAGTAGAAGCAAACTAGAGGGGGGGAAAATGCAAAAAAATTAACTAATTTGATTTTAGCTAAATAGTTGCATCCATTACCTTTAAGCAACCTGTTCTGTCTATTGTCTTTTCAGTGCACGTCCAGCACAAAAGGCCTTCACGTAAGATGTGGCCCGATCACGACTACAAAGGGAGTGAGGAATCTCGCCCTCACAAGGGTAGAGGTAAATTAACCACATTTCACAAGTGTAAAATCATGTTTGACAATGGCTAGATACACTATAAACTCACTCCTTTACTTAATTTGTTTGTTTACTAGATGAACGCTAGTGTCCATATTATGGACGCAAACATTCAGTGAAAATAGTTCTACAAGCAGGCAGTGCAATGTGTTGGCCTTTTTTATTGAGCGGTGAATGGAGCTAAAATAACAGCGTATTATAAAACTATTTGCTGCTCTGCTCATATAGTGAAATATAGCTTGTCACCTCTCACCCACAGGATCCACAAAGAAAAGAAGCACAAGATGTTAAATTAAATATTATATTGTAAATATTTATTATAAATGTAATCTTAATTCCTCGCTATGAAAAGCGCACAAAGCACTCGACTGTATTAACTTGACACCTTTAATAATGTAAACGGAGATTGTACAGATGTAAGCAGTATGTAATGTTCTAGAATAGATGCCATGCTGCATTTTCGCTTTTCAATGGTTGACCATTTTAACTTGTATTCAACGTTTATCTTGAAAGGGCTAAATCGGACGTTTTCAATACTGTATCTTCGGTAGGGGTAATCAGGTTTCTGCTAATACTGCATACTGAATTCCCCCATCCTGCATCTGTCGCTTAAATAATGTTTTAAATCCATATTGTTGAATGCTCTCTCAGCATTGATCCAGTATGGATAGTCAAAATCTTTAACTACTGTCACGTGTTAAATGGACCCGTGTCAGAGTTGAGTTGAAAGAAATCACTAGTGATTGCATTTAAAGTATGCCAAGCTTGCTTCCATTAGGTCAGTGTCCTTGTCTGCCTCTTCTCACAGTGTCTGTGTTAACAGAGACTTGGTCTGGAAGGTGTAGACCCAGCCTCTCTTGCACATACCACTCCTATTGTTTAACCTGGCAGTACAGAAAGCTCTGGCCTGGGGAAGAACATTAGTCTTGGCCTGAATTCTGCGAAAACGGCAGCACCAGACTAGTTTTCCCCTTTACCTCAAAATAAGAGTATAGTATAGTGGGTACAGTTGGCCCTGTCTGTGCATGGGTATAATAAAAGTGTAAAAAAATCACTAATTTGCTGTACACGTAGACTACACAACCAATGTTAATGTCTGATTTCAAGCCACAATAATGTGAACTGAACTTTTATTTATATTTGAATCTACCAGTGGATTGTACTGTATCTGTATCTGAACTGTGAAAATGCCGTTTGACTGTATATTTTAAAAAGTGGATGAAGCATCATGTGACAACAGGTGTGCTCAATTTTAGTAGCCCCAGACTTTTTAATAGCTCCAAATGGAGAATCTGCAGGCTATATGACCACACATTAACTTGCATCTCATGTTTGCCTCAGCCCCGAATTATGCTTCAGCATCAAAATGTTGCGACATGAAACACGATGTTACTTTGTCAAAGCATACTGTAAATTAGGCCTTTGTATCACATTTCCATGTGTCTAAAAAATTGGCTTTAATCTGTCACTCGTATAAAATGAGTCACGTCAAGCTTTTATACAGTACGAGTGCCGACTGTCAGCCATCAGCTTGTTTGGTTTTTGCAGTTGTATTGTGTGCTATTAAAATTGTCTTACAAAACTGTCCTTTTAATGTACTGATGTGGTTACTTTTGTCAGATATTTTCTTGCTGACTATACGAGTGGTAAATGCTTTATTTACCAATGCGTACTCTGCTCTAAAGGATTTTAGGCTGGGGGTGTGTGCTTTTCATATGGCACCCAAGTAAACAAAAGAACGGTCAGAGAGTTGTTGTGTCTGAAATGCATCATTACAAATCTGTTTTGATGTATATGGCAAAGTAGATTATATAATTCAGGGGTTTTCAACCAGTGGCCTTGATAGGGTTCCAGATGGTCCCCAGGCTAAATGATATAAAGTCAGTTAACCAGATGTAACTCTTAGCGTAAAAATGAAACCAAATGGACCCTTGCATCCATTTGGTTTCATGTTTGCACAATTGAGTTAAAATATTCATTTGAATAGGCCCAATTCTACACAACTACAGAATGGTCATTTTGATCTTTATGTTTGCCTGCTTGGTTTTCTCCGAAATCCAGCCTGGAATTGTGGGCAAAAGATATGTTTTTAGTTTTGGGGTCTGTGGAGCTAAAAATGTCTTCAAATGGTGGTCCGTGGTTCAAATTCTGAATAAATAAATGGGCCCTGGTATGAAAAAGGTTGAAAACCACTGAAATAATTGAACACAGCTTAGTGTATCTAAAATGTTTTCCCATTTCGCTCAATGTTCTCTTGCTCTCTACCCTTCTCTGCAAATCATCCCCTCAACATTACTTGCCTGGCTGAATGTGCTGTTGCAGCATAAGTTACGGTTGTGACATTATTCCAAACTGGTGAAGAAATGTTTGGGTAAAGCAAATGACACAAGAAACTCTTTACCGACACTTCGCTATCTGAAATGGGATTGATTTCCTGTTATCCAGGATTTGAACCCAGATCTTGCGCGCAAGGTGCAAAAAAATATTCAATCCAGACATTATCTCATTGATTGGTTCTTTGTCAGGGAGAGACACCACGTTGCTTTATTCTGAGGGGCCTAGAGTTACAGGGGTGTTGATTGGGACATGTCTCAATTGGAATGTTAGATGTGTACATTATCGCAATGTTGGCATTGCTAGGCTAGGTGTGGCTAAGTTATGTTTCATGTGCATGTTAGACTTAGAGTGAAATGAGTTGTACTAAACTGCCAATTTCCATTTACCCTGATGAATCCACCAAGAGCAGAAGTGAGCATCATGAGTTGCATCTGTTATTCCATGCCTTGCTTGCAAATAATTGTCTGGCAGATACAAATGGGCATTTAGTAATGTTTAATTCAACATTAATGATTATTTTATACAGTCAACTTTATCAGGCTACACCGGCATGTACCACAACAGTCATTCTATGTAGGCTATACATGAGATGGGTACACTACTGAAAAGGGAAAATCTGAGATGGTATGCTTCATAAGACTTGTATTTCAATTCAACTGTTTTCAGTTAAATATTAATTAATATTGCTGTCACCTTATTCTTGGCCACGGACACCTTTTAGGGGATATGGGATTTCCTGTTTATCATTATTGGCACCCACTTCGGATGTTGTCATCCCACGCATAGCTCCTTGTATCACACCACTCGAAGCGGAATACATGATCTGTGGTTTCTTGCTTACTGCAGTAAGGAACACACTTTTCAGACTTACAAATGGTGACCTTTAAACTATGCATAGGTGCCATTCCAAGAGTACCTCATGGTGTTCATATATTTTGTTTCATCCCACACATTTTTCACCCCTGTGTCGGTTACATCTAACGCGATCCCGGGCACGAGCCATAAGTCTGAAGAAGACTATGATGAACATGGTACTAGGTACCCTTATTTGTCACAAAAGCGTATGTGAGAGTAAAAAAGAAAATGAGTCCCTGTGGTTAGTTAATTCTGTTGCATCTTACAACCCATGCATAGAGAGGGTACTCCAAAATGGGTTTCTAGATCAACTTAATTAATCTCACAGTCTGTAATGATCCTGGTTCACTTGAAGACTATGTAGTCCTTCTCAAAATATACTCTGTGTCGAAAACAATAAATCAGTCTGTGTGGTCTGTGGAGTCATTAAGGCTGAGTCGTCGCTTTTCAATGCCGTCTGTCGAATCTGTGTGTTTTCGCCCATGGCTAGCGGTTTCGATTTGTACAACCAATTATCTCCCCCTTGTTAGTTAGGGAGTATAAAATTAAACAATTGAGAACGTTAACACAAGGCCTGAATATGGAGCCTTCAGAAAGGGAGGAGGATTCTCTGGCTTTGCCTGCTGTTGTCCCGGAAACAATATGAAGGCATCCAATCTTAGAGCTGAAGGAGAGCAGGATGTTTTTGAAAAGGGGATTTCTGAACTCAAGCTGTCTGAAAACATTGAGAAGGAAAAACGGGAGCCTTCAGAAATATACTGTATGCAGCCACAATAGGCCACAATCCCTGACCTCCCAGCAAAATGTTGATGTTTTCATTACCCCAGCTATTGAACTAGGCTTGCCTAAGAGACTAGAAATACTGTAGAGTCTGAGAAAAAGAAACAGTTGATAACCAAACACGAGGCCTGAGTATGGAGCCTTCAGAAAGGCAGGATTCTCTGTACTGGCTTCTCCCGTTGTTGGCTCCACGTTCATTCTCAGTGCTAAAAAGAGAATTTACGGATGTCTAAAACAGGGGTTTTCAACAGGTGGTCCAGGAACCGCCAGTGTTCCCTGAGAGGATTCCAGGTGGTCCCCAGGATAAATGGAAAGTTGGTTAACCAGAACTCTTGAGAGCTATATTTTAACTCTTGGTTACAGTCTCAAGAGTTGTAGAAGATTAATGGTCATTTTTTTATTTATGGTTTGACTGTTTTGTTTCCCAAATCCTGCCTGGTATTGTGGACAAAAATTGTCTGTGGGGCTAATTTGTCATCAAATGGTGGTCCGTGGCTCATATGCTGAATAAACAGTGGGCCCTGGGATCAAAAAGGTTGAAAACCACTGGTCTAAAAGGATCTTCTGAGCCCGAGTCTAATAAAATCCCAAACCAGAGAGCTCTCAGCTCTGAATGTTAGAGAGCATTCAATGGGAGGTTAATGCTCTCCAAAGCAATTAGAATCGATGTTCCCCAACAATCCATGTGTTGGTCAGCTGGTCCTCAACAGTGAAGAAATGGGACAAGACCCGGTGAAACACTTGGGAGCAGAAGATACTTAAGCTGGAGGTAATGGACCAGAAAATGGACAATGTCCAAGGCAAACATACATGACTGTGGGGTACAGACTGGACGCAGTATGGCACCAACGAGGGGAAGTCCTGGTCTTGCACTGTACTAATTATTATTTTACTGAAGGTAACACTTTCTATGATCCCTACATTTATAATGCATTATGAGAGCATTTATAGTGCATTATAAATGCATTCATAATGCCTCATAACTACACTCATAAACAGACATAATGCTTTGTGATGCACTATATCAGTAGTCATGAAACATTATAATGTCACTGTCATAATGAATTATAACAGCTTAAATTCCAAGGATTCTATGGATGTTCTTGAATACTTATGAAGACCACATCTATAATGCATGATGAGGGTTTATAATGCACTCTTGACTGACTGCTTATAATAGATTATGAAAACCTACACATGCAGTTCATCTGAACTGTAGTAATGACTTATGGCATGCTATAATGAGTTATCATTGCATGGGTTAAGTAAAGTGACACACATGTATGCATTTATAATCATGCATAATTGATCATAAAGCGTCATCGTTGGGGCTAAGTAAAGTGTGATTCGTTTGCTTGCATTTAAAAGAATCTATGCTGCATCTTGAGTGATTATTATGCAAGACAAATACAGTAAAATGTGTATGGTGGGAATTTATGGACAAGAGACCAAATACATTTGTCACATTTATTTTGACAATTTCAATTTGAAAATAGCTGGAAACACCAAGGCCAATTCAAAAATGGGTGGCAATCCCAAGTAGAAAAACAACAAAAAAACAAAAGAAACAAACAACAAAGTTGTCATGAGGGGATAGCAGGTGGAAGAATACGTTATCCGTCCCAGTTCTGCTCTTTGTAGAATTAACCTTAAAGCATGTTTGTTCCTTAACTAGTGTATGGAACAAACATAGAGAAGGACATTGGCCAGGTCTGCAGGTGCCCCATGCACAGGGTCAGGTTTTGTGTGTGCGTGTGTGTGTGTGTGTGTGTGTGTTTGTGTGTGTGTGTGCGTGTGTGTATGTGTGTTTCTACCTTGAACATTTTAATTTGAAAATAGCTGGAAACACCAAAATAGCTGGAAACACCAAGGCCAATTCATAAATGGGTGGCAACCGCAAGCAGAAAAAAACAAACAACAAAACACACTACCCATAAAAGGACAACTTTTTTTTTGTTTTTCAGCCAAGGTTAATTATGTACGTTAGAGAAAAGATGCATGTTAATTTTTCCTTTCGCCGTTTTTAATTTTACTGATTTTAGACTATATATATATTACTGATTTAGACTATATTATGGAGATTTTTATTACCTACTATAGTCCTAATAAATTAACTGGCTACAAGAGTTCAAAGGACATGGGCCTTGGTTGAAAAACAAAAAACAAAGTTGTCCTTTTATGGGTAGTGTGTTTTGTTGTTTGTTTGTTTTTTCTACTTGGGATTGCCACCCATTTTTGAATTGGCCTTGGTGTTTCCAGCTATTTTCAAATTGAAATTGTCAAAATAAATGTGACAAATGTATTTGGTCTCTTGTCCATAAATTCCCACCATACACATTTTACTGTATTTGTCTTGCATAATAATCACTCAAGATGCAGCATAGATTCTTTTAAATGCAAGCAAATGAATCACACTTTACTTAGCCCCAACAATGACGCTTTATGATCAATTATGCATGATTATAAATGCATACATGTGTGCCACTTTACTTAACCCATGCAATGATAACTCATGATAATGAATGGGCCATTATAGCATGCCATAAGTCATTACTACAGTTCAGATGAACTGCATGTGTAGGTTTTCATAATCTATTATAAGCAGTCAGTCAAGAGTGCATTATAAACCCTCATTATGCATTATAGATGTGGTCTTCATAAGTATTCAAGAACATCCATAGAATCCTTGGAATTTAAGCTATTATAATTCATTATGACAGTGACATTATAATGTTTCATGACTACTGATATAGTGCATCACAAAGCATTATGTCTGTTTATGAGTGTAGTTATGAGGCATTATGAATGCATTTATAATGCACTATAAATGCTCTCATAATGCATTATAAATGTAGGGATCATAGAAAGTGTTACCATTATTATTTTACTGAAGATATACAGTACGGCACATTAAAGACAACTAGGAACAGATTCTCACAACAGCATGAGATTTCATTGCAGCAAACCTCATGAGATGAAACCTTTTTTAAATGTGTAACTGACATCCTAGATTTCAATACTGTTAAAATGAAATAGCAATCGGCACCAAACTTGTTGAAAATGCAGTTTTAGATGTTTAGATATTTAAACCCACAGACTCAAGGAGGATGCACAAGACCATGGTGGACAAGGACACGATGACTGAACATGTGCAGAGAAAGAAGCATGGGCAACACAGAAAATAGACACAGGGTATGCTGCATGCTGCTGTATAACACGTTGCAAAAAATGCCATGTAAAGGTTTGACATGTACAGTTGTAGCTGTAATGGATTGGCAATTGTATTCATTCATTCTCTTCAATAGACCACAGCAGATTGTTATACAGACTGTTGCAGACTGACACCCATACAATGATTTCTGGAACAGACCGGGAATTGTGTGTATTGTGTTGAAAGCCCTGAACCAACCACCAAACCAACACTTTTTCCAACACAGACCATAAACAAACTGCTCAAAAGTTTGTCACCATAATTATATTAAAGGGGAATTCCACCACCCATTTTCAACATTTTATGTGGAACAGAGAACTGGAGGTCTGAAGGAAATGATTATAATGGTGAAACACAACCTGATGACATCAAGTTGTGTTTCACCATGTTCATGTTTTTTTTAGATCTATATTTGTAAGAAAGGCAAAATGCTGGGAACTTTTTTCCCCATATAGACTAGGTTATTTCACCAAATATATGAACCCTGAAGGCAAATCGTGTTAATTTATGGCATACAGGTTTTCTAGGGGTATTAAGGCATGCTGAATCCAAATTTGCTGTATGCCAAGCTCAAAAATGGCTGCTAAGGCCTCAAAATGGACCATTTAAAGATGGCGGCCATCACTATGCTATAACATAGTAAAACGCCTATATTTTTTAACAAAATATGGTTATAAATGGACTGAAATATCTTCATTTATGTTTTCACATATGGGGAATTCAATGAAATATTCAGATGTAAGGTATGTTGTGAAGAAACCACTTTAAAATAATTTATAGTGATAATTGCCTCTTTACTCCAGGCCCTTTCCCTATCGAAATATTCCTCCAAGGGATATTGCATGTCAATCAGTCTAAAACCACCACAGTTGGTCCAGGTGTAGTCCAGGGCATGTTAAGATTTACCTAGGGCACATGAGCTGGTGAGCTTCAAGGGTCACCATAGTGGCCAAATCCAATAGGGCTGCCACCTGAAAACTGTTTTGGCTATAACTTCTGAACCGGATAAGCTACAAATGCAAACCTGGTGTCCATTTCAGAATGTTTGACAATGAGAAACATTTTGAAATGATTGGGTGTGTCTGGTCACCTAATTTGCATATGTCCATAGAGGCAATATGAAAATGTCTTGTTTTACTTTAACTTTTGACACTACATTGACAAACTGGTAAATGTGTCTATTTTATTTTATTCATGTATTTTAATGTGCTTATACTGTATGTTGTCATTTTTGAGAGAGTGGCCTGTTTGCAGAGTAAGTGCCCTCACCATTCAGCCGCAATTGAGGGTATGTGCATGTGTAACCCCCAGGATTTGAACTCTGGTCTCCCACATGAAAGTCCAACATCTTAACCAGACCAAAGGTACATTCCCTTGGTCTGGGGGCAGACACTAGAATTTGGAGGCCATTAGAAGCTGTAGGCACTGCTACACATGCATGAAAGTGAGAGGCAAATTGAGTGGCAAATTGAGAAAGTGAGTTTAATGTTGTTTAGATTAGATTGATAGATCAGATTTCTCTTTTGAGGTGTGAGCTGTCAGGCCAGTAAGTGTTTTTTTTCCCCACAAGGTAGATGTTCACACATTCTGGATATTATGCTGATGCCATGTGCATACCCTCTGTCATTAAGTAATTAAAGCCATAGAGTCAAAGAGTATATGACTATGTCATGGCTTTGATCTTGAGCACCTCCACCTCTGATAGGAAGGCACTCTGACCTAACTTGGACAATTGACTGTTACCCGGGTGCAGTATGGGTTGGCGTGGTGAGAGGAGTGAGATGTAGGATGGGCCCAGACAGAGCTTAGTCCTTCCATGTGCTAGACCTCTCAGTCCCGGCAGAGTAGTTCAGGAGTGGTGGACTGTGTGGTCCTGTATTTGCCTATAATGGGACTGATTGTGGGTACAGTAGTTACTGGGACGTAATTTGGGTCTTCGGTCACAGGCTGGGTCACTTGAGTGAGGTATATGATGTTGCAGGACCCCAAACCCTAATGACCTTGGGGTACAGCACAGAGAATATGTTGCAGATCATCCATGCAATGTCAGATTTAGTTACAACCATGCAGACACAGCAGGAGAAAGAGACTAGCCACTGCAACCACATGGATGTGTTAAAGATACTGTAGATGCCAATGGGGAAAGCACAACTGGCTAGATGTATGGGGAATCAAGATAACTCAAGTGATAAAGGAGTCACTAGGAGTTAATCTGCTCAGGCTCCAAGGTGAGGGCAAATACTCTATAGGATGCCTGTCAGATCCAGTGTTGAAAGGATCCCTACATGCTAATAAAACAAATATGCCTTAAACACTATACTTGCCTTCTATAACTAAAACATGCAGATAAAAACACCTTCAATACTTTATTTCTTTCATAAATAGAGAATCTTTCACTGCGACCGGAGGTGCTCCTGTCGCAGGATGATGATGTCACATGAGCATGTTCATCCATATATTCCATAGAGCTAGATCACACGTGACATCATCATCATCCTACACCAGGAGCAGTTCCTGTTGAGTGAAATATGCTCTATGTATAAAAGAAATAAGATGCCATTGGTGTTTTTATTGGTTTATTTTGTTTGTCTTATTAGTCAGGGATCTTTTTAACTCCAAAAATGCCTATTCACATCCTGTTGGCACATGGAAGAGAGGGGAAGTCAGTGACTTCAGTGACCAGGAGCAGTGCAGATCTCATGAACAGGAACGTCCTGCAATAATTATTTCTGCTGCAAAAGCCTATTCAGAGCTCTGTGATGGTTAATATCTCAGTCCCTTTTAGAAAGATGCTGCTTTTAGAAAGCAGCAGCTTTCTAAAAGTGTACACCTTCTCATCAATCTTGTACAATAGATTTTGGTGAATCTATTGTCCAAGATGTATCAGTAATAAACTACTGGATAGTACTGGATAGATTTAATCATAACACTGCACATTCCAATGACACCAAGTTTAGTTTTATAGAACTGAAGGATTTGCGTTTAATACATCTATAGCTGCCATCTCTGGGGGGAAAAATAATTAGGGGTCCACCCAATCATTAACATAGCATTTTGACATTTTCTATTTGTCTACAAATGTGTAATTCTTTGCATATGTTAATCATGGGGCATATGTTAAGTGTACAGGGTGTATGTGGTAGCCCTCAATAAGGGCCTGGGAGATTCTGAGAGAAGCGGCAAGCCATTTGAGGTTGATATTTGAATTAAGCCATCAGTTTATACCACAGGCATGCAGTAATAATATTTTTAAGCAGTATATTACACACACACACACACACACACACACACACACACACACACACACACACACACACACACACACACACACACACACACACACACACACACACACTATTGGGAACAATCATTAGATAAAGGTGGTTGGGGAAATATTCGCCAATGACAATTTTTACAATATTCATAAATTTTAAGCATTTTCCTCACACTTGATTTCAAATCAGAATTTTAAATCGAATTCCCCATATATGAAAACATAAAAATTGATACTTCAGTCCATTTATAACCTTATTTTGTAAAAAATATAGGTGTTTTACTATGTTATAGCATAGTGGTGGCCGCCATCTTTAAATGGTCCATTTTGAGGCCTTAGCAGCCATTTTTGAGCTTGGCATACAGCAGATTTGGATTCAGCATGCCTTAATACCCCTAGAAAGCATGTATGCCATAAATTAACACGATTTGCCTTCAGCACTTTAAATAAGCACATTTCTTTCAATCCTGCCCAGACTAATAGTACAATGTTGAAAATGGGTGGAATTCCACTTTAACCAGTTGAGCTGAGCATTTCATCCAAACTTTGTATTTGTGAGGCTCCTACACTAATGCACATCGGGAAAGTTGCTAAATGTTGCATAATGTATGCAGAATAAATGTTGTGGCACGTGCTACCAGATGTTGCAACATGTAGCAGAACTTGCTTTAATTGCCGTGGAGAGCTGCTACAGTGTTGCGCAACAGTCTGCAGGTTACAACTTATCATACACCCACTAGGCTTGTACTTTGAAACAAGGGCCGCTCCTGCCTCATAAGTAGCCTAGAGACTACAACTGTAGACTAGTAGCCGCGCTAACTTATTATTTTGACTTATTTATGGAGGACGTCAAATAAGCTACTTTAGACATGTTGTTTTTCAAGTCTGTTTTGGCAAATTCTCTGGACTGAAACAAACATTACTGACCACTACGAGAATCCAAATCTTGAACTATAGACTGGCTTTAACTGAAGACACCAACTTTACATTTTAATCCTAAAACTTGTTAAATTCTAAATGTTTAAACATAATTCTAATCCGAAAATGTAATGTCTAATTGTTTTCAATAAATTCTGCAATGAACTACTTTTGTTCTTCTGTTTCTACACCAGGGGTTTCCAACTAGTGGTCCGGCGGGGACCACCAGGGGTCCTTGAGAGAGTTCCAGGTGGTCCCCAGCTAAATATGGAAACTAGATGTAAAGCGTCCATTTGGTTTCATTTTTACACTCTCAAGAGTTAAAATATTCATCCAATTCTACGCAACTAGAGAATGTGGAAGAATGGTCATTTTGATCAGTTTTGTTTCCCAAATCCAGCCTGGAATTGTGCACAAAAGCTAGCACATTTAGTTTTGGGGCATGACACATCATCAAATGGTGGTCCGTGGCTCAAATTCTGAATTAATAGTGGGCCTTGGTATCAAAAAAGGTTGAAAACCAACTTATCTACACGTTATGGTGGAGAGGAATGCGTTTACATACAAACAACTATACAATGCTACGTACCTTGGAATGGAATTATGGAAACGCCCCCACAGAAGCGCTGCTCTCTGAACAGCCTTATTTAAGGAGCGGCAAACTCACTCACTAGCCTACAGGCAAAACAACCACCGGGTTGTTGTTTTTGTTTTTACACAGGGCCGAGCTGCTCGTTTTGCATGGTAATAAAGAGACGAGGTAAGTTCGCGATAACGTCAGGAAGGAATTGCTAGGCTTAGTAGGCTATACTAAACATACGTGGGATTGTTATTATTGTCACTGAGTCAGATGTTTTATTGGGCTACTGCAGGGCATTGTGCGTTTGATTTACAGATTACAACTTGCAAAAGTTGGATACTGTTGTACAGTGTCTGTCAACATCGCTTTAATAGGAGGGGCGTTTCGATAAAAAAAAAAATCTATAACTAGAACTGAAACTGAAACATGACTGCCATTAATAGTGACTTAATAGTTTTACGCGGATCGCTACATTTACATTCGTAACGTGTACATAAACATTCCGATTTCAAATATAAAGTACTCGCATATGTTTCTACGGGTGTTAGATACTTGCAGCGCCCGAAATTAGCACTACAGCGTTCCGCGTTGTTTATTAAAAAGCAATTTATCCGAGCTCCCGTGCTACTTTTCTGGGTTGCGGTAAGTTTGGTAAACGCACAGATGCACACCGGGAGCACATCCCCCTATTAGTTTGTCTTGGCAGTGCGGTCAGCGTGAGTATATGGAGCACACCCAATGTTCAGAGTGCCACGCTCCTTCCCACCGATAGGGGCGCATACAATTGAAAGTCGATGGCAGAAGAAAAGCTAGGATAAAAATGCCTTTTATTAAACAACGCGGCACGCTGCCATCCCAATTTCAGACGTTGCATGTGTCTAACACCCGTAGAAACACGTGTGAGTACGTTATATTTGAAATCGGCATGTTTAGGTACACGTTTTTAATGTAAATGTAGCGATCCGCGTAAAACTGGATGAAGTCCATGCATGACGCTCGTGAAGTACGAGCGTCTGCCTGCAATGCCGCCTGTCTCGAGATAATAAGGCTGCTTTTGTTTTGCTCTAAATTACATTAATATTCCCATGAAAACATGAGTTGACATAGGCCTACTATTGGGCATATAGGAACGTACTTATATTATACTCAGTCAGTGGAGCATTTTGTTAGTAGTCTTGAATATGTGTGAGAGAGGGAAATTGCATATATTAATTTCCTGGGTTCACATAACATTCACTTAATGAAGTTAAAACGTGGTGCTCATCGTGTGAGCCTTAAGCAGTAAGTAGGCCTACAACAGTGAGGTGTTATAGCTCTTGACCAACTGGTTTGGTAAGTGCAAAGAGCTTTTTATTGACATTGCACATGTAATGTCTCTGTGGATTTACCGCAACCTTAGTCTAGTAATTAGCATGTCTTCTAATTAGCATGTTTGTAGAAATCCATTAGGTTCCCATTCCATCCCTCATGTACTGTAATTTACAAATTGCTTGCATTCATGAACAAGAATGATCTTGCAACTGATCCCTAGAATAAGATGACCCCTCGCCTCCCCCTCCACACACACACACACACACACACACACACACACACACACACACACACACACACACACACACACACACACACACACACACACAGAAAATAGCCCAAAGGGGCCTTGGGTCAGATGCCTGCTGTTCGTCCTACAGTGGGGAATGTTACCTTTTGAGTTTTGACAGTGTGTTGGAAAGTCCTACACTTATCTCATCCACAGTGTTTACAAGAGAATAAACATGGGATTAGGCTACACCACTGTACTGAATGATGGATATATCTTCTTATTTTGCAGACCACAGTGGATCTGGACGGAAGTTTAACATGACATCATCTTTAAATGCCATTTCCCTTCTCTGCTGCATCATGATTTGGGAAACCATGTGACAAAAGGAGTTAGAGATGGAATCCAGTCACACCTGGTCGAGAACCTGACTTACTGTTCTGACTTCTGACACAGCTGTCATTTGAGACATGACATAATTTTATTTGATCCTGCATGTATCCTTGTTGAGGAAATTGTATGCATTGAATGTGTGCACCAAATCGAGGACATTTCAGGACACTTGCCAGGTCTAAGTGTATTTGCTACACTAACTGTGTCCCACCAACACACCCACACCCAGAGCAATCATATCAGAGGGACCATGGAAGGTCCAGGCCCCTGTAAACAGGAGTGTCAGATCTGTCTGAATGAATACAGCCAGCATCGGCGGGCCAAGCGGCTGGCCTGTCGGCACACCTGCTGCTCGGCCTGCCTGAGCCGCATGGTGACCGCCACGCACGCCGAGGCGAAGGGAGACCAGAGAGGTGCCGCCACTCTAACGTATGGACTCGGTCACGCAGAGAACGATCCCCGCAGGCATATTTTTCAGATTATTCGGCGTTCAGAGAGCATGGAGGAGGCCAACGGGAACAACGGAGCGGGGAGCAGATGGCACGATGAGATGACTCGACGGAACGAGTCCGAGAGTGGCGGCCAGCAGCACGCAGATGGTCCGGTCAGAAACGGATCGGTAGAGGTGGCTGTTAACGATCCAGGCTTCCAGAATCCCGTCAGCAATGACCAAACGATCACTGATCGAGGCGGGGTGAACCTCGATGGCACTGACCCCACCGTGGCGAATCAGACCGGGGAGAGGCCAGGTTGGAGCGAGATATGGGCGCCGAGTGCACCCAGAACTCAATCCGCCTGGCTAGTCATCGTCTGCCCCTGGTGTCGGGGGGTCACGGTGCTTTCGGATGGCCCGAGCGCCGACCGTCTCCCCGACGATGAGGACATAATGGGTGCTATTCCCATGACGACGTCGTCCCTGGCACAGCTGTTGACGCCGCCAAAGTTTACCGCCGTCTTTGTACGAGGGCTAGTACCCGTCACCAGCTCCTCCCTCTCGGTGGGCAGCAACACAGATGAAATTTCAAACTCTGTTGCAATTATGGCCAGCTTCAACCAGCGTCCTCCAGGTCTTACGAGAGACGCCGCCACGGGAACAACGCATTTCCACCGCGACAGAGCGGAGGGAGGGAGTGCCGAGCCTGGCCGAGCCGTTCCGTTTCTTCCAGGGGGATACAGATGGGGGTCCCTGCCGGGAGAAGGATATCATGCCACGATGTGGCGTGCGAGCGGAGCCGGAAGATGGACAGAGAGAGAGGTGGGATTCCAGAGAGTGCGACTGAGGGAGGTCGAGGAAGGATGGAACGAAAGCGCAGAAGAGACGAAGTGCCGGAAGATCTGGACCGGCATGTGCGCCGTGATTACTTTGGGCCTGGGTGTGTTCATGCTGATTTACATTGTTCTGCACAGTGTGACCTGTTCGCCCCAGCCATTCACCATGATAAGTTGCAGATGATAATTGATAAGTTATTGCTGGAGCACTTTACCTCTTAACTTCATCCCCTCTTCCACTTCTACTGTTTACGCCTACAGATATGTGCAATATCCTGTAAAGTCTTTAAACTCATTGCTGTATTCAATCTTTGAGGCAAGGAAAGTGGGAATTGACAGTTCAAGCAACCTGTTGTCAAAGTTATCCATAATCACGATAGCAAGGCAGTGTTCCATTCCAAGTAAAAATATATTAAGGCCTTCCAGGGTTAAGCACACAGAGAGAATATTTACACTATATAGTGTACAATATACACTACATTTGCGCAAACACTATGTGGCTGACAGGCGACATAATGAGATAATGAGATAATAATAATGGCTGATGAGAGATAGTTGAGATAGGATATGAATAGAAATAGAGAGCAAAGTTGAAGATTGAATTATATTTCTTCAGCCCAAAATTGTGATCAATGACCAATCAGAGTCCACTATACAAAGTGAGGGTTTTTTGCTGTGACTTTGAAATCTGTTTGGAAAACCTCAACACAGAAGCTCCAGACTAACATCTTTGCAGTGATATTAGTCTGGTCCATACACCAGTCTATGTCTATATGCTTACACAGCTGAGTGATTCAGTACGGTTATAAGATTGTGTAATAAAGACTCTGGGATGTGGGCCAACATTTTGATATATTTAATTTAAGTTATTTACATAGATGTCTGTCATTAACCTCAAAAATGGATTACGCATAGTGGTATGATAAGATTTGGCCTACTGCCATGTATTTCTTTAACAGAAGCCTAGACTACTGTGTATATACAGGGTATTTTATTGCAATTTTGTTTTTGATTATAGTAGGTTACCCTTGAAGTTATGTTGGTGGTATATGTTACTGTAGCAAGTATTTGCTAAATGTTGCATCTAATTAAAACCATGTTCTGTTTATACTCTGACATTGTGTTAGCCGTCTGCACTACTTTAAATCCACCATTAGATTGATAAGGTTGCACCATAGAAGGAAGTGAGTAAAAAAAGGTGTAATGGAAAGCGCTGCAGTGTTCAAAGTCTAGAATGCAGAATTCAGAGCTCAGGGGTGGATGTAACATTTCCCAATTGGGGGGGCAGAAGAAAATGGTATGGGGGCGGCTTCATCACCCGTGGCGCGAAGCGACACATTCCATTACTAGTCAAGTAAGCGTCAATAATAACATCAGTTGTTGTTGAAGTTGCAACAGACACACAGCATGCTAAAAGCTAAATGTCTGACTCAGAGAGCTTTCTGTTTTCAATGATGAAATGCTGTTGGTTTAGTGGTGCCACAACTGTAGTTAGTAGCAGTAGTAGTGTTTCAAATCCTTTTAAATATAGGCACATTAATTTGAAATATCTTGGGTTGTTTTGCAAGCCATCGTGTTTGGTGTGGCAGACTGGGCATTTAGGGGGTCATTACCCCTCCATGACCATGCCTAGATCTGCCCCTGTCAGAGCTGGTGGCCTAAGCGTACGATTTCTTCCAAGAGGAAGTCGATGTCTTCAGGCTGAGTAGCAGGGTTGGAGAACACACACCGGAAGAAATTGACTGTGGATCCAAAAGGCTGGTATCCGATCATAACTGTCCCCTGTTCCATCATCATGGCTTTAATGTGAGGAGCCACCTGAGGACATGAGGAATGTTAACATGTGGGCCCTGTCATGTCCCAGTCATGTTGTAGCAGCATTACAATTACAAATATAACACACCAGGCCCAAAACCTTTCCTTTTTAAAAGACAAACCCACATACTTCAAGGCAAAGATTGGCCACTGAATGATTCTACAATGTTTCAATACTGTCAGCACCATCTTCATTAGGTCATTGCGATTAAGATAATGACCAAATTAATAGATTGCCATGAAGATAATTATATTCACTGTGTTATTTATTTGGTATCGAAAAAGAGGATTGCAGCATGTGCCAGAAAATTAGTAACAATTAGTGTGTTAACACAAGTAGACCTCATTTAGTGGAAACATTTAGGACCATTTACATCAAGAATTTAACATCGCTATAATAATCTTCCTGAGAGCTGATATGTTCTGTGACACTTGTGTGGTTTTAGCAGCCTATGTCAGGTCACGTGTTAAATAACAAACTGAGTTAAAATGTATCTTGGGACATCTTGCTTTGATAAACTACAGTAGTGAATGCTGTACTGACCTTGTGTAGCCTTCTGTCTCTGTCAGGGCCAGGTGGCAGTTTCTTCAGGCTGGGTGGAATGTACCAAAAACACACATTACTGTGCTCTGGCTGAAAAATTAACAAAAGGAGAGAAATAGTGCGAGAGGTAGAAGAACACAGAACATGTCAACAGAGAGTAACTGACTTTTTAAATGTTAAAATACCTTTGATAAAGGTTATTTGGTAATATGGGATCTAAAATAAGTCAATAATTTATCAAGCCTCTGCTCCTCCAGCAGGCCGGCCTTTGTCTTCAGCCTTAGGAACAACCTGTAGGTTCCCGTCTACATGTGCTTGGTTTGGTAACATACGAAGTCTTACTTTGCTTTTGAACACCAGTTCAAAGTCTTCCCTACTTTGGAGTTGATCATAAAGGTATTCGGCATTCTCCAGACACTTGTTGACCTGGGATCCAAAACCCTCAGTGCCCTGGGAGAGAGACAAGGACAGAGGTAGAGAGAGGAAAAACAAAATGCCTAATGTACTCTATACATGTACATTGTGCTTGAAAATCTGCATTGTGCTTGAAAATCTGAGGTGCACAACTAAGCCTAAATCTGGCTAAAAATGCTGTAAAACAGACAGGAGCAAATACAGTACATGAACGGAATGCAGGTTATAGCTAAGACATAATATTTTATAACCTTTGCTTTCCACATGAGCCAGAGTTTGAAGGCATCTACATGTCGGCCACACTGGATGGTCTTATCTCCAGTGTCATAGGAGATGTCATAGTGTTTGTCTGTCTGAAAAAGGTAATCAGCTCCAATCTGGTTACACTCCTGTAGCAGTCCCTATAGACAAAAAGGGTGAATTGCACATAATATCAATAAGAACAAAATTGTAAAGGTATGTATAAATATAATATTTTCTCTATTTACTCAGAAGTGGGCTGTGGACAGTTCAGAAAACTGTCTACCAATGCCATCATCAGTGGGGATTCCGAGGCCAAGCTATTGGAAACCTACAGTTGTATTTCTGGAACGTTTGCATGCTGAACAGGTCAAAAGGTTGATTTCACCATTAACAGAGCCCTCCAGATCTCATAGCTGGTTGCCTGAAGCCCAGGCCTGTGTTTCACCTGCCTAGTCCCAGTGAGAATCGACTTGGCCAGACGCCTCTAACAGGAGGCTGTTATGCTCTCACTTTAGCATGGCAATCCCGGAAACATTCCTGTCACGTCCTGCGTCACACTACACCGACAGACTAAAGCAGCCTAGCGTCATACACCTACAGTAATGCGGCAGAAGAGATGTTCTGTTCTATGCATGAGGTCCTGTCTGTTAACACAATGGATGGTAGCAGCTTGGATGCAGTAGTGGGAAATGGCCCACAAGACTTGAAACAGGTTTTAAGTCTTGTTTGAAATGGCCACTGAAGATGACATTGGCATGCACATTTTTGAGAACGCTGTCAGCCTATGAAATCCAGAGCAGAGATCATTTTGAAGTTCCTTTACCGGAATGTGCAGTTGGCTGTCGGCATGTGCAAGGACTAGAAATCAAAGACTCAGATAGCTAATGGCCTATATGGACTCTAAGGGCTTCATTTTTGTCACAGCTACCCCCCCCCCCCTTTTTAAACATCTGAAAACATTTTTGAACAGTTAAAATGGCCAGTGTAGTTGAACTATTGAAATATGTTTTTTCAAAATAGTAAAGAAAGAAATAAGCAAAGAAGTTAGTGATGACTCAGTATAGCATGTGTCAAAAATGGAGCCCTATTCTCCATGTTCTGATTCTGTTGCTGAAAATCGCACATAAAACCACAATAGAAGGCCACATTTGTTGACCTGATTCCAGTCCAATTGAATTATAATGTAAAAACAAAATATTTGGCCACTATTTAGGCAAAATAAAGTTTATTTCTCACTCTCTTCTTGACCAGAATGGCGGAACATTGCAGAGGGACACCCATCATTTTGTGGGGGTTCCATGTTACAGACCAGGCGCTGTGGAGAACCATTAAAACAAACATAAATGTATTGTTAAAGTATAGGATTTCACTGCACTGGATATGGTTTAATAAATATGTCTCTGGTTTGTACCATTTTAAGCAGACAAATCATCCCGCTGCAAATTGAGACGACGTAAACAAAACATCATTCATTTGACAATGTCTCTGAGCTTGTCACTTCCTGGAAGCATACCATATACCTTACAGGTTAGGTCACTCACTGACTGGCTCACTGTGAGCAAACTGGGTGTACTCACTAAAATACTTTTGGTAACTACTACTTAGTATGTTAGGTAAAAGGTCAACAGGTGTAATTACCGGTCAATGCCCTCTAGTTTGACCTGGTGTCTGTTTGACATCAGCAAGCCCCCACCCCAAGCTGCCTAGAGGGACGGAGAAGAGAGAATAGAAATAATCAAAAGACATGTACATACAAATAGCATAATGTTGCAACAGGTACATGTTTATAACAGCATCATATGTGTCACATGTGTGTGTGTGTGTGTGTGTGTGTGTGTGTGTGTGTGTGTGTGTGTGTGTGTGTGTGTGTGTGTGTGTGTGTGTGTTATACGTAAACATGATGCATGAGGCAATAAAAAGCAGTGTTCTTCTGGAGTTGTAGTAGGGTGCTCTTTTCTGTTAAAAGATCCACTAGGTGGTGCTATGGTGCGGCAATTTCAACACACATTTTAAGAATTGAAGAATGTCAATCAGACATGCATGAAATAGAGGTATGCTCTTCTTACTATCTTGCAGAGAGATTGAGGTAACACATTTCTGTGTGAACATTTTAACACTTCAGTTTCACGTGTGTGTATGTGTGTGTGTGTGTGTGTGTGTGTGTGGTGCTGTGCTGGTGGTATGACATAAACATCTGTACATCAACATGCAGCCACAGTGAGTGCTGTTGGCAGATGTCTGCGATGGCGTGGAGAGGATCGAAGGCTCCATACACAGTGGTACCCGCTGTGGCGTTGACATAGAATGGATCCCAACCCTGAAGCCAGAGCGGAGGTTTTCATACACACACATGTACAGGTATAATGCCTAGCTTATGCTTTTGTCATTACACTCCAACATAGTTATAAATACTATAAATTGAAGGTAGTCTTTAGCTCAAAAAGGTGGAAACCCCCTGATATTATGAACTAGGCTGATATTAACTTCATGAAGAGTGCCTTGGCTATTATTTTATTGTGTTTTTGTTGGAAGATGGGAGCAATTTAGACAGCAGAAAATAATTTAAAATTCTATTGTCTACCTACCTTTTCTTTAGCTGTCAGTATGGAGGCCTCAAGTGCAGCAGGAATCATCTTCCCTCTTAGCAACAAATTCATGACAAAGGTTATTACAACTTTAAGAAATGCCTACATGGCTGACGTTTTTCATCTGTTGTTGTCATTATTAGCTGTCTTTCTTGTGTAAATCAATAAAGATTCACCCTACCCTATATCACTCTACAATGAAGAACATCTACAAAGCTAGTTTGGTATGGGATTTTTTCAGGGAAGAAAGGATGGTTCATTCTGCCTACCTCACAATTCCATACACAGGTAAATAAACACTTAAATACACCGGTAAGTATCAAAGACACACAAACACAGTACATACTCCCATTACAGTTTTGTCCAACAGGTGTGCAAACATTTCTTTTGTTCACCATTATTCACCACAAACAAGACTATGTGCTCTCAGCCTCCAGCTCACCTACCACTCACCTTTCATCACATGTCACCACCACCACATTGTCACTGCCAATCCCCAGGGCTGCGGCTGCTTTCTTCACAGAATAGTGGCTCTACACAGAATAGAAAATAGGAATGTTCACCGTCATTTGTTCCACTATAGCCCTGTGGGTCAAATAATATCAAAGGAACAAATGGCATTTTGCTTTGAACTTAAACTTTCAAAAGACTTGAGTTTGAGTTTCCATACAAGGGACGCTCCCACTCTACATGAATTAGCCACTTTAAACCTACCAACCCTCTTTTGCGCATGTCATGACCAGTGTTTGTCAATATTACTGTAATATGTAATATATATATACATGTTACGTTATTACTTTCCCAAGTTCTCAACTTCTGCATTTGAAAAAATAGAGATGTACAACCTAATCTGTTTAGCGAGCTCTTTTTAGAAGTGAATCCAATTCATTGGAATAATAATAGTCTCTTTGCCTCTTTGACTTTTTAAACTTTTTCACAATTGTTTTCAAAGACAGTTGAGGTCTTGTATTTAAAAATAAATACAAAATATAGCAGCAAGCGATTTGTAGTATACATAACTATGCGCAGGATGCAGCATGTGGTCTGGATCTGCTATCTAGTGCACATCTCTGTTGTTACAGTACCTGTCGAGCTTGTAAATCTGTCCTATTAATGCATGCAACAACAAGGTCATTTTAAACAAAGTAACTTGGCGTTACTTGCAAAGTAATGCGTTACTTATTACCCATTTTGGCAGAGTAATCTCATTACTTTACTTTTTGGAGCAAAAGTAATAATATTACAGTAATATGTAATCTAAAATTAGTTACTGCCCAACACTGGTCATGACACATTTATTTTCCAAAAAATGTCTGCATTTTCGAAAACAGAAGTTCACAATGATGAGTCACATCACAATGTGACGCACTGTGACCTTGTAGATCAAATATAAAGAGCAGACTCAACATGTCCAAACTAAATGTAGGCAAGCAAAGCATACCTAAAAATAAATTAAACACAATACTTGTTACCACAAAATGTTGTGTGTTGGATTACATGTTCTGAGGTGAAAAGAGCCAGACGTGGTAGCGCCCTCATCCCACTGGTCTTCACCTCTGGATAGAAATGGTACCTGGCTGCTAGGATGCTGTACAGGTTGGCTATCGATCCTCCTTTGGGAAAATACAATTCACTGTTTACGGTAGATATATAGTATACAATTACATCAGTGTTGAGATCATTGTGTCATACTCAAGAATTGCCTACAGCCTACATCAGTGCTTTTCAACCAATGGTCCGGGGACCACCAGTGGTCCCTGAGAGGATTACAGGTGGTCCCCAGCTGAATGATGGACAGTTGGTAACCAAATGGACCCTGTAACTCTTGAGATAGATTAGAGAGTAGATTGTAAAGTTAAATTACATTTAAACATCTGAATTACTTAATTTTCATTAATCTACACAATTAGATGTCAAAGAATTGTTATTTTGACCAACATTTTGGTAGTTTATCTCTCCTACATTGTGGACACTAACTTGAAAAAAAAAAAAAGAAAAAGAAAAAAACTTGGTCCATGGCTAAAATGCAGAATAAATAGTGGGCCCTGGTATGAAAAAGGTTGAGAACCACTGGCCTACCATTCATTTATTAACCTCTCCAACCACTCCATGTTTTACCTGGGCATAAAATACCATCTCCCTCCTCCTCTGGCCATCCCACAATGCTTTGCATCTTCTTCAGTAGAACTTCTTCCATGAGGATGAAGACTGGAGAGACTTCATAGGTAAACCTGGTGGAAAGGCTTACATTAGTGAACACAATACATAAAACCGTTTACATGTTTTCAGAACATTCATATCAATCTTATACATTCTATATATTGCATTTTATATTATCCTTTTGACTGTCCTATGAGTACAAACCTTCTAATAATATTCAATCGAGTAAACAGTTGTTTATAAGCAGTAAAATTTGCACTCTAGCACATTAGACTGAGGCTTACTGTATGTACATTGTCTAAATGTTCTTCTCCATTGTAGATTTACTGTATCTATGGGTTTCAACCTTTTTCATATAGTGCTTCAATATTTATTCAGCGTTTTCACATGCATTGATATAGTTGAAAGCTGCTCTTCTCTGTAGCTCACATCACTAACTGTATTTCTTTATTTCAACAGGAAGAGATCCTGTGTCTGCATCTTACATGTTAGTGTTGGCCGTAGAGGTCAGCCACTCGCCAGCTAAGCCAATCATATCCAGACCTGATGACAGCTGGTTGAAGAAGCGGGGATGTCCTGTGGAAATCAATGGTCAGGAAGTTCAGTTCACCTGTGTCCCAAAGCTTTCAAGTGATCATTACTGCTTCAGTTAGCACTAGAAGCACAAGCTTAAAGTGCACCACTAGGTGGAAAATACAGTATGTATTTTGGATGCATGAGGGAATGAGTGACAACACCTGGACATTTGCTATATGATGATCAGAGAAAATCCATTCACACACACACCTGTTTTGACACCATACTTGAGTGTGTCCCTACAGTCGACCAGTATCTGCTCCAGAGCCTCAGGCTGGTCAGGCAGGTCCAGGCTGAAGCCCTCCAGACCTTCTTTCAATTGGTGAGGTTGGTGAAAGTCCAGCACCTGATAGACAGGGAAGCGCCAAGCCAAATCAGTGCAGTCAATATCATAGGCGGATTATGAAATGAAGGGCCCCTGGGCCGCCACCAGCCAAAGGGCCCCCCTACAACGGATGGTCTATCTGCCTGGCGCGGCGGCATGATGGTTTAGGACATTTTGGGCTATTTTAGTGACACAAAATTAGTAAACCCATTGTTAATAAGGAGTGTGGGTGTCTACTTTTTCTAATATTTTTTTTATATGTAATATTTACTCATTACTCTATCTTGTCCTGGTACTGGTAGCCTACTAATAAATGGCACTGTGCCTGATTACCTATAACCACTCTGGTGGCATCGGATGGCATCTCTGTATCTAAACCTCACTTCCTGTTTTCTTGTCACAACGTTGAGGAAGGACAATGGGATGATATGATGCCATAGCATACTCCAAGGATGATACACATTTGTTATCTGCTCACCAGTGTTGGGACATGTGCACTACGTAACTTAATATATATTACCAAAATGGAGTAACTGGTAATATAAATATATTACTAAACTAAAACAATCTAATGTATTATACTTTTCTTTCTGCATTACTACATTACTTTCAGTATTACTTTCTGTCAATCTGTCTCATTGAAAATGTTCTTGTGAAATCATCTTGACAACTGCAGAAGTTAAATAATTAATTTCATTTGTCATCAAATTATTTATTCGGGAGAGATGTTTTTTCAAGTTGATTCCGTATGGATTTGGCCAGATAGCCAAATGCGCTTGCTATCATAGGTAAACAACTCGCTTACGCAATATTTGATTAATAGTGACACTAATATTTAGTGTATTTTGTAAAAGATTTTTTTAAAGTAATATATAATAGTAATATTAATTTATTACACTTGCTCAGGCAGTAATATTGTAATATAATATATTGCTTTAAATTAAGGTAATAATTAATAAGTAATATATTAACAAGGTAAAGTAATATTCCCAACTCTGCTGCTCACCATAGGTAAATAGGCCTACAAAACGAACATTTCAAGAGTGCTGGCATTTTCTTCTCTTTCTAATGTCCTACTGCCTTGCACCTGGAAGGATAGATATAGTATTAACGTGGAGTATTACGAGCTGTCTGCTTCTGAGTCGGAAGCCCTTTTTGTTGACCACTGAAAAACACCTGTAGCCTAATGCTAAACTTTGTAACAACCGTCAACCACTGCCTTGTGCTCCTGCTGTCTTCGCGCCCGCGATCTCTGTCTCGCTCTGTCTGTCTGCCGCGCTCTGCCGCGCTCTGCCGCGCTCTCTCGCGCTCTGCCGCGCTCTCTCGCGCTCTGCCGCGCTCTCTCGCGCTCTGCCGCGTTCGCTCTGCCGCGCTCTCTCGCGCTCTCTCGCGCTCTGCCGCGCTCTCTCGCGCTCTCTTACTCTGCAGTTGGATTTTCCTCTTGAACTGGTGGCTCTGGCGCACGGTGTGTACCATAGGTATCAATATGTGCTATGAAGATGCTGCAGTGCAGGCCACTTCACTTGGAAGGTACATCCTAACTTGAACTTGAGAGGTATTACTAAATGTCTTTATTTTATTTATGTGTGTATTTTATAGCTGAGCATTGTCCGATTTTCATTCAACAACTTGTGTGAGTACATTACCATTTCTTACTCTTGTTCTGTAGCTCCTACTTTCAGATAGTCTACTGGGATGCAAAGGGGGCACATTTGCATATTTGTAGCTTTGTCTCTTTTGGCCTCAGCTACAAATGTTGAATTTGTGTTTTGACTGTATACTGTATCTTTGTATCTGCATGTCTGAATGCAGAGTAGCCTAAGGCCCTGGCCTCTACTCAATGGCAGCCAATTGAGCAACCTTTAATTGGCTCACAGATATCCCTGGCATGCCTAAACAGTTTCCACTGAGAAACCTGCAGCTTTGTGGATAAGAACAGGTGACAAGAAACATCTTGAACTTTGAAGAGACAGGTCTATGAAGTCACCATACAGTTTGAATAAAAATGTACCCAGTACCTTGGAACTCCTCTGACTGGATTTGCAAACATAGCCCAGTAGGATATTCACCAACTCCTGGAAGAAACATCTAGTTGCCTCTTCACCTCCTATTGCTGGGATCAGATCTGGGACCACGTACAGTCACACACACACACACACACACACACACACACACACACACACACACACACACACACACACACACACACACACACACACACACACACACACACACACACACACACACACACACACACACACACACACACACACACACACACACACACACACACACACACACACACACACACACACAACAACATGCCTGGGTGACATAAAAGATGACCATTTGTTTTACTTTATTGTTTCGGCCCATCTATGTATTATAGCCTATACACATTTTGTACTTAGTATGTAATCACGTTGCAACTCTTCACTTCAGCATGATGTGCCTAGAAAGAGTGGCAGAAAGACTATTTCACCCATTGCCCTAAAATATGCTGGGTATTTAGTAGTCAGTATTAACAACCCTGGAAACTTAACACAGGCATTGGTCAAGGGCAGGGACCTATTCAGAGTATAACTTTACTAAGCCAGAAAGCCTTAACCTTAACCATGCACACAACACACACCTTTGCTGTAGATGTTGCTGAAGTCTGTAGGTCCTGGGGTGTTTTTTCTAGCCAGCGATGCTTTGTGGGAAAGGTAGCGAGCACCTCCATTCTGCTTGCTCCTGTCAGTTTCATTACTGGAGCTATTGTCTATGATTCTTTCTAGAGAGGGGAGACAAAAACTGAATAAAAAACAGACCTTCTAATAATAGTAGTAGAAGTAATAACTGTAATATAATCAACGTTATTTCTTCTTTCCGCTGCCCTGTCTTCTTTCATACCAGTTGTCTTTGCTGGAACTGCCAGAAGGTCTCCATAGTGCCAATATCAGTGTCCTAACTTGTACAAGTTCAAACCACCTGGCATCTCTGGCTTCATACGAAGCCAGAGATGCCAGATGGTTTGAGATGAATCATGTCTGGCATGCGCTGTCCCTCTGATGTATTCATTCCATATCCTATCCATCCTCATTCTTCTTTTCAGTGTAAACGTTTCTAAAGTTTTACAATGTGACATAGCTGTGGTCACCACCGCACCATTCTGTGCGACTTCCCTTTCATTCTTTTGTCCACCAACCTGCTTGCACTTGCTTCTTCAACCATTTCCCAGACTCTCAGAAATGTTGACCCCCAGGCAAGTACTTAAAATCCTCCACCTTCTTTAACTCTTCTCTACCACCCGCCTACTCATCGATCACTAAAACTAAAAGTTACAAAGTGGTGCATTTTTAAGTAAAATAAACAAACTTCTAACAAGGAACCACCAATAGAACAAGGAACCAACAATAGACATGCGAGTCAGGCACCCGTGGGCCTACAGTATATCCAGGGCCAGGTGCCTGACATTATGTCGCATGTTTGAGTCCTGCTGATGATAACCTTGCTGCATCTCTCTCCCCTTCTCTCCCTGTCTATCTTCACTAATTGCCATCAATAAAGGCAAAAAAACAGAAAAACAAAATCTAAAAAACAATAAATAAACAAATAAATGCATACATGCATAAATAAAAATACATGCTAGTTATAGGTGTACTGCATCAACAGTGGTTGAAAAAAAAATATTTAAAATTTGAAAATACTAAAATCGAATAAAAATATTAACTCACCAATAAATATAGTCTTTCAATGACTCATCAAAAGCAAATCAAGCATAATTACATGGCTATATGCATATTAATGAGTAATGACATTTAATTCTTGCTTCAAACTTAAGGGGGTCAAGTAAATCACATACACTGGTAATTGAACAATCTTGTATTTGATTATTCTAATATATATATGATATATATATATATATATATATATATATATATATATATATATATATATATATATATATATATATATGATAATTAAAACATAAGACAATTAAAACATTAAAACAAGAAAACGCAACTGTCTTACCTGGCACCTGAAGGAAATCCATGAAGTACTTTACAAAATAAAAATGTATCCCATCTAATGACTTTTTGTACTCTTAGTGCCTTCAAGCAGGCTAGATATCCTGGATAGGTGTGTGCATTTAAATAGTGCAGATGTGAGGAAGGGTGTACTCTACTGTTTGGATAGGAGGGAGGGAGGGGGAAAGAGAGAGTACTGGGTTTTGGGATGTTTTTGTTAGTTTCAATGAGCCTAGTTTGCATTCAATGTTTCAATGTAATGAATCAATCAGTCAACGAGGAACCGAGGATTTGAATAACCAGTTTATGTTGATTTCTATTCCTTGGAGTTATGGATGACAATGGCCCAAGCAACCATAAAAAAAAGTTTCTCAGACAAAATATCTCGCACACCGCTGTTGCGGCACAATATCAGTTTTTTATTCAAAGTGACCTTCGCTTTGAATAAAAACGAATGCTGCTGAGCCAGACAAACATCATTATCGAATATTCAAACTTAGCCTGGCATTGCCAGACCTCGTGGGATCACTGTTCCTATTACCATGGAGCACACCATCAGAAAAGGGTTTTGTGTGCATTGTTTGATTTTGAGGTGTTTGAGAAACATTAGACTTCAACAATGAGTGGGCTGATATTTCTCAAATTACACGACCAAGAGAAAGAAGTTGATGGACAGAGCTCAAATTTTTTTGTTTACAATCAAATAAATAAATTGTTATCGTGCAATACTGCCACGCGGTAACAGCCTGTGACAAAATACATTCAAGAAAAGGGCACATACAGAAACCTTTACTTTTTATTTAGCACACATTAAAAAGTGAATCACACTATACAAATGTTTGTCTGCTAGCTGCAGGTAGCGGAGCAGAATACACACTTTTCCCTCTTTTACACTAGGAGGTAGATGCAGTAGAGGACTGTAGTGTCAAGAGTCACTCAGACATGATATATTGTAGGATGGACATTTCACTGTTCAGGTTTGTGACATGTTGACTTTCTTAAACACCACTCTGCAATTGGACTGCATTTGTACACGCAAAATGTGTTGTGGCTGTGCCAATTCTGTCTTTTTTTTTTACCAGCTTGTGCACCTTAAGTTATTATGAGATCTAAAAGACCAGGGTGCTTTGAAATGCTGTCTTGTAGCCGGGATGTCAGTCTGGTGGAGTTTGGATCTTTATTTATTTAAAGACATTCCAGTTGGGTTCCAGTGTGCAAGAAGTTAAACAGATTGCTGGAAAAGTCATCAAATTAATTACAAATACTGCTCATCAGCCGCAGTATGTATTTACAGATGCATTGTTATCTTTTTGCTTCAACCCACGGTTAATTTCAGTTTATTCCTCACTAATCTATGGCAATGCTGCTTCAATCCATCAGTATTCTCATCCGTTAAAGCCAATGATACTCATGATTTGACTTGTGACATGGCTTTCACTTCTCATCGGTCACTTCCACATACGTTTAAGCCTGAGTCATACTTTCTTTTGCATGATGCATCACACCGAAAATAGCTGTTCTTACTGTGAGCTTGTTGGCTATTTTAGGTGGAAAGACACATGTGCATTTAAGTATAAAACAGCTATGAATTCAACTATACCCTAGCCATTGCGAGGATAGAGTGAATCATTGACGTCTTGCTTCAAAAGTATGTAGGCAGTAGCATGCAAACCCCATAGACTCGGGTTAAAAAATAAGGAAGATATTTTTGATTTGCAGGATTGATATTTCATTTTTTTATGTTGACTTGCAAGGTAAAGATACAGGGGTAATGTCTTTGTCTGTACTATTTACAGATTTTTGAAACAAGTTGAGATCTAGAGATGATCCTGAGTGGCTCTAAATGGGATATGTTTGACAGTTCAAAAAGGCCAATCCCGTCACTGAGTTCTCTCAAAGAAGGGCTAGGTTGTACAACCCTACAAGCAAACAGAACAGTCCTGTAAATTGCCCTCTTCAAGTGTGGGTGTCTTTTTAAAATTTCGGATACAATGTTACGTGCTTGCATTCCCGACTTTGTCGGGTAAAATGCCCAAAGGAATCATTTTCGCAAACGTCTTCGGGAGATGACCTCTGGAAAAAGCAAATAAAAACAGAACAGAGAGACGGAAAGATGAAAAGGAGTGGCTGGACTAAGCCAGGTAGCTGTAGGTGTCCTTTTCCCCGTCCACTCGTTCTAGATATTCCTTCTCGATCAGGATGTCGATACATTTCTGCCGTAAAACAAGTCACCAGAGAAAAAAAATGAATTAACCAAATTAATTACTTAATAAATGATGCAGAAATGTTTTTGAACTACATATAATTCCAAAGGCCAGACAGTAAAAAACACCGGATGACTTCTGGCGCTTGACAGACAATCCATACGATCATATGTGGTGCCACTACGATACGCAGTACTCATACACTGGAGAAGCATGCGTCCCGTGCGTAATGCGAAACCAGAAACAGTCACTATAGCATGGGGTGGTAGTGGTTGATTAAGTTTGGAGACAACGTTTGTGCGTTGTGTATTTCTCTGCCACTGTTTGCAGTTCAATTGGATCTGTGTACATAATGATAGTTTGATTTTGGAAGATCCAATCCAAAATCAAACTATCAATACATACACAGATCCAATCCAACTGCAGCCAGTTGTGCTTAGAGTGCAAGGATCAAATGAGAGCAGACGGAGCACAGCTGCAGTAAGATGGTTGTTAATTAAGGCTGAACACCGATACAGTTGTAAAGGAAAGAATGACTTCTGTCCATGACAATAACCAATATTACAGTTGAATTCTGTACACACACGTCGCACAGATAGAGCAAGAATAATTGGGAAAATAAGGTAAATATTTATTTTCCCCTCCTTTTCCTTTTCCAAGGAGGAAGGGGAAAAAAAACAACTTTTTGCCTTGGGCTGGTGGGAGTCAATTCGTGTTATGCAAATCGATTCGTTTTTTTGGTTAATGCCCTCATGTATGGTGATGTGGGTTTTTTAAACATAGTTATTTTGGTACGTTTTTTTTTTGTTTTGTTTTGTTTTACTGTGGTTATTGTACATTGTTGTGACACCTTGAATCTAATGCAGGGTGCCAAAATCAACAGTTCACCAGATAATACTAATCCTGTATGAATACGATCAATAATATAATAGTTGGTGGAGCGCTATTGATAAATTATGTGCAGACAAGTCCTCACCTTTATAACAGGGACTCTGGGTTTAAATCTTGAGGAGAGCTGGTTAAGGACCTCTGCCAGAAGCTGTTGATGTTTCAAGACTTTCCTCATCTTCATAATCCGAACAATGGCCGCCTAGATGGAAAACAAACAAGGTAGCAAAAGATGACATATGACAACTAATATACTAAGGCCCTTTTGAATGAACAAAATCAATTAAGAGAGTAGTTGAAAAGTCTGTCTTGAAGTAGCAATAAATAAAGGTTAGTGTATTAAAAAAAAACAGAAAAGAGGAAAGAAAGTTATATGCACTGTTATAATATGTTATAACCGGTTATAAAACAATGCAATGTAGCATAACTCTGTCTACAAAAATCTGTACCCCCCTCCAACTGTATATATTTGTCCCCATTTTCAACTGTTCTTATTGTATTGTAATTGTATTGCATTGTATTGTATCTTGCTTTGGCAATGTAAACGTCTGTTTTCTCATGCCAATAAAGCTCCTTTGAATTGAATTGAAATTAGTAACAACAACCTTTTTAGGTATAGCAACTGAATTCGTTTTTAAGAAACATCAAGAATGACAGGAAGGAAAGGGCAGAGATGGAGGTTGACTATACAAAGTGAAACAGTGAGGTCATTACCATGGTTGTCTCTGGTCTGTGCTCAGCATGCCTAAAATGTGCTCACTCCTCTCTAGTGCTCATGCACTCATTTTCAAATGCTTCCGTCATACAGTCAGAATATTGGAAGCTCGGATCATGCCCAAGCAGTAAAGCGAGGGTCCCCTCCCACTTCCCATCGGTATAGTTCCAAACATAGATATTTTGAAAATAGATTTGCAGCCGCAGTTCATTGGATTGGAGTGACCTGAAGGCACGCTGAATCAATGCGACTCCTCCATGTCTCTCGGTTGCCACTCAAGTGACTACTGGCCAATCACACCGCAGCTTTTCCAGGAGTTCTGTTTCACCCATGCTTCCACTATGCTTTGCGAGGAATCTCAGGAAGCTTTTGTTTTCAACCAAGACAATCGCTGAAAAGAGATGTGTCTACCTATGTGCACAGTCCTAGACTAATGCATCCATTGATGCATGTCTTTATGGATACCATGGCTTTTCAGAACAAAGGCGTTAGACACATAGGAACAGTACGCATCCTGAATGCACTTAATGTGCAGGCTGAGTGGAAAGAACGTGAAAGAACGTGACTTACAGTACAAGCGGACCTAAGGTGGCAAGACCGTACCTGTATTAGCAACTTCCTGTCCTCCTCAATGTTCTTATGGGTCGTTTCCTGTTCCTGTTTTTGCTCAGTCTTCATTGGCACATTGATGTTCACCCGCAGTTTCTTACTGGGAGAGAAACAGTGCAGAGAGTATGTGTTTGAGTAGCGTGTACCAGTAGGTGTCCTACTAGTTGACAACCCATTTATTTCAACAAGTTCTCAATGGAAGGGTAGTGAGATCACCTCTGACTACTGCAGAAGACTGTTTAACATAAGATCTTATTAATTCAAATAACTCTCACTCTCAGATGACATAGAGCCCATACTTAATAGTAAACCACGATTGGGTTTAATCTTTGATATCAGCTCAGGACATTAATTTTCTAGACTTCATTTAATCCACGCATTTTGTTTATGCATTTTTTCAGAATCATTTTCTCATGTACATTCAAAACATCAAGAATCCTAATCCATGCACAAGTTCATAAAGGGCTTACTTCTTGTAACCCAGGAACAGCTTGACCAGAGTGTCCGGTTTGAACTCTGCCTCATCTATGTTGGCATTTTCATCCTCAAGCACCTGTATTGTGTAGAAAACATGTGGAATACACACAACACAATTCAAAGAAAGAATCAGCAAAAGCAAAAAACCCTGCAAATTAGATGAATAGTCTTATACTGTAGGTGCAAGACTCAACAACGCTGAGGAGGGACTATCAGGCCGAAACATGTCCCTTGCCGTCAGAAGTAAATAAATCATGGGAAGTGGCATTGTGTGCTTTATAACACAATAATAAAATGTGTTCAGTCTTTCGAGACATCATCTACTTGCTTTGATTAAATACAGTATATGCACATTCACAAGTCGCTGAACATTTAAGAAGAATTACCAAAGCTATACAGAAATCTATTGTAATCCTTACGCTGGCAATGTGTCCATGAGCAAGGCTCTTAACCTCTATTATTAACCTTTATCATTTTAACCAACTGGCTGTACACTTACCAGTAATTTAGACTTCAACAGGATTTGTAAAACTTGCACCAAGATGTCCTGAAAGCACAAGAAAATAGAACAAATTATGTACCTCCTAAAAAGCACCAATATGCAATATGCAAAATTTGAGGTGATGATGCCTTAAAGGTGTTACGATACTGATCATGTTTTACACAAAATGTTTTATCCAAATGATATTTAACTGTAAATTAAAGAAACAATACTAAATTAGTTATTGCTTTGTCATATATGAGTATTTGAGTATTGATTATATTGAGAAATATTTCTCTTGGTCTTCAAGGTCTCTTATATTAACAGACTTGGCTTTGTGTGGTCAAAATCTGCTAGTTACAGTGTATTAACACCTAAAACTACTCCTTATTTTGATTTGTGCGTGCATGTGTGCATACTGTATACACATACTCACAATTTTGATCTGCGTACTGTCTGTGAGCTGTTGGACAGAGTAGACATCCTCACTGTTGTACTGTAGTAAGATGGCCATCTGGAATGTAGACGCCTAAAACAGGGCAAGTTAGTTAAATAAACAACAAAGATAACAAGCCATTAACAAGCCATTATCTTCCCCTCCAGCATCAAACCGAATGTAACCCACAAGAACTATTAGATCCAAATTCGACACTTGTTGGGCCCAGCCTTTAGTCGGTCGGACCCACGGTTGCCCAGGCTAGAGCCGCCACAAAATGCCTCTGTCTTGGCAATGGCCAGGGCCCAAATTAGCCAATTGATCATACCCCAAGCTGTACAGAGCTGGCCTGTTCTGACTTCACTATTATGTTCTGGCATCTGCATAGACTCCATATTCGGTCATGCCTGACAAAGAACTCTATATACACAGTATAACATAAAAAGGTTAACAGACTCAGACTAGGTCTTTCCATCTTGCATCGTTCCAAGTAGTCCCAGTGCCCAACAGATTGCACTCTAGTTTCAATTTTAATTGCAGGAATATGTATTTAAGAGTGATAACCCACTTGAGCAAAACCAGCAAAACATCCAGCATCATTGTTAAAACACTAAAGTGTTGGTGGATTTTTTCCTAAAGTTTCCCAGTAGTGATATAATGATATAAAGAAATAACGTAACTCCCAAATGTACTAGGAGTAGTCATTTTCTGTAACACAGTGGTTTTCAACCAGTAGTCCTGGGACAACCAGCGATCCCTGAGAGGCTTCCAGGGGGTCGCCAAGCTAAATGGACAGTTGGTAACCAAATACAGTAGATCTGTAAATCTTGAGATCATAAAATGGAACGAAATGGACCCTTATGAGTGCATTTGGTACAATTTTACACTTTCAGGAGATAAATTCTATTTAAACATCTGAATTACTTTTATTTTTACTTTAATTTTCAAGAATGTACAAATTTAGAAAAAGTAAAAGAATTGTTATTTTGACCAACATTTTGCCAGTTATCTCGCCTAAATTGTGGACACAAACGTGAAAATCCTTAGTTTTGGGTCCCTGACTAAAATGTAGAATAAAATAGGGGCCCCCTGGTGAGAAAATGGTTGAAAAACCACTGTGTAACCGGTTCAGTGTACTCTTGTGCACACTCTCTTGTTTGCACAAAAGTACTACCGGTGGGATACTACAGGTGGCTGTAGAGGTGTGTGTAGGTTTATGGACAGTACCTGCAGTGTGTATCTGTTTTTGAAGCAGTTGGTGACCAACTCTCCTTTGGAGAGGTGATAGAGCCAGGTTAGCTTGCGGCCACTGTGTCTACTGGCATAAAAGGCTGTGAAACGCTGGTAGCTTCGTTCTAACTGGTGGCAGAAAGAGACAAAATGTTTGGTGCAAGAAAGGAAGGTTTCAAAAAGGTAAAGTGGTGCATATGCTGTATGCCATGTTCTCCAGCATGCTAATCTAAAAATCTATGAACACATTTTTGCATACATAGGATTTATGCCCAACATAAAAAGAGTGTTAACAGTAAACAGTGTTAATAATTTACTCAATTAATAGTACAATTAATAATAATAACACCAAGTGGCATAAAGCATGTGTCATACCTCTGAGGGAAGGGCGAACGTACAGGACTGCTGGAACGGCCAAGAACCTGAACTCAATACTTGAATACTGAAGTCCACTACGTCATCATCACACATGTAAAGAGAAATCAGAATAGATGTGAATAGAGAGGAAGGAATGTTTCATGTTTTTTGCGTGCGACAGACAAATGAAATTGACATTTGGCCTTTTAGCAATATCTGGACTAGCTGTGTGTAATTTAAAGCAATATAACATTGTGAGAAGCAGTGAGGCTTACAGTCTAAGGGCTCCGAGTTGACAAGGTGCTTCTTGAATTGTTCATTGAGGTCTTTGCTGACTCCTATGTCCTGGAACATGCGCTGCAGTTTAGACGTGTACTCGAAGCCACATGCTTGCTGTGGGACAAAAGAAAGGACACAAAAGCATAAATCGTAGCTACTGATAAAGTTACAATGTTTGGGCAACCATGAGAACAAAGTGCTTTTTTAAACTAGTTGCAGAGATTGTACTATTCACAAGAGCATGTACCTTGAGTTTCGAGATCATGCTAGCCTCGGCATCATCACTAGCGCTGTTCTGGTGAACTAGTCGCTTGGCGAGCATTTTAGCATAGAACTTCTGGAAGACATCTTTATCTTCTATGTACTTGAACACCACCATCTGTACACGGTATGAGATCAGAACAAACATGACACACAACACAGATGCAAACAAAATATACACAACAATATGAGCAATAAAAAGGATCTGCATATATTATATATTTGAACAATTAATATAAACAAAGTGAATTACAGGTGGTTTGTTTTCTTTCTTTTTTTTTTTTCATATCAATGCCCAAGAACTTTCCCAATTCTATGCTAATTCTCCTCAGCATACTGCAAGATGTTCCCTTTGAGTTTCACATCATATATCAATCTGGGAGTTCACACTATACCATGTTGTGGAATATTACCGGTAATACGTTGTATATGTCATCTGGGTATTATAATAAGCCACACTGTAAAACTTTTACATTACTGTTTTCTTCCTCTGGTCTGAATTGGCTGTTAGTCGTTTGTGTTGAGAACACTTGTGATCATTATTAGAGATTTGGCTTTTAATGGAATAAAGGCCAATATTTGAGGAACTATGGTATTAAAATACCACAGAAGACAAAACAAATGAAGACTACAAAATCTGCCTAGATTGTCAATAGTAACTTAATTAGTATCATTGATCAGGTACCCAGGAACTCACCACTTGGTTCAGAGTGTCTTCCAGTTCAGCCTCTTCTGGATTTTTAGAACTGAGAAGATGATAAATAAATAATCTGTATTTTACAATAATAACTGGCTTTGCACTGATGGGAGATCGGAAGGAGTTGTGGTGGTAGTCATATTATTCTAACAATAAATTAGACTTTGTGTTCAGCTAGACACTTTACTGGTTGACAATTGTCAATACCTGAAGCTAAAAAAACCCCCAAACACAATATATAAACAATATACATATCCAAAGGCCGATTTAAATACAGCACAATCCCACTGGGTGTTTAGGGTGTGTTAAGGGTACAGCATGAATTTAAAAGGAGCAAACCTACCTCTTCTTGAGCAGGGAATCACAGTATCTAGCCAGCAGCTCAGGTGATTTACTGGATGACTGAACCATCTTGGTCACAGCATTATTGTTGATAAAACGACCACAGGCCTAAGTCGCAGACAGACAGTACATTATAATGGACATCATATTCAGTTATATGGATAGTCTGAAAAAAAGTTTCATAATATACCGGTAGGTATTCACTACTATAATGTTTAGGCAAAGTTTGGCTGAAGCTGAAGCCGCTGAACTTAGACTAAGTTAGCTGTCATCGGATCTGATCATTACTAGAGACTTTAAATGCGCCAACCATGAGCAGTCTAACCTTATCCAGTGCAGCTACGAAGCCAGCATCGTTGTTAAAAGCTGACATGACTAAGGCATTGTATTTCTTGTGGACATCGAGGATAGTCTGGACGTACATCTTAGGGTCCTGAAGGAGAAGACGTGATTCCAAAGATGAAAACATATTAGTATGTGTCGTATCACTAAGGGGGACCAGCAATTGAATCGGATACAGTTATTTGCCCTTACATTGAGAGCGGAGTCACCACACTTCTCGATTGCAGCCAGCCCCTGATTGTAGATATGCGTTTCTAGCAGCTTCTTCAGTTCCCCAAGACCATCAGTGATCCGAGAAACCAAGTTATACATACGTCCCAGGTCTGACGGAGAGGAAGAAGGAAGGAGAGAGTGAGCAAGAATCTTTACATTCTTACTTCATATTTTTGGCACCACTTGGGCACTTTGCCTTTGATGCACCAGTGCAGCCCTTTGGACCATAAAAAAGGATAGAAAATGGAAGTATTTGTCAACTGTAACCTCGATCAAATTGTGTGTGTGGTCGCTTATTGTGTCAGCACCCTCTGACACAATAAACAACCATTGCTTATGCTTTCATCTGAACATCCCATACAGGTATGTTATTATTCTTCAATATTCATCCATTTCTCCATCCCCACCTACCTTCATTCTTGTCGGCATCAAGTAAATTCTGGAACTCAGTATGGAAGATCTCTAGGTGTTTCTCTATGAGCACCTGCTCACATTTCCTGGCCAGTTCATCCTGCGTGGACTCGTGGAGGTAGACCTGAACGCGCCGCTGTTCTTCTAGGAGGCGGCCTTCCGCCTGGTAGTAGAAGAGGAGAGGGAAAAAGGGGCACATCAATATAAACTTGAGTGAAAGATATGTGGGAAAAGGTGTGACTAAAGTCCCATTTGTCTTTTTGTTATGTCCACATTGCCACTCCCCACCATAGTAACGGCCAGTGCCTGAGCTGACTAGTTGCTCCATAAGAGCAACTTCTTTGTCTCTGATCCACCGTTATAGCACTGACAAAGGTCCCAGGCTCGAAATATTATCTACTTTTTACTCACAATATAAAAATATAATAATTTGCATTTTTCTGAAGTCTCAGTCTAAGGAGTATCCTTCACTATTAATTTTTTTCCCTGCCAGTTGTTTGTTAAAATGGAACAAACAACAGCATGACAGTTTCCCCTGTGCCAGAGGTCTGACTAAGCAAGACCACACAGTTCTCCTTTTTCCCGTCACCCACCTTCTTCATGTACTCAGTAACAGGGTTTTGCAGAAGGAACTCTGTGCTCTCTCTGGTGTAGAAGCGCTCTGTGTCTGCGAGGAACTGTATCTCAAAGAACTCCTTGTACACCGACAGTGTAGGGCCTTTGGCAAATGCATCGTCCTCATTCAGACCCAACTCCACTAGACACAAGAGACAGACAGCGTTGGTACCCCACAAAAAAAGCAATATAATTACAGACAGCATCATACATACAGTATTAGGGATGCGCCGATATGGACATTCTTCATACTGATGTTTAAGATAATAATTTAGCTGTTACTGATACCGATATATGGTTATTTAGTTTTCATTTTCTCCTTTTGTGACACGGAAACTATACATTTTCTATACAAGAAATAATCATATTCTACAACTTTCTAGACTACAAATGACCAACATATCAACATAGCCAATGCAAAATGTATGCTTCAACATCACATCAACAGCAGATAAACATCGGCTACTGCCATCGGGTAATGTCATTTTTATTTGCCAATACCGATATTGACTGATAACAGCAAATATCAGCAAAACACATATACAAAACATATACATATTGAATTAGTCCAAAGCACTGGTTTTAAGCCAGCCCACTTTTAGAAAAGCTAACCTCCCTCCCTGGTCCACCCAAACAATGTGTCCAAATGTTCCCTAGCAAGATAGTTAACTCCTAACTGCTCCAAATACCTGTAGTTCAAATAGATAAATTCTCACAAATGTTCAAGTGTCGCATGAAATAATACTCCAGAAGAGTGTAAAAAATACTATAGCTAATAACCTACCATAAGACTGAACCACCCCACTGATTAGTCTGGTGTTGATGGGCTCTCCATTACGTTCTTTCTCGATCAGGTTCAGGACAGCATTGGTTACCTGACAGCAAAATGCAAGAAAAACAACAACATTAACTGTAATAAAACATACATTAACTATGTAGTTTATCCATCAAAACAACAGCAGGCAGTGCAGTGTGATTTGGCTAATGTTATGACCTCACCTGTTTATTCAAAGGTCTAAAAAGGCATTCTCTCCACGTCACAAGAGCAAGCTGCCAGGAGAGAAAACATGAGAGATCACAGCAAAGTGCTGACTAGCCACTATCTGAGTCTTTGTATTTCTGAAGAAATGACAGGTCTTAAATGGGACCTGGAGCATTGTGAAATGAAAAAAAGAATTTCATTATTCAATCTTTTAATGAAATGCCAGTAATGAGCCTCACCGAGTAAATTTCATAGATGCCCTTGCGGCCTTCATCACACTCTCGCCGAACCCAGTGGCGGTTGAGGTAGGCACAAATCCCATTCAGCACCTTGCTGGAGAAACGGTAATCCTCCCACTGCTGTGTGTAGAATTTCAACACTCCCTCATCCATCAGGTCCTCCCCATCCTGGCCAGAGGGGGGAAGGTGAGACGATGAAGGATATGCAGCAATAGAGGAAGATTGAGAGAAGTAAATAGATGTTGAGATGGACATAGTACAGGCAAGGAGAGAAGGAATATGTTGAATTTGTTTGAAAAAGAATGTATGTGAAGTGTAAGTGAAAGGAACGATAGATGCTTCTCTGGTATGTTACAGGCACATTATTGGCACATACCAGTTTGTCAACTCAACAGGCAATAATGCATATTTATCAAAATGTTTAATACTTGTACAGTGGGTGGATGACAGCTAAATATATCAAATTAAATAGACAAATATGTTTAATGGGTAACTAGTGCCACTTTACCCAGAGCATATGAAAAAGGTTCTTTTGACAAATGTGCATCCATGGCAATCTAAACATAAGATGCTTCAGTGCCATTGTGGTGGCAAAGTAACAATCTTGGAATAAGGACGCAATCACCATTATACCTTGAGGAGGTTGATAAGGTAGGTCTTGAGAAACTCCTTGAGCCTCTTGTACAGCTCCAGTCCCACAAACTGGGCTCCTCCGGGAGTGGTGGATTTTTTAGAAGGCTTGTTGGAAGATGGGGGTCCAGCCCCACGTGCCTGGTTTGACTGGTGTACACTCGTACAATAGTTATATACATGTCTAGGGAGAGGGTGCTGTCAAGGGCCAAACAACCAAACCAATCAATTATGGCATCAAGATTTTAAACATCAGCCAAGGACAAAGATTATATGGTTAAAAACCCTTTTCTACCCACAAAAACTCAAAGGATACGTGTACAGTTCCATGTATCGTGACTTGGCCATGCTCTGTCTGGTGTAGACCTAGTAATAGAAAAACAAACAAACAAACAACAAAAAAAAACACTGAATAACAATTGAAAAATATTGGAATTCAGTCAGCTCATTATCCATTACAAACATTTTATCGAGCAATAATTTATTTAAATGAACACAATGTCAAGATTAGAATCTAAACTTGGATGGGAGGGATGTTAGGAACCAAACCAAGATGTTATCCAGGCAGCCGCTAAGCTTGGACAGACTGAGAATGGCAACAGACCTGCTGTATTCCTGCCCTCAGGTCATCCCAGATCTGGTCCAGGCCGATCTGCTTCAGACCGTGCGGGTTCTGGTTTCTGTTGGACGACATGGCAGCTTCCTCCTCACCACCGAGTGTCCACTTTCTTCAAATCTTGGGAGCGAAGCGGCGTCTCCTTAGTCCTCCATAGGGGGCCAATATGGAGAGGTGAAAGGACAGGTCTTCTTGGAATAACCCCTGACGTTTCAAGTGGTTATCAGGGGCCCGCGCAGCCTAGAGAACTGGTAGATAATGGAACATGTCACAGTTGGCCAATATTGGTAAATGGTGCATTTATGTAGCGCTTTAATCCAAAGTACTTTACATACAGTAGATTGTGAATTCCATGCACCCATTCATACACCGATGGTGGAGGAAACTTGCTCAAGGACACTTTGACAGTAACTGTTAAAGTGTCCTGTTTTTTTTTTTTTTTTTTACCTATATTGATATTGATGATTTTTGTCATGTCTACAAAATTAATGCATAGGGCCTACATTTTGGTGCCATCCTTTTTGGACTGTATTCTGTTGCCATGTATACATTCTATTCTATATTCTATTCTATATTCTAAACTTGATGTCATGAGGACCTGGCGAGCCATGAGGCCCATAGGTCAGGAGCCTATCTCCTGTTTCTGTAGCGTGAGGCAGATGGATGGACAAGTACACCCAGTGGACATGACAACGCTAGAATGTCGCAGAGGCTTGCCCCCAATCCAACTCTTGGCGCTGAGAGGCATTCGTATGACCCGGCCGGGAATCAAACCCCGACCTCCCAGTCTCAGGGAGGACACTCTAACCTCAAGGCAACTGTGCTGGTCTGAATTATCGCAATCTAGGGATGAAAGACATGGAACTAAGATGGGTGATATGGATGTCACCTCAATTGATAAAAAATAACAATATTGCATTTGCAATAGAAGTTTCTAAAAGGTTTTTTTTTTTAGACGTGTTATAGTAACTGTGTTTCCGGGTTCAGATGCAGACTTCTTATTTTACACACCATTTTTCCCAATTTCTTAGATTCTCTAAAGTTAGATCCATTCTTTGAAAGCTTTCCCAAAAAACACATCTGCTGCATTTCCTCAATATCACATTCAGCAAGGACAAATAAATATGTGCAAACTGAGGGCTACAATGGAACAGATGCTTTATTGCAGCAGAAAAGGGCGGTGATGTTTCAAGCTCAAAGCTCTTATCAGACAGGCGTTGAGCTCAAAACATCAGAGCTCACTGGATCCTTGGTGTACAAGCGTTTAAACTTTATTTATTTGTCCTTGCTTGCCATTTGTTGCTCACCTCAAATTTAGGTTGAAGTGCATGTTCTTTTCCTTTTTTCCAGCACAGAAAAAGAGAGACTAAAACATTGGCTGTCAGCGTGGTAGTTTCATTGTTTGGCTCGGTCTATCCTCATTGTTCTTGCCAAGTTTTTGTTTCATAAACCCCCACTCCTTAATAAAGTGTCACTGGAAATCTGGTGCATTGCATAGGTCCTGGGCCTGGTATGGCTTAAGAGTGCCCCGGATGGAATTCAAACCACAGAGTCCCTCCACGTGCCGGATGGTTCTACCTCCAAGACCCGGCAGAGTAGCGGACGGTGTGGCCCTGGTCTTATGGGATAGATCGAGAGTAGCTTGCTGGGATATAAATCAGGGCTTGATCACCCTGGCCGGGACACCTAAGTGAAGCGCTTGTTGTAAATCACCAACATGTGTCTCAATGGTATATCTCTATGAAACAAGATCTTGACAAATACAAAAAGCTGTTCATACGGGTGCAATATTGGAAGGTTTATCGTTGTTTAATACAATCAGATAGGACTCATCGCTTTCATGAATGGGCGGTCAGTGGTGGCTTTAGCATCTTAATTGCTTGCGGCTATAGACTTGCTGGACAGGGCAATAAACAAATTGCATCGGTATAAAACTACAAAATGAACAGTGTCATTAATCTTTTGATTTGGTGAAAACAATGACATGGAGAACATGCAAACATGAAAGTAACTTAAAGCATGCATGCTGGTATACAGTTTCAATACCGTTAAGGTAACTGGTGGATGTAAAATTATTTATTATGTTACTATTATAACGCGAAATCGTATTGTTTAGCAGTAACTGCCACTAACTCATCCTGCTTGCATGCAATCGTACTTTGTACTACAGCTAGTACAGCCACTAAAAGTTAACAAACCAAGACACCACATCAGTATTCTCACTGTGGGTGAAACACACGAGGGTATAATAATATTGATAGGTTAAAAAACTAATAAAAGCTAAAACAAAACACCAAACAAGCAGAACAGGAACGGGGGGCTCTACTGACATCGTGTGTACTCCTTGTGCGACCCTCGAGACAAGCAGGCTATCAAAACGCCGCATTTTCAACATAAAACGGCGTCGAAGAGGGTCGTGTGGACGATTTTTGTACATCTGAAAATACGTCATTTTTCTCCAGCGAAAGGCTCGTGTTGTGACGGAGTACATTAGCCTTTTAAGGTGTTAGCGATCCTTACCATTGTCCAGATCGTGTTCTCTCGGCGATCCGAACAAACTTTATAAAGGATGCGGATCGACTTGAATTCGATCGCACTTTGTCATCCGAGAAAAGGTGTTTTTTCTGTCAAAACACAACAACATTAGCCTCGAAAATTATTTACTTTCACTGCCACAACAAAGCTGAAGGGTGCACTTCCCGGATAGTGTTCCCCAAATGCATGTCCGGGTAAAAATCAACCCCGGGCGCCGCAACTTTGGTTCCGTGTCCCACGCTCAGACACACACACACACACACACACACACACACACACACACACACACACACACACGATAATGGAAGCCATAAAAGCCAAAATGCCAAAAATGTGGGATTTTATTATGAACATTACTGAAGATCAACCATATATGAAGATAGTTGAACATTGCTGGCCTGTTCCTAGAATACCGTCCTCTCTCGCAAGACACTCAGAGGTGAGTGTGAGCCTCTGCTTCTTTGCTTGAAAAGGAGCCAGACAGCCAGAGGTAGGCTAGTCCCGGCATCTGGTTAGGATGCCTCTCGAGCATCTCCCGATGCAGGTCCCACTGGGAGGAAACCCCGGGGCAGACCAAGGTGCAGATGGGGGGATTACATCAACTATCTGGCATTGGGCTGTCTCGGGATCATTCAGGAGGAAGAAACTGCTGTTGATAATTGTCCAACAATAGATAAATGGCTGAAGATGGATGGATGGATGGATGGATGGATGGATGGATGGATGGACGGACGGACGGACGGACGGACGGACGGACGGACGGACGGATGGATGGATGGATCATCATGGATGGATGTGCTTGTGCAAAATGTTGTAGTCTATTATTATAAGGGTCTCTCTGACATCATTAAAATGGCTACTCGCTTAGAATATAATGATAGTTATTTAGGATGAAATATTATTACTGGTTTTATTGTGTTTTTGACACTATTATTATTATTATTAGTAGTAGTAGGCTAGTAGTAGTAGTAGTAGTAGTAGTAGTAGTAGTAGTAGTAGTAGTAGTAGTAGTAGTAGTAGTAGTAGTAGTAGTAGTAGTAGTAGTAGTAGTAGTAGTAGTAGTAGTAGTAGTAGTAGTAGTAGTAGAGATTCAAATATTTGATGTAACACAAACTGAAGAATAAAAAGCGACTGGATGGATGGATTGGATGGGTGATAATGGGTGGGGCTTCGCTTGCTCAGGTCCATAGCCCTAATGCAAAGGCAATAAGGCATCTGTGACTAGAGCTATGGCCCAGAGCTAGGCTTCCCTTCGCTGTTTCACAGCGTACACATTACGAGAGTTTACACCAGGCAGGACTTTGGCAGGCGCTGACGTGAACAAAGAAAATAGGTTCGTTTACGCGGTCGAGGGTCACAGGCAGCAGCTCACGTCTCATGTCATGTCTAAATTCGGCTCAAAATGCTAACAGATTAGGGTTTTATTATCGGTATCAACTGAACCAACGAACCCACGTAAAGCCGCAGCGTGGTTTTCGCACCATTCGCAACAATGGGCGTTCTCTCGGAGTTCGCCGTCGTAACATTCAGAGTAGTTTGGTCTTTCGTGCTGGCCGGTGTGAAGTGGCTCGTCGGTCCGAAGGAGAAGAACGTAACGGGTCAGATATGCTTGATAACCGGGGCCGGTGGCGGCCTGGGGCGGCTGCTGGCCACGGAGTTCGCCCGTCGGGGAGCAACGCTGGTTCTTTGGGACATAAACAGTGAGCGCAACGAGGAAACCGCAGAAATGGTGCGACAAACGCACGAGTTGATCTCCGTAGGTAAATTGCCATATTGGAGACAACTTCTGGATTGTCTTTAATGTTATTCAGTTCGTGAAATTGCATGGGCATGTGTGAATGCATATGACAATGTAGTAATGTATTCCTCATGTTGTTCCAAATGTAACACGTACGTGGACGCCCCCTGATGTCCCCCTTTGTAACTGAACCCATTGTGAGTTATGCAAAGGTTATACAAAGACAAGCAATTCTGACATGGTGAAGTAAACATTGAAAATGCTTTGCTACAAGCAGAATCTGCTAGAGCTACCTCTAAATGTTGCAAGCTCCTCCTCTTGCTGGTGTTCCTCGGTGGATGGATGGTCTGAGCGTTGCGAGTACCAGCTGCCAGGGTCGTCAGCTGGGATCCATCTTTCACTGATGTTTCGCCCCTTTCATCCCAGAACATCTCCAGATGGTGGGGCCGCGGTCAGGGACGTCTCCCTGCCGCTCCCTGCAGCTGGACTCGAGACTATGCAAGGCAGGGGCGTCCGACTCCCTGAGCCAGGTCTGCACCTGGCCGCATACCTTCTGCTTCTGGTGGTGGGGCTAAGAGTCCGCTGCTCCAGGAATCCAACTGTGGGCTCTCTTCAACCAAATCCATCTTGACGTGGTCTCAGCTACTGTAGCTATCTCCCCAGTGGCTTTCTTCAGTTGCTTGGGGTCCAGCCCGATCTTCTGCAAGAAGTAGCGCACCGATGTTGCTGGGAAACCACGGCAGCCGACTTCGATGGGGAAGAGGGATGCCTGCCATCCTTTGATAAGAGCCTCATCAATTAGATCCTGGTACTTGGCTTTCTTCAGCTGGTGAGAGATGGCTAGTCTGTCCTCCCAAGGCACAGTTAGTTCAGCTACCAGGATGGTCTTTGTGCTCCTGGATAGGAGAATCATGTCTGGTCTGAGAGAAGTCACAGCTACCTCTTCTGGGAACACGAGTTTCTTTTTTAGATCCACTTGCATCTCCCAGTCAGAAGCTCTGTGTAAGATAGAAGGTGTATTCTTGGCACCTCCCCTTGCCTTAGAAGCCTTCTCTCCTTGCCTCTGGAACTGGATGACCTCTGGGGTTGGTGCCTGGTGGTTGTTGGCTATGGCCCTCTGCTGTTCCGTCCATTTGGCTAGTTCTGCAAGGACCTTATCGTGTCTCCACCTGTATCGACCTTCTCCTAATGCTTTAGGACATCCTGTCAAGATGTGGTTCAGGGAACAAAGGGATGCTCCACACTGCTTACAGGACGGATCCTCTTCTTTCCCCCAGATCTTGAGGTTGTTTGGGGTCGGTAACAGGTCGGCCACTGCCCGCAGGAGGAAAGACAGCTTGCCCTGGTCAGTACCCCAGAGTTCCTTCCAGGACAGTGGACGGTCCAATGCCTTGTCCCATTGCATCCACTGACCTTGGGCTGCCAATCCCGTCGCCTTTATGCGGCGGTCTTCCTCCACTGTCTCGCGAACCCTTTGCACCACAAGTCCTCTCTTTCCTCTGGCATTGGACTTACTCCACATCTTGGTGTTGTAGTGTCCAAGTCCCAGACGGCCTTGACAGACCACCCCGACAATCTCCTGGTGCCTCCAATGTGCTTCTGCTTCCTTCACTGCTTCCTGCGGCTTCCACTTATTGCCGCACTTGATGGACTTGTTGGCGTGTCGGACTTTGTCATCCTCAGAAAGAAGCAGTGTGCTGACTGCTCTTGCCTTAGTGGCTTTGAATTCCTCAACCACTGATGACACTGGTAGACGGAGCTTAGATGTTTTGCTGTACAGGTTCACCGCACTAAATGATGGGGGACTCCCAGCCATTTTCGTACAAATTTGCTGCACAGTCTCTCCATTGCCTCCACCTGCGTCATGGGGAAGTCATACAACAGGAACGGCCATTGCAGTCTGGGTATGATGCCATACTGGAAGCACCACACCTTAAACCTTCCAAGCAGATGGCTATTGTCGATCGCCTTAAGCCAGATGTTTAATTGGGCCACAGTGTTTTGGAGGTTTCCACCATCCTTCAGGGTGCTGTCATAGTTCTTTCCAAGGCATCTGATATCTTGGTCTTGAATGGTTGGGATGTCTGAACCTTGAATGCTGAAGACATTGTACTTGAACCGAAGTCTCCCACCCCCAAAAAACAAAAACGGCAGGATTTTTTCCTTTTCAAGTTATGGAGGCTATAGATGGGAAGGCCAAATAAAGAACACAAACGGATTGCATTGTAGACTATATAGGATGAATAGAAATAAAAATGTGTGTGTGTTGACTGTTCCATGCCATCAGGATTTGATTTTAGCACAGCATTTTAATTCATTTATAAATGTACTGTATAGGCCTAGCAGCCTACAGTAGGCTACTGCATCACAATTCGCTTTCACATAATCCGGTATCAATCTTCACTGGAGCCCAGTGACGATGCCTGATGAACTTGTGAAGTATTGGCTTTGGCATTTGCAGAGGGCACTGTGTACTGGAGATCCAAGGGATTTGGCCATGAATCAGATCACAAAAGGATCAAGCATTTCTACTCCTGTAGATCCGTCCATCACACCAGTCTAACAACAAAAATCAAAGTCTAATGAAAGTATTAACAGATTGTAGAGGTTAATGTGGCACAGAACTGCATTTCTAACTGGATGGTAACAGCAAGGTTGCTGGTTCAAACCTTGGCTCCCCCAGAGTTAGCACATAGGCTTATATGTGTCCCTGAGCAAGACACTTTACCCCCTAATTGCTCCTGATGTGCTGGTCAGAACTTTGCATGGTTTCGGCCGTCATTCTTTTGTGAATGGGTAAATGGGATCCACAATCTATGTAAAGCGCCTTGGATAAAGGCCATATATACTTGTACGTAATTGCACCATTTTTTTGTCAAAAAGTAAGTCTCAGCTCCAGTCATAGAGACCCAAACCACCGCTTCCAAAAGCTAGCGAATCATACATCTAGTGGTCAGTCACATCATGGCAAAAACGGACATAGATGATTAACTTCCATGGCTGTAGTTGATCTGTACGTTTGTTTTCATCAGTGGTTATAAGATAGTCTTTTTGTAAGCATATGGTTGTCCTTATTTGCAGATTCCCTAAATGGAGAAGGTGGACGTTTGTTTCAGCCACAGGTACACACCTATGTGTGTGATGTGGGCAAGCGGGAGCAGGTGTACCTCATGGCAAAAAAAGTGCAGCATGAAGTGGGAGATGTGGACATTCTCATCAATAATGCAGGGGTGGTATCAGGGCGCCACTTGTTAGAGTGCCCTGACCATCTCATCGAGCGCACTTTGATGGTGAACTGCCATGCTCTGTTTTGGGTGAGTTGAGATGAAAGGGTCTCCTGTATATGAGAAGTTCCTACAGAATAAAATGAGCTCACAGAAAGCCCACCTACAAGCACAAGTACTATGCATAATTGAGTAAGGATAGTGTGTCAATAAGATATAGAGATACTTCTATTTCTGTGCAGAAATAATAGTGCAGAAATATCGTTGTGACTAGAACCATTTGTGGATTTGACTTTAAATAGGTCATAGTATTTTAGTGTCATGATGATTACCCTTTTTATTTATAAAGTTCAGCCCCTTGAGGAGTTAATAAAACAACACACAACACAAATTAGCAAATTAGCAACCAATTCATCAATCAATACCAATTTCACGCCTGTAATGTAATTTAAATGATACGTGTAACTTTATAGCTATTTTGATTTCGCTTCCATATATTATCTATTTGTATCATCAAACAAAGCTTCTCAAATCAGCACTGTGGTGCATGTATTTTTTTCTACAGCTAAGTTGCGCAGAATGGCATGCTAACCAGGTGTTCTTGCTTCTACAGACGTGCAAGGCATTCCTGCCCAGAATGATGGAATTGAACCATGGACACATGGTGACGGTGACCAGTACAAAGGGGCTCTTCTCTATGGCAGGGATCGAGGTCTGCCTTTTGTGCAACTTAATTTAATCTGCATTATAGCTGTTTATTAGTAACACATTTTAACTGTGTGCATTTCAATGGATAATTTCTAACTAATTCTCTATACTAACTAATTCTTATATTTGACATATTCATTATATTGCTTAGTTGTAGTGATTAAATTGTAAAATGAACACATTTTTCAATACAAAGTGAAGAAAAAAGCCCTTACACACACACACACACACACACACACACACACACACACACACACACACACACACACACACACACACACATACACACACACACACCTACGGAGGTACAGGTGTGTCCAAGAAATTAACAGTAATAGTAGGAAAATTTTTTTTTTTTTTAATGTCTACACAGCAGGGCTGCTTTAAAATCATGGAAAAAACTGCTGTGTTGCAGGACTACTGTGCCAGCAAATGTGGAGCTGTGAGCTTCCACGAGTCTCTAAGCCATGAGCTGAAAGCAGCGGAGAAGGACGGCATCAAGATGACACTGGTTTGCCCCTCTCTGGTTGACACAAACTTGTCCAGCAGATACCAGAATGGGTAGGTGAATAGTATTGAATGAGAAATGAGAAAAAATGAATGAAATTGGATGATTTAGTTCGATTTCAATGAAAACAAATGAAGCCATGGATTGATGAATAGCCTGTCCAACTTTTTGTCCTCTATAGATCTACTAGTCATATTGTAGGCCTACAGTACTGTAAGTGGTCTTTTAATCATGACATTATCAGCAAAAGCTCTTGTTTCAAAGAACAGGAGTCAGAACTGGATGTGTCATATGTATACCATACATGTTTCCCTTTACTCCTTAACCACAATAATTGGTGTATATTAGTGACACCACCCCCATGAGACTCATCCGTAAAGGATTATCTTTTTCAGGAAGGAGATAGCCCCTCTTTTAGAAACACAGAGACTAGAGGAATGTGTACAGAGAGCCATGAGGGCCATTCTGACCGAGGAACCCATGATTTGCACACCGCGGAGCATGTACATGCTCAACTTCCTGAAGGCGTGAGTACACGGCACTTACCAGGGATCTCCCATTCATTTTCTTGTAAGGCAGCGTAAAGACAGCATTGTCTCGCTTGAAGCTCTAAATCTCTTTGAATTGTGGCTGAGTTAATGAAAATTCCATAGCTGGAATTTCATTCATTTTTATTCTGCCACTCATTGCACCCTCTAGATAAATATGTTCATAAAAACATTTGTAGTTTTTGGATTTTAACTCATTAGCCACAGAGAAAGTATTTTAAGTAATGTTGGTTCTGCAATGGTAAATCTCATTGTTTTTTATTTGTTGTTTTTCCAGTGTTTTACCCTTTGATGCAGTTGTCTGCATGTATCGTTTCCTCGGTGCAGAACAGTGCATGCACCCTTTCCTCCAGTACCATGGGGAAATGACCAACAACAACGAATCCCGGCTAGAAGACTAGCAGGATTAATGACTTTTCAACCTGACTGATGATGTGTCCTTATGTTGGGCAAAATTTCATTTACTATTAAGTTTTTTACTTTTTACAATATATTCTTTGAAGAGTTTCTTTTCATGGGTGGTTTGGGAGAGTGTAATTCTTATGTTTGTGCACAATAATTTGTTTTTAAATGTGAAGCATATTTGTGTTTACCTGGAATGAAATGTACTACAGTATATAGGTGAGATCTGCAACGTGTCCTACTTGCACAGGAAGCAAATGCAGCTTGTACAGTAAATTGCAATAACAGATTCAATACAAATTGCAGACTCCATATTTGCAGACTCCAAATATGACTGCAGCATGACCAAATATGGAGCCTGTGTGACACATGGCTCACTGCGTTCGCAATAAATGTAAAACTTGACTTGACACATTGAAACCATTATGGTGATGACATCTCCAGATGCTTTTTTCTGGGATGTTGGAGTAATTGAATAATGGAGGTCTGTCTAATTCATATTTTAGCGGAAATCTGTAATGCAACATATCACATTTTCAATGAAAAGAATGTAATGACTCATTTCTTTGTGTTTATATTTATTGACACATGATCCTAACTAGATCAACATTCTAAGGATTTATTAACAAAGAGGCTTTGAAGATCACACACAAGACCTGGACAAAACAGGATTGTATTTCAGACATTACACATGAAACACTCAGCTTTCTTTAACACGATTATTAATTTTAGTTTTAATGTTCCCTTTTCCTTTAAAGACTGGCAGTGTCGGTGTCTGGCAGTATCCTGGGTAATAATAGGTGAACACTTTGTAAAAATAGCAGATAAAGGTCACAATGTAATGCGTTGTGAGCTTTAAATGTGCTGTATTCATTGAGTATCCAAGTCAGAGTCCTTCACATGTTTTCTAATTTAGAATGGGATTAACAGTAAATGGTGCATTTATATAGCGCCTTCATCCAAGGCGCTTTACATTCACACACATTTTACTCTATTCGGCTATGACACTGAAATGTTTCCTTCTCCAGCCAGCCAGTACTGTACAGGTATACTGTATCATGATCTGCATACCAACAATACCTAAATAGCCACCAGTTGTGTGGGAGCGCAAATGGTTTCTTTAGATCCGATAACCATCACGAACAAACCTGTAGACATAACAAATACATTTCAATAAGTAAATAATTGTTTTGTACCCAAGCCTGGATAGACTATTATATTATAATCTTTTCTGTTAAACAAAAACCAAACCATGGGGCCTAAAACAATAACAAACTTTAAGGGTTTAACCCGCTTTTATTTATTTCAACTTTCCTTTAACTCCATCTAAGTTGGCAGTACTGGGTGCATTTGTGTATTGGGCTGCACATACCCTTGTACTGTATATTAGGAGGCATTTGTGTGTACCATCCAAGCATATCCAATCGTTCCATCGCCTCCATATTTAATGGATGTGAGTGTGAGAGTTGAGGTGGACTAGGAGACCTGTGGTAGGCTGTCATGTGGTTGTGTAGGGGTGTGGTCATAGTCTCTGTTTAAGCTCAGTGTTCCATACAAGCTCTCTAATGTAGCCAACACTCTGTCTTGGATAGAGTTGACCTGCTCTGCTGGACAGTACTCATCTAGACTGGATCTGAAAAACAAAACACACATGCACATGCAAAGTTAGTGTTGATCAGATCAGCCTGATCAGGTCATGGAACACATGAGAAATGTTTGCCATGACGCTTCAGCTCATGATTGACAACTATTCATTGCAAAGTTATCGCATTTACGTTGTAGCTTGTTGGTACTGGCACTTACAGATTACCTGTGAAATGAGACTGTTACATACAGTATTATAATCAAATCATTCTAATAACATGACACTTGAATGCTACAGGCAGGAGGCCGGAGAGGTGGGGCTGTACAATCTGCTTTAACAGCTAAACGTAATGTGCTGTAGAAAGAGTAGACCACTGAGCTTGCTTAAAAAGACCACCTGATTTGCACTGCAATTATATAATGTCGGGACAGCTGATTTAGGCTTGTGAATGAATTGAATTAAGAGAATAAATGAAACCACCTGTGTTCCATGTTGTAACTAGATGAGTGGCCCTCGTCTCCACCAGGCCAGATCAGGTTGTGGCCTCCTGGTGGCACTATAATAGGCCAATGTGAAAGGGGTGCTATTTATCGTTACGCCTGATTAATGGGAACTGAAGGTACTTTGAACCAATGAAGGGTGCTAGCACGAGCGGGGCCTTAAGATTGGGAAGGGGGTGACGTAGCAGTTGACGTAACGTCGACCCTGACCGACCTGGACCACGGACGGACGGAGGGACACACGGACAGGGGGTAAAACATACTCTCCACCATACTGGTGGAGACAATGAAATAGCTAGACAATGAATAACTGCACTGTATCATCATATGGAGCATTTATTTATCAAGCAGTGGTTTGATAAGAATATACCAGGAAATATCTGTGAAATAAGATGTTAATTGTGTTATTATTAGATGGTCATGTTCTAAGACATACAGGACAAAAACGTCTGTGCTGTGCTTGCAGTTACCTGGACATGGTGACCATGGTGGGTTTGGGCAGGGCTTTTAGGATGAGCTGGACAGCCAAGATGAGTCTCTCTATCTCCTCATCAGTGCTGATGTGATGGGGCAGCTCGGAGTAGTCACATGTCAGACCTGCCTGATGCACCTTAAGAAACATTTAAATGACATGAAAATGGTGTAAGTAGTATTTGTTACTTGCATGAGCAGATCGAGCTCAAGTTAAGTGATCGGTCCGCAGTTGTCGGGAGTCGGACATCCCTTGAAGTCTTCCGATTGGCCGGTTTAGGAGATGACATAATGGTGATGTGATTAAGAGACCTCTATAACTAATGCCATCAAGTATTTTGAAGGAGATTCTGCAAAATCAATTATTAATCGTTATATTTTATATTAATATTAAATAAAAAAAAACACTTGCTCTCTCATTGGGCTCTTCACATGAGCCAGCAATTGCCTAATGTTCCCCCGCCCAGGCATGGCATTACTAAATTAGGTTTAAAGTAGGTGGTAAAACATCAGACATCGTCATATTTGGACAGTTTATACTCATGTTATGCTCCCTATATGGACTTACATTGTTACATTGGTTAGCCTGCCAACCACACCCAAGATAATGATGTGGCACTTCTTGTATGTGTGTGTGTGTGTGTGTGTGTGTGTGTGTGTGTGTGTGTGTGTGTGTGTGTGTGTGTGTGTGTGTGTGTGTGTGTGTGTGTGTGTGTACACATGTGTAATATAAAGTGTTGAGTGCCTGGGATTTTGAATAATATAATAATATGTGGCGTGAGTAAGGGGCTGTGCTGATTGCCCATGTACCAATGAGCCAGCAATTGCTGTAAAATACACTTCATTAACAAAAAATATTACCATTTCATAATCAGGTGACTGGTTTCTTCTCTTCAGACTTGATACTAGGTGAGTCAGGGAAGTCATCCTGAAATGTGAAAAACATAGCACTACTACAAAAAAGAAAATGTACGGGCACACAATGTGCAACTCTCCAATCAAGATCTCATCTGCACAATAGGCTTCTAATCATAATCTTTAACTGTACATTTCTGCACTTAATATTTCCTGTGTAAAAGATTACATGGCAGAACATGAGCCCAATACAATTTCATTTAGTAGTCCAGTGTAGAAGATAGAAGCGTACTGTAAATGCAAACAAGGTTGTTTCCTAATTCCTAATAAAAATATTTTTGCATTCCTTTCTAGCACTATGATCGGCCGTTGGTTTTTGCTTCACCAGTCTAGCAAAAGCATACAGTACATTACCCAGGGTTGCTGGCCCAGCGTGCGACAGTCTCCTCGCCGTCATCCTCTATGAGATCAGCAAACGCTGCCTCTAGGTCCTCCAACTGATGCGTACGATGATACACACACTCGCTAAGCTCCTCCTGATCCAAACACACATTTTTGCATTGCAAAATACTATGAAATCTTCAGTGTTTATGTACAAACTGATATTATATTATTATACTATTATTATTATTATATTATATTATTATATGATATTATATTATTATACTGACATTGACACAGAGGACAAAGTTTGTACACTTCAGCAGACGCGCAGTGATTACCTTAATTCTTACTCACATTCAGGAAACGATTTAATGTGACAGCTGGGACACTGGTGCAGCCGATGGTACTCACACAGGCTCACAAACATGGCAAATAATGCTGTGTGCGTTTATCACTGTACTGAAACTTTCTCACCTCGGCAGCGTTTGTGCTGGGTCTTCGAAAGCTGTATAGCTGTTGAAGAATGGTATATTCTTCCTGGAAAGCACAAGCCATTATTGAAGCAAACGGCGTCCCATGAAAGTCAGCTGGCCTAAAATGAATGGTGCTTTACTGATATTAGACAGAATATAGAGTTGTACCTCTGTGTATAACTCCTTGAAGGGATTCTTACAGGAGAAGAAATCCAAGTCAATGTCCAAGATATATGGCTCGGACTCTTTGACAAGTGACAATAACTTGCTTACAGCATAACGGATTGATCCTTCATCATCAACATTACCATCATCATCTCCCTCCAAGTCCGTTGTTTTACCAAGCTGTTCTTGCACCTCTGTTGCCTTATGGTTGTTGCTGCTACAGGAGGACTCTGTAGCTATGCTGCCCTCTGTTGGCTCTTGTCTGCCTGTGCAAGTGTTGCTTCCACTTGCCCCAGGCATGGAGCTATAGAAGGGATCGGGGTGGCTTTCTTCCCTCATCCCCTGGAACTCTGTCCTGGGTTTCTTAGCTCCACAATTCAACATTTCCCTCGCAATCTTCCTCTCTAAACAGGTAAAAACAACACCATAGACCGATGTTAAGCTAGGCTGGTTTTTAACTTGCCTGGAGTGTAAATCCAAAAACATGTCCCATCACACACAACCTTGGGGTGACAAAGATGTAATTCAAAACAAGGAGTGACAGCCCAATCTGTAAAGTGCTGTTTTGCTGAGGAATAGGTACCTGTGTATTTCCTGTGGTTTGGTTTCACTGGATTGACTTTGACCACATCCAAACTTAGTCGTTTAGCATTTTCAAGTTGTTCTTCTGGGACATACAGACCATCACTGAGGAAGTAGTCATCGGTGCTGGTCACCCTGCGATAGCAGAGTGATTGTATTAACCTCAATAATTCCATAACATAAATCTAGCATACAGTCATACGCACAACGCACACACAACCAGAAGGACTGTACCGAACTGCTGCTATCCTCTCTTGCACATGTACAGTAATACCCCTACAGCAATACCCCTACTCTGTCATAGTTGTCATAGCTTAGCCGTTAGTATAGTAGTGCTTAGTTGTAGTATGTTTTAGTATGTTAGATGTATAGTTTTAGTTGTAGTATTCCATAGTTGTAGTATATTATATGTGTCTTTAGCTGCTTAGTTGTAGTATGTTTTAGTCTTAGCCGTATAGTTTAGTTGTAGCATATATGTATAGGCTACTGTATGTCCTGTCTAGTTCCTGTCTAGCTGTCTGTTTAACTTTCACTACTTGCCACTTTATAATTATAATTATACCTGGTGGTAGCACCTTCACCCCACTTTATGCTGTTACAGTTGCACTTTAATGCTCTAGTCTGTTGCACTATGTCACTTACTGTTTCTTGTATTGTTTGTATTTGTCCTTTGTCTTATTGCACTGTCTATTGTCTTATTGCACTGGGGAACAATGGAAACGTTATTTCATCCCTGTATATGTCCTGACATACACCGGAATGACAAATAAAGAACCTTGAACCTTATTAACAGAGATAATATCAATAGCAGTCATGAGTAAGCAGCTGGATACAGTAGCAACATTTGTAAAAACATTTGCGATATTTTTTGGTTATAATTTCTACATTTGTTCAATGGGAATCAATAGGAGGTGTGTTACCTGAGAGTGTTGGTGGATGTGTCTTTACCTACAGCCATTCTGTGCTCTCCTTCCCTTATCTGCTGGGCCCAGTATGGATGTAGCCAGGCTACAGAGGATATATGGTCGGCATACACCATGGGCATTATCCAGTTCTCAATACTCAACTCACTGAAAAATACAAAACAATGTGGTATGTAGACCATAACATGCAAAATATCCCTCATAGATCATCTTTGTGACAATTGAAAATACTTCATATAGACAACAAACATAATTATAATTAGATTAAAATATGACCATGACCTTCAGCCTGGTGGAGACAATGAACAATGCTGTAAAAGTAGCCTGATTGTCAGACTCTGAGCCCTGCTCATAGAACTCAATGGAGTAGCCAGGGTCTATGGGCTGGAACCAGGCAACTGTAAAAGTAGTATACAGCTCTACTGTACTGTTAAAAAAATAAATTGTACCTGAGAAGAGCATCCTTATCAAATACCGTGTCTGCTGGCATGTTGACAGGGATAAGGAGATCAGGGTGGGAGTCCAAATGTATCATTTTAATGTTCTTCACTGGGAGATGTCTGGAAGCTATGGCACGGTAGATATGACAAACCACCTGATAAGGTAGCAGAAGAACCAGAGGCACACTGTAATTATATACACATAATGCATAATCATATGCTACATAATCATATAATCATAAATGTTGAGTAATATAAATCTATGCCTGCAGTGCATTTGCTCGCAGCCATCCATCCATCCATCCATCCATCCATCCATCCATACACTGATAAATGTTGATAAATGTACAGTGAGACAGTCAGACAAGGCAAGGCACCAGCAACGGTTCAGTGCCTTGCTCAGCGACACTTCGGGATGATGGAATGAGTGTGAGCACACACACACACACACACACACACACACACACACACACACACACACACACACACACACACACACACACACACACACACACACACACACACACACACACACACACACACACTCCTAGCCAGCTTTCTTTTGACACACCTCCTAGGTAACGAATTCAAATACAACGAGTATAGCTTTATTATATTATTATCATCACTCACGTCGTGGTGGTCTTCAACAATCCACACGGGTAACTGTGGGTAGACCCTCTTCAACGGGGCAACGTTCATTTTTGTACAAACGTTAACGCTGATAATAAATGTCTGCTGACAACAGATCAAATTTAGCGCAACCCGAAGCTAGCCCTTTATTTAGCAGCCGACCACAACATGGGTCACTTTCTTCTTCTGCTTCACTAATGTGTGTTGTTGTATACAGAGCCACAGAGTATAGACAGTGTTACGCAAACTGCGTTCACTTCATGGGGTCAGCGCAATGGCGGCCCTTCTACTTAGATCTCTATTGAGAATGGGGACAACAAATAGGGACAAGTAGAGGACCGGAATTAGGCAGAAGTGCATTAACGGCACAGCTTTAATCAACTCGAATTTCCTTATTTTAGACTGTTTTGTAGTAGTGCAACATCAACCTTAAAGAAACGTCAGTGGTCACTGTTACACGAAAACAATGAATCCTATTCAGGCTGCACGAACAGCGCTCGAGCGCTCAGTTTCTGACCCCCCCATGTCGCAACTCTTCTGGTAAATGAGGCTCTGGTGGTTGTGCATATCGCCTCCAAACGGTCATACACGGGATCATCACGTGTAGTGTGTGTGTGTGTGTGTGTGTGTGTGTGTGTGTGTGTGTGTGTGTGTGTGTGTGTGTGTGTGTGTGTGTGTGTGTGTGTGTGTGTGTGTGTGTGCGTGCGTGCGTGCGCGCGTGCGTGCGTGCGTGCATGCGTGTGTGTGCGCGCGCGCATGTATTTTAATGCAAAACAGCGCCCACTCGTGTCGCATGATTCATATCCCACTTCTCTGGTCTAGAGAGCAGTGTGCTGCACACCTGTAGCAAATATCCACCTGTACACCTCCTAATCACAGTGGCAGTGCGTGCAGTACGCCGTCCACTCCTTCCGAACCGAACCTTCTCTACTGACTGAGCCCAGAGCCAGTGCTGTGTTTGCTGATGATGGAGCCTGCAGAGAATGCAGCTGGAGGAGTTCAAGTGAAAGACGAACTTGCGGAGAAATGCCAGAAATTGTTTTTGGAGTTCCTGGAGGAGTAAGCAAATAAGCCAAACAAACACTACACTTGAAATTGCTCAATGGAAATGACATATATTATAAGGCTATTTTAAGGGCTGCGAAAATTGAAGACCCCAAAAAGTACCAAACGGGGAGTCGTGATGAAGTGGATATACCCACTCCTCTCATCATGCATCCAGCACTTTAATAAACATAGGCTATTTAATCTCTGGATCACCATGCCACCATGAAAATGACATCTAGTGGGGGAGAGACCATCTTCATAGTGTTCCAGTTGAAATTGTGTGTGCTCATTTATTTGTCTCATTACCATGTCACATCCTGTAGGGTAGGCTATATGTAGGATATATTAATACAATTGGTAAATGTTCAGTTCTAAACAATTATTTCAAGATTTTTATTATTATTATTCAAGATTTCAAGGCCCAACTGGTGAGATCTTGTACCTCCAGGAGGCAGAGGAACTGATCAGACCGGAGAGGAACACCCTCACCGTGAGCTTCACCAACATTGAACTCTTCAACCAGCAACTGGCAACCACCATCCAGGAGGAATATTACAGGTAGGTAATTGAATAAAAGTCCAGGACCAGCTGGTAGCAGTGCATCCATGTGACCTCTCCTTGTGTTCATTCTCCCAGCAGTGTAATTTAAAACTAAAGTGATGCTTGTGACTATCTGTCCACGCAGGGTCTATCCATATTTGTGTCGGGCTGTGCGTCACTTCGCCAGAGACCACGGCACAATCCCTCCAGCCAAAGAGTTCTATGTGTCCTTCTCTGACTTTCCATATAGGCAAAAGTAAGTTTTTCCAGCTTGGTGGAACCTGTCCATTTCAGACACATGAACATGTAGGCCTGTTATTTTGGCTGCAGTAGTTCAGAACAGTTCAGCCCTACTGAACTGCACTGAGTCATAGCTGTGATTGTGCTGGGAGAGTTTTTCAAGGGGTGATGATGGTAGTTGTTACCTTCAAGTAGCAAACCAGAAATGTATTGGCTATTAATATTGTGTCATTAAAATAAGACAGATCTACAAGATTAGTGTGTCACGTTGTGACATCCTGTACATTTGTAGATCTGCCATTTCAACATCTTGGGGGCCCCTTGGAACAAAAACAAATTGAGAACTACTGATTAGAAGGCACTTGTAGAATCGGGCCTAGACTCTTATTGGTTAAATATTTCTCTTCTTTCGCACAATTCCCAGGATCCGAGAGCTGTCCACAGCCCGCGTTGGCACTCTGCTCCGTATCAGTGGGCAGGTGGTGCGGACTCACCCTGTGCACCCAGAGTTGGTCAGTGCAACGTTTCTGTGTCTTGACTGCCAGTCGGTCATCAAGGATGTGGAGCAGCAGTTTAAATACACCCAGCCCAACATCTGCAAAAACCCTGTGTGTGCCAACCGAAAGCGCTTCATGCTGGACCCCAACAAGTCTCGCTTTGTTGACTTTCAGAAGGTATGGTTGCATTTTATCTAGTCTTGACACGGTCTCCGCTCCTGTGTGTAAAGTTGGACAGTACTGAACCTTTTGCCCACTGGCAGTGAGTTTAGCACAAGAGTCTACTCTAGACTTGTAGTGCTAGTTTTCACAAGGTAGCACCTGTTTTTTCCTGTCCAGTTAATTTCCCCATAACTTTGTTTGATTGGCTAAGCAGTAGGTATGAACCGGAAACGAACTACGCCTTTTAACCAACTGCCACTAATCGCATGTGAACAGATGGATAAGCAATATTCACAATGCCTTTACATTCACTTTAAAATGTGCTTTGCATCTCTTCCTCATCCAGGTACGTATCCAGGAGACCCAGGCAGAGTTACCCCGGGGCTCCATCCCACGCAGTGTGGAGGTTGTTCTGAGAGCAGAAGTGGTAGAGATGGCACAGGCTGGGGACCGCTGTGACTTCACCGGAACTCTCATAGTTGTGCCGGATGTAGCCGCGCTGGCTTCAGGTATGTAGACCCTACCAACAGTAGAAAAAGTAATGTAACACCTAAACTTCACTCATGTTGGTTGGTAATGCTCTCTCTTTTCTGCATCTTCTCCACCCAGTTACTCGTACAGAGAGCAGCAACAGAGTGGCAGGGAGGGAGGGATTTGAGGCAGATGGGCTCCAGGGACTTAAGGCTCTGGGAGTGAGGGAACTGTCCTACAAACTGGCGTACCTAGCCTGCAATGTCGCCCCTACCAATCCACGGGTTAGTATTAAATCTAGTTAAGACAAAAACTAGAAAAACTTTGCCTTCTTACAGCCAACAAAATCAATATACCATGGCAAGTAAAACGCAATAACCTGCTTTAGGATAATCCACTGACTTGCATGCTTACTCCTACCTTTTGGGGATTTCTTTTTTCCATTATCTTTTTTTTCCTTACTGAACTGTTATGTTTGATCTCATCCAAGTTTGGTCTTTCCTGGTCATTCGTAATTCAACAATAAACTCATCACCTATGCCGTTTCATCTCTTCAAAATAACAAGCCCTTTAGCCACGTAGAGACAGGCATTATTGGCTAAACTGTTGCTGAAATCTGTTTTTGTCAGCTTGGGGGTAAAGAGCTGCCACAGGAGGAGCAGACGGCAGAGAATGTAAAGAAGCAGATGACTGTTGAGGAGTGGGAGAAGGTGTTTGAGATGACCCAGGACAAGAACCTCTATCACAACCTGTGTACCAGTCTCTTCCCCACCATCCATGGTATGCCATAGTATTGTTCATCAAATCACGCTACCTTTTTATATTGAATCATTCATTATTTTAAAACGTTAATAAAAAATGAACAGCCAACAAAATCTTGCTCTCTGCGTTCTGCCTGCCAGGTAATGATGAAATCAAGCGAGGCATTTTGTTGATGCTTTTTGGTGGCGTCCCCAAGACGACTGTGGAGGGGACATCCCTGAGAGGGGATGTAAATGTTTGTATTGTTGGAGACCCCAGCACCTCAAAGAGCCAATTCCTCAAGTATGTTCATACCAACATGCACTGTATATGTCATGCCTTCACATTTACTATCAACTCAGTTGTCTTTTTTCCCCCCTAAAAATAGCAGTATGTTGCCTATTGTGTATTCTCAGACATGTGGAAGAGTTTGTACCTCGTTCAGTCTACACCAGCGGGAAGGCAAGCAGCGCTGCTGGTCTGACAGCAGCCGTGGTCAGAGATGAAGAGTCCAATGAGTTTGTCATTGAAGCAGGGGCTCTCATGCTGGCCGACAATGTAAGAAGATTGTAGTGCTGCAGTGGATTTTCACAGCCATTACATTTCGTCTATTGTGATTAATCTCATACTACTTAATACTTAACGATTACTTGATGCACCCTTGTGCCTATACTTTCTGTGATGTGTCTTAAATATTTTTTGCATATACGTTGAATATGCTGTTATGAATGCGCAGTAGCTGTTGAGGTTTATGGACAGTAAATGCTTTGATGCTCGCTGTTCATGCATCACACTGTCAAACATGCCTCTTTCCCACATGTCCACTGTTGATGTGTGTGCGTGTGCGTGACTTGGCCCTCAGGGCGTGTGCTGTATTGATGAGTTTGATAAGATGGACGTCAAGGACCAGGTGGCCATTCACGAAGCCATGGAGCAGCAGACCATTTCCATCACCAAGGCTGGAGTCAAGGTTCTATAGTCATAGTCACACTTCTCAGTCACTATCTCGTTTAGTCTAACGTGGCTTTGCTGCATTCATTTCCACTGTTTCATCGTCAAAATGGGTCTGGATAATGGTTCATCTATGTTTCACAGGATAACCCACATTTCTTCCTCTCCCCAGGCCACACTGAATGCCCGTACGTCCATCTTGGCTGCAGCCAACCCCATTGATGGCCGTTACAATCGTGCCAAGTCTCTGAAACACAATGTCAACATGTCCGACCCCATCATGTCCCGATTTGACTTGTTCTTCATTCTGATAGATGAGTGCAATGAGGTAAGACATGCCTGCACTTAGTAGTCAATTCAGTGACTTGTCTCACACTGAACGCCATAAAAAAGAATTAACATTTCTCAAAAGTAAAATTTGTGTATTAATTGTAATCAAGAAAATCATTATCACTGTCAATTTAAAAGCCATCTGTATTTTATGTAAACCTGCAACATGCTCCTTGAAGTCTAGTTATGCAGTGTGCATGGATTGGAAGGCGTCTATATTTATATCAGGCTATGTTTGTAAAGATTGTCTACATAGTATGTACTGCTATTACAGTGCTGGCCATTAAAAGCTAATGTTGGTGGATAGTATCATCAGTTATAGTTGTATAGCTAAATTAAATGTTTTAGCATGCCATTTCCCCCGGCATTTCTTTGCTTGACTAGAAGGATTTGTCTTTTTTTTTTTTGTTTTTTTGGCAGGTGACAGACTATGCTATAGCCCGCCGTATTGTTGACCTACACTGCAGAAATGTTGAGTCTGTAGAGAGGGTCTATTCTACAGATGAGATACAGAGATATATACTGTTTGCCAGGCAGTTCCAACCCAAGGTCAGTCTCCTGAGCATGTTTCAAGGACGCATCAAAACAAAAAAAAGTTATCATGTATTCTGCTTTTCCATACCTCTCCACACTTATGCCTAATAAACAGACAGAAGGAAATGCTGCCATCTGTTCTATTTGAGAAGAGAAGTGTTACATTTATTGCTATCAATAATCAATCGCTACACAGATTTGACACACCTGCATAAATGTAATCAATCAGTGGTGCTTGTTTGCTGTAGCTTGTAGCTTAACCGTACAATAAAGCATGCTTTTGAAAACGTCAGTCTGTATTTGATGCAGATAACACCGGAGGCTAAGGAGTTTGTAGTGGAGCAATACAAACACCTGAGGCAGAGGGACAGCGTAGGCAGCACCAAGTCAGCCTGGAGGATCACTGTTCGACAGCTGGAGAGCATGCTGAGGTTGTCGGAGGCTATGGCTAAGCTATACTCTTCTGATGAGGTATGCATACCAGCCTATACTGTATATTTTTACAGAAATATTGTCACATTACAAAATGACAAGCTGGCCTCATCATGGCTGATTGACCAGATTTAATAGTGTGAATGCAGCCTTGGAAAAGAGAATGCCCTGAAGTGAGAATGCCTCAGACTCAAACAGGTCGCTGTCGATCCTTAACTACTGCTGTAATAATCCTTAGGTCCATCCAAAACATGTAAAGGAGGCCTTTCGTCTAATCAACAAGTCCATCATCAGTGTGGATTCCCCTGACATCAATTTTGAGCAGAATCTGCAAGACGAACCAGACATGAACGGTGACTGATGCGTCCAATGGGGAAGATGGTTGGGAGTTAGCTAAACATAGCGTACAATGGGGAAGATGGTTGGGAGTTGGGGCCTAAACATGTGTACTGTACAACTTAACTTCATGACATGTGCTTCAAGAAACCGATAACTAAATATGTAGTTAAATGGTCCACAATCAATTGCTTTGAGGGGTGATGCCTCAGCCTAAAGCATCACAATTTTAAAATTGCCTTTCACCCTCCTTAATGACACGAAGATATGTGATCCTCTTTTTAAATATACAGTATTTTTCCCATATTGGAGAATGTAGTGCATATGGAGGTCTCATTAATGCATGGGATTTTCTAAGAATGCAGTATGATGAATGAATGTTATTGGTTAATGGCTCAAAATACTTTTGAGTTTGTTTTACTAATCAAAGGTTTCACCCATAATGACCTGCCTGGATGGATTTGAAGTGTGATTTCAAACTGCTCATTCTTACAGGCCATAAAGAGATACCAGGAGAGGAAGTGAACGGAACCAATGGGAACAATGCAGAGGGTATGGACACAGAGCAGCAGCCAATCAAAGAGAAGACTTCTGCTGCCAAGCCTGTCCTGAAGATGTCATTTTCTGAGTATCGTCGAGTTTCAAATCTCATAGTACTCCACATGCAGAAGTTGGAGCAGAGTGAGTGGCCAATTGGTCAAAAGATCATGTTCAAAAATAAGAGAGCCTTATCTTTTTCAGCCAGGAATTGGACACGCAACAGTTTTGAAATGAAACCATTTAGTTCATTTGTATTTTGTTGTGGTGACCATCATTTTCTTAGCAGAGCTAGTGCAAGGTAAAAATGAGAATAAATATAAATCAAATTCATGTCACTGAAAATAAGTTATTGCATTTTATATAATAAAGTATCTTCGTTGGGATTCTTTGTTACCACTTTTTTCCCCTCATCAATTTAAATGAGTCATGTCAATTACATCCAACCACAAATTTTTGTTTTGCCAATGCTATTGTACCGTCATTTATGCCTATTACATTTTTAAAACACCTAGCCAGTCATCCAAACTAGAAATAGAAATACAGGCGTAAGGATAGGCTTCTAAGCATTGGCCATACCAGGAAGGTATTGACAATGTAGAACAGGCTGCATTTAAAACACGATTTTCTCTCTCTCCTCAGTGGATGAAGAGGGTTCTCTGAAGAAGAGTGATCTGATAAACTGGTACTTGAAGGAGATGGAGAGTGAAATTGATTCAGAAGAGGAGTTGATCGCCAAGAAATCCATGATAGAAAAAGTCCTTCACAGACTCATCCATTTTGTGAGTGTTATGTTGAATGATTAATAAGGAAGAGACTCTGCTTCACAAAAATGTGTCCTGAACCCAGTGGAAAAAGTCAAAAGATATAAATGTACATAAAATTAATAATTAATTGCAGGACATCATGCACACATATGCAAGATCACTGATATTACCACTGTCACGTAGATTAGGTATTGGCCAATCTTTGGTAATCGATGGCACTTGCATGCATTGTGTTTGAATCTCCTTTTCACTGTAGCTCTAAGGGCACAAGATTCAACAGGCAATACTAAAAATGGATAAATTTGATAGAAAACAATAATTTGTCGACCCACTACATGCATACATTTAAATGGTATAGAATATAAAATTATCTCCAAGTCAAGTCATTTTTCTTATGTTTCAGGACCACATCATCATTGAACTGACAAAGACTGGGCTGAAGAAGGTTGGAGATGGAGATGGTGAGGAGAGAGTCATAGAAGAGGACCCATTCCTAGTTGTTAACCCAAACTATATACTAGAATAGACAATTGAAGGTTTCTGCTTCTGCACCTGAACATCGACATCCGTTGCTGGTTCTTAAACCAAAATACAATTATATGAATTGGAATGCTTTTGTCACAATGCACTGACCTTTTTTTCAACAGTGTTTGGTATCACACTGAACATTTAGCAGAAAGTATTCTAGGATAATTGTGGTGTCACACTGAACATTTTGCAGAAGGTATTCTAGGAGAATTTTGTGTAGGCCTATCTAGTTGCTTGTGTAAAAAAATGTGAAGTGATTTAATTCTTGTTTAAAAAAAATGTCAATGTATGTGAAATTGGGAATAAATATATTTGTTGCATGTGTGGCGTTTAAGTAATTTCCATGTTTCTCAAGCCGAACTGCAGCAGTAAAAGAACTGGGTAATTTAACTGTCTTCCATCTTAATCACAAAACTCCTTCAGACTCAACATTAGCACTTGCTAGCCTTGATACTCATGCAGTCTTATGCCAAGATGTATTTTAAATGGCATTGGCAATCTATAACTAGACTAACTGGTACATTTGTAGTAGTGGCATGCTGTAGTGTGTGTAGTTGAGGTGCGATTTTAGGCCATAAAGACGAATACAAAGTTAGTATTGTCCAAAGGAGAAGGGGTGAAACCATGACCTCTCTCAAATTCAAAAAGATGAATACAAGATATCAACATAATACTATGCAATACTAGGATATAAAGGTGGCGAAATTATGACAGGCATGCAGTAAATACACAGATACATCTATTTTGTTTAGACTGGTGGATTGATATACCTGAATTACTATTTCATGCATTACCTTGTATCTAGTTCTACCCATCTACTGCAAAACACTGGATTGGATCCATCCATCTTTTTAGATTTTCAGGATATCAAGATGATGGAAATTATTCCTATTCCAAATCCTGTGCTTGTTTGACCAGATGATGGCGCTGTCAATGCTATTTATTATTTAGTGTTTTGGAATATTTTTGTTCAGAAAATTTTGTTTATTTTCAAGAACAGCATTGGCTACAATGAACCAAGCTGTGAGTGACACCAGTTTTGGGTACAGTTAATTGATAATTCAGTCCATAATTGGATCAGGGAGGGATAAGAGAACTTCATACGTCACTGACAATTGTTTTGGGCCCCCTCATTTTCTCCCTCTGTAGTCAAATCTCGCATCTCTCAAAGTCTCATGTGAGCCAATATACTGCATATTGGAAGCCAATGTTCACCTACTGTATTTTCACATGTTCACCTAGAGTTTATTCGATTCCCATGAAGAGAACAATCTATGTAAAGTGCTTTGGAACAAGGTACTATTAAAATGCACTTAATGCACCATTCCATGTCTCCATGTTTTCTGGATTAGGGGCCCACTTGAAAGTGTTTGCAGTGCCCACAATATCTGACCATTTCTCCTAAGTGGTCATGAGCATGTTTATTCTAATGATTCATGGATTGTTTGTGTTCCAGCTTGGAAAAGGCTGGTAAGCGAGCATATAGGATCAACTCGCAAAGTAACCTATCGCTGCACTAGGGTTCAAGTGGGAGTCATTAGGTCAAAACCTAGTATCATGAAACAAAGAACTGTTTCCTCCAATCATAGTGATCGGTGGTGGCAGTAAGCCAATGGGAGAACGAGCTGTATAATTATGAATAGTCACGCAATTCTGCTGTGGGATTACCGGCACTTAAAGACCACCCCTCCCACAGTCCCAGCTGTCACTCTGCATCAGTGGCTTCCACAGTGTTTGTGTCTGTTTAGCTTTACATCTCTGATCATCCTGAGTATGATCGTCACAAAACTTGAGAGCATTTTGCCAGTGCTGTGTTGGATGGTCGGTTTGTGTGTGAGTCACACAACCCCCTATAATGGGTTGTGTACATTACAGTGTTTGCGTGATGCCGTCTTCACTCGCATCCTGACTCACACAGCCTAATCAAACATTTAGCAGGGAGCCAACAGGGTGAAAGTGAAATGCAACCACACACATCTAGCCATCGTGAGATCCTTTGTGGTTTTCAGCTCTGTCTAGTCTAGGTACAATAGACGCATGATGGGAAACCCATGTTTTCATGCTGAAAAAGATCAATGCCCCTCATTTTAGCTTAACAAATCACTAATTCATTTATTTATTTTAGTCAAAATAGCTTTTATAATAGCTGCTTATTGAGTGAAACTTTGTTCAGTTTAGCCGTCCAAATATGTAGATTGTGTTATGGTGGTTTTGTTACAGTAAAGCCCCCCAACAACAGTGGTCTACTTAGTTTAGTAATATGCAACTTCACAAAAATAAAAGCGCTTCATAATAAGTGATTTAATAATTGTTGCAAGGTGCAAGTTTATTTACATGGCAGCATCTGTCAACCATCAATCACATGAGATAGAAATGGTAGGACAGAAAACAAAAAAAGAATGATCAACATTAACAATGAGTATCTTTCCCTAATAATTAAAACGTACAATAAAAGGCATTAGGAGTGTGTGCGCAGCAGATCATTCTACTAACAAAGTTAGTTCCATGTAGCCAAATGGATTCTAAATTAGATTCAATATAGCAATTGTGTGACATGTGGTGCAAACATTTTCACGCATGAACTATGGGAAAAACATTTGCGTGACAGTTTAAATCCACCAGGCCATGTCTACTTCAATAACACAATTACTGTTTCAGGCCTGGAAAGTTTTCTCTCCTCCCCTCTCTTAGAACTCAAAATACAGATCTACAGTATTTTACAACTCATATTCTAATTAAGGACTTTGCCTATTTTAGAAGACAGACAGGCCAGATTAAGGCTAAAAGGTTTGGAGAGTACTTGAGCTGCTACTCATCATCCAAACATTTAGGGGACTCACAAAGTGCATCGGCCATGTTATTATTCTGTCCAAGACATTTGCTTATTTAGTTATGATCAATCCCTACACACAGCTCCCACGGTGTCCCCCGCATTTTGTGTTCCTTATGGTAAAAAGGTCTTCCCATAATTCAAATGGAGCACGATGGAAAACAAATATGTTCCCAGGTTATGCCTCTATTTGAGCAGCTTTGCCGTTGCACTCGCCATGGAACTAATATTCATGGGCGCCACGGTGATGTCTTTGAAGATGGGCTGCATGGTACTGGTATAAGATGGTTTGTTCTGACTCAACGTCTCTATGATCATCTGACGCATGTCCCGACTAGCATCGCCACGCACCGCCAACAAAGCCACAATGTGTTCTTCCCTGTGGACACAAGAAAAGATGGGAAGAGCCTCTGTAATATGGTGCCATATTTGTAATATTTGTAATATGCCATATTTATAATGAATCTTCAACTTCTGGGAGCGATTGTCTGTTTGATGCCCTGCCATGACACTTGCCATTTAATTGGTGTTATAGATGCTGCAATATTATATTATATTTTTGATTTGTTCAAAGCAGCTTCATTGCATGCGTGTGTACCTGATATCGGGATATTTGGACACCAATGTAGAGACCTCGAGATACAGCAGAGTGGGGTCAGTCAGCTTGAACACTTCAGCTATGGCAGCTATGGCATCACAGAGACGATCTGTGTCTTCTCCCTGAATACCAAGAAACACAAGTACATATTGTTCATAATTATGCTTGATTTATCCTGTGCACATATATACTATACTACTGTTTGTGACTTGCTCTAAAATCACACACACACACACTGAAATGTGCAGCCTTTTTCAGTAAGTATTCTTACAGCGGTAAGTTTCCTGAAAAGGAACTTGAACTGTTCCGCCTCTTTGATCATCCTCTCGGCTCCCTCCCTCCTCTCGTCTGCGTTCTTAAACACAATCCTCCTTGCCATTACAGCCTTGATGTATTCCACCACCACCCTGCGATGGGCTTCACTTGTCATTTCCTACAAATGAAACAAAATCAACCATAATTTATACGTTATCTATTACAATTAGCTAGTACACCAGCTCTATAATCTAAAACACACAGAAGAATTTTGAGTATTCACAAATTCAAATTTCTGTCATGGGAGTATCCGTCATGAAATATTTTCAGATGGGGGTCTACTGTGATTAGACAATTAGACAATAAATCTCCGGTGTAAAACACAATGAGGATCCCTACAGTAAAAAGCAGGGACGATAGTCCTTACCAGGTTGTAGGGTTTCTTAATTTTGTTGAAGTCATTGAAGTAGTCCTCTACTGTCACACAGATGGTGTCCACAGCATGGGAACCCGTCAGCCACTTTCTGGTCAGCAGGTCATTTAGGTGTTGCTGGGGGAGGGCAACATTCAAACAGACAATATTTTTATTTAGTGCCTTGACATTTTTTTTGTACTAATATATCTTTGTTGTAAAAGTCCAGTAAAAGCAGTAAAAATGTGTTGCTTGTATTAACAAAGTACTATGAAGGAACTGAATGCTATGGCCCACACTTGGCAGGATGACAAGACACAGGATAGTCGCAAAATACCTAAAATGTTTCATGTAAAATGATCAATGATCAAATGATCAGTCTTGATAATAGTCGGTATGTGGACACAGCTAATAAAGGTGATGCTCTTACATCGAGGTCTAGGAAGACTTCATCCAATAGGAACTGGCATCCCTCCTTGGCAACCTCATTGAGCGTTTTCTCGATGGCTGCGTCAACGTCGCTGGGCTCTGACGACTGGGAGTACTTCCTCTTCAGGCTGTTGATGGACTCTCTGAGGAAGACCCAAGCTATGTTCAAGACTTCCAGCCCAAAATCACACTTTTTATCTGTTTTTTTAATCAAGTCTAACGGCAGAAAGTCCACAAGATAACTATTATCTGTGCACAAACTATGTTATTGCGATACCACTATACTATATCTTAACATTTATATATACTGGACTATCTGCCAACATTGATCTACCATATCATATTATCCTACACTATTACATTAATTATTGTTGTTATTGCCACTATTTGTGTTTGCCTGTATCTTTCTCTATTGATCACACTGACATAATGAGTATTGTAAAACACTTGTAGAGGAAACAGTTTTCAATCTCCAAGTTCCTTACTTGAAAGTTTGACAGTTGTTGATGATGCCAATCATGTACTGAACATAACACTGAGGCTGTTGTCTGTCTCTCAGGTGCTCCTCTTTGTAGACAATGGCTTCTTCTCTGTACCTGCCCCGAGGGAGAAAATACAAGACCTAAATTATTCATGTAACCCCTAAAGTAACCCCTAAACACTATGACGCTGACCGGGGGTCCCCAGGGGTCTATCATTGGCCCCTTTTTCCTTGAACACCAAGGGCCCGATTTTCATTCCCCCCGTTGTCCCTAACGTTACCCGATACCCGCAGCGAATTCCCTTATTGCTATTTTGGTTACCTTTTCTCTTCCCTTAGCCACTATTCTTTATGCCGACACCGTTATTCGTGGCTGGAGGTGTGGTCATGGGCGTGTTTGTTGCGCAGTCCCTTAAGTTGCTAATTTCGTCAAATAGATTAGGGAACTAGATAACGCCACATCAGACCACCCCTTAACCGATCCGCGAAGGCAGAGCCACGTGCGCACGATGCGCGTCTGTGCGCCTTTGGAGATGTCCACAACTCCACGTGGAAAGGCGCCAGTTCAATTCATCTCCTTATTTATGCTGGATTGTCCTATGAACAGCTGTAAATTGCCTGCTGTCGGTCACTTCCTTGTGTTTAGGTAATGTACAGTATATAATATAATTAAATACATTCATTAACTTGTGACGCAATGCTGTAAATTGCAAAAAAGTCGGCAATTCCCGGAAAAGAAAATGTTTTTTTGATCATTGATTTCTCGGTCAATTCTGGACCATTTTTTACATTTCAAAGTGCAGCGTGACGGGAAAGACCTTCTCTCTCAGATGCTGTATAGAATATGTGGGTAGGTCTTCTCTACGATGCGGGATCGGGCAAACTATAACTGTCGGGGATTAGGCGGACCGTTTCCGCCTAATCCCCGACAGTTGCAGTTTGCTCGGTCCCGCATCGTAGAGAAGACCTACCCACATATTCTATACAGCATCTGAAAGAGGAGCTTTTTCCCATCATGCTGCATTTTGAAATGTAAAAAATGGTCCAGAATTGACCGAGAAATCAATGATCAAAAAAAACGTTTTTTTGCCGCGAATTCCAGAGTTTTTTGCAATTTACTTTATAACATTTCGCAGACTTGGGATAAATGCACGCCACATACAGCAAAAAAAACATGGAACATGTTTTTTCAACATAACATGTTGAATGGTAAGAAATGATTGAGAATTGACTGAGCTATAATTGTTTCAAAATGAGAGCATAATCTTTGAGAATAGGCTACTCATGCATGTGTGTGTCCTAAGCCCGCAGCCAGGCTGCGTGCTTCGGAGGGTCAGACATAGCAGTAGGGATAAGATAAGGGATGAATTAAAGGGAATGGCAAGACCAACACGGATTGGATGAAAGCTAAAAACGCCCAAACCACACCTATGCATAATTTAACGGGTAAAGGAGGTATTTAAGGGAGATGGCATGGTACGAAATTAGCGACTTTAGTGGGGGAACGCCTCTTCCCCAATGCTATGTGCGTTAATTACGCATAAGGGCTAATGTAACCAAAATCGGGCCCCAAATCTCTTCTACAAGTTGACACATTTTAAGCTCAACTATTATTCTGCAGATGGGGAGGAGATTAATTAAACATTTTTTGTGTTTCCCTTCTTTGAATAATCGCTTATGCAAAGCAAACTGAATTGCCTTGTTGAAATTGCCTATGTTCCGCATTGCAAAACTGAAATGTATTGTTGAGTGCAGTGTAAATATAGTGAATGATTGCAATAGGTGTCTTTGCCATATAATGTGACCAGCAATTAGTTGAGTTATTATAATTTTATATTCAAAAGAGGCTATAATTAAAAGGAAAGGGAAATCATGAAATATTTACCTAATGAGGAAACTGCTCATCTGTTTGAGACAGAGCTTCAGAACCTGCTCTTTAAAGTTCTCATCTATTTGAGCTGCTACCTGCAGATTCTGTTCAAACATCTGAGGGAAGAAGTGAAATCCATGTAAACAAATACATAAACATCATACAGTACATCATACAAAATATACCACAAAGGTCAAACTTTAGTAGCCCATTAATACAGTATGTATTATGTTACCTGGAAGACTATGGCAGGCAGAGTGGTCTGGTAGTATCCGTCTTGGTCAGCCTCAGGCTCTGTTTCTTTCTGCCAGTCCTTCTTGTCTGTCTCCAAAGCCTTCCTCAGCCAGCCTGTTATATTAGACTGCACCCAATGGACACACATGATAATAAACACTGAAGACTGTGTATCATGCTCACAATTACTGTCTACTCTAGGGCTGGGGAATTAACCTAAAATGATATTTTGAAAGCTATGTTTATGAAGCAATAGCCAACTAAATCTGGGTGGTGTAGGTGAATTGCTTATTTGAGAGTCAGGACTTTTGGGGGGTACTTGTTTTTAAAAGATTTCAGTAACTCACTGAATTTATTTCAGAATAAACACATTGCAATGCATGAGTTTTGAGCTTGTAGAGCTGCTATTTTCATACAAGTCGTATAGCTCAGCCCTAGTCTTGTGTCACGGGCGTGCATGCTGGTGAGAGTGAGTGTGTATCCTACTCACGGTGAATGTCTGAACATATTTACTGAGGAGCTGATCCACAACTTCCTGCGGCAACAGAGGCTCCAGCTGGTTGACGTCACATTCTACATGCAGCTCTGGGTGCCCCATCATCTCCTCACTGACAGACACACACACACACACACACACACACACACACACACACACACACACACACACACACACACACACACACACACACACACACACACACACACACACACACACACACACACACACACACACACACACACACACACACACACACACACACACACACACACACACACACACACACACACAATGAGAATTAACTCTCATAAATAATTCATGAAATGCTTCAATCATCTGTATAGTAGTAACAATTACTGCTCAATGAAAGCAATGGGGCGAATTCTGCCAGTATATACATTACATAATCAATATCAACCAAACATTTTATAAATACATAGCAGGTGTTTACAATTTACTTGTAGCACTAGGCTAGCATCCCACCATTTTCATTTCATACAATCTTCTTATTTACAATTTTCTCAATTTCAGCAGCCTGTCATATATGCAATTCACATGATGGTACCACATACAGCCAGAATATGTGTGTGTGTGTGTGTGTGTGTGTGTGTGTGTGTGTGTGTGTGTGTGTGTGTGTGTGTGTGTGTGTGTGTGTGTGTGTGTGTGCCTTTGTCTTTTAAAAGCCCATAGGGAGCTGTGCATTAATCTTCTCAATCCCTGCAATTGCACGCGATGTGTGAACCACACATAGTCTCAAAAACACACGCATGCCCCCAGCAAGAAAGGTTAGGAGTAGCATGCGATTTAAACAGTGTGACTAATCCAATGACAGCACATCACTATTACAGTACACATTGCGTGCTGAAACTGTGTTTGTGTGTGTGTGAGCAGAGTTAAGCTTTTAATATTGATTCAATTGATTTATGAGGCATGCCCATATAAGAAGAGACAGTACTAGATACTTCCTTCCCTTTGTCTTATGCATGGAACTGGTGTTTTGAAGGGCTTAGGGAGAAAATGATAGCTGCAGGAAATATGGAGTAACACATGCACAGTGCACACCCCTGTTTGTGTAGCTGCAATGCATGCACACACACTCCATGCTTAAGTTCTCCCATCTCGCACATTATACGTAGTACGCAGGGCTTCTTTGTGCGAAGATTATACTTGTATGTACCTCTTATACGTGTTAAGGACCCAGGTGAGCATGGAAACTATTTCATTGGCCTCCAAGTCTTCAGATGCCAGTTCTTGGACACGATTTGACACAGCTTCATGGTATAGACAGAAAAACCTGGAGAAAATGTGCACACACACACAGGTTTACAAAGATGAATTTTCACTTATGATAATAATCATCTTCATTTTGCTCTTTTTGACGTGTCAAAACATGCATCAAAACGGATGAACGGCATTCCATGGTGTTCTTGTACCTTTGGAAGGTGTTGTAGTGTGGGGGAAAGCACTGCACCATGAGGTTCTTGACAACGACAAGGTCATCCAGAACATACTTCCTGGTGATCTCCAAGAGACGAACGAGCCACATCTTATCTGACTCCCGCGTCACAGACTGGGTACCCTCAATGCGGGTACTGACAGTGCCCTCCAACACCTAATAAAAAAAAAAGAGAATTGTGTGTGTGTGTGCACACGCGAGTTTGGCATTATTATTTATATTCAGTATTTTAAACAATGGGTTAGTTCAGTGGTTTTCAACCTTTTCCATGCCAGGGCCCACTATTTATTTAGAATTTGAGCCACGGACCACCATTTGATGACATTTTAGCCCCACAGACCCCAAAACTAAAGATTTCTTTTGCTTTTGTCCACAATTCCAGCCTGGATTTGGGAAACAAAACAGGCAAAACAGAACAAATTGACCATTAATCTTCTAGTTGTTTAGACTTGGGCTAACTAAGATGGTGAATATTTTAACGCTTGAGAGTGTAAAAATGAAACCAAATGGACCCACAAGGGTCCATTCGGTTTCATTTTTACGTTCTCAAGAGTTACATCTGGTTAACCAACTTAGCTGGGGGGTGGTCTGTTTTCAACAGACCACCTGCTGAAAACCCCTCGGTTAGTTGATTCTCTTATTATTGCTATGGTTTGTAGTCCCTATGTGGGTTTGCAATGGATGTCCAGTGCAGTTCCCAAGTCATCACATTGGTTAGAAAAACATCTACAGCCTATCTGGAATAATACCATAACTGTCATTCATGACATCATCTCTCCATCCTCATCCCATTACCTTAAACATCTTTTCCTTCCATTGTTTAGGTCGTCCCGGGGGGATGAAGCCTGTCTGCTTTTTGCGATCCAGCATGCGACGGTCAATCTTCTCCTCGCGCTCAATGATCCGCACCACGGAGACCAGCATGGTGGGGTCACGGCGAACCGTTACCATGGCACGCTGAAGGACCATCCACAGCTGCTTAGCTAATTCATCGGACAATGACTGCACCTAGGAGAAAATGCATTAAATTATGAAATTACAAGCACACCCATGTCTATTTTCATAAGACTGAAGTTGATTACAGTATGTGAATATTGCATTTGTTCAAATATCTCGATAGTGCCAGCAGAAAGGGTAGGTATCATGGCACAAGGTGATGGACCAGGCAGCACTGTGTCCTCAAAGAAGACTCTTCGAGTCTCTTACAAGATAAACTTAGCAATGTGACAAAACCACAAAAATCTCCATGAATTCAAGGCTCCAAGGCGTGGGCAGTCGAGTCATTTTGGGAGTGAACTCTCTCCTTACAGATAAGTGGTTATGTGTATCAAACTCATGGACCATCCTAGGTGAACTTACATCTTCGAAGTAGTTGCGGATGAGGTTCATGTCGCTGGTGTTCTTGCTGTCCATGCGGTACTGCTCATACATCAGGTCGTCACGGGAACACTCCAGGTCCATCAGTTTACGGTGGGCCTGCAGCAGCTCAGCCTGCTCTATCAGCTGTTTGGTGTCCTCCACTATTTCTGGTACTGGAGAGGCAGGTTTTGATAATGTGAGTGTATCAACAATAGAAAAACTGAAGACTGTAATGTAATGTATATCTGCAAGGGGACAAATTTGGGAGAATGAGATGTTGACAGTATTTGTATGTGAGGGATAGAAATAGCCAGGGGCAGAGATAAATGCAGATAGCAAGTGGAAAGAAAACAAACAATTGAAATTAATTTACCATGACCTGACCTTGTTACCATGGTCACCCATCTATGCAGCATGTGTCAAACACGTTGTAGACACTATGTTAAAGTATAGGTTCTGGCGTAGTAGTATACGGCTGCAACGGCAGGCAGGTTTATCTATCGAGCACGGATCGACTTCGAAATGCAGCCCCAAGCTGTACATACTGTTTACACTCTTAAATGTCACGTACCTGAGAAGATGTTTTTAAGGTTCTCCACAGCAGACGCTAGCTGACTGTGCTGGACCACAGCATCCTTCACGTCTTTAAGGTTTTCTATGGTGTTGATGCTCTGCCTCCAGTCACTGTTGACAGCCCCCAGGGACTTCTGGATGTCTTTGACATCCACCAGGGCGTTGTGCAGCTGTGTGAGTCCAGTGCGAACTCCATCTAGCTGGGACTGGATAGCTGCCTGCACGGCATTGGCAACCAAGAAAAGATGACCGAGTTACTGTACCAAATGAGAACATCTAAACTGCATCAACTTAAAGACTAGAACTATCTTAACACAGGTCACAAGTAAACACTGCACACAGCCTGCAGATTGTAAGAGAATAGTAACATAATAATCATACAGCATGTGTACCTATACCTACACATAACAACATCATATCTAATAGAATAGATATGATGCTGTCAGTGCAGACTGAGAGATAATGAAATGTGCAACATAAAGCCCAAACCATACCAATTGCAACTCCTTGGGACAAAGTCAACTCAAGGTCAACCACACCAATGCAAACTCATGTGCGGCTGCTATGACGCAATCACCGTAGCTGTCACAGCCATCCGTAACGGCGACGGGTTACCATGGTGACACGTCTATGCAGCGTGTGTCAAGCAGGCGCGGCAGACACTACGTTAAAGTGTATGTTCTGCCGCAGTAGGAACAGCTGCTACGGCAAGCATGTTTATTTACTGACCACGGATCAAGTTCCTGTTGCCGTACTAGAGGCTCGTCGTACAGCTTAAAGTCCCTAATATCTGCACGTGGAAGTGTGGGATGGTGTGCTGGGTTTGTTCACTTTAATTAATTAGGCTGAATATTATGAAGAGCTAACCAAGTGCAGCCAAACAAACTCACCTAGAAGCATTAATATTCCAAACAAATGTCAGAAATTACCACAGAACATCAACCTTATGACCGAAAACGCCGGGAAGGCCATAGATTTAAAGTTATGAGCAACTTTGGTCGGTCTGTTAACAACGAAGTGCGCATGACTGAAACCGGTGTAGGAAAGCCCAAAAATGTGATTTTTATAATACGGTTTGATGTCAATAAAAAAATGATCTAAAGACGCCTATAATATACCGTAATTTCCGGACTATAGGCCGCTACTTTTTTCACATGCTTTTGACCCTGCGGCTTATACAATGGTGTGGCCAATCTATGGATTTTTACAGGTGTTTTTTTAACAGGGGTTTTCAAAAGGTGGTCCAGGGACCACCAGTGGTCCCTGAGAGGGTTCCAGGTGGGCCCTCCAGGCCCTCTCTTTGAGAGCATAAAAATGAAACCATAAAAATGGACCCTTTCGGGTCCATTTGGTTTCATGTTTACGCTCTCAAGAGTTATGATATTCACCATCTAAATTAGCACCACTTATAAGTCATGGTCATTTTGATCTCTATGTTTTGCCTGTTTTGCTTGCAAAAATCCATCTTGAAATTGTGGACAAAATCAAAATAAATCTTTAGTTTTGGGTTCTGTGGGGTGAAAACCTTGTCAAATGGTGGTCTGTAGCTCAAATGCAGAATAAATAGTGGTCCCTGGGATCAAAAAGGTTGAAAACCACTCCTCTAACATGAAGTTGTTCTCTGGTGCGCCTTATAGTCAGGTGCGGCTTATACATGGAAAAATCACTATTTTGCCCCAAATTTAGCTGGTGCGGCTTATATTCAGGAGCGGCTTATAGTCTGGAAATTACGGTACACGTCCAAGGCACCCCACCTTGAGCCTTGCTTCCACTGATGCCTTCTTGCGGGCCTCTCTCCGCCTGTACTGCTCCACCTTGTCCAGCTGGTCTGATCGCTGGAGCATCCCCGCCACGCGCTGCACTGCCGTAGCCACCGCCTCCCGGTTGGTCTCCTCCATGGCAGTCTGTGGCGCTCTACAGTAGAAACACACACACACACACACACACACACACACACCTCCAGTTACGGAGGCAAACCGCATGGGCTCCAGCAAACAAATACCGGTAATGTTTATATTTGCTTTAGAAATGAGGGCAAAGCTCTTGAGCATTGGCTGCAGTGAGGTACGGTGTATGTTATTTTTGCTCAAGTTTTGTAGTGTAAACAAAAGGAAAAGGACAGAATATTCAATAATTTCACAGAAATTATCTGGGAGTGCTTAATCAGACAAGGGTGTATGTGCATGCGCACACACACGAAAAACACTTTAGGGAATGAATCTGCACTTGGGGAATGCATCTTCATCACCTCTGTAACTACGCGGGTAGTATGTGTCATAATATACGGTATAGGATAATTACAGGGGTTTTGTTAATCTTATTCAAACATAATGGACATCACTGTAGCAACACATCATATAGCACAGTGGTGTTCAACTAGAGAGGATTCCAGGTGATCTCCAGCTAAATGATGAACAGTTGGTAACCCAATGGGCCCTGTAACTCTTGAGATAATAAAATAAAAGCAAATGGACCCTTATTTGGTTTCACCATATAATTTTACGCTCGTTAAATTATGTTTAAACAATTGAATTACTTAATTTTCAAGAATGTACACATTTAGACAATGTAGAAGAATTGTTATTTTGACCAACATTTTGCCAGATTACTTTGCCTAAATTGTGGGAACAAACTTGAAAATCCTTAGTTTAGTCCGTTTAGTCCGAGAGACTAAACTCAACATCAAATGGTGGTCCATGGATAAAGTGCAGAATAAATAGTGGGCCGTAGTATGAAAAAGGTTGAAAACCACTGATATAGCAAGTTAAAGGAGAATTCCCTCCATTTGCAAAATCTGAAAGAAAAATCATTAACATGGTGAAATACATCTTGATGATGTCATCAGCTGTATTTCACCATGTTAATGATTTTTTCAGACCTCCATTTTTAGGAAATACAGAATTGGGGGAACTTTTTTATCATGTCCACACAACATCTCTAAGGTATATTAATGACATATTAAAATGTTGAAAATGGGTGGAGTTCCCCTTTAATGCTAACTGCTAGCTGTAGTGGTCATAGATATATGGTAGTAGTGGTCACCCTACTCCTTTGTATATGACACGACGATATTATATTAGTTTAGGGCTGGTTAGGTTATTGGAACAACCAATTGCAGCTGAGACCTTGGTAAAAATCTACTGTAGTCTAACAGTAGCCTAGTCATATCGTTCTGACTACGTTAGCGAGCTAAGCTAACAACAACAACATTCAGCTGGTAAATTGACACGTACCTTCGGAGACGCATGTATAGCGTAATGCACATTATCGGTAGACGAACGAACCGAGAAAGTAATCATACCTGGTATATCAATAAACTTCCAGAGCGTGTAAATCGCTAGTGTGATTTTATTTCTTGTTTGCTGACAGACAGTGACAGCTCTCCTCTCCTCTCCTCTCCCACTGCCTCCCACACAGTTCCTGGTGCGACCACTAAGCCCCGCCCAACAGGCAGCTGACCAGTGACTACAGAGCTGAGCAGTCTCGACCCCTCGTGACGTCGCTCCTGTTCCAGAAATGGATCCCCCATTCATTTTCCACATTGGCTTTTCGAAAATGATCTATATAAATACGAGTACACCGTGGACAACGCCAACTCGGCTCTCAGATCTCAAATCATGACAATACACAATTTTCTTTGTGTGTTTTGGGACAATCGGATAATTTCTAAGGAGAAAAAACGAAATAAAAATTGTTGTATCCTGCCGTTTTTCTCCCTGCTAATTACATGTTGTAATGGTTTGTTGAGACCCGAGTTGGCTCTGTCCGCGGCTTAATCGTCTTTATTTATATAGATAATTTCCGAAAAGTCTATGGGTGAAATGAATGGGGAATCCATTTCTGGAACAGGGGCGACGTCACTGGAGGGGCGGGACTGCTCAGCTCTACTGGAAGGACATGATCACGAGGTTAAAAGCATTCATGGGTCCATAGAGTAATGCATGGGTCTCATCTGTAGTCCTCCACCAGCCATGTTTAGGACCTCACAGGTGTCAGATGAGACCCATGAATAGGTCAATTTATCATGTTGTATTATTTATTATTTGAGTATGCAGACACGGAATTTAGGACTCCAAATAGAAGCAAAGCCACTATGGCACAGTGCTTTCTTGAGCTCAATTCTTTTTAGCATTTTAATATGAATGAAACTGTACTCTATCTGTGCTTTTTTTTTTTAGCATTATTTTATTCTCATGTATTTATTAATTGGTTTCTGAAACTAGTCAGACCTGGCAGATGTCTTGGAGAGATTTGCTTTCATCTACCTAACAGACAAACAAGGGACTTAATAGCTTTCACTCGTATTCCACCAAAATGTGGGACGCCCTTCGCCCTACCAACAATCATTAAGACATGTGAATGCCTTGACAAGTTGACTCCTTCAAAACCACTCTCAAATGGCACCTACAGACAGGTCCAATTCAAAACTGGCCTCTGTAAAATAAAATAAAACATTATAATTCCCCACCCACCGCCCTTCCCCTCTTTGTAGCCTACATTTCTATTTTCCTTTTTAATCACTTTATGATTTGCTGCTTCTGGCTTTACAGAAGTAATTATTTTCTACGTCTCGTCTTGATAAAATGAACAAGGCCATCACAGTTGTGTTGCAGTGTGTACTTGGCCTGTACTGTCTGTACCTCTCCGTTTCTGTTAATAAAAATGTTTTAATTCATTTCAGCCACGTGTAAGTATTGGACAGTAAACATTTTTGTCTAGAATAAGTGTCTATTTCAAACACAATGTGTTTTTTGACTGCAGGGGTCAAATTTCACACCCTTCTGCAGGGGTTATATAACTTATATTTCATGCAAACTGACAGTAAAAAGTGGCTATGGCAATCAATCAGTTGAGGCAGTGACTGACATTATACAGATGAAGGGACTTAAGCTAATTAGACCCACTTGCAGAGCCTGACCAGAGCCTTTTTTGGCAGTTCTGGACAACCGTGTACCCGACAGGGCACTGTGCTACCTGCAGTGGTGTGAAACTAGTGCGTTGGGAGTGAATGGTTCTCGATTTACCTGGGTAAGAGTCTTACGTATGTTGTACAGAGACTTAGTGCTTTTCTTGTAAAGGTGGTGCATTGTTAATGGAAAATAATCATGGTACATACAGTATTTGATTGGTTGCCTACTATAAAAGCGTAAAACTGGAGTATTAATAGGCTTTTACACATTGTAATTACTCAGATGTTCTGGTTCCATTCCTCAACCTACTTTTTTGCCTTTCTGTCTCTCACACACTCCATTTGTAGTTACAGATCAAAATAGTAATTAAAATGACAATGACAAATTTGTTAGTCAACTAATAAATATAAAGAACATTGTCAGGCAAACATTTTATTTGTAAATAACTAGTGACTAACGTGATATTAAAATAAAACATTTCTCTCATGTCAAGGGAAGTGGTAGTGAAGACGATATTGAGCAGAAGTGATTCAACTCCAAAGTTCTTCTTGGTAATCAATACAAAAACACAAACTGAATACCGATACTTAAAAAATTAAGATGATACAATATATAATACTGTACAATCCACCTAATCCAGTTGAAACAATTCTAAACAAAGCTAACATAATATGTTGTACAAACACTGGTAAAATGCACTGTATATACAGTGTAGTTCTAGAAAGAAAGAAAGAAAGAAAGAAAGAAAGAAAGAAAGAAAGAAAGAAAGAAAGAAAGAAAGAAAGAAAGAAAGAAAGAAAGAAAGAAAGAAAGAAAGAAAGAAAGAAAGAAAGAAAGAAAGAAAGAAATTCCCTGTACATCCATTCTTGTTATATTCCAAGAGAACAAGATGCATTCCTGCAATAAAATGTCTTTATTTTCAATATTTTATGTCATTAATATACCTTAGAGATGTTGTGTGGAAATAATAATAAAAAAGTTCCCACCATTTTGTGTTGGCTAGAAATGTAGATCTAAAAAACTCATTAACATGGTGAAACACAACTTGAAGATGTCATCAAGTCAAAATAGCAGATAAATTGATTTCAAAACCAAAACATAAAACAAAATGTGAGCACAATTGAACTGCATATAGCCTTCAAGTGAAGGTGACATTATTCTTAAAAGGGCTTTTTAGAAGGGGGTCAAATGGCCTCATACAGGCTTCCCAGAAGACTTAACCACTCAGAGCAGTCATGGAGATGGGCAAGATCACTTTTCAACTAAACAGACCAAACCACCACACCATTTTAACTTTTTAAGTCAGTGTACAGACAGTGTGGTATAATAAAACTGCTCCAAATTAATGAAAGTTACGGACGATTCGTATCAGCATAAGCATTGCAGACATGCAAGCAAGATGTGAACTTGCATACTTCAATATGAACATGTTTACTGCTCTGGTCTCCAGATTGGAACTGATATTTTTCACCAGATGATCAGTGACAAAAATGACATTCAAACATGTACGTTGAAATTTCTCTCTATATATAATATTAGAGGCAATTTTACACAATTTGAATCTTATTATGCTTAAGTGTTGACCAATGAGCATTCTGCGAATCATCCACTTGTATGTCCCACACCACCCAGCTGCTCACGCTAAAACACAACATTATAACTTCAGTGAATACTTTCTACTCTCATCAGCTCAGGACATGTTGGTCAGAAGTGTACAGTATATCGCCAGTGTCTACACATTAGTGTCACAAAGAATCATACAGAATCATACAAATCACTTTTCCCGTTCACCTACTGCATGTAGGTATATGGGTTTGATTTATGTGCTAATGTGTTTAAACCACAGCTGGGCACCAACATGCTTCTGTGCAACTGTCCAATGTCCTGACTGTTGGTGTCTGACCATGATGGAGAGTCCAAGGGCTCCCTCTTTATTGCCTGGACCAGATTCTGGCCTCTGAACTCATAGTCCAGTTGCTTCTCTGCCTGGTCCATGCTGTTATATGCTTTATGGTCCATGTTGCCGTTCTCATAGCCATGGGTAAGGCAACTCCCTCCTTGGCTTCCACAGTGAGGTTCCGCTACTCTCAGAGGACTGAATTGTGCTTGGTTCTTGCTACCGAAGAGGGACTTAGGTAGTCTGCTCGCAGCAGCGGCATACAAGTATTTCTGGTGTCCATTGATGGGAGAAGGACTGAGGCTTGCCTCTCCTCCATTTTCTCCTTTGTTTCTGTGGCAGTTGTTGTAATGGCTGTAGTGGTCTGTCTCCATTTTGACCTCGTGGCAGGGGTAGTGCTCAGCATACATGGACGTGGCATAACGGTGTTTCTCCCACGCCCCGTTGTGTCCGATAGTATACAGGCTCCCGCCTGTAGTTTCTGAGTCTGAGTCGTGCTCAGTCTTAATGGCGGTTGGCCCAGGTAGCGCCAAGCCGTTACAGCAGTCCAGGGCAGATATGTACTTGCCATCTGCCTTCATCACTCCTCCTCCTCCTGCATCTTCAAAGTAGCTCTCCACATCACTGGGAGGCCCTTCGTACACTTTACCCCCTTCCTGTCTATACCCATTGAAATCTTTCCCCAGGTGGGAGTGGGTGTACTTGCCCTGTTTACCAGACAGGTAGCCAGCCCCGGCCGGGTGCTTCCGGGCTGAACTTGCCTGTCCCCGTTGAGAGTCCCAAGGATGAGGATGTTCCAGGAGTCCACCTGGGGTTTTGGGCACACCTCCCGTGGAAGACAGGCAGAAGTTGAGGGGCTCGTCCTGCGGGTAGAATCCATCGCTGCAGTAACGCAGGGCAGGGTCTTTAGATAACGGAGTCCAGGGGCTGTAGTGGTGACAAGGGTCCCCTCGGGCTGGGACCGAGCTTGTCCAGTTGAAAAGAAGGAAGTCGCCGCTGTCACATGACCCCCGGGAGGCACGGTGCTTCTTGTCGCTATGGGAGTGGAGTACAGTAGACCCAATCAGACATTGCACAGTCTCTCATGACATTACACGGATCAGGGTCGGATGTAACATTTCCTAATTGAGGGGGCAGGGGAAAAATGGTATGGGTGCAACTTCATCACCTGTGTCGCTTCGTGATGAAGTCGCACCCATACCATTTTTCGGTTACAGGACTTAATAACCTCAGTTGAAGTTGCAACAGACACGCAGCATGCATAAAGCTAAAGGTGTGACTCATGGAGTTTTCTGTTTTGAATGATGAAATGCTGTTGGTTTAGTGGTGCCACAATTGTACTTAGTAGTGTAGTGGTTCAAGTCATTTTAAGCACTTCAATTTGAAATTTGGGTCGTTTTGCATGCCATCATGTTTGGTGGGGCAGTCAGAGCATTTAGGGGGGCATTGCCACCCCATGCCCATGCCTAGATCCGCCCCTGACACGGATCCTTTTACACAGTAACATTCTTCGAAAGTAAATAGTAACAGTAAAGGGGCTTACAGACGGCGAGTAACAAATCGCACCTTCTAGTTCCTTTTCAACGCGACCGGCGTTTTGTGCTCAAAAAACAACATGCGATAAAGCGAGCGCGTGACGCCGGGTGTTATTGCTCAGCGTCCAGCGTTGTTTATTGCACGTATGCTCATTTCGTGCACATGCCGGCGATTTATTTTAGACCTCAATCCTGTGAGCTTTTTTTCCCTTGCTGCACGATTCTCGTCTGTCAGCACTGAGCGGTGGAAGCGCTGCGATAGTGCGGGCGTTTCAGACTCACCGTCTGTAACGCCCTTAATAGTGATAGTATTTTTATTATCCAATATAATGGTGTGAAAATAAACTTTATACGTGTGAAATATTATATTTACCTATGTTCTACAATTCCTCCCTTGGTCTTACTGCGGACAGCCATTCCCTTGAGCTTCAGATCGGTGATTGAGGGCACCATGAGTGGCACTGCCACGCAGAACAGTGCCAGCTGGGGGGGCACCAGTGCTCCTGACTCTGTCTTCCTCTTTTGGCCCTGAAGAAACTTGAGCCTGCCCTGGAACTGCATACTCTGGAGTAGCGGGAAAAGTGCAGCAGTTAGAGGAGGACAGCCAGCCATTAACACCATGCCTTCATATTAACTGCTCCTTACGGCTGCTCTTTATTATAAAATGGCACTATGTCTGTCAAATCACTCTTTAGCTCAGACATCATTGGTGGACATTTTAAACAAGATTTTGAACTTTTTTTTTTTAATTCTACTTCCACATGCCCTCACAATTAGTGATGAAATGTCCTTTGAAATTATTACTATTACTATTACTATTCTGCTTAATGGTTGAGCAGCATTAACCTGTAGTATGTGTATACAGTTCATGGCATATTTTAGTTTAAAATAAAGGACCAAATTACACATGATAGAAATGCACATACATGGTCATCCATCTGCATACACACACAGGCACTCACACATACTGTACACAAACTCACGCACAAACACACTTTTTCTTACTATTTCTGACAGCAGCTTGACTACATTGTTTCCTTAGCCATAATGTATTAATGTAACCTTTCCTGAGAGTAAATATAGGGAGAGTATACAGGCATAGGAACTCTTGACTCACTAGAAATCCTGAAGTGCTGTCCAGGAGGCAGCGGACACGAGCGATGAAACAGCGGGATAGGAACGGAACAAGCTCTGACGGAACACCATCGATCTCCTGAGCACTGAATAGACTGCCCACCAAAAAGTCATCACCTACAACACAAGTACATATACAGTACCGGTAAATGCACAACACATTGCCTCCATTGTGTCCAAATATATAATATTTGGGGTAAAAGTGTATTGCAGGGGTTTTCAACAGGTGGTCCGGGGACCACCAGTGGTCCCTGAGGGGGTTCCAGGAGGTCCCCAGGCTAAATGATGGAAAGTTGGTTAACCAGTTGTAACTTGTAACTATTAAAACATTCATCATCTAAATTAGCCCAAGTCTACACAACTAGAGAATGTAGATGATTAATGGTCATTTTGATCTGTATGTTTGCCTGTTTTGTTTTGTCCGAAATCCAGCCTGGTATTGTGGACAAAAGCAAAAGAAATCTTTAGCTTTGGTCTGTGGGGCTAAAATGTCACCAAATTGTGGTCCGTGGCGCAAATTCTGAATAAATAGTGGGCCCTGGAATGAAAAAGTTTGAAAACCACTGGTGTAGTCACTACACCAGTGGTTTTCAAAGAGGTAATTTTGCTTATAGACTACACTGTAGTGTATAAGCAAAATGACCTCTCCATGGTGCTGAACCCTCACTCTCACCTGCTTTGAGTTTGTGTGTTGTGTTTGATTATTGTAGTGTCGGGATGTAGCGGATCACCTGTGGCGTTGGATATAGCAGAGTCCGGGTTGGCAGCTTGCTGCTGGGAGATGCTGCTCTGTGGAGGGGGACACATGGACCAGTGGAGCTGACGTTTGAACTCCTGCCTCTCCTCCACATGGATGTAGTCAAACACATTCTGGTGCATCACATCCGTCTGTAAAATAGATGAACGGCAGAGACTCAAACTCATTCTAGTGCATGATCACATCTGACAGGGTAATAGAGTGGGAGAGACACAAACATGTCTGGTTCATCACAGCTGTCTGCAATACGTAAGTAAGCCTTGCCTAGCCCTATAGGCCCAATTGGCCAATTCCTTAGCACAGGGGTTTTCAACCAGTGGTCCGGGGACCACCAGTGGTCCTTGAGAAAGTTCCAGGTGGTTCCCAGGCTAAATGATGGACAGTTGGTTAACCAGATGTAACTCTTTGAGAGCGTAAACATGAAACCAAATGGACACTTGCGGGTCCATTTGGTTTCATATTTACACTCTCAAGAGTTAAAATATTAATCATGTGAATTAGCTCAAGTCTACACAACTAGAGAAAGTAGATGAAATGGTTTATGTTTGCTTCATGTTTCGCTGTTTTGTTCCTGAAATTCAGGATGGAATTGTGGATAAAAGCAAAAAACATTTTTGGTTTTAGTGTCTGTGGGGCTAAATTGTCATCAAAGGGTGGTTCATAGCTCAAATTCTGAATAAATAGTGGGCCCTGGTATCAAAAAGGTTGATGCATTACGCTACTGTGTACCACTGTATACTGTACCCTTGATGCTGAGTGCCAGTCTTGAACCCAAACCTCCCAATCTCAGGGCGGACACTCCAACCACAAGAATACTGAGCTGGCAGGGAGTAATACTCTCACTTTGAATGTTATCAACCGAAAATCATCATTATGTACCTGTATGACCAACAGAGGTAATATGCAGGGGGGCACCTAACTATTTTGGTCCAGTACTCAGAGGGGGAGATGTTACTTGGTGCTCCCAAAATGCCGCGACCCGCATTGCCGGCCCTGGGATCCCTTTTTTCCACACTGTGCAGCCCGATCGGGCTGTACGGAATACGGTTATGTACAGTATTACAGTACAGGATGATAGTTTGGGCGTTGCAGTACTGGCTAAGTAGTAGCCTAGTAGTACTACTACATGCATTCTATGTCCATTAAAATACTAGTAGTATTTTAGACTTTATTTTTTTCCATTTTGAAGGCTTTTTCACTAGCCCTGTCTGGCAGTCATTATGAGCCCCAGCTGTGTGGTGCTCAAAGGAGCTTTCCAGCCCTGGATTGACAGCTCATTGTAAGATTTTGAACGCTCATGAGCACCTGAGCACCACTTATGTGCACCCCTGGTAATATGGACATTTTCACATACAGACTACTGCAAGTAGGTGACTAGGAGAAGTGAAATTATAACAGTAATGTACACTGCTTGCACGTGTGTGTGTGTGTGTGTGTGTGCGTGTGTGTGTGTGTGTGTGTGTGTGTGTGTGTGTGTGTGTGTGTGTGTGTGTGTGTGTGTGTGTGTGTGTGTGTGCATGTGCACACGCACGGGCGTGCGCATATGCACGTACCCTGTCCCTCTGTATGTGTTGTGTATAATTGTGTGCATTTGATGGTGCGTTTGTGTGTCTGTGCATGAGTGGGCAAACACAGTGACATGGCCTGGACGGAGGGTCTTGACCCTATTAAGCCTTAACATCAGGGAGTCTTCATTGTGTGCATGTCAGGAGCGGTGACCTCTCCACTTAACCTGCACCACGCTCCACTTCACTACAAGCAAAGTTAGCAAACTACACTAACGGACACACCACAAGTGTCAGGGCCAGACGGGTAGAGTGAGAACTATGGCACTTGTGATAGACAACACAGCCAGGGGAGGGCAGAGGCTGGTGGTGTGTGTGTGTGTGCGTATGTGTGTGCGTGTGTGAGAGAGAGAGAGAGAGAGAGAGAGAGAGAGAGAGAGAGAGAGAGAGAGAGAGAGAGAGAGAGAGAGAGAGAGAGAGAGAGAGAGAGAGAGAGAGAGAGAGAGAGAGAGAGAGATTTGGAAAGAGAGAGAGGGGAAGGCCAGCAAAGGAGCAACAGTTGACGATGGAGAAAGAAGTGCTGATGAAGGATGACAGGACACAGAGAAACAGAGTTCTATGGACATGGAGTTTAGGGGGAGGAAGATAGGAGGAGAGGATTAGGATATGATATTATACACTAAGGATTTTTTTTTATAGAAAATTGTAATACATTTAATAATTTGAACGTCAACTTTGATGGGTATGCTCACGGAAACCAATAATAACTGGCATTCTGTGCAAACATTTAAATGATTAATTAAATATACTTACCGCACTTGCAGTACGTATATTTGCTGCAACTAAAAGTTGCTGCAACTAAAAGTCGCAGCAACTTTTTAGTTTACTTGTTTCTTTAAGTGTGCCACTATTTATATTTAACTCTTAAATTCTTCTACTCCTGCAAATATATGTTCAATAGAGATATGGTCCATTGAAAACAAATATACAAACGCGTCTGAGTGTGCCGCACATTCGACACCCGAGCCTGTCGGCCTTTGCCGCATGTCTCTCTTCCTTTCCTGTCACATTACTGTACCATATCAAATTAAGGCAAAAAAGTCCTAAAGAATATCTCACAAAAATGTATTTGTTATCAATACTCCCTTTTCCCTCTTTTGTACTGTATTTTCATCCACAATTTCTTCACTTTATCTCCCTCTCTCTCCCTCCCCTTGTGTGTATGTGCTTCGCGTGACTCCAGAGCTGCTTGCATGACGGCAGACATTCTCCGCTGATGAAAAAGCAGGCAACCCCAGCCAACACTCGTAATTCCTCTCCTCGCTCCGCGCCCTCCCGTTTTTCCATCCCCTGCAAGTCTTTAACTCCCCCTCCCTTCCCGAGCACCCACCCCCACACCCACACACACTAAAATATTCACCCTCCCGATAATATCCGTGTCTGTAGACACGCAAAGGCTTCTCAGTGCCACTGAGAAAAAAAAAAAAGACACGCTTGGTTTATGACGTGGTGTTTCGGCTCCGTCTTCGATGAAAGACTAAGAACTATTTTTTTCAGGATTTCAGACATTCCACATTGGCACGTTTTTTCCATCTCTCGACTTGGTCAATCACAAATATACTTCAATCAACAGCTTGGTCACTAGAGAACATGTTGACGTTGTACTGTGCAACTGCAAATTTGCAAAAAAAAGAAAAGAAAAAAACATTGCTGAAAACAAACAAAAAAACCCTCCCCAAACAATATTTCTTCTACTGTATGTGCATGGAACTGAGTGGTGCTGAGTTGGCAGCTGTGGGCTTCGCACTACATGCTCAGTGCGGTCATTTAGCTCATTTAGTGCCTGCACTCAGGGGCACTTTACAAGGTTCAATCCTGCTCCTGTCACGTTAGCCTTTATTCGCTGGCTGGATTTTTGTTCTCTGGCAGAATTGGAACTGGAAGTACAATAACCATGTAGAATACAGTACACATACAGTACACCAAACGAATGTCAGTGGAAGTTACCTGATGGAAACCTAGGTAGTCAACGATGGAAGAGGAGGCATAGAAGATGAATCCTTCACTGCTGACCACCAAAGCGAAGCCTGTCAGTGACTGGTAGAGAAAGGGACACCAGGGGTTGTTGTTAAACTCACATTTAAATGGTCAGTGATGAATTATGCTCTGTTTTGATCTAAAGAAAGCTCTACTGAACAAAGACCCTCCACCCCATAGGTCACAGCAGTGGCAGCCTATTGGGTATTTTAAGCCCAGAATCAAGTCATCCATTCTTTGAATATTTTGATATTTTTATTTTATGACAATAGATTTAATAAATCACATAGTCAAATGCTGTATGGTCATGATTCTTGACTTTGGATTGATGGTGCCTGCGCTGTAGCATTTATTTTCCGGGTTTCACTTAGGACTGGAAATTCCAAGGATGGTGAATTTCAATTAGCTGAAGTTGTGCCTTCGGAACGGGCCTCTAGAAACCACTGGGTGATGATTTACCTCCAGCAGAAGGTCACTCTCAACCACGCTGGGGCCCAGAGAGGTGCAGGCCTTCGGGGCATGAATGTGGGCCTGGGCTGGGGGTGGAGTTGGCTGTGGTGATGACCTTCTACAGGATGGCTTTTCCTGGATGGCTGAAGATAGTAAGACATTATGGAGAAAGAGAAAGAATAGAAAGGTCAAATAAAGACAAATACACTCTCAGAAAAGAGTTCACTTTAGTGTGAAAAGTGGACTGCCGTCTCACTATATCACATTAGGCCAACAACACAATAACAACATGAGTCAAATATTGTGAGTAAAGGGTGCAGCCCAAAAGCCACAGAAAAAAAGCTGTAGCCACTTATTGCAATTGGTTTTAAATTGGGACTATAAAAAATATATACAATTGTCTTGTTACTGAACCTGTCATGTTGTCAGCACGTTGTTAACATTTAATTATGCTTTAGAATGGATAAAGCATGATAAATAAGACCCACAGCCACAGACAGATTTGTTGACTTTTCGGACTTGGTTCGAAAAAACTTTAAAAAATGTTAAAAGACAAAAAAAAGGTTTCCGCCTGACAGAATGGAAGTGACAAAGTGACGAGGGAGAAGTGATGACGTAAAACAAGATGAAGACTTTCTCTTCACTTTAATTGAAATGTGTGATGTCACGATAACATGGCGTGCAGTGTACATGTGGTTCACCGATCGCATGGCTCATAGCAGCCAGCCTCTACATTTGCCACGGCTAATGCATATTTGAAATGCATCCAAAACAGAGAAACACACTCATGTTTTGCCCCATTATTCTGTGTGGCCCTATCACTTAACATATGGGTATGGAGTCGAGAAATGTGTGATTGCTGTGGTCACACACAGATATTTTTACATTTAAGCATGCATACTCCTGCATGTGATGCTGTGAGTGAGTGCCGCAGCTCCAGGGGTGTGTGTGTGTGTGAGCTGCAGGGAGTGATCCTGCTTTTGAAAATCGTGCCAACAAATTCTCCCCGGTCACGCACCCCATGCTGACTGCTGACTGGTGGGGAAGCAGCGGCCAATCAACAGTCAGGGATTATCGCAGCGGGCTACTGGCGCTGCTTCATAGAAAGCACAGAGTGTATAGTCAAGTGTAGAGCTAGGAAATTAGCGTAAGACAATTTGTAGCAGGACAGCAGGCAGTCACGCACACAACACAGACACACGCCGGCACAGAATGCACACACCACAGATACAGTAAAAACACACTGGTAAACATATGTACACAGTAAAATCCTCTGTTAATTTAATTGTGACAGTGTAAAAGTGGGGATTTCACTGTACTGTACCTCCCCCCCAACACAAACACACACACACACACACACACACACACACACACACACACACACACACACACACACACACACACACACACACACACACACACACACACACACACACACACACACACACACACACACACACACACACACGAAAAGAAGTAATACAACGCAGAACAGATGCCTTTGCATGTGTCATTTTGTAACCTTATGGCCAGAACAATCCTGGCCTGCAAATTTCTTTCTCTTATTTCTACCACACACACACACACACACACACACACACACACACACACACACACACACACACACACACACACACACGAAAAGAAGTAATACAACGCAGAACAGATGCCTTTGCATGTGTCATTTTGTAACCTTATGGCCAGAACAGTCCTGGCCTGCAAATTTCTTTCTTTTATTTCTACCTGATGATAACTGGCGTCTGGCAACAATTTGAACTGGATAGTGAATACCTTTTCTGGGTTATTTAGTTATTCCTGCTATAGATTCCGACTACTGTATATTTGCAATTTGAAGCCACAAGAACCATCATGTGCTCTACACACTTTTCTCATTTCTCTCCTCTCCTCTCCTCTCCTCTCCTCTCCTCTCCTCTCCTCTCCTCTCCTCTCCTCTCCTCTCCTCTCCTCTCCTCTCCTCTCCTCTCCTCTCCTCTCCTCTCCTCTCCTCTGCTCTGCTCTTCTCTTCCTCTCCTGCCTCTCTTCTCCCTTCACTCACATATCCTCCCCTTTGTTTCTCTCACTCTCTGATGGTCTGATGGTAGCAGAAAGATTCAGATGCATAATTATACAGCAGAGCCTAGAGGCACGCCGTTTATCTCAAAATAACAATTAACACAAACACCACCTAGGCCAAACCTTCTCTCTTCCTCCATCAAGCCAAACCTCCAATGTCCTGTACACCTATATGTCCATTTCTCATCAGTTGTGGTGCTATGTTCTTACAGGAATCTGTTATTACAGGGATGATGTTATCATTTTCTGCTGCATTTGGAGGAGTCTCCATAGTCCACACCTTTAAATTGAGTCTGTATCCATCAATAGATCATCCTTATTTTGTATCAATATATCCATTCATCCATCTACCAGCATTTAGTCTAAGGGCTGTCTATCTACATATCCATGCTGTTTCATTTCAATCCATCCATCCATACACGATCCATCCAAGCAACCCGCCGCCCCTCTAGCGAACTCGCTGCGAGATGACTGTTCATCACGCAACCCCGGAGGCAAGCAGAGGGGAGGGGCTGGGGGTTTCATTACACACATGTCACACACACATTACACACATACAGTATACATACACAATCCACCCATAGCAGTGATCACGCATGTCAGATACACCTGCTCCCATTAGGAGGAGGAGGGAAGGTTTGAAGTCGAACTTGCGTGACTCATAAGCTCAATTCTCAAGTGTCTTGCTCTCTGTCTAACCTCTCTCTCTCTCAACTCTCAAGGTAATCAGAGTTTGGATAAACTATATTTAACTGCAAAATGTAATATAATACCCTAACATTTTTACAACACATATTCTACATTGTCTACTATTCAAAATTGTCTCTTAATAGGCCTGTTGAAGGCCTGTTGAAGTGTAAAATGTTGTAAGTCCAACATTTTGGTTCACAAAAAACAACTGGATTGCCATGGAACTGGCTGTATACTTCCATGCCGCTCCCCAGATATTGGTTTACCACATTTGAACCCAGGATTAAATGATTATGTGGCATAAAATACATAAATGTCAACAATTGCCAACATATCCTTCCATTCTATAACAATGCAGAGAAAGCCCTCAGATAACACCAAACATAATACCGGCGTGATTTTCATGGCACAGACTGTTTCCAGTTATCAGACACCAAATATCTCATGTTTAAATGAAACTCATGAGATCACTCCTGCGGCTTTGCGAGGCAGCTGCTTTTTGAAAGGCACAATAGAGCTCTATTCTGTGGTGATCTACCCTTAATTGACAGACCAATGACCCAATGCTGCAGGTCGCCAGATGGGGCAACATGAAGCTCTCTCCCACCAACCTCTCTCGCAGGGCCAGATCTAGCCAGCCCTACTAGGGTGGGCTGGAAGAATGGCAGGGTGGCACCTCCAAAGTTTTTCATACGAAGCAGTGGTTTTCTCTCTTTTTGACACCAGGGCCCTCTATTTATTCGGCATTTAAGCCACGGAGGACCACCATTTGAGGACATTTTAGCCCCACAGACCCCAAAACTAAAGATTTATTTTGCTTTTGACCACAATACTAGGTTGGATTTAGTAAACAAAACAGTCAAACATACAAATAAAAATGACCATTAATCACATGGTCCATTTGGTTTCATGTTTACGCTCTCAAAGAGTTACATCTGGTTAACCAACATTCCACCATTTAGCCTGGGGGCCACCTGGAACCCTCCCAAGGACCACTAGTGGTCCACTGGTTGAAAACCACTGATATTACCTTTGATTGGGTGGGCAGGATGCACATTTGGGTGGGCTGTGCCCACCCCTGCCCCCCTCTAGATCCGGCCCTGCTCTCTCATGCTCCTGTCTGACATCACATGAGACCCTGCAAAGAGGCCAGTGCCGAACTAATAGGTCCAACTCAGGCACGGATCTTACATGCACAGCGGGGCATTCACACACCATAAAAAGGAAAGGAATCTTACTTCATTTTTTACCAGACCACATTAAGTATTAACACGCTAAAAGAGAGGGCTGGGGTCAGACTAAAGGAAGAAAGAGAGTAGAATGAGGGTATAGAGAGAGAGTTTGTGAATGAATAGAGATGAAAGAGTGACAGTTTGCTGAGACCAAAGTCCACAGCTTGGCTGCATGACAGGCCGCAGGTCGCTGACACACTCTGACTTCCAACTCCAGCAAACAGTAGAAGCCTTCAAGCCTTCGTGTTTGACTGTGTCTATTCCACAACCATCCGTTTGTCTTATGATTCAGTTAATCACTTCTTAGACAAAATATGGCTGCCGTCGGGTGGAAATCTACGTTGAAATAGCAACAAAAACAGAGAAAGTTGAAATGCGGAGATAATGATATACAAATTAGATCTACAAGCCCACAACATGTGTGTGTGTGTGTGTGTGTGTGTGTGTGTGTGTGTGTGTGTGTGTGTGTGTGTGTGTGTGTGTGTGTGCGTGTGTGTGTGTGTGTGATGAGAATATGACATGCTGATTTCCTATGGCGTAGGAAATTGGTGTCTCATTAGCAAGATGACACAACTGTGTGAGTGTGTGTGTGTGTGTGTGTGTGTGTGTGTGTGTGTGTGTGTGTGTGTGTGTGTGTGTGTGTGTGTGTGTGTGTGTGTGTGTGTGTGTGTGTGTGTGTGTGTGTGTGTGTCCAGTTCCTCCAGTGGTTGTGACAGGGTCAATGAGGCTTGAACACTTCAGGTTAAAAGCCTACTGCGTGCCTCGCCCCAGAAGTCTTTCAACTGTCAATCCCACTTTCTGTCACTTTTTACCAGAGATGTTTCACGTTTAATGCCTTTTATTGTAGTCTGCTCTGATGCTGGGAACGACTTCACAGAAATGATTTAACATTTACTCTAAATATTTGATCTATGTAAACAACAATGAATTCTGCTTTTTGCTAGTGAGAAATACTAACACAGAAACCTGTCATCACATATATGTGACATGTCAAGGTGTATTTTCCATCCAACCCTAACCTCTAGCATTAAAACTGATTAGAACCGAAGCTCTGGAAAAGGTTTCCTCTCATTTGACCCCTTATCACATTCATCATAAATGTCCATTCTTGGAAGGGCACTGGAACCTATGTTAAACTAAACTCACACATGCCTGTACACTCACATGCAGCCACATGTACACACACACACACACACACACACACACACACACACACACACACACACACACACACACACACACACACACACACACACACACACACTTGGGTCAAGGCCTCTGATCCGCTGGACAGGTCTGAGAGGGGGACCAGGGACTGGCTTACCATGGAGGGAATGTGGATGTTATTCTCTTATTCAATCAGCGCACACACACACACACACACACACACACACACACACACACACACACACACACACACACACACACACACACACACACACACACACACACACACACACACACACACACTTAATCTGACTTGTCGGGTGTGACTTTGGCCTCCAGAGCACATACATATTGATGGACAGCCACCATCATCTGCCACCATGAACTGACAGAAAACCCTAGTTGTTAGCTATAGGCAGAGAAACTGCATGCCTAACTGTACAGTAGGTCCCCCAAGTTCCAATCATGTGCTTGCAGAGGGTGAGTATCCTTGAACAAGCATGAATCTACTGCTGTTCTAGCTCCTGAGCCGGTACATGATCTGTCCAGTTCTTCTTGACACGACTGTACAGTATGTCATGTCTGAGAAAGGAGGCATTGTCGGCTTGTTCTGGATTAGACACTATCCATGTTCTTCTCATTCCCAAACAACAACAGAACAAATTTAGTCTTTTTGCTTGATTCCTGTGCTGAATTATAGATAATAATGATAAATAGTTTTCCTTGATTGAATAAATGATGATGGATAGTTGCATTTAAACCCCAAAATCAATACATTCATGTATAATTTATAATTAAGTAATTAACTTCCTCTACAATTCAGAGAATGCTTTCACATTTATTTGGATTTAGCAACAAGGGATATTGTATAGAACTAGTTTTGTTTACGTTTTCTTCACATACTGTATGTCTGAACACGTCTTCCCTGGAGTTGGAGTGGTAGGGTCTCATATAGGTATAGTGCGTGTACAGGCAGACAAACTTGTGACGTTATAATTTTACAATAAATTCTGGATGAACAACAGAACATGGCAGAGAAAACACAGGAATTGTGCCTTGTTCTGTCGTTAATTCCCTTCTATTCTCAGCATCTCCTCTGTCCTCCACGCAACCCCCCATCTTAGTCGTTTTGTGGTTCCTTTTGTCTATACTGATGACAACTCCCCCATCAACAAAAATCTTCTCCCTCTCCTTTCCTTCTCCTTTTCTCTTCTCCCACCTCTCTCTCCCCTCCTGTCCGCTTGATCTTCCCCTACCCTCTCAGCCTCTAGTTTCCTCTCCCCCTGCAGCCACAGGCTCATTTTTGCCTGCCAGGTCCCCTGTGTTTCCTCACTGTAATCGGCAGATCGTTTTCATGGCATCTCTGAGGTCGGAAACCTCAGTCTGTTTGAGTCACGCAAGCCGCTCGCCCACTGTACTGTCGCTGTACACGCTACGCTACCAAACACAGCCTTAAAGGCACATTGCACGTGTAAACACACACATGCACGCACACGCGTGCACACACACACACACACACACACACACACGCACACACACACACACAGTGGCAGACAATCATAGAGGAGCTTAGAAAGGTCAGTTTGCGGTTCAAGTTGCTTTCATTCTGAATCAGCTGGTTGCAGTTGTTATACACAGGCACGGAAATGCTATTTGCAAAATTCTTGTGATGTGCAATGAATTTTCCACCATTTTACCAATTTACTCATATTTGTATTTCTTATGTTGTCAACCTTTCATCTCTTTTTAGCATCTACCGTGACTGGTGTAAGTCAATTGTTTGTCCAAGCTCTTTGAGAGGTTATTTCAACGTGTCAAGGAGTCGGTGCTTATTTTTGTCAAACTTTTTTTTCCCAGCATTTTCTCTGTTCTCTGTTTGTCTTTCTCTTTTGCATCTCAACTATTGTTTTTTTGCCTTTCATCTGCCCTCTGCTCCTCCATATCCTCATCTCTAAGCCATGAGATTAACTAATTCGTTCAATCCTCCCAAAACAACATCATCTTATTAAACACGGACAGACACTGATGCTCTGACCAAGACATGGCCTAATACCTGACAACACGATCCCTGTACTTCTACCAATACCACAAAAGGACACAAAGGGCAGCCTCCTTGTGGCCTTTTTGTATCAACCAAAAGTTCATATAGAGATCATCTATACTGATTCTTAAAGTTCCTACGGTAATTGTGATGTTTTGTTTGAACTTTTTAGAACTTTTTATTGTTAGAAAGTTAAGACTCTCCAATAGTAGCCATTGAACGTGTTCACATTATAAGTAAAACGCTGTTACCCTACGTAAACATTGTACATTACAAATGTGCAATTGTTGGATGCCTGTTCCCTGCCACTGAAGGTGCAGGTGGGGCTGTCATCATACACTGTAATTCTGTTATCTCATCTCAAGGTGGGAATGAGTTTTGCCAATTTGACAAAGTTGAAGAAAGCCTGCAGTCGAAGTCCGCTATACTTGGTAGCATGGTTGCTTTGTTCACGGTGCATGTGGAACTGAGGTGTGGTCTCAGACAGACATATGGCGCCGTCCCACACAGGAACAAAGGACTTCATCGCTGTGGCCGTGACAAGGCTTTCATCTGCTTTGATGGGGGTGCTTCCATCACCAATTAGATTCAACTCTCTGTTGACACCCAAGCTGATGGGTTGCATTGTGTGAGTCGATGAAGACCTCACTAGCATTGACCCTTAAGTGATCAGGAAGGGTATGTGTGTGTGTGTGTGTGTGTGTGTGTGTGTGTGTGTGTGTGTGTGTGTGTGTGTGTGTGTGTGTGTGTGTGTGTGTGTGTGTGTGTGTGTGTGTGTGTGTGTGTGTGTGTGTGTGTGTGTGTGTGTGAGTGCATGAGGAGGGGCAGGTCAAGGGTGCTTTCCGGTGAATGCCTACTGTAAGCGCTTATTCATATTTGTGCCACAAGCCTGCGTATCATTGCTGTCACGCAGGAACCTTACATCTCCATTTTTCAATTGTGCGTTTTTCCCCCTTGAATTAAAGGGATAGTTCAGATTTTTTTCAAGTTAAGCTGGATGAATATAATAATATGACATAGTGGTGTCAACTGTATACCGGTAACGGGAGTTCTGCTCTGGTTTTGATGAAATATGATGGTTTGGTGAAAACTACTTAATATTCACCAAAAACCAGAGCAGAACCACCAGAACTCTGGCAATCAATTAATGCAGTTAACAACTATTAGTTGCAACAAGTGTGTGTTTGTGCATGTATGTGTACAGTATGTGTTTGTTCAATACAGAAATCAGCGACGGAGTCATGAAAGACAGTTGACAAGAGCTGTGCTAATGGCCAAGTTGGGCTTTTCCTGAGAACATTCAGCACACTGAACATGAATTCACATTCCATTTCATGTCCACATCCACTATCATTACTTGAACACATGTGTGTTTCAGTGTTTTATGCAATGCTTAGATAATTATGTTCACATCACTGCTTTATAAGCATTGCATAAAATACACACACACACACACACACACACACACACACACACACACACACACACACACACACACACACACACACACACACACACACACACACACACACACACACACACACACACACACACACACACACACACACACACACACAGTGCTAAGCTAAATATATTGTTGTCAAAACTCATCATACTATAGTGAAATCTAATTATTGTAAGCCTAAATGAAGATCTCTGGAATAGTTCGACATTCAAATCATTCGCAGGGCAATCCTGTCTTCATTTAACTCTGAGAATGTCCAAATAAGATTTAGCAGCATTGGTTTGTTGACTGACAAAAAACGAACAAGGCCAAGAGTTTGAAATTGGGAAAATGTGTCTCTGTTGGAAGTCACGCATTCATATTGTTTGCATTAAACAAAAAAGCACTTCTTAACCACTTGCAACTCGGTGTTGCAATTTATTTTATGAAATCTATAGATTTACTAGATCTATAAATTCACAACATGCCATGACTCATGAAGCAACACATTCTGAGTTTGTAGATGGTATATTTTGACTATATTTTCAGAAAAATCCATTGTTATTTCGGTGCATCTTCCATGCAAGTACCGGCACACATTAAATACATCTTGATGATGTCATCAGATGTTTCACCATGTTAATGTTTTTCTTCAGACCTCCTTTTCTAGGAAACCCAGAATGGGGGAACCTTTTTATCATGTCTACCCAGCACCTCTAAGCTATATTAATGACAAATTAAAATGTTGAAAATGGGTGGAGTTCCCCTTTAAGAATCCTGACGCATGTTCAGAATCCCAGCTTTTGGGGACAAAAGCATGTCTTGTTGCCAAATGGCATGGGGTTCTAATCACAGAGCCAAAAGACCAAAGCACAGTGCCCCTCAGCCTGTGGATGACATATTGGGGTCATCCCTACCTCACGCTATAGCGTGACGAGTAATCGTTTTCTCCTCTGTCTGACTCTATACAGCATCATCCCCCCTGGTCAAAATACCAACACTCTATATGAGGGCATATAGTAAGCCTGAGCAAATACATAATATATGCATTTACATTGTGTTCACGTGGGTGCCTTTTAAGCTTGAGCATTGTGTGAAATATCATGAGACTGTGACCTATGCACTCTATGGACAGCTTCATGTTTTATTCAGCAGCTGCTTGGGAGATGCCTGTGTGATATCATAGGATTGTCAGACACATTGAGGCATGAAGTAATGCAGATGTTTGGATTCATTAGAAGGAAGAGAGCTTTCTTACACATAAACATGCGGGCACATGATTGAATGCGCATGGACACAAACACTGCTGTGCACACAGCACACGCACATGAAAATGTTGTGCCTTGCACGCAAGCATGCAACTCTTAAAATGCGCCACAAAAACCAAAACATTTCATCGCACATGTGTTTTGCTTTGATGTTTATTATTGGCTCTATTTATATATATGTTTTACATGTCAATGTGTGTTTTCTTTCCGTTTTTCTGTTTTATATTGTCGTGTTTTAGCTCAATTGAGAAGGTACAATGTGCACTGTACTGGAAGTCCTTGCACCAGTCCTTGCACAGACATATGCTCTTTTTGAGTGCAAGGATCAGGGTTCAAATAATTTGTCTCATTTGCCTCTAATCCCTTAGAATTTCTATGCACTCTGAACTCCTATCCTGTCTGAAGTAAGGCATAGAAAAATAAGTACAAAAATAAGTACAAGAAGAAAGATAAGAGGAAGCTATTTATATATTTATATAATTATATTTTTTTATTTAAAGAACAATAAGGATAGAAGAAAAATACCTAAATGTTAGCAACCACCTGTTGATCGTTTTCTAACAGTATTTATTTTTCAAGATTTTGACAGCTGACTAGGATGCAACTCAAAAGAGTAACATTTTCATTCAGACATTAGTCTCATTTTGCAGAATGTCCCATTTTTCCTATACCCAGGAAAAAATAGACCCTGCCGCGCATCCAGTCAAGTATTTAAAGGGTTTAAGTGGTTATAAGAAGATGACACAGGGGATATTCAATCAATGCATTTGCATCCGCAATGATTGTGGTCACATGCAACCTTGACCATCACCAAATGTAGTCTTCTCTGTTCTGGCCTCAAAACTATGGAATGCACTCCCCATTGCAATCAGAACTGCAGTTTCAGCATTTACAGTAGTATACACAGTTTAATTAGATATAGATTCTGTACTGCTATGTTCCCAGCTTATAGATTCTTTACTGCCATGTTCTGAGCTTATGGTTCACCTTTATTAATCAGTATGTTTATGAAGTATTGGCATGCTTTTTCTTTTGTTCATTCCTTAATGTAAATTGCCCTGGATTAACAATGTCTGCTAAATGCCTAAATCATCATTGGTCTGGGTGATTACATCCTCAATGAATGTGCAGACTTGTTATTGTTATCTGACCCCCACAATGCATATTACTGAGTAATATTATCGTATTATGAGTATGAATAAATGATTCAATCAACAAATAACATACTCGTCTAATTCTTTTTCCATATGCTTGAAACATGGCTAACTAGTGTACCACTGATTAGTCTGTAGCCAGATTCGGCGGTAGTAGATGTGGAAATGAGATAAACGAGTTATGGGCGATTTGGACTCGCTCAAGCTTGACAGGGTTTGACTCACATTATTGAATTGTATGGTTGACATGCTCGCCCGTGACTCTGAACCGCTTGCCCTTCCTCTCTCTCCTTTTACATCATGTCTCTCTCCCATCTGGCAGGGTCATGCAGAGTAGAGTGTTAGCTAATGACAGAGTTATTATACTGTTTGCGTGCCAGTGTTGCATATCAAAAATAGCTCATCAACAAGTTCAGTACGACTGGGAGTACTTGTGAGTATAAATCAGTGTAATTGCTTGACTCCATCATGATTGGTCCAATAATAATCAATATCTCCACTAAGATTTCATAGACATATATGACAATAACGAGTAAAATCAAGTTTTACTTATAGCAGCTGAAATATCTAAACATGCAGAATGTTACACTTTGGCCTTGACTGTTGCTTGTTTTTTATCA
>CM076976.1:41188836-41336785 GCA_039105355.1 Benthosema pterotum
ATATATATATATGTTTGTATACTGTATACTGTATGCTAACCAGTTGCAAGAGAGTAGTAAGCAAACATTGTTTTCAATGTTCAAAAATCTTTCTTATGGACGTCTGTGGCATATACAGTATGCTATATGGTTACAACCAACAGGGGACACTCATGAACATACACAGGTCATAAACATACACAAAGCTAAAAGTTATGTGTGAATTCCACGCATTTTCATAATCTTACTCCATCCTTCCTCCATGCCTTAGAGATGTATGGAAATAATTTAAAAGGGTCCTCACATGTTTTTTCCTAGAAATAAAGTAAAAAAAAATAACCTGATGAAGTACATCTTGCTGATGTCATCACCATGTTAATGTTTATATTTATTTATTTATTTATTTATTTATTTTTTCAGTATAACAGCAATAAACTCAACTGTTTTTGGACAGGTTTCCTCCTCTTCCGGCCAGCGTAGAGACACTCTCCTGGTGGAATCATCATCTGAAGATATCCATAGATGGGGGAAAAGAAGAATGTCAAAAAGTCACAAGTAGCCTATATCATCACAAATCATAGAAACCATTCAATGACACCAGATTTAATAATCATTGCATGGGTGCCGCCTTGATTGGCATTGCGGGGTTAGAGACAATGGAGGGACAGTAATTAAAACAGCAGTGTGAGCAAGTGGTTCCCAAACTTTTTCAAGTTAAAGGGGTATTTAACTTTCAAAAAGACTTTTGTGAACACACTAGACAGTTTATAAGTTACTCCTTTCAGTATTTAGATATTTGATGTTCATTTTAGCGCCTCCAGCTCCTTCTTATACAAACCCATTGTAACTTAAAACTCCATTTTAACCATGACAGATTATTCGAAGACAACCCATCTTTTTTCTGGTGACTGATATTGTCCTCCTAATACGTGAGAGGGCTGTGGAATTTCATTTACAGTTTTCATTTATTTCTAAAATATTATTTTGGAAAATGTAGCCGCTTATTTGGGCATGCCAACCCAAATGAATAAAACAATATTTTAAAAATAAATAAAAACTGTAAATGGAATTCCACAGTCGTCTCGCGTATTCCGAGGACAATATCAGTCACCAGAAAAAAGATTGGTTGTTTTCGATTAGTCTGTCATGGTTAAAATGGAGTTTTAACCATGTATAGGAAGGAGCTGGAGGCACTAAAATGAACATCAAATATCTAAATACTGAATGGAGTAACTTATAAACTGCCGGGTGTGTTCACATGAGACTGAGTAGACCATAAAATGACCAAAAGTTTTTTTGAAAGTGGAATACCCAAAATAGGGCCCCCGAAATGACATAATTGGCCCATGCATCCATATATATGCCACAGACATCCATAAGAAAGACTTTTGAAGTAATTCTCAATCATTGTAATGGACTGAGGAGGACCCTCTCAGTTTGACATGCAATGTTAACACGGAACCCAGTTTAATTGCACTTCTGTCTCTGAGACCCCCAATTTATATCATAAATTGAATGTAGGTTACTCCCAAGTGTACAGACGGCAACTCAGAGTTACAGACCCATACGGGTTTAGTTTGGTTACAGTTAGGCTACACATTATAATTTTAGTTGGGGGCCCCCTGGAGGAACTCCCTCAAGGATCCCTGGGGGTCCACAGACCCCACTTTGGGAACCAAGCAATTAAGTGGCCACACTTAGACTTCGAATTAGATAGACTATCTCGATAACGATAATTAGGCGAAAATATTGACTCACCGAAACGTGTTGCAGACTGTATCCAGTTGTTTTGAAGTAGATTTGCAGAGTAGGCTAAATAATCCTACATAGCATTCAGAGGTGTTTTTTTATTATTATTATTATCTAGGTTTTCTTGGATATAGTCGGAGGAGCCATTGGTGAGAGATGCCAGGAGGTTTGTTAGGCTGTTGGGTGTTTTATAGACGGACAGAGTAGTGTATTTTCAGGTGGCGGATTGGTCGCATTGACCTCACGTGCCCTTCGCACGCAACTGTCCCTGACACGCAATGCAAGAGCCGCTCATTCACCACCATGATGAATCAATGGTAAGGAAAGGAAAGATAGAGGGGGGCAGGATTTATTCACATGCATAGTAAAGGGGGAGAGAGAGAGAGAGAGAGAGAGAGAGAGAGAGAGAGAGAGAGAGAGAGAGAGAGAGAGAGAGAGAGAGAGAGAGAGAGAGAGAGAGAGAGAGAGAGAGAGAGAGAGAGAGAGAGAGAGAGAGAGAGAGAGAGAGTTAAGTGTAGCCTACCTCTGGTGCAGAGCTACACAGCTTCTGTGAGTCTGCCTTGCTTTGGAGCTCTGTGATATACAATGCAACCTGCCATTGCTCGTCCCGACCAGCCTCTCTTCTGGAGTGGATATTTAAAGCACGTTTTACCTACTCGCCAAAACAAACACGGCTTGTGTGATTAGAAAGCCTACTTTCCTCTGGGCAATCCTGGGCAAAAAGTCAATTTTACTCACTTCAGAAGTCGGGTCGAGTAATGGCAGACTGCATTGCATGTTACAGAGCTCCAATGGTCAAGGCAGCCTCAGAAGCAGTGAGGCTCTGGACAAGAGCTCGCCATGCATCGCATGACGCTCGTACTTCACAAGCGTCAATGCAGCAGCTTAATCCAGTTTTTGGCGGAACTCTTTCAAGACGCTGCATGACTGTCATGATAGTGACAGTCATGTTTCAGGCCAGGCTAGACAAGAGCTAAGTGTAGCCTATTCTGCTTCTTGATCTCGCGGGCGGCGCACCGCGAGCACCGACGGTGGTCTGCAACATTTTATTCTCACGATGGATGGATTGTGGTCCTGGTCTGGATGACAATTTATGGAAATGATGTTTTAGTTTTTTGGTGAGTGGTGAGTGTGTAAATAAATCGGTTACAATGTCTGTAATGACATTCAAAACACATTTGAACAAATATAGTCGTTGATAAGTCGTTGATAAGTCGTTTTGTAACTTCCACCTCCATGCCACGGGCAAATGATAAACGCATGTAACATTAATGTTTCTGTTTTTAAATACGAAGTTGGGTATGCAACCCTGTATCACATGTCAAAAGTCAAATATGCAACATTGTGACCTGTGTGTCTGAACTTAAAAGCGTGGACACATGTAGTACTCGTAATATGCGAATGCGTTTCAAATGAAAGGGCGCCCTCTGCTGGTAACGGCACAGCACGACAACTGTCATACAGGTGTACATTAGAGAGTATTTTGGTATTTGGTAGCGTCCCAGTATTCCTACAACACTGCTAAACATGTGACTATACCACAAAATATATGCCAGTCACCTGTTCGAGTAGGTATCCGAGTTATACCAGTGCTTTCGCGCAACGCGAACGAAAATGAAAGCCTGGGTGAATGGACTGATACAGACTCTTCGTTTGATTTGGGTTTGGCTATGAAAACATTACAATTTATATAGTTTTATTCATTATTCAGTTAAAAGGGTCTGACTGAAGAAAGGGGCGATAGAGAAATAAATGGTGAAATAAATAAACAAACAAACAAACACAACAATAATAATAATAATAATAATAATAATAATAATAATAATAATAATAATAATAATTACAACAACAATTTAACCGTTTTGTAATGTGTGTGTGTGTGTGTGTGGTGTGTGTGTGTGTGTGTGTGTGTGTGTGTGTGTGTGTGTGTGTGTGTGTGTGTGTGTGTGTGTGTGTGTGGGGGGGGGGGTACTTGTATTTGTCTTGAAGGGTTTTTGAATAAAGCTTTTTCAGGACGAAAAAAGAGAAGCATTCTTCCGGTGTGGGCGGGGTCGCAGTTGTCTACGTAGCATTAGTAAACGCGTTGCTTTTCCTCCTCTGTCTAGTCTATCTGTGTGCTTTACTTCCAAACTAAAGCAAAGAAAGCTCCTTACGGGCAACCAAGTCGTTTATTTTTCCAGATATAAAGAAAAACAACTGCATTAAAAGATGGTCGCCAAGCAGAGGATCCGCATGGCCAACGAGAAACACAGCAAAAACATCACACAAAGAGGCAACGTCGTCAAATCCACGGTAACGTTTATATCAGACCACGTCCCAATTTTGCCTTTCTCTGAAATATTTATTTGATATAAATATAATATGACGGTACTACTAAACTGCTCATTCAAGAACCCGTGCCCTTTTCGAACCTTGAACCTGCTATTGTGCAGTTGGCCAGAAAGACAATGCTGACACACAGTTTATCCTGTATATCTAGCTGTGTGTTGATCAACTTGGCCATTATGGTCAAGATAAGATGTAAATATCTGAGCTGATCTTTTTCCATTCCATATGTGATATGCCGTTGATCTATAATGATAGTACTGCATGTAGTAGGCCAGGCCTACGTTTTAATTGTGTGTGTGTGTGTGTGTGTGTGTGGTGTGTGTGTGTGTGTGTGGTGTGTGTGTGTGTGTGTGTGTGTGTGTGTGTGTGTGTGTGTGTGCGCGCGCGCGTGCGTGCGTGCGTGCTTGTACTTGTAGAAAGCTCAGGATGACAAAGTGGCCGTGGGACCCTGGCTTCTGGCCCTATTCATTTTTGTCGTTTGTGGCTCAGGTGAGTGTAAAATACTGTATATACTAATTAAACAATTGTTTTTGTTCATGTGAAGTCGATACAGTTCAAACAATCCTGTTTACTTTGACTGTTGATGCAATCATGCAAAAACCAAGGAGTGCCATAATATGGCACTGGAATATGCAAGTCCAGTGGTTGACTGTTGTATTGGTGAGGGAAAAAAACTCAACTGTAACTGGCTGCAGCCTGCCCTGTAAATATCTACTGATCCTATACTTACAGTTATTTCCGCTAGCTTGCTCAATTTGTTTTTGAGACTAACCAAAAGATCAGATGTTGGCATTCACACAGGTATTTGAGTTTATCTGCAGCACTGCCCTTGTCAGAAACACAACATGATTAGATGAGAGCACCTTATCTCCTGACATTTCCATGGCCAACCAACTCAGTAACTCATGTCGCCAACACGGCATGGCCACAAACAGTTGTATTTTATATTTGCGAGAACATTCTGATTACTTATTTTGGCAATGTGTATTTAAGCAATGAAGTGAAGCAGTTCATTTTCTCTTACCTATCTACAGTAGTTAGTGTTGTTTACACTTTACAAGTCGACACGTTCTGCTTTCTTTCATATGTTAGTAGGCCTAATCTTTTTCCAAGCAAGGTGGTTCTGTACACGTGTGTTTGCATTGTCCAACATGTTTGCCCACCTCAGCAAAGTCTACATAAGGACATCCACATTTGGATCAGTGTTGGCAGCCATCTTGTTTGTTGGTATAGTGAGATTACTCTTTGATTGTCTCTTATTTGTTTTCAGTTTTGTCATTTAAGGGTGACTCATCCCAACTCCATTTATTTATTTACATTTATTTATATTTATTGTTAACATAAAATACATTACATTTCATTTTAAGTTTGAATTATGTTGAGAGTTGAGAAGTAGTACAGTAAGCACCTTGCTGTGTATGTGACTGTGTGTCCAGCGTTGCTGCTCTGGGTCACAGTGGCCCAGGGTAGATAATGTACCGTATGGTCATTGTGGTCTGGCAACGGTAGCCCTTTAGCGAATCAGAGACCACACAAATAACTTATAGAGCGGATTGTGTATTCGGCCTTGATAATAGTGTGCCCTAGAATATGTATTTGAAGTTCTGTCCATCTGTCGTAATTAAAATAATTATCCCAATTATTTGTGTGACAATTAATCATCAATGTCATTTTGGTGACAGTCCTATCCATCTTTTGTTCCCTTTTTCCACAGCCATCTTCCAGATTATTCAGAGTATCCGAATGGGCTTATAGGATGACGATCCTATAGCCCAAGTGTTCATTCCACTGGCTACCCGTCCGTCCTTCCATCTGTTCTCCAATCAACTATGGATCAACTCTCTCCCTTCTTATGTTTTCAGTATTGTTTTTGTTTGTTTTTTCCTTTTTGAAAGAAATGCTTTTTATTTTTAATATTGTTTTCAATTAGATCTGTAATTTTCAGGCCATTCCTTCTCTGTGCCTTAAATGATTCAGGTTAACACTTGATCACAGCACTAAAACGAAGCAATACACATTCCATTCAAAGATTCCATTTGCTGGAGGCAGCTCAGCCACCGTATAAAATGGTTTATTTGTGTTTAATTAATTTTCTTTCTTTTTTGCCTATAATGACTTATTATTTTCATTAGCCTATAATTTTTTTCTTTTTTCCTTTTTGCAATTGAGAATCGTTGATTATAATGTGGTTTAACAACATACTGTACCTGTAGTATGTTTCAGACTTTGGACTCCTCAGTCCACGGTACAAATATTACACTATTCTCATCCAGGCACAAAGACACCTTATTTATTGTCATTCATGCGATAGAACACTTCTTTACCCCCCCCCCCCCCCCCCCCCCCCCCCCCCCCCCAGGTCAACAGCTTGCCAGTTGTTTTGCTGGACTGTCGCAAATCCATCACTTGCTCTATGCCCTGTAGGACATGCATATAAGGTTAATCCTGTATCCTAATGGTTATCTCCTTGTCTGTGTGATGTTTGTAAAATCAGCCTCTTGTGTACAGCCCGGTTTAGGGCTCTTCATAACATGTAAATGCCTCTTGTCATTGTCAAATTGAATGTGATCTAAATATTAAATTTACGTATACTGCGATACAATAAGATGGAAACAAAAATATAGGGTCAGTTGATTTATTTGTGTTATCATTCTGGGGTTTGGTGGTATCTATGTGTAATGCACTCCAAATTCAACATTTGCGAGCTGGCATATCATCTCAAGATTCAAAAGGGGTTTCTTATCACTAAAATTGTTCATGGTGAAATGTTAATGTGACTTGCGCCACAGACTGCTACCTGATATCAGTAATATAACAATATGTATATAAAACAATACAAGTTCATATGAATGGGCATTAATGATAATCTAAAGTCAGCATGTTAATTTGCCTTCACTCAATAAAAAACATGAAGTGAAGGGCTGCTATCTTTCTGATTCATACTATTGATATGTATACACAAAGCCTTTACAATCTTATTATATTCATTAATGGTTGTTCATTTGTGTCTGGCAGAAGTAATACAAATATCCACTAGGGGGAACCAAAAACTAATTTAAAAAGGGTCCTAAAATTGCTGTGGCAAACAGACAAATTAAACCTTTCTCCAAATACAGGTTGTCAATGACCCCCAAACATGAACGGGCCCCCCAATACATCTCTCAAATCTCCTGGCTAGATTACCCGTATTGTTCAGAATACAAGATCATATAAGACGACTCCCATTTTTCAAGACTCGTTTGTGTAAAAAGAACATTTAATGTAACAAAAATATAGTCCCCAAATATAAGACGACTAAATATATATGTATGTATACACACACACACACACACACACACACACACACTCACACTCACATACACATAGCCTACAGAAATATCCTAAAAATTGGATTCGTCTTAAAATGATGTGACTACTAGAAAAAAAAAACGGATTAATCTTAAGTTCTTGGATAATTTATTTGTATGTCTCTAGATGTTCTAATAATAGTGCACCCTGTTGGTTAATCATGGCCCGTCACGAAACACAAAGTAACAATTTTTATATTGACTTGTGGTTCGGGAATCTGGTTAGGATGCCTCTCAGACATCTCCCTAGGGAGGTCCATGAGGCACGATCATAGACTTAATATACTGTTGTATAATAAGTCTATGGACACGATCCACTGGGAGATCCTGAGGCAGGCCAAGGTGCAGCTTGAGGGAATACTCACTGGCCTTGGATCCCTCGGGATCCCGCAGAAGGAAGTCACTAATGTTGCTATGGAGAGGGAAGCCTGAAGAACTCTGTTGGAGCTGTTACACCAGCGACCCAAATACGGATTACGGAGGATAAGTGGTGGAAGAAAACAGGTGGATGGATGGCCATTCTGATAGCTCTGGTACGTATTGCTATGGTCGGTCTATTTTGCATACTGTGAAACAAATCAATCAATGGATGGCCGTAGGACCGCAACTATGGTCAGTTGGTGATGCAAGGTTCAGTTGTCACATCATGTGGGTCCCGCCCACGCGCGTGTGACAGACAGCGACGGGGGCCAAGCAAGGGGCCAATCCGACGCGAAGGCCCACCGGAAAGCCGTAACCAGCACCACCACACACAGGACGTTGCGTCAAATCTAAAACAACCGTCCTCCAGCTACTAGGCTCACTGCTGCTGACCATGACGAAAACCCCCAGCTAAAGGTTCTCTTCTTGAAGCAGCAGCGAAAACAACACGTTTCATATTGTTACATTTTTTCATCACAGCGCGCGGAGAAACTGGACTGCGTGTTGGACAGGTAAACTGACAGAACGGGGCTTCGCGGCTCTGCTGCTGCCCTGCTGCAATCTGGCTAGCAGCAAAATGCTAGCGTAATTACCTGCTTTCTTTATACGGGGGGGATAACGTTAGCCATCGTAAACAAAAAAGCAACAACATCGAAATGTAATCGAAATAGTTTTCGTGGGAGCTAGTGCGTGGTCCCTTTTTTGTTATTTTGTCAGACAAAATACGCCGTGTATGTATCCAGAAATACTGTAAGGCAGTGTTGACAGTTGGAGGTGTGTGTGCCAAGCTGTCCTTTGTTTGGTTCAGTGGATACTTATAGTCTGCAGAGCAGCACAGTCCACTCTGTTGACATCATAAATCAGCAGTTTTATTTACTCCCTACGGTCGAGACTGGGATGTAACGTCACTACTATAAAGTGCCATTGTTATTTTCCCCCTCCCCGACCCAAGTATACACTACAGTTGCTAGTTATTGTAGTTTGCTAGATATTGCATCCCATCTTGAATGCACACACTGCCTCAGTATATCAGAGTGTTGTCCCTGTCAGCGCTATAATATCACTGTACAGTACAATACTTATGGTGTTATTAACCGATCAAAAGAGATAACTCACTCAGGATCATAGAACTAGTTCAGTGGTTTTCAACCAGTGGTCCTTAAGAGGGTTCCAGGTGGTCACCGTGCAGCTAAATTAGTCAAGATGGTGGTCCCTGGGTAAAAATATGTCAAAAACTCTTGAACTAGATTAACATAAAAGAGGGCAATAGGCTAGAGTTACTTTCCTCAAATGCAAATATATCAAACATTAATGACTTGTACTTGTACGCTACCTCATAATTGTTTATTTTGTCTATTACACTTTGAAGAATCTTTGATATGTGTTGCGGGGCTTATCTATAAGAAAAAAAAAACAGGGATATAGACCTGCTGCATTAATCATCGAAGAATTGCACAAGTGAAAATGCACATTCCATGATATATGGTGACAATAGTCTGTGACATGTCAAGTTCTAAATCTTTATTTCAATCTTAAAACCTCCCCAGGCTTGTTGAAGATTCTCCTCACCACTCATCATGGTGGAATATTACCAAATATTAGGTGTGCGGCGAGATGCAACTGGAGAAGATATAAAGAAAGCGTGAGTAGCGTATACTTGATTCTGGTGATGGAGCTCCTATGGTCTTTCACTCATCTCCATATTATTTGACTTATGTTATTGCCCTGTTCTTGACCTTGTATCGTTTACATTACTCCTCCAACCGCAGTCAAAGTGGCAATGAAAGCAGTATAGCCTTAATGTTAACGTACAGAATTTTGATCTGTGGACAAAACGGTTTCACAAGAACAAAAAAACAACTGAAAAAAGCAGGATAAAGGCTGCATCCTCCCTGTGGAAGCTCCTGTTGGTAGGCAAGTTATCAGAGTAGGATGAGAACACACACAGAAATATGGGTTGGGAGAAATCAATTGGCATAACAACTAAATAGGTGAGAGAACATTAAATAACTGCATACATTACTGTACTCTTACTGTGTATACACACACATATAGCCATCTAATGTGGAATTAGAGTGACATTTCACATGGTGAAATATTATGATTGTGCAAAACAATCAGTATTGTTGATTTGGCACACCACAGTTGAATGTGTGTTAACCAACCAGTCAGAATCATGACGACATAAGCATTATTTCTCGTCACTTTGTGCTGACCCCCTGGGGGTGTGTCCGTCAGAGGCACTAAAATCACTCCCATTCATGGGAGAACAGAGAGAACAGAGAGAACATGCTGGTGTGACCCTCCCCCACGCAGTGAAATGACCAACTCACTGACTGGACAATGGCTCTGAGTGTCATCATCAACCCATGATTTAGCCTGGCCACACAAATATCAACAGAAATCTGTTATAACATCTTTTAACAGCATGTGTAGCCTATAAATATTGAATCTTACATATGGTGGTGTGTGTTATGAAATGTCTTATCATATACCCACAACCATGGTTTACTTAACATTATCATTGATTGTATAATACAATCAATAATACAATACAATTTGTATTCATCAAACATTCTAGTGTGGAATCCAAACCGACTAGTCGATCTTCATTGCTGATTTCATAATGCTCAGCGAATCAAAGTAGGTAGGGAAGTCAAGTACCAGTTTGTCAAGTACTACTTGTCAAACTGGGTCCAGAGCCTACTTGACATACTGTCGGGATGTGTTGTCAGGCTAGTATGACCATGTGCATTCAGCAATGCAACATTGCAACGTTTCAGAAGAGCAAATAGCTTTGATATCATAACATAAAAGGCTCCACCGCCATTTGCAGCCTGATCGTTTTCTAAGCCCGCTGTTCTCCCCTTTACTCCATCCAGGTACAGAAAACTGGCCCTGAAGTGGCATCCAGACAAAAACCCTGAGAACAAAGAGGAAGCCGAGAAGAAGTTCAAGGAACTTTCTGAGGCGTATGAAGTCCTGTCAGATGGTCAGTAGTAAAATTCTACAAGGCAGATCCGGGTGCTATACTAGAAGCCTGTGTTCAGTTTTTGCACTTGAAATACTTGAGCTCAACCCACCAGGAAAATAGGTGTTGCCTTGAAATTGTAAAAGCATGTGTTTATAATGTAACATGTTGTGTCTTTTAAATATTTTGTAATAATTTTTCCTTCTCCTGTATCTGTACACTTGTCATATTTCTCCTTCAGCCAACAAGAGAAGCTTATATGACCACTATGGCAAAGAAGGGCTGACACAAAGCAACGGAGGAGGTAAAATGACTTACTTTAAACTTAAAACTCCTTAAAGCTCCATTCAGCGAAACCACTTCCATTCCTGGAGCACAAAACTGTCACGGCTTGCCCTCGTGGTAGTGTTCTGTGGATGAAAACATCGAACAGTTGGATTGGAACCAGCAGTAAGTGAATGTCCGTTCTACATTTTCTACATGTCTTAACTGTGTAATCTTAATATTTCAGGAGGACATTTCCACAATGGAGACCACTTCCACAACGGAGAGCATCATTTCACATTCCGCAACCCAGAGGATGTATTCCGGGAGTTTTTTGGAGGCACAGACCCATTTGGTGCTGATTTCTTTGGTAATTCTTTTTATTTTTGAATCCCCCCACCCTCCACCCCCTTCCACACACACGTGTGTGTGTGTGTGCGTGTGTGTGCGTGCGTGTGTGTGCGTGCGTCGTGCATGAATGTTCAGTTTGAGGGTCCACCTGAGCAACACTGAGATCCACATGTTATTTGTCCATGGGCAGTGCTGTCGGTAAAATGTGGGTGGTACGCTTTGAGTATTCTTCTCCCAGCACACTAGAATAGATGGACTATGAAAGCTCACAAAATTCCACAGGCACACTGCGGTATTGTCCATCCGCATATTTGCCTGTTTTTTTCACACACCATGTAAGCACTGGTCTGTCTCCAATTGCCTGCTGCTATACTAAACCTGACAGCAGACTACAGAAATGGTAGCCTTTGCTAAGGCGGAAAGTTTCCATAAGCCGGTATATGCCAGTAATTGGCCATTAAATATAAATATTGTTGCTCAGTGTGAAAGTTTATGTATTTATTTTAATAATGATTTGGATGTTAACAATACTAGCCTACAATATGTAGATTTATATTCAAAGCATCATATCATTATAATGTTCGTGAGGATACACTGGCAAATGTATGCGTCGTTTCCTGACACTTCCTTATGCGCTTCACAATAAACACAGAAAGGCACACACAGCCACACAAAGGCCTGAGGTTGCGCAGTGTTGTGAGGGTGAAACGGACATGATCTCTTGTGACCAACATGAAACGGGGGAGCAATAACAGATCTGTCATGTATTGATCACATTGCAGACTTTCAGCAGTAGAGTAAAGACTAAGGCCAAGCCATCATCTTCAGTTAGACTGCTATGGCAGCTCAAATTGTACAATATAAAATGGCATTAAACAATTTATCGCAACAAGCTAGTTGAATTCATTCTGTAAAAGCCTAGACTCTAGGCTTTTACAGAATGAATTCAACTAGCTTGTTGTTGAGTTCAGTGCTTGCTTACAGTTATCTATCTTATTCCACATACTCTAGGCCCTAGAGTATGTGGAATAAGATAGATTAACTGTAAGCAAGCACTGAAGCATCAAAGTCATACATACAACAACTTGGTCACACATTGCTGGCTGGCAAGTGACTTTCTTCACATCCTGAAACAACATGATAGTAAACATTTATTGACAGTTATTTATGCAGGCTTCTTGCTTGTTTCAGAAACAAGTCAGAAACAAGCTCAACCTGCTTGGTTTATACTTTTTGTTGTATGCCAGTTTCACATACAGCTTTCAAAAAATGATCTACAAGCCCACTCTTTCATTCATGTTACCTTTATGTTGTTGTTGCAAGCTAGATAAAGATAAATGATAACTTTAGGAAAATAATGTAGGAACAGTGCAGAGTATCTACAGTATGATGAAGTTGTGGGGGAAAAAGTATCAAGTTGTAGTTATTAGGTGGTAGTCTGGTGGTGCAAAGAACAATGCACTTGTTATATTGGGGCTCACAGGGATCCACCCACTCTATATGACTCCAGGGATCCCCAATAAAAAGGAACAAGAATCACAATAAATCAATGATGACACAGAGTGGACAACTTTACTTTTTTAAATTATTATACAACATCGCACCAAACCACTAACCATCGCACCGATTTGTTTTCCTGAATAAACTGTGGGTGTTGTAGCCTATTGTTTGTGACTTTTAAAGAGCGGTATCATAGTGGTCTAGTGGTCTCTCTCTCCAAGATGAGCTCCATGTAACTTTTTCTCTCTCTATCTTCTAACCCTTTCCGCCGTCTCTTTCTCTCCTATCCCATTACTCCCCCAGGTGGTGATCTGTTTGGTGACGATCCGTTCTTTGGTGGGGGGCGACGGCACCACCACAGTCGCGTCAGTCGGAGTCGGACAGGCGGCCCTTTCTTCGGCGGCTTTGGCGGTTTCCCTCCCTTCGGTGCTGGCTTCTCTCCCTTTGACCCAGGTACAGTATGGTGCAATGCAAACCAAATAAAAGATACTGTTAGGAGGGTGGCTGCCCACACAACCACACTCCTATGCAACCAAATGAAGTTCGGCCGTTAATTATCATGACGTACAATGGCCTTTAAAGAAAAGATTCGGGTCTCTTCCATGGGCCCCCGCACTATAGCCAGTAATAGGCCTTCTCTTTTTGGAACCTCTGCTCTTTAGCAACCAACCGTTGAGCTTTTAAGCTTCATAAGCTGCTCCTATGAGCTAGCCAAATCCTTTCAGGCCTTTAGTGTATGGTAAATTGTTTTCTTTGTCAATGCCTTTTTTCCTTCCCACAATGCATTGCAATTCATTATGGATGTGCTATTGTTAGTAATTTGGGGTTAAATAAATCATTGAAAATCTTTTCCCTGAAAAAGACTGCACATAGCCTCACCACATTAATGGGGAATTCCACCCATTTTCATTTTTTCCTGAACCAAATGGACCCGCTAGGGTCCATTTGGTTCCATTTGTACCCTCTCAGGAAAAAGGGGTCTGAAATAAAAATCATTAACATTGGTGAAATACATCTTGTTTAGGAAATACAGAATTAGGGGCACTTTTTATCATGTCCACACAACATCTCTAAGGTATATTAATGACATATTAAAAATGTTGAAAATGGATGGAGTTCCCCTTTAAGGCAAAATTTTTAGTTTACTTACTTGTTCCATTCTCTCTCTGTCATCAGGCTTTGGTTCCTTTGGTCCAATGGGCTCCATGGGCCACATGGGTCACATGACCTCCATGGGCAGCCTGGGAGGAGGCTTCACCTCCTTCTCGTCCTCTTCCTTCGGGGGAGGTGGAGGCGGAGGTAATGGCATGGGAAACTTCCGCTCTGTCTCCACCTCCACCAAGTACATCAACGGCAGAAAGATCACCACAAAGAGGTACACGATTTGCTGTTGATGATGACTGACAATTATACCTGTCGATTTTTATATTTTCGATCAATTGAACAGCACATTTTAAATGTTTTATCTCTAATTTATATTAAAAGTGGTTATTGATATTTTTTTGTAATCAATATGTATCCGCTCAGTGTGAACGACGTGTTGAATTTGGTGACCTGTAAATTCAGATCATTTTGGCACTAACCCTCTACTTGGTAGTGCTGTAAGAATTGTCCAAAATTACATTTGAATATTCCTTTTAAAACACCATGTGGATTCGAACGAATATCAAATTATTTGAATACCGAATGTATATAATTGCATTATGAAATATTAATAAATATTAATAATATGCCTAATATGCTGTAAAACATCATCTTTGCTCCTCTATTTGCTCCAGTTCTATATTGTCCACGGTTGGTGCTGAAAAATGTGCTCTCTTGAGTCTTCTAAGATCAAATTAATGATTCATAATCATCTTAATACCGTATTTTTATATAATTGTTTAGTTTATGTGGGCCAGAGTCTTGTGGGAACTCGCATTCAAACCTTAAATTATGACATTCGAATATTCTTTACATTTTAATATTCAAATATTCTTTCGAATATGGAATATTCGTTTGCAGCACTACTACTTGGTACTATGCGCTACATATATTCAACTGTTAACTGAAAATTGACATTTTCAGTTGACAGGGGATTCCTGTCCGGGGATAGCTCTTGAACTGAAGAGAGGGTGTTAACCTGTAGAGAGGGTGTTTTCCAGATGTCGTGCAACGACATTCTAATTCATATTCCTTCAATTCTTGTGTGTGCCGTCAGGCAGAAACACCTTATCTCCGTAATGTTTTTGTAAACTAACGCACTACTTCGTCATCCGCCCGACAGCAACAATTTGTTCCTCTTCCTTTCCCTCAGGATTGTGGAGAACGGACAGGAGCGCGTGGAGGTGGAGGAGGATGGACAGTTGCGGTCACTGACCATCAATGGTAAGGAACAGCTACTGCGTCTGGATAACAAGTAAAAGCAACCGCCCTCTACCTCCCTTCCTCGCACAAGCAGCACAAAACACACAAATTCGAGCTTGAAACAAACACAGGAAAAAAAGCAACAAGCAACGCTATAACAGTGCTACCATTATTTGGAAGGAACTCTCGCCGGTGTTCCAAAAAAGAAAAAAGAAAAAAAAAAGAATAACTTTTATTTTCCTTGCCTCCTCTTCCCAGATTAGTGTTTGTTTCTACCTACCACAGGTCCGACGTGTTGATCTTAGATGGGGATTTTTCTATGCATTTTGTTTAACGTATTTATGAATTTGGAGCTGTCAGTATGTTTTGGCTCAGGGTGGTGTTGTCGTTTTAATAACTTGTGTTCGGGACCACAATGTTAATATATGACCCATGTATAGGACAAGAGAAATCTGCCCTTTCCTTCATCATGTACTGTCTTCTGTATGCACTCCGCTCTCTGTTTACTGTCTCTATCGTCCTCTCGTATTGATCTATCTATTATGCTTTCATTCCTGCTGGGCATATTGCCTCTTGACTGGTGTTTTCATAACAGTTGATTCAACATGCATTCTGAAAATAAAAGCATGACGTTTGCTCCCCCCCTCCCCCCCATCTGGATATTGGAGTGTTGAACTGGATCTGAAATACACTAAACCCCCGACTTTGGTTTTGCTTTAACTAAACTTAGCCCTTACTCTTTATGGCTTATCTAACCTTGCCAAGTAACATTTCATTTTTGTATATAAAAAAGGAAAAAGAGAAAAAAAGAGAAAAAAGAAAAAAAATAAAGAAAAGAAAATGCTGGTAGAATGTGATATGTGTTTTTTATTTCTTAAAACAAGTGTTTTTTTTTTCTTCTCCCCCCTCCCCTTCATTTAATAAGCATGTATGACAATAATTGTGAGTCTTAATGTTATAGCTGCATAACAATGCACAAATTAATGATTCTATAAATTATATATAAATAAACAAGGAATTTTGTGTACTTTGTAAAACAATTTCAAACCAATAAATATGAGTTTCATCCTTTTTTGGGGATGTGTAATTCTGGGGTGGCTTGTGCTTGTTTTTTTTCCCCCAACCAAATCGACTGTTCATTGCCCATTGTAAACACGTGATTGTTCAAGAAAAGAGGCAGCTGGTCTGTTGTTGTTAAGAGGTTGTAAGTAACCATTGCTGTATCATCCAAATATATTACACATAAATTAACTTGAATGTGAACGCACAGTTGATCTTGGATTGCTTTATTAACCCTTTCTTTGTGTTTTGCAACGTGCGGAAGTGCATGCATGTAAGCACACTGGCACTAACAACTGTTGATTGCCTATAATCAAGTTTTTGCATCAAGTTTCTGCATGACCTGCACATCTTTTCCACGCTATGCATGTTGACCTTTTATTCAAAACTTTAATATGTACCTTTTCAACAATTTTACCAACAGAATTAAGACGTGCTGAATTTATATAGCAAATCCAGGCACAGTTTCACAACCTTAAAAATAATTTTCAAATTTAGATTTCAACCTTGCCATCACATGGCATTGTAGTGCACTTAAAGACCTTCAGAGTAAACCAAAAAGATGTAAAATTTAGAAACATTTGTTTTCACGACAGAAATAATGTTGGGACTGTCACTGAAAATTGTTTCTTGCTGCATGGCTTTGCATTGCACAGAATGCACACTACATTCTCTTGTCACCCCACATGGTCACAGTACAGGTTCTAGGAGCATATATCTACTTAGACAAACTCGATTCATTTGGTCCTGTGTTCAAAACCTAAAATCAAGCAGAGCTGGGTTGAGGTCATTTACCACATGAACCCTAGACTCAGCCTCAGAGACACTGGTTGATCTACAGTCTCGGTGTGTCATGTTGCAACACGTTTGTGGTTATTGCATTGAAGCGGAATACTAGCAGACTTGTATAGCTACCGGTAGTATAACTAGTATAACATGTAATATCCCTGGGGGACTCCTGTGGTAAAGTGGTTTTCGTGATTAAAACAAACCAGGCAGCTTTGATTGTCCCTGCCCCTTATCACTGTCAACATGTACCCTAAAGCATAATATTATATTGCATACACCAAATACAAACTGATTCAGCTCTCTGAGGCTTTTGATGGGCCTCATTCACAAAATGTGGCTATGAATTAACATGCGCAGATCTTATATACTCAAGCACAAATGTTTCCACATACAGCATAGTCTCTTGTTTTTCTATCGGCAAAGGTAGGCAATCCCTGAATAAAATAGCCTTATATATTAGACTAGTATTTGTTCCTGTGATGTAAAACATTGTAACATTTTCTTCTCATTTACTCATGACAGCAGTATTTAATTCACATTCAGCGCATCCATGGCATGAGGGACTTATTTGAAAAATGCACCCATCTACAAGTTGCCACAAAGCATTGTGAGCTTGCAGATCTGTTCTTTTGATTGAACATTGAACCATAACTTGGAACCTGGAGTTGAGTTCTCAGCACGGTGAAGTTGGTTTCATGTTGGATATTTCCTGTTGCCTTTTGGTGGCGTGGAACAATAATAGTGGGCCTGACTGTGTTTCGCTCAGATGTGCATCCAACACAACACAAGGGGGAGGAGCTGCGGGCAACTAGCTCTCCTCACCACTCCACCTGCACACATCTACACAAGGCACACGGCACACTTTTTCCACAGTGTAGCATATTTCATCTTCCATCTTCCCACAGTGTAGCATATTTCATCTTCCAGAGAACGACACTGGCCACCTGGTTAGACCAGGTGGTTATTGGTAACTTGGTAACTGTGAAGTTGTATTCCCTTCTCCCCCAGGCAAACCTAGTGGCAATACAACTGCTGTTGTAGAGACCAGAGGCAGAACCTCCCCCCACACCTCTTCTCATACCCAAACACAACACAATACAACCTCCTCCTCCTCAAAAAGGAGCTCAGAGTCAGGTATGTACATGACTAGTGACCACAGTTGCTCTTTTAGTGAGTGAGTGAGTGAGTGAGTGAGTGAGTGGACAACTGTTTTACTTTGCAATTTGTTCACAAATGTCGACAATGTCAAAGTCAGGCTTGACCTGGGGTTAAAATCCTGCACTAATTACTTAACTCCTGCATCTCCTTTTGTGTTTTGTTTTCAATGGCCTTATGATTTCTACAATTACAATGGAATAACTATAGAAAAGGTAAAATCGTACAAAATGCAATATACATTATTACTGCAGAATTTTATAAGATTGGGCCAGTTCTTTTATATTCAAACAAATACCAAACCATACTATACAGATTTCTTAGCAACTCACTTCCAACTCAATGCCTGCAAGGGTACATTTTGGCCTAAGGGTGGAGCTACAGGAGAAGCCATTATCAGGAGGTGTGTTCAGTGGAACATGGTTCTGTAAAGCACATTTTTCAGTCAGTAGTGTTGTGACGACTTCCTGAATTCCACCACCATTCCACCATTAATTTCTATAAGTTTATGCCTATACATTCTATAGGTTTATGCTAATCTCAGTTTGTTATATCTGACTCCAGGTCACACAGACTTGAAGAGGAAAAGACCTTTAACCCCAGAAGAGGATGCCAAGAGGAGAAGACCATAACGCAGACATGCACACTCACTATTTACTTGCATTTGCATAGAGAGCAATGGTAAAGGACATAAATACTGGTGGTACAAGTGGTGCATGGCATTATGTTTTTGTTTTTTTCTAAGCTTTGTACCAGTTGCATTCCCCCAACAACCAGCAAGGGGACATGTTGCCTTACAAACCATGAGTGGACATGTCCTAGACTGAGGATCTTGTATAGAAAAGGCCTACATTGATAGTTGTATTGTAGACCGTCTCCTGTTCAAACAGGAGAAGGGCGCACACCAGTATTGGTGAGGTGCTAAAGGCCTAAGGCGATTAACAGAAAAATAAGTCTGCGCACTCATGGCCACATTGCTAGAATTGTAATCAAAATGTAATACATTTCCAGCTTCATGGAGATGAGTGTGCAGCCTTTTCTTCTTTTGTCATTTTGACATTGATAGATTGCCAGATTGCAGTCAAAAGAGTTTCATATCTTATTTGCTTAATTTGAAAGACTTCATTATTCAGGTGGAAACCTTGTATCTCCACGTGTTCCTTTTGTCATTTCTCTTTTAAATCCACTGGAACACTATTTTGGATGTAACATGGTTTCCAGTCACTAGCAAGGATTTGTTGCAAATATTATGTTTATGGACGGTGGCTAATCAACATAACAAATGTTAACCTGACTGAAGAATGTTTAAGCAAACAGTGTTAGTTACACAAATTATTGGCCACAAAACTTTAATAAAGGAGGGTCCCGGACATTGCTAAAAGGCCCATTATATTATCATATTATTTTAACATTATCTTAAAAACAATTATGTATACAGTATTATGTAATATTAAGTGCCACTGGTGTTCAAGTACTATACAAGTACAACACACATCAACCCTTATTTTAAGTTTCAAAGAAGATTCCAGGACAAGTACTTTGTCAGAAAAGTAAGCCCACATAACCACCAATCAGTGTATTTAGAGATTGAAAGAGCTCTCTTTTTTATTAATAATATTGTTTCTTGCCTTATTTAACTCTTCTATTTCTTCTATGATCTTGTCAGTGTGATAGAATGTGTGAAAGCATTGCTTTTGTGTGGAAAAATGAGTCAAGCTGTTTATAAACTTCTATAATGTTGACATCAGTTTGTTGGTCTTGGTGTACTTTGAGATTTTATTTATTTGTCCACCGTTTATGGTGAATTAAAAGAGACAAACATATTTTATTTGTCACGAGTCACGACCACAGAAATAGTAAAGCAGTGGTTCTCAAAGATGAGCCTGGAGACCTTAAACTGTCCTGTTGGTATAGTTGGTTATTATAGCATAAAAATCAATAACTTTAGCACCATTTATAATGGCCGAGCTACAAGCTCACAATGTATTTTCAAAAACTCGACATTCAAATCAATAACTTTAGCACCATTTACAATGGCCGAGCTACAAGCTCACAATGTATTTTCAAAAACTCAAGGAATTTGGTGAAACATTGAATATCTATATAAACATTTGATCACAATTATTGTATGATGTCTCTAGGCACAATATATTTTCAGAGAATGTCCACAACTAAATAGAAGTTATTGTATGGAAGCATGCTAAACAAATCTACTAATAATCTATACAAAAATATGAATAATTACGGGCATCAGGCATAGCAAGAGACGGCTTACGGATTGCTCCATTAGACTGAAATGGGAGTATATCTAGACAAGTTATTAGTGGTCCAATATTCTTTTAGTGGTCCCACATGCTCTTAGTGATAAGGTGGAGGCTGGTCCATCTGTCTGTAGTCCTGGGGTCCGTCACGTTCCTCTTGTTCCAAGCTGATGTCCATCCTCTGGAGGATCAGTTTCAACAGCTCCAGTTGTTTCTCCTGTGTGCTGGAGATCTCCCGCAATCTGAAGAAGAAAAACATTAAACAAATCTCAAACTTCTGAACCAGCATATCGTCATCATTAAGGAAATGTGCCCTATAATCACATGTGTCTGCTCACTCATACATACATACATACATACATACATATGATACAAATAAATATACAGTATCAAGAAGGGGAAGTGTACCAAAATGTCTCATTGAGGTCTGCTCACTCATACATAAGATTAGATACAAATCCATATTTCAGTTAACCTGAGTTTAATGAGATTAGTGCTAAATAAAGCACTAATCTAATCTTACGTATGTAGTACTAAAGCACTATTCCTAGCTCCTCCTAACACAACAGTGTTCCCCAGGTTGATTCTTAGTCATGGCGGTGGTCCCTGGTTCACAATCAGTTGAATACCCCTGCTGTGTTGAGATATGCACCACAGTCTTCACATGCAAATGAAGTAGAACCATGTCAGACACGTCTGTCACACTATAATTGTGCAATGTCCAAAGCCATGCAATCAAATTCCACACACAAAACTGTACCAACAAGGCAACATATAATTAAGAAATAGTACAAAAGGCTAGGATATATCATTTTTTATCACTTTAACATGATTTTGGATACGGGTTGGATGTGAAAAGCAGTAAAATGTTTGTTTAGAGACATTAGGCATGAATGAGATTAATTAAGGAACTAAATAAGCAGGGTTGGGAATACTTTTAAACATTATCACAGTTTTTATTCTACAAGTTGTATGTTAACAAACAATGAACTTAAGTAACACTCATGTATGTTAAATAATTCAACTCTTTCTTCACCTGTACTTCTGTTTCCTGACTTCTCTCTCCAAAGGAATAACCTCCTGGTATGTGGATGACAAACTCTGTTTAGTCTCACTCTCACCAGCCAGGAAAGACAGCAGTCTCATCTGGCAGAAAAGAGAACGAAACTATGAGTTACTTAAAGGGGCTCCAGCCTGAATGTGTCATAATGTTGCCCATTAACACCTTTTTATACACTCTGGACTCTGGAGCCTAAACAACAACTCAAGAATATTTCATATTTTCTCAGGGCGCTCCCAGTCATTTTGGAGTACCAGAAATGTCCACAATCCCACCCCAATGCTTCCCACCTCATTGTTATTGCCTGTCTCATTAGAATAAACATGAGCACACAAGCGCGTGCACACACACACACATGAGCACACGCACACACACACACCCACCCACACACACACACACACACACACGCACACACGCACACACACACACACACACACACACACACACACACACACACACACACACACACACACACACACACACACACACACACACACACACACACACACTGAGCACACCCCCAAGTTATGTTGTCTTCCCTCAGTCAGAGGTCTGAGGGAAGATTTCAGCACCCTGGCCAGTTCCTTTATGACTAACAGGCTCATGGAGACAGCTGTGTTGAGTTGGTTATGAGATTTCATGTAGCCCTCACTGCAGCCCGCAGATCGGGGCGGTGCTCCTCCTAGGAGGAGTGGGTGGGGTTGCGGGAGGAGTGGGTGGGGTTACTCCCTATGACACCGGTTAGTGATTTATCGTAGAGCTGTGGGGTCTGAACGGCGGAGCTGGGTTGGGAAGGAGCGCTTGTTTTATCCGCCGGCTACTACTAGTAGGGCGGGGCGAAGGAAGTTTTACTGAGGTTATGGTTAGGGTTAGGTTAGGTTTAGGCATAGGTTTACTGAGGTTAAGTTTAGGGTTAGGATTAGGTTTAGGCATAGCCTAGTTTTATTGGGGTTGTGTCTTTATGGTTAGGGTTAGGTTAGGTTTAGGCATAGGTTTACTGAGGTTAAGTTTAGGGTTAGGATTAGGTTTAGGCATAGCCTAGTTTTATTGGGGTTGTGTTTAGGGTTAGGTTGGGGTTAGAGTTAGACGATGCTTTATGCGGTTACTAACCCTAACCACAACCTCAGTAAAACTATGCTTCGCCCCGCCCTACTAGTAGTAGCCGGCGGATAAAACAAGCGCTCCTTCCCAACCCAGCTCCGCCGTTCAGACCCCACAGCTCTACGATAAATCACTAACCGTGTCATAGGGAGTAACCCCACCCACTCCTCCCGCAACCCCACCCACTCCTCCTAGGAGGAGCACCGCCCCGATCTGCGGGCTGCAGTCAGGGGCTACTCTGAGATTTTGCTATTCAAATTGCTCACTCTTCTTCTGTAGATGGAAGGACATATGCACTGTACATAAACAACATATACACTATGTTTCCTTTAATGCAGTCAAGTGCAAGCCTGGCTCAGGGAGTAGGACGCCCCTGCCTTGCAGAGTCCCTAGGCACTTTGGACTCAACATTGTCCTGTGTTTTTGAAATGAAACTTTAATGTTTTAGTGATAGACTAAAGACCTAGTTCTATTCCCCTCTGTCTTTTTACGGTTCTGGATCCATACTTTAATAATAGCAGCGGGCCCCTTTTGGAGGCGGCTCCATTATCTCTGGGCCTTTTACGGGTCGGCTCTTTGAAAACGGACCCGTGAAGTACTCTGGATTGCATTAAACAATGTTATACAACATTAACCTCACTTTGACACTCTATAGCCTCGGTACCCAGGCTTTTGTTATTTTTGTTTGCTGCACCTTTAATATCACAATACAATGAAACAATATACTGTATATAACAACATGGCTGTAAGGTTTAAACATTGAAAAAGGAAACAGTGTTCTTTCTTTGCAAGTTCCTATTATTGCCTTTCACTGGTGAACTATTTATAAACCCACAGGCATACTGTACTTAATCACTCTCACTTCTTTTTAAATAATACATTTGCTGATATAAAATGCAACATGTTGTGAGGTGTTAGATCAGCTATTTTTGCTCCTTTTGTGTGACACTTTGAATGAGTATAGTGCATTCATTTACCCAAAAAGCTGTGTCTGCCTGACAGCATGGAGAACACAATTCAATTCAATCAAGTTGATTGAATTGTGTACTCATCAACTGCCAAAATGTAATAAACTACTAAAACAACCCCTGTGAATGGGAAAGTACTGTATGCCTATCACTTCCAATTAATGCCATATTGATTGATTTTTACTTAAAGGTGAATATTAGAGCTTTGGATTTGAAACATACCTTTGCATAGGTATATTTACCTCTTTACATTTGTTGGGGTACACTGTGATGGTGTTATGGTCAACACGCTTTAGTAACCAATATGGAAGCTTTCTCTCCAGATTGGTGTGAAGATCAATCTAAACAAATAGAGAGAATAGTAGATATACATCATTAATGAAGCAATCTTTGTGTTGACTGCAGCAATAGTTAACGTTGGGCGTATAACTAATTCCCACTCACCTGCATTGCAATCTGTTTCACAACAGCATTGTTTTGCACTGATGCAATATCACCAACAGCCAAACCAATCTGAAAAATACCATTATTCGTGTTACTTTTGAGAAAGTTTTTTTTGTTATCTGCAAATGAGACGTCACACATTGGAAAGATGTCTTACTAGGAGGTTCATGAGCAGAATTGGCACCAGCAGAACAAACCAAATAAAGATGGTGAAGGTGAGGTTGGGGAAGGGAAGCTGTAGCTCTCCGTGCTGGTAACGATTCCGGATATTATCCTCATAGTTATAGTCCCCCACCATCATCATGAAGCTTTCAATCACATATAGGAACAACACGTCTCCCTCAAAGTCATAATCCTGCCAATGATTAATTGAAGTTAATTCACAAATCAATTGCAAGCCTTATCTCTCATATGAAATTGTTAATAGTACATGATAAGAGTTAAACAAATACCAGCCGTGATGCCCATATGGCATAGAAGGACAGAGCGAAGGCCAGCAGGAGGAAAAAGAAGAGATTACCGATGACAAACAGAGTTTTGGCGATCTCCCTGAACATCACCACATAGATCCCAATACTTTCAAACCTGCATTAAAATGGAGTACAACATAGATTAAGATAATTAATTACAACAATCTCCTAGATACACATTGTTGCTGTCTTGAAAAAGGAGTGTCTTCACAAAAGAAATCTTTAGTTTTGGGGTCTGTGGGGCCACAATGTCCTCAAATGGTGGTCTGTGGCTCAAGTGTTGAATAAATGGTGGGCCCTGGTATCAGAAAGGTTGAAAACACCTGACCCAACAAATCAAGTGGTAGATTTCTGAATTCGATATACCGTTGTAAGTAGAAGAGGAAGTTGATCCAGCATGCGAGGGCCGCCACTGAGCCAGCTTGCCAGTGCCAGTTTGACTTGCTGTCCATCAGTAGTGGGATGACAAACAGCAATGAGCTCAGGGCAGCCGTCCAGTCCAGCAGGTTGGTCAGGTCCATGAAATATTCCAAGCGCTGCACACAAAAACAAGAGATAAATAACACAAGGTTCACACAATGTTCTATTTTGCACTCTGTTTAACATACAGTAACAAGGTGCTACATTCATTCTGATTCGACAAAGCTTTCTTTTCATGGGAGATAGTCCAGAGCCTTCTAGTGGGAGAGTTAGGATATTCCCGTTCACTCCTATGCGCCAGGGCGCTCGCGCTGCTGGAGGAGCATGGAGGGCCCTATGAGTCCACTCTCAAGCCGGAAGTCGATGAAATGTAGTGATCATTATCATAGACTTATTATGAGCGTTATGCTCAGATAGAACTCAAAGAAGCTCTGTATAGTCACGTGACCTGGCTGTTCCGCTCTGCTTCCAGGTACACGAATATCCTAACTCTCCCACTAGAAGGCTCTGAGATAGTCCAGTTACCTGCTGAACAATCTGCAACAGCTCCTTGCCCACTGCATACAGATTCATCGCCGCCACCAGGAACATACAGACGCTGATAGAGTATGGCTGCTGTAGGACAAGGATTATAAGGTTATTGTTCGTCATTGCTCACCTCAACAGTCCTACTGTCCATCTCGATAGAGAAAAGGAGAAACAAGGCCCACACATAACGACAGCTGAGAATATTTGATCACCTTGTCCATCGATGTGCTGACAACATTTTCGGCACTGCTGGAGTTGCTTCTTAACGGAGGTCTCAGTTTAACGATGAGGTGTGTGAGAGGCAGAAGACCCAGAGAGTATACCAAGAGGTTCAACAGGTGCACGATTACGCCATAGGATTTCCTGGTGGTGGAAAAGAATTAGGATGAACTTCCTAACTTTCTAATTTCTCTGCCGCTTGTTTCGACATTAAAGGTGTACATTTGAACAGGTGCAAATAGGCATCTAATACTTACCATTTCATCAACAGATATTGCTTGCACACAGGATGGGTCAGTAACTCAACACGGTTGAACTTCACCAAAGTCTGAACAACAACAATAACAATATCACAATAAAGCATGCAAGGTCGGGAAACGCTGGTCCAGGATTGATGATACTTACATTACATTCATACTTACATTCAAGGAAGCAAGAGGCTTGACCTCAAAGTCTGTCCCTAGCTTTTTTAAATTCTTCACTAATTTGACAGGTGCCTGAAGCCATCTGAAATTATATGTGATCTGTAAACAAAAGAACAAGAGGACTTACCTAACATTTTATTTTACATATGGTTATTTGGCTTACTGCATTCGCATCTACCATCTATATTGATTACACTTCAATAAAATACATAATTCATTACTAATAATTCAATTGTTTCTCTCGACCTTTCATTTAAAATACATGCACAAAATCTCTGTACACTTGTACAGCAGTGTCCTTAGCAATGCCCCTATTTTTTAATATTTGTTTTTTTGGCTTTTCTGCCTTTATTGATACTATAAAATGAAAATGGTCAGGAAAGAGGGACCGACCAAATTCAAATGTTGAAGCCTGTTGATGATGAATTGAGGGTTTAAAACGTTCAGAGAGGCCAAAACCACAAATCTACCCAATATCATATGACCGTGTATATAGACATAGCCCGGCCTGGATTCAATATTGACAGGCCATGCCTGTTACTGAACCCCACACTATTATGGTCATGAAAGGTACACAGACAGACCGTATACAACGGGTATACTTACAGAATATTTGGGGCTGGAGATGTCCTCTGATTCTGTCATGCAAGTGTCCAACAGCGTCTACAGACAGCCACAGCACTATATGAGAAACAATTTCAATCCAGACAGGCTTTCTGCTACACACAATCTGTGTGGAGTTTGCACGTTCTCCCCATGTCCCCTAGGGTAGATACCCTCAACAAAACATGCAGTAAACCTGGGCCCTAAACTGCCTCCCCCTGGCCAGCTGGGGCGCCTGATGGAGGGGACAGGAACTGGTTGGAAGGAATAACATGTTCCAGGTGCCCCGGCTGGCCAGGGGGAGGCAGTTTAGAGCCCAGGATTACTGCATGTGAGGGCATCTACCCTAGGCCAAGGGGACACAGGGAGAACATGCAAACTCCACACAGAAAGGCTCTTTCGCCAACCCCGCCTCGGGTATGGGCAAATATCTCTTTAATAACAGTTCATGCAAAACCTCTCTATGAAACTGACCTTGAATGCCTCAGGTAGAGTCTCAATCATGTAATGAACAACATGGCGCCGGATTGATGATCCAGGATTCAATGCATTCATAGCTTCCATGCATCTGTATATCACATACACACAGGCATACAAAAAGAAATCAAGTATAAACGATAAGATACACAGTATTTAATGCAGGTCAGCTTTCGGGTTTGGTGTTCAATTGGAATTGAATTTAGAGTTTGACGTCATTTAATACAAGCAGATCACAGATGAATTTCAGACTTTTTTTTGTAATGGGGGTGTCAATGGAGGGCATTGCAACTCTAAATTCAATTCCAATTGTAAAAGTTGTAACTGGCAAAGATCTTTAGTTACAATACTTAATTTCATAATAAACATTCCGATGTTTGTGGTCCTATTTTCCACTCTTTTTAAGCCAATCACAATCCAGTACTTGAACATGTGACTCGAAAAAGTGGTAGAATTGCTCTTCTGTTGCTGACAGTCCACTTGAATGTCTTCTAGACAGTACTGTATATGGATAATACTATGGTTAATGTGTCTGTATGTGTGTGTGATCCTAGAGATCACTCAGGCCATGGGCAAACTTCCAGCGCATGAAAAACAAAACAAAAAAGTTCACACTGTTATGTGACCTTTTTTACAGGAATGAAGCTCCATCAAAGATAGAGAATTCCGTGATGGCCAGCTTCCCAGAATGCGTCTTCGCGTCCCATTGACCCCCAGTCAAAAACATGTCACGTCACACAGAGCGTGAATTTTTATTTCCAGTTCATGTGCTGCAAGTGTGCTCGCAGTGTCACTACAAATTGTGAATGAGCAGAACAAGCTTGAAATCCTCTGAATTTGGAGTTTCAGAACATTCAGTTATAATCTTCTATAGTTTTGTTATACACAGTATGTGAAAGGGCGGAAACACTGCAACTATGGCACAAAACTACTGTATGTTCTGCAGCATGTAGATTAGATTGAACTGACCATATAGGATTAAAGTGGTTAAACTGATTTTTGATGCTATTAAAGATACTACTAAATAATTTTGCTGCGGACCCCCTGGGGGGCCTCTTAATGGCCACTGGGGGATCCCAGATCCCACTGAGCGCCAGTGAAGCAGTTACAGACCTATCACTCCTCACGACGGCGTCGCTCGTCTCCTTCTGCCCGTTGAGCACCGCCTCGTGGAGGAAGGAGGTGTCTGTCTTGTTGAGTGTTATCTGGGCCCCTCGGTTCAATAGTAAGAGTACGGCTCTGGTGTGCCCTCTTCTAGCACATAGGTGCAGAGCGGTGTTCTGAAAAGTAACCATCCACATCCAAATGCCTTTAGCTAGCAGATCTACCAACTCGCTTGCGGTCAGTGCAGCAAAAATATGTTGTGCAGTGCAAATATATTGTGACATCCACAGTTTCCCCTGCTGTATCTCACATATTATTATTATTTGAGGAACTGTATGGCAGGGGTTTTCAACAGGTGCTCCAAGGACCACCAGTGGTCCGCCCTGAGAGGATTCTAGGTGGTCCCTAGCTAAATGATGGGAAGTTGGTTAACCAGATGTAACTCTTTGAGAGCGTAAAAATGAATGTTTACACTCTCAAGACTTAAAATATTCATCATGTGAATTAGCCCAAGTCTACACAACTAGAGAATGTAAAAGATTAATGGTCATTTTGATCTGTATGTTTGACTGTTTTGTTTCCCAAATCCAGCCTGGAATTGTGGACAAAAGCAAATAAAAGCAAAATAGTTTGGGGTCTGTTAGGCTAAAATGTCATCAAATGGTAGTCTGTGGTTCAAATTCTGAATAAATAGTGGGCCCTGGTATGAAAAAGGTTGAAAAACACTGCTGTATAGGATTATACACTTGCTAACATTATGACAACGTATTGATTCTATAATAAAGTGACATGCAAATGGGTATTCCTGGCCACATTAACCGCCTAGTGAAAAGCATGAGAATCATGGTTATAACCCCGTCTTCGTCGGCTCTGTCCAGGAGTTCGAGGTCAGAAGTCAGCAGGGTGGACATGGTTTTGGTGTAGCCCTCCAATGCTGCATAGTGTAGACTGGTCCTGCCCTGGTAGTCACTGAAAAGCAACAAATGGCACCCATGTTCACTTATGAATCAACTTAAAGGTCCATTTGTTGCCTTGCTGATAACGGCCTTTTAAAGTTCACTGACACAGAATACCTTGGATTTTCTTTGTTATTCTATTGTTGAACTCTCACCAACAAACACCCTTTTGCAGTGATTTTAGCAGTGCTTCCTCGATCTTTATATTCAGTGTTCCATTTTCTGGGTTCTATGTTCTATTTCCAAAACATATACCTGTGAAACAGTGCACCTCTCCGCAGCAGGAGCTCTACTACTTGGACATGGCCACCATAGGATGCCAGATGCAACGGCGTCATTCCACTCTCATCCCCCTCGTTCAGCAGCCGCGTGTCTGTCATGCTGTTCAGTAGTTTCTCGCACGTGTTGATCCTGCCGTACCTGGCGGCCGGGGACAAAAGTGTGTCAATATGATGATTGATATTTGGATAATGTTGTCTACAGCTTGTCTGTGTTAGAACTGACCAGGAATCCTCTGATACCTATGTTTGCACTAATGTATGGAAGCCTGTTTGCACAGCATGTTTGCACTTTATGAATTTGCACTATATTTTTACACAACAGACCTTCCACACCTTCTTCTTCAATGTCTCCCTTTTAAGTCTAGTCGGGCCTGCCCCAAAGTTAATGCAGCTACAACATAATTATGATTATAATGTTTGTGTTAACAACAAAACAAACGTTATTTTTTCTTCCTTGTCAAAGGCTTTTTTAAACAAACATGGTTAAAAAAATAAGCTCTATAGGAGGGTTTAGAGCCCATCTAAAAACTTGATTCTGATAATCTAGTAGTTTACACATGCGTTCCATTAATTCCATAGTTTGGGACTTGAACCACACCTGGACAAAGACATCAACTAGGACATGAACAATTTCTAAAATATATATACTTTTTTGTTTGTCTGTGTTATATTAAGAGTATTAAGCCTGTAAGGCCTATTTAGCCAGACAAGTATTTATTGTGAGTTTAATTGCCTGGATTTTGTTTTTAGAAAACCCAATACAAAGGTGCAGTATAGCTCACCTGGGCTGCCAGAGAGTTTTGAGGATGATAAGTTGGACAGGACACCATGACAATTGAATGTGTGTCAGGCCATGTCCTTGTTACTGTATATTTGTTATTATACTGGTGAATACAGTAAATACGCCATTTGGATACGGCACATCTTCACTCTTGCTAATACAGTCGCAGTCATTCTCACACTCACTCTGCAGCAAAATGCAAGGCAGATTTCTTCCTTTTGGACTTTTGCTCCAGAGACGCGTTGAGACCCAGCATGTTGTTGACAGAGTCCAGAACCCCAAGTCTACAGGCGTAGTGCAGGGGGGTGCAGCCCTCGTGATCCTCTGCGTGTAGCAGCGCTTTAACGTTGCTCAGCTATAAATAAAACATCCGTTAAAACACAGTGAATCATAGAGACACGTATACTTCCACACACTTCTCACAACTCACTCTTACCTAAAGTGAGTTTGAAACTATATATGGACCCACTTTCCTACCTATTGGGACAAATACAACCATCTGCAAAGACAGTGGCAAGATTTGTGAACTGTTACAAAAAGAATGCTAGCCAAATATGGAATAAGCTACATGTAACCGCCATCAGGGTTGATCTGTACCAGGTAAACTGCTAGACCATACATGCATACAGTACATACTGTATGTAAACAGAGCTGCTACCATTAAACATCTTAAATACATTTTGAAATATATAGGCTGATAGTCCCTAAGTAACTGAAATACAAAACAATTGCTGCTTTTTGTTTATATATAATACATCTTTGAACCCTGTATAACACATACAGTATAATGGCACATGCTCTGTTTACAAAATGCTGTACCCTCTCCAAATGTATAAACTTTCCTAACACTGGCGTTCAAAAGTTTGGGGTCACTTAGAAACGCCTGCATTTAGGAGGCAGGCATCCCACATCCAAAACCTTTGGAGTTGGACCGCATTCCATGAACACTACTACCAGTATATTACTACTACTACTACTACTACGGTTTCATTTTGACACCCCCAAAATTATATATATATATATATATATATATATATTATATATATAATATATATATATATTATATATATATATATATATATATATATATATATATATATATATAATTAGATATAATTTAGATTTCTACACTATTTTCTTTATTTTTTTTTTCTTTTTTTTACCTAAAACATGACAAACATGACATAAAACATTATGATTTGCTTTTAGGCATTGACGCTGGCCAAAGAAACTATAACAAAACTTAGAGCCCTTAGTGCCCACACTCTGTCTTCCAGGTAAAGGAATCGTTTTAAAGATCTTGCAACATTTCTGTGTCTGTCTGTTGGACCACAGCAGGTTTCTTTTTTGTTGTTCATTCAGACCATCCATCCATTCATCCACCTCACTGTATGTTGTCTACAATTTTTGGTAACACAATTAATTGTCAACTTATATTTGTAATGGTGACAGGCCTATCCATCCATTCATATCTTCACCTGAAGGACATCCAGAGTCAGATTCTTCAGTCCTTTGGGCTGCAACATTATGAGATGGAGGAAGTTGCAACCAGACTCATCTTGGATTTGCAGGTCAGCTCCTTGAAAATGAATACATTTCATTTGGATATTGTATTTCTAAAGTTCAAGGAACAATTACCAGTAGATTGATAAGGAAGGCATATATAATGCATTATTGATTTCAAATTCAAATTCTGGCTAGTCTTGCTCAGATTTTACTAATTAAACTAAATCAGCGCTTAGTAGAGTGCAAAATTGCACGTTCCACACAAGTAGGCCATGGCCTACTGGTGAATGAGCAGAGTAAGCAACCAAAGATACTCATAGACTATCTCTCTTAATTGCATCCCCATGCCCATGCCTAGATCCGTCCCAATCCGCACCAATAATGAGAGAGAATGCATAGAGCATAAACATGTGAAACTGGAAGTGATGTGGGGAAAAGGGGTAAAAAGAAAAAAAAAATCCACTTAATGGAGAACTGGAGGAATGGGAAGGCTCCTGTTACTGAGCAAACACTACGTATAGAAGTGATTACTCTCTGAAAGTGGCTTTCACTCACCATTTGAAAGGAGCACTTTGATTGTTCTCCAGGCGCGACAGCTGGACGCTAGTAGCAATGGGGTGTGTCCCTTACAATCAATGGCATTTACATCTGCCCCCTGGAAAAGATGCACTCAGTTCATTTACTGAGGTGTATCCAACCAACTCATCCATGGCCTGCTATTCATCACAATATGCCACAACACTGCGTGCAAATGTTTTCTGTAGTGTAAACTGTTAGCACAGGGGAATTGACTTTACTATAAATATTGTTTATAGGGTTTCTTTTTATTTAGTGGAGAAAGGCAGGTGCAGATGACTCAGTATCCGGCTACTTATAAGCGTTCCACTTGCATGCACAATAAATAAACTGGCATATGGGTACAGGCCTGCAATGCCAAATAATAAATATATTTTTACATTTTTTCTTTATTTTTAGTGAGAGTGGAGGACTTGGACCTTTTGGTTGATTTGTTGGTCTCTATTTTGGTCTCTGAATGTTGCTTGATGAAGGTTTAGACATACTGTAGTTTCCAAATGTTTCGGGGAAAGGAATTAACTGTAAAGGGTGGATTTTAAACAAATGAAGCACAAGTCTACACAAAACTCTTAAATAACTTGGCAACAGAAATAACTTTCCTGGCAACAGCCAGGAAAAATACTGTATATACAAAGTAATCAAAAGTGCTAATTTAAGCAGTCTTAACAAAATGCTTTTTACCTACCATTGACAAAAGGTATTCAGCCAACTCAGTGTTGTCAAATAGTGTTGCTCTGTAAGGGAGATGCAATCATGATTTGATTACATTTGTGATGATTCTACGGTGAACATTTGATTTTATACATATATTGCGTTTTCATTACTTTTATTTCAGCCAATTCAATCACATCTTACTTGTGTAGTGGTGTCTGGTTGGCTCCGTCACGGATGTTTATGACGTCACAGCTTTTGGTGTATGATGACAACATTAATTTCACAGCCTCGATGGATCCCTGGGTGCATGCGCAGTGGAGTGCTGTCGATTTATCATTCTGGAAAGCAGAGAATGGATGTTATAGCATTAATAGGGTTTTATTTGTATTTATGCTGCAAAGCTGCACAGTGGGGACCCTGTGATAATTTTTTTTAGGGGGCCCAAAATTTGCTACGACGCCCCTGAGGTTATGTTTAGGGTCAGGGGTTAGGGTTAAGCTTAGTTGGCCAAAACGGTCACGACCATTTGACAGACGGTTGTGACCAATGACGGATTGCCAATGGTCACCACATACGTTGAGATTGCAAATTGATCTTCTCGCTGTCTTTCTTGTTTCTTTGTGTGAAAATGTATAGAATTATTTATTAAAGTTTTCTCTATGGAGCTGAGCTGTTCTGTCATTGCATATGTTGACCTGACCTCATCAAACCCTGTACACTACAGGCTCCATATATGGCCAGTACAATTCCATACATTATGTTGATCTAACCCTCCGTGCCATGGCGTCAGCACTCGCCCAGCAGTCAGAGAAAACTAAAGGATTATTTTATACCTCCTCCTTAAAGTTGTTGTTTATGTATTCAAACGTTTGAATAATTATAATGATGTGGGTGCCCTGTTTATGTGTTATGCTTTGCCTGAGCAGCTAATAGGCTATAATGCTATATGATGACAAATGCAGCAAGGATACACAAGAGAACAATAGTCTGAGTGGACGTCAGTTTAGCAGACTTCTCAAATCATTTAGAGGAAACCATACACTATACTTTGGGAAATGCAACAGATCTAATTGATGTTAATTCCATTTACCATGGCACAGAGTTGTTTAGAAGGTTTAATCCCATTTCCGGCATCTCAAGAGGGTGTGTAACATAATATGATAATGCAACAATTATGGTTTATGGGTGTATGCGTTGGGTCCACCACTCTAATACATACACAGAGATGAGTAATGCTTTCTCTCTGTGTGTGTGTGTGTGTGTGTGTGTGTGTGTGTGTGTGTGTGTGTGCGTGCGTGCGTGCGTGCGTGCATGCGTGCGTGCGTGCCAGCTTTTGAGATGTGATGTGTGTGTAACCTGTTGCTGGTCAATACTGGATCCCTTCTCAATAAGGAGTCTGATGACGTCCAGGTTCCCACCACGGACTGCTAGGTGCAGAGGGGTGCAGAAAGACTTATCCACACAGTTTACATGAGCCTCGGAAGTGTAACCCATCTCCTCTCCTATAGACAACTCAAAGAGGGAAGACAAAAGAAATACAAGGCGTAGAAAGGGGTGAGAAGAAGAGGAGAGAATAACATTGAAAAGGAAGAGGGGATATTTAGGCCTACGTTTTCTGGAAAAACGTCAAATATTCATATAGCAGCATAAAAAACTGAATGTCTGAATACTGTACATACTGTACAGAATCCAAAAATGGATTCCCGGCCTGAATGGATTAAGATATTCAGTGGCCCGTAGATATTTTGGAAAATGATGTGAGTGAGGGAACGTGGGATGGGGTATGATGAGAAGTTGGTTTGCTAGGCAGTCTGAATTCTAGACCCTGTTCATCAGCTCTCAAATGTATTTTGTAAATCATTGGCAGCATGTTCTTGGCCTGTCTACAGAGACAGTAGTAGGACAGAGTTTGATTTTGATAGAGTCAGGAGTGGGGGACATGACTTTTTTGTTTTTCGTCTGCCAATTGCTTTCTGAAAAAAGAAACATTTTATCCACCAGTAAGATCTGTCTAAACAATATCCTATCTATTTATCTATAAACGTTCCCTAGCTCCGTTCCATACGCTTAGCCCTAATGGTCTTTGCAATTATGCTATGAGACTGTTGTCTTCCTACGCTCGCATGAACTGCAGACCAGCCTCTCCTTTGTTGCAAAAATATTACCTAAATGCAACGGCAACAAAGGGCTAAGTCCAGAGCTACATTCCCCCTATTTGGGAGGAGACAAAAACACATGGAAGTATTTTGTAAAAGCTCATTTCTAGGAGTCATTTATTTGCTTAGCTGGCCCGGAACAAAGATATCATGTTTGACTATTGTACATATAACATTTACCTGGAGCCAGGCGGTGTTTCATGGTTGACTTACCTTTCTGAAGAACTACCTCCACGGACCTGCTGGCTCCAGCAAAAGCAGCTGCGTGGATGGGATAATGTCCCAGTTTGTTGTGTATAGACGGCTTCGCTGAGTGTTTGAACTACAGCAGAGTAGGGGACCACAATATCAAAATCAACACAAATGTTTGTAAATAGCCTTACTCATTAGCGCAGGCCCTAATGACGGCCAGGTAAAAGTCCTATAAGCATCAAGAACAGTACCACCAGACCCTTGAACAATTTCCACTTGTCAACAACAACAATTAGACTGTTGAATTCTGTTTTGTGTCATTTCTCAACTTGACCAGTTGAGAAATGACACAAAACAGAATTCAGCAGGACGACTCGCCAGAGCCAGAGTGTGTTCTTGTGGGCCCTAGCTGAAGTCACGGGGACCCTCAATGGACCACACACACCTGGAGTTGTACCACTTACTTCACATGGGTGTGATTTTTATATTTTAACTGCACTAATGAACCTGCACAACCAAGAATTTCACCCATGTTACAAAACCACGTATGGACTTTAATCATATCCAAATTGAATAAATCCAACTTGACACACAAGGTGACTTCTCTATGTTTTCAGATGAATGGTTTCAACTTTTACAATCTGCATCCATTGCTTGCTGTCTGCTGGGTGCATGTGACATTTAATTTGTATTGTCAATAGCCCCTGATCATCAGTAGGACCTTTACTGTTGCTGAGGCAACCATTTAATCACCGGATGTCAACGTATTAAAAAAGAAATTAAGGGATATAGCGTTACTATGTACTGAGGTACTAGATACCCTTAATGACGTACTGTAGGCTTAATTGTAGAATAGATTTGTTTGTACTGTACTGCAGGCTCACCAGTATTTTCAGAGCTTCGTGATTGTCCACAGAGCAGGCCATCATAATTGCTGTGTTCCCCAGGTCCCCATGGAGATCAGCATCGGTGATACCATAGGACAGCAATGTCTACACACACATAAGAATCACACAATGCACATTAACGTGTGATCCACAACAGGCACGCTATTTGAATTCACCCCAAGATCCACATCATATCCTATAGTTTGTTTAGTTTTATCGCATCCAGAAATCAATGAGGATGAACAAATGCTAACCTCTACTAAGTCGTTGTATTGCAAGTTGACAGCAAGATGCAAAGGGGACATGGACTGATTGTTGAGCAGGTTGGGGTCGGCCCCCATGTCCATCAGGCACGCACAGCTCTGTCTCTGCCTCTTCTGCACTGCCCAGTGTAATGGAGTATCCCCCTTCATATCCGTGCTGTTCACATCTAGACGGCACATTCACCAGGTGTGACGTGAATAAATGAAGGAAGGCGACATAGTGGGTGAAAAGACAAATGTTTGCTCTTGGATTTTAAATCAACACAGGATGTTATGTGATCTGTTGCACAACAACACATTGTGAAGGTGTATACCTGCTATTTCTGCATGCAAGCACACACACACACACACACACACACACACACACACACACACACACACACACACACACACACACACACACACACACACACACACACACACACACACACACACACACACACACACACACACACACACACACACACACACACACACACACACACACACACACACACACACACACACACACTGTACTGTACCCACCTTGCAGTCCAGTGACTTCCACTATGGTCCGTATAGTGTGATCATGGCCCCCTGCAGTGGCATGATGGAGAGGAGTGGCTTCAGCACAGTCCCTGACACTCAAGTAGTCAGTGTGCTTCCTCAAAGCATCTGAGTTGCCATTCTTGGCCCACTGGTACATCAGTTAAGAATTGAAAGTGGATGAGTGTACCAGTTTTTTGGTTCAATATTTTTTTAAACATAAAGACATAAAGGGAGTTCAGTAATTATTGGAGATTATTGGGGAAAAAATGAGAAATCTCAGAAATTAAGGTTTTCTCACAGCAGCAACAAATTACTGTATATATTATATAATTATATATTTATAAGAAAAGGAAGAAAAAAATAAAACATAAAATACTGACTCACCTCAAATATTTTGGAGGAAATCTCAGCGGTGTCATCTCCCACCACGACATTGTGGTAAATGTTGCTCATCATTACAATGTTGTTCTTTGACATGTTCACCAGATCCCCCTGATCCAAGGAGACATTCTATTGTGGCTTATACAGTGATGAAGCCAAAAGAGCACTTTTTGGTGGAGATTGCCTGGAATTATATTCGAAAGTATACAGTATAATTCACTGTAGGGATTCTTCATGCAGAGACAATTTTAAACCTAACCATAACTTGTGGAAAATGAACCTTCAACATCCCTTTATATTACACCATCATCCTGCATCATCAAAGGGTACCGTACCAGAGAAGAGAGACAATCAGACTGCAGTGAATAACTCAGACAGTATGTACGACAAATGTGTTAATCAATAATTGGCCTTTCTAACCTTTGACCACCATGTCACATATTGATCTAATTCTGTATATTAAACTAAGTTTCACAGCTTTGTGTAATGATTTGACCACAATTCACTGCACTACTAATTGTGGAGTGGCACATACCTGCACAAAGTGCACATACAGTATGGGGTATGTAATCAGTGAAGAAACAAGGTTACAGTGATTTGAAAATGATAAAAGCTTTTAGACTAATCTAGAGCCAGCAAATGCATTGTTCAGAGCTGTGGAAGTTTTACTGAGCAAAAGGATGTTTAATGGACATAGGGACTGTCATTGTAATTTGTAAATGTAAACCCAAATCTTCCTTTCAAATGTAACTACTACAAATGCAATACGAAAAACAGAGAGTGAAGTAGTTCTGGCAGCTACAGTATAACAATATGTGTTATTTCCACAGCAACATTGACAACATTGATTTGTGTATATTAAACATTGTTTCCTTGTTATCATATGTTTATAATATCTACTTAATATATTGTATGTATTGAATTGGTGACATTGCATGCATGTCGATATTCTGTCTCACTGGCCCAAAGCAGTTAATATCTATATATAAAAAAAAGAGAAAAAATATCTTTCTCCTACCTGTGCAGTGATCCTCAAGGTACAGTAGAGCAGCGAATTGTTGGATGAAACCTTTTGCTGTGCCTGTCATAAGAAGTGCATGTGCGACCACTTGAACACAATTTTCACTCGGGGTGGTGTATGCACAACCGTGAACAATATCAACATGTTCCGGTTAAACCTGCCTCCAGCAGACACAGAGGGTGGGACTTAAGAGTGTCTGGCCCAGCTGAACACACCAAATCTGGTACAATCATAGCAAATGCACGTTGTACATATAGGCCTAATGTAAATAGACATAGACGCATAGATGGATCCATCCATCATCGTTGTGATGTTTAGGTTGGCCTTGAGCACAAGAATGGACACTGGACTGCAGGCTTTGACTCGGTCTCATTCCATCTCACATGCCACACATGTGCTTGCTTGCATGCATGGACCATCTCCCATATGACTCTCTCATGCAACTTGGCTGCATAAATCCATTTGAATGGACCTAAAGTCACAACCACCGAAGGTTGATCTGATCTAATTGATCTACTGTACACTAGCAATGTTCCTCATTCTAGTTTCTCATTATTTCTTCTTGAACAAGTACTGTACATTGCATCACAATCAGATGGCGGATGTACCGGTATGTTTGGTGTCATAGATAAGTACAGGTAGCGTCATGGACTTCTGACCTGTTGCTGAGCTTGGTTGGAGACTTGGAGTTGTGGGACCCAATCAAATATTTGACTATAGCTTTGCATAATTGATGTACACAAGTGTACAAGTGTTTGTTCATAGCCAAGAAGAGATGTTCCCTCATTTGAACATCAGAATCACTTGAATCCCATGCATATGTGGGATTAAATGTGGGATAGAGGGAGTGTTTGTAGGCCTAATTTAAATATATTGTTAAACTTGTTCTGGGTCTCTTGTTTCAATGTTGTCATGGCCAATAGCCAACCATGACAAATGGCAGATGCTGACTAGTGCTGACCATTGCAGGCATGAATCATGCATTCTGCTTCCAGTGATTGGTTGGAAAAGTCCATTTACTATCCTTAAACACCTGTGGTATCTGGCATTTGCACTAGTAATGCTGTCCACCCACACATGCAGTCTGTGTTGTTCCTACTGCAGTTATAGTTTGTGTCTTGAGTCATTTTGTTATGCGAGTGCCCTGGGATGCACTTTTCTGCAAGTTGTTATTTCCATAAGAGACTGATAGGATACACATATCCAATCATGCAATCATGCAGTAAGTGTACCTGAGGTAAGAAAGACACAAGGTATAATTACCACACAGGATAGATATCCGGTACCATGTGTGCAGTAAGCTTATGTGGAATTTAATGTTTTAATGATTTTTGTGTTTGTTAGGTTAGTGGTTAATTCAAGGTTATAGTTTTAAAGATTGTTTATTTCTCTGTGTTGCTGTGTTGCCGTTGTAAATAATTCACAGTTATCTTTACATTAAATATTAAGTTAGGAATAAAAATGGGATTCAACCCTTCAATTTATTTTATGTTATGCATAAAACCTCTATTTTCTTTCATGTCAGTGTGTTGACCTCAAGCAATGAAAGTGCATTTTCTTTAATCACAATGCGACCAAATATTCTCTGATTTAAAGTGATATTAAAGTCATATTCCACAAATATATTTTGGTTATATTGTTGTCTACTCAAGTTGCAGAATAGTTTTCAAGTTGATTCAATATCACTGCACTCTAAGTTAACAACTTGCATGCGTGCGTGTGTGAAAAATAATTGTATTATCAGGAATAGTTTTGGTGCAGGGTCTGCCCAATTGTTTTAGTTGGGATCAATGAAAACAATCTTTGACTCATACTGCCCTACGTTTTCCATTTATATTTTTATGGAGCCTTATTCCTTCACTGTTTTTCATTTTACAAAACAATAATAAAAAGTACATGAACAAAGTTGTAAAACAACAACATGTACCCTCATTAGAGTACTGTATCAGACAGTTCAACATCTAAAGACTGTATCAAACAATTAATTTTCTGGGATATTTACATAAGTCTGTGTAAACAATAAAATGACAAAAATATTGTTTTTATGGGATATTACATATTGTGAAAGATCAAACTCAAAATTCTGTTGTAGGTGCTTGTACAAAGAGGAATTGAGTCCAAACCAACAACACTTACTGTGATTCCAAAGCACCTTCTAAATTCCACATTTGAGGCTACATTATTGGCTTGTTGAAATGACTGTTCCACCACATCAGAAAAGGTTTAGTTACAAGTTTAAGTATCTTCCAATTTGACAGATTTGCTAAAAATATAAAGTTCAATGTAGCCTTTTGCAAAGAGATTGTGTGCTTTCCTTTTATAATCATGGCCTCTCAGCCCCACCCGGTGGCGAGCTTTGTGGTATGAGCCTATGAGAAACTCAACTGCATTTTCCCCTATTAGCCCTTGCAAATATGAACCCTTTTAACATATTTTCATAATAACTTGTATATGTAATTAGTTGCATTCGTATCTGCCACTTCACATACTGTACAGTGAAACGTGAGCTCCAGGACCCGCATGGCGTTCAGATCAAGTATATGTATTAAGTATAGCCTAGGTGCCAGAAAGAGATTCTATTACACTTATTATGAAAATGTGCATTTCCTTTCTGTCACCCCACACCTCCATATACTGTATAGTCACGGTGTAGACCAAATCGCCAGGGGCCCTTCCCATGCAGCAGTGATTTTCAACCTTTTTCATACAGGGCCCACTATTTATTCAGCATTTGAGCCACGGACCACCATGTGAGGACGTTTTCACCCCAAAGATCCAAAACTAAAGATTTATTTTGGTTTTGTTCACAATTCCAGGCTGGATTTCTCAAGCAAAACAGTGTAAACTTCTCAATTAAGTGGGCTTATTTGGATGATGAATATTTTAACTTTGTAAGTGTAAAAATGAAACCAAATGGACCCGCAAGGGTCCATTTGGTTTCATTTTTACATTCTCAAGAGTTACAACTGGTTAACCAACTTAGCTGGGGACCACCTGGAACCCTCTCAGGGACCGCTGGTTGAAAACCCGTGCCATACAGTACAGTATATGAGAATGTCAAAATATGGCCAGGTCACCTAACGCCTCCATGGTGTCGCGCCTTGTAACACCACACCGCCATCTATGGTCATTCCTTGTGACAGAATGTAGATTAGAGCTTGTGCATTTCTTTGGTCAAAGACATTCATCTCATGTTCAAACCCTGGATAACCATACATAGAGAAGACTGGATCACCACCTAGATCTGCATACTGTAATATAGAGCTGACCAAAAATCTTCTGACCTCAAACCCTATCCCCGTATAGGAAGCTGACCTTTTCTGGCATTCCATATGTTGATCCTTCTCCACCTGTCTTCCTGTTCTGACATTCCATGTTTATCTGACCTTATCAAACCATGTACACTCAAGATGAGCTCCATATATGGCCAGTACTAGTAGTAAAGAATTAATTCCATCAAATCTCACTGGTCTATTAACTTCAAGAGTGTTCAAATATAATAGTAGTGGTCTATTTGGTTACATTTTTCCACAATTAGGGTTAAATTACCACACCATTTGATTTGACAGTACAGTATAGTGGCCACTGGCCAATGGCCATAGTGGCCACTATATTATGGTAATGCCAGACACTGGGAGTCACACAGAGTTAAGTGGCAATGACAGAATAGAGGTGGAGGGTTCTTTTTATAATACAAGGGTAAAATATAGCGTGAATTTATCACATCACCCTGGCCTTGGCCATGAGGACATTACTCCTAAAATAGCTCCCATATATTGATGGTAACAAAACTTTATGGGCTTATACACAGGAAACTATTAAGACTAGAGATAAGTACATAATATGAAATATGAAATGATATATACTGTATATATTCACAGCACAGGAGGTCAGACTTTGTGGAAGATTGGCTACTATAATTTACAATTAATTGTCGTCAATTAAAATTACAAACTACTTATTTACAACCAAAACTATTGAAAAATCTGCAAGAATTGGTTCAAATTGTCTGAAAGAATCCTCTTGGCATAAAATTCTGTCTAAGTAGGTCAAGGTAAAATTGCATTTTCAGCAACACACCACTTGGCCATGTCGTTCAATTATTATAATACCCCTTGGCATGGTCCAATTCATTCACTTAAGTGTGAACAGACTGAACACAGACATTAAATGGGTCTGGATCAGCAAAGTAAGAATTAACAAATTTAGGTTTAAATGTGTAAACTTCCAGAGTGAAAAGTTTACAGAGTACTTTATGGTAACAACTTGATTTTGCTGTAGTGTGAAAAAATAATTAAACCCCAGGATCGTTATAACATCTACTCAGGGGGGTGCTTTTACACCACCCCCAACAGGGGTGCTGTAAAAAAAAAAAAACAATTTCTGGATCGAAACACATACAAAACAGACCTGAAAAGCACCAGAAAGTGTATTCAAATGTAACTCGTACAGTACAGTACATTCAGGGGTAGCAATTATCCACAATAAATATGACAATATATGTTCCCCAGGTGAACAATACAAAGTGAAGCAATACAATAAATAATTATAACAACAACATAGAGAAGTGTGCTTTGACCAAAGATTTACAAACAAGTAAACTATTGTGTTAAAGTTGCCTTGTGAAAACAACAGATAAATCACAGCAAGACTTTTTACAATGGCCTCACCAAAGTGAGTGAATCTGTGATCTGTGATTCTCAAGTATGATGTTCAATCTAGAGGTACTGTAACTCGTGTCACCCTGAATGCAGCGGAAAACTCGACTTGGATCGACCAAAACACTTGTTCCCCTAATCGCTGATTGCAGGGGATGGGCTGGGGAAGCATTTTTCACCACTTTTCCTTTAAACCCCCAGAGTAGCTTTGCCATAGTTTGTTCAAATTTCCAAGCTGATGTTGTAGCTGGTATGGCCCCGCTATGATTTCAAAGTAGCTTTGCCAACATTTTATATCAACATTTTATACCTCACTATTCCTTGAATTTACTGTTAGGTGGTTATACATGCTCAAAAGTTCCAAGAGCTGATTTTATATATCAATCATTATTAAGACACACTGTAAAATCTGGAATGATAAATTTAGAGTTATATTAACACTGCAAATTTTACTGTGAAGGGAGATAAATCACCTCAAGTATTGCAAAGCATATAGGGCTGTTTATATTATGGTGATTTAGTGTTGTTGCAACAGGCGATAATCAAATTTGATCGACATGTACAGTGACTTTGGCGTCTTGCACTGTGATGAACGCAGAGAATGTATTTACTTTCAATTCATGGCAGCAAAAGAACGCTGTTATCAAGTATACTGTTAACACTCCAGCCTGAGTACTTGAGTCAAAGTAGGCTATATAATTACTTCTGGTCAAATTAACATAATAGAATCTGTAATGGTGCATTTTTATAGCGCCTTTATACGAGGCACTTTACATAGATTGTGCATTCACCCTGTAGAGGTTAATGGTGGAGGAAATCCTGCAAGGCCACAATCTGCACATTGGTAGCTATTTGGGGTTCAGTGTCTTGCTCATGAACACAATGACAACGATGTTGTCCTTGTTGATGACTTGGCATTCTGAATCAACTACTGTACATATATTGTGTCTGTAATATATGACAGCCCAAAATCTCTGAATAGGTGTAGCCTATTGCATGGTTGAGATCTGGTGACTGGGAAGACAATAACAGCATCATGTGAAAGAGGCATTGTCATCCAGGAAGAGATTGGCTGATAATTTTAGCTGATAATTTCATTAATTTGCAATGCAGTGCCAGTGACCCCCCCTGAGGGGACAACTAGACCCAAACAGCCAAACCATGCCCCGAAAAGGCCCCACACAGCATAACATCGCCACCGGACGCCCACTCTGTCAGGGTCAAGCATTCATGCCTGCACTGTTCTATTGGTGTGTATACCACACATGTCCCACTTGTTGTTGGTCTATGGATTTTGTACCACTGGACTGTCAAATGTTCATTTTTGTAATGAGGGCTTTTTGCACTGCATTTGAAAACATATTTATCATTTATCATATATGTATTACGTACTGCACCTATATTCCTACTACTGCCAAATTAGTTACTCATCAGGCTTTATTTCATTCTTAATGCATTCCCCTTATTCCTATTAATTCAGATGCATCATATCATCTTATTTTTTCATCTCATTCATCTTTAATTTGAAAACCATGCATATCCAGGATTAATTGTTCTTGTCAGGATGACATTCTCTGTAATAAGGAAAACCATGTCAGTTATCAAGTGTGTACCACAATTTCCACTCCTATTTGCTATTCATATATCACAGACATTTATTGCATCAAATCCTCAGATCTCTTATGAGACTAAATGTCAGGAATACAATCTTGGATCTGGGGCCTACCTGTGGGAAAGACAGTTTCTAGTTGACATAATGTGCTTTTGCCCTGACCCTATGGCCCTGACTAATAGTCAATTTCTTGCTGCCACTCCCATTCACCTGCCCACTCCCAATCAGCTAATCAGAGTGGAGCTTCACACCTGCACTTTCATTTGCCATGCCCAGTCCATTTAAACCCTGCTTGTATCTTTGTTTTCTGCCAGAGTATACAGGTAGTCATGTCCTGTGTCCCTGTGCTCTTTGCTCCTCTGCCCCACCAGTTCCCTCGGTTTGCCTGCATTTTGCCATTGCTTTTGAACTATGTCTGGATTCTGACCTCCCTTTTGCCTGCTGTATATTGGATTTGCTTGTCAGAGTTTTTGTGGATTCTATTCTATTATAGATTCCATGGACTGCTCTTGGATTTTCTGTGAACTGCTGAATTATCATTAAAACCCTGTTAATCCTCAAAACTGTTTCTGTCTCCCTCTGTGCCCTGAATCATATTCTGGCACTAAAAATGTGTAAATGCTAGTCATGCCATTTAGGCAATGTTTACATTATAGTTCAATATAAATATTCAGTAGTCATACATGGTAGTTTATATGGTGAAAGCTTCATCATAACCATATCCTCAACATGCTGGCTGATCAGTACATTCAGTAGGGATTCTGAGAAGCTAAAATAAATCCCAAAAATGATGTCATCAAACTAACAAAAATACATGTGTTTTCTCTGCCCATGTCCACTTCTCTGCAGCTGCCCCAGGTAGACCTTTATTGATCCAGTGGGAGAATTCTGTTGCCATATGCAGAGCCACAGTGAGTGCAGGATGAAAGGGCTAATAAAGGCAAGCTACAATGTGCAAAAAGGTAGGTTACAAGTAACTTAAGAAATCATACCTGTCTGAATTTAGCGGTAGGCCTACTGTAGACCGTGCGGATGCGCGCGCGCATGCTAGCCTGCGCAACAGTGACACTTAGTGGTGGAAAAGTGATATATCCGTGCTGACAGACGGCCATGTAGGGACCATGACACGCATTGCTGTCAATGCTGTACGTTGGATTGGCTCACCATTTAAAAAGCATGTTACTTCTGGCAAAGGAGTAGACCTACACCAGACACACTACACAACGACAATATGTTCCCTCATTATTGGGCTAATATGGGTAGCCTATGAACAGACTGAAAATGCAATTCAATCAAGACTTCACTGTGAGGCTAAAGGCTATCCAGCTTGTGCAGATTGACAGACTTTATTTCAGGTTAAATCAGGTATATGGTTAGACAAAAAAAAAACTAGCGAACCTTTCTCCTCTCTTTCTCCGTGACGCTATTATTTACGATATAAGTCACCAAATGTTTACGGGTGACGCAATCACAGTGAGCGCAGGTGAACGGCATTTCCTAACCAAATTGATTTTGATTGATAGGCCTAGTTCATTTGGATAATGAAGCCGGATGCAGCTGGGTTTTATGCATTTTTTAAGGATGTAGGCACTAGCAGACTGTAGCCTATGTAGAAGACAGTGTAGCATCAAGCCCAAACAGCCACAGGCAGCCCTAATAGACATGTCATTTTTTTAAAACAAGATAAAAAAAAATCAAGAATGGAATTTCTAACCTGCCCATATCCCTCCTTCCTCAAAGGAACATTAGTTCGAGTCCAAATTTCAGGGGTGTAGTAGGTTTTCAACGTTTTTGATACCAGGGCCCACCATTTATTCGGCATTTGAAGACATTTTAGCCCCACAGTCCCCAAAGCTAAAGATTTCTTTTGCTTTTGTCCACAATAGGCTACATGGCTTTGGGAAACAAAACAGACAAACAGATCAAAATGACCATTAATCTTCTAGTTGTGTAGACTTGGGCTAATTAAGAGATGCATATTTTAACTTTTGAGGTTAACTTAGCTGGGGACATATTTTAACTCTGGTTAACTTAGCTGGGGACCACTGGTGGTCCCCGGACCACTGGTTGAAAACCACTGGTGTAGAGGGGACGCAGTCCCCCACTCGCATATCTAAAATATTTTTGGTGGCAAAAATATGTTTTTTTTTTTTTTTTTACTTGTCATTTACTTTTATGGATACAACTAAGCACTAAATCCTGTCTGTACATGTCTGCATGTTTTTATAGTGTGCCTGACTGTCTGCGTGCATGCATGCATGTGTCTTATGGGGCGGTCCCCCCACTTCGAAAACCCACTGCAACACTGGCTCCATTTGGTTTCATTTTACACTCTCAAGAGTTAAAATATGCACCATCTGAATTAGCCCAAGTCTACACAACTAGAGAATGTAAAAGATGAATGGTAATTTTGATCTTACGTGTGTTCGACTGTTTTGTTTGTTTCACTGTTTTGTTTCCATCCAGCCTGGCTGGAATTGTGGACAAAAGAAATCTTTAGTTTTGGGGTCTGTGGAGCCAAAAATGTCATCAAATGGTGGTCGGTGGCTCAAATTCTTAAAAATAGTGGGCCCTGATGTCAAAAAGGTTGAGAACCACTGCTTTATGTTTTTTTTTTTTTTTTTTAAAGAACATACAACAAGAACGCATTCCCTTTGCTGAGGTCTAGCCAAGTCGCTGTCACCATGAAGTTATCATCTGTCATCAAGTTATCTTGCTGTCGTAGAAGAACTGGGCATCTGGCTATCTAGGAGCAGCAACACGGAAATGCTTGGTGATGTGTTGGCTGCGCTCTGGGACGAGCTGGAGCTGTCCTTGGTCCTTCAATCCAATTAGCTCTCTCTCTCTCTCTCTCTCTCTCTCTCTCTCTCTCTCTCTCTCTCTCTCTCTCTCTCTCTCTCTCTCTCTCTCTCTCTCTCTCGCACACACACACACGCCCACACACAAACTCTCTCCCCCTACCCCTCCCCTCTCTCCTTGCGCTCATCTGTTTATTTTTACACACTCGGACACGCCAGGGCCAGCTATCCCCTCTCTGTCTCTCTCTCTGGTTCGCCGGCCGGTTCAGAGTTCCTTTATTATTATTATTTCTCCTTTTTTATTCCATTTTAATTTGGCCATAGCATGGCCCCGTGGCAGCAGCAGCCGCTGGCTCCTTTATAGTTTGTAGAATGCTGCCGAGGCTGCAAGACAAGATAGTTGTTTAATGCGATTTTTGTATGAGGGGAATTTCCCACGGCAAGATGTGGTGGAGCTTCATGACCGGGGATGGAAGGGAGGTGAAGCTCGGCTGACTCCCTGCTGGGGCGAGGTGGAAGACGAACACCGGTGTAGAGTCATAGCCTGGACATTCTCAACAGGTATGATACCGTTTTGCTTACTTTTTCTTCTGTGCGCACTGGTTTTCGGCTTGCGCTTCTTTGCCATGGTGTTATAAAGTAGCCTATACTGCCTGCCATGTGCTTTCACTCTTCCATAATAATCTTGACTGATTGTTAATTGAATGTAATCATGTTAGTAGAGATGTTTACTAACATGATAAAGCCTGTGTAACTTGCGAGTTTAAGTAGGAGGGGTTATACTTTATTGTATTTGGAATCTATATTTATTATATATGAATTCAAGATGTCATGGACTATTGTTAAACATATGGTATGACACACAGGGTCACAGGAAAATGGCAATATGTTATAAACTAGCCTACATGTTGGGATTATATGGGTTTCATTCAAATAGATTTCATCATTTCAATTATGCATCAATACCCAGCATAAAAATGTGTTTCAGTTGACAGATATTTTGGGTGATAGAAAGGTATACTGAGGGTCCTATTTCTGACGTGACAGTGACGTGGCCACGTTGTTCTTGACGACTTCCCATGTCCTATACGGCTGTCCTAGGAGTAGATAGACTAGACAATTCTAAAATTAACTCAGGTAGGCTGCTGCTAGCAGAGCCTAATACCGGCACAGGGATTTATGGAACACCAATTATACAAACAGATAAGAGCCTCTCTTCTTGTCCCTGTGATCGCATGGCCGGTCAACCTGCCCACTGCCTGGAGGACTTCTGCACTGTAATCTTTGCATAAATGTCATTACTTTAACTCCGTTGTGGTCTGAACAATGAATACATAAACGCAAGAACAACATGTCAATATATGTCAATAAAATACAATACACGGTACAATGCATACAGTATTTATTTTAACACCAGAAGCTTCAAAATTATAATAATTGACTGTATAAATACAGACTGTATAATAATATTTCAAATTACATGACAGCGTGTTTATATTAAGTAAGTCATGGTGCTAAGTAACATGGAAAAAATGCTTTCTTTCAATACAAGAACAACACACAAAATGTTTATACCTACAGTCCTATACCTCAAGGAATATCATTATATCGCTATTTATTCATTATAATGGTATTTTACTATTTTGTAACATAGAAGGAAGAAACATCTGCACCTTAAAACAAACGAACAAAAAGTTCCACTAATCAGCAATAGGTTACGTAGATTGAAACCATTAAAACGCCAAGTTGTCTCAAAGTTCTGTTATACAGTACAGTCCTGAAAAGTTACGCAATTACGATTAATGACATAACCACATTATCGGTTTTGATTTGCACTAATAATCTCCTCTTTTTTTCCCTTCTTCTTTTTCTTTAGCCATGGACCTACAATAAGCTGCAGGGTGGTGTTGTAATACGAGCCTGTGAGCTCAGAGGGCCTCAGCATCGTTCCTGTCGATGTGGAGAGATAGTGCCTGAGACCACACTACCACCCATCCGCTGAAAGCTCAAAATCAACCTGTCCCCACTCACAACTCCCAAGTAAACCAATAGTCATCATCACACCATCCCACAAACGGCACCCATGGCGGACAGGGGGACCAAAACCAACCCGCTTCCTCCGGAGCCTATCGACATCATCCGCATCAAGGCCAGATGCCGGAGGGTGCGGCTCAACGTCGGAGGCCTGATCCACGAAGTCCTGTGGCGAACGCTGGACCGGCTTCCCAGAACCCGCCTGGGGAAGCTAAGGGACTGTAACACCCACGAGTCATTACTAGAAATCTGTGATGACTACAGCCTCAATGAAAATGAGTACTTCTTTGACCGCCATCCGGGTGCCTTCTCGTCCATACTCAACTTCTACCGCACGGGCAAGCTGCACATGATGGAAGAAATGTGTGCCCTGTCGTTCGGACAGGAGCTGGACTACTGGGGCATTGACGAGATCTACTTGGAGTCGTGCTGCCAAGCGCGTTACCATCAGAAGAAGGAGCAGATGAACGAGGAGTTGAGGAGAGAGGCTGAGTCACTGAGGGAGAAGGATGGGGAAGTGGAGGACGAAGGATGCTGTCCCGACAAGAGACAGAAGCTCTGGGACCTCCTGGAGAAACCCAGCTCATCTGTGGCTGCCAAGGTAAAAATATCAACGTATTTGTACTGCACATGCCCCCTTAAAACCACCTTACAGGTCTGGTCACAAGAATAGTGTGGCTCATAGTTCAAAGGCTGGTCCACACCAGTGCAACTCACTCCTTGTAACAAAAGTGTTTAATTAACAGGCCATTTTTGCCGCATTGTGGTCTAACTAGTTGCAGTTGTACTCTACTTTTCAACTTCAAATCAAATTTAGTTCGTAAAAGGACAGTCAATTGGCTTCAGCTTGTATGTATTTGTTGTATTTCAGCATTATGCAAAACTATATTATACTGCAGTAAATATGTGCACTGCCACCTCTCGGGCGTTCTTCTGTTGCAGCCTTAATGACATGTCTGGGGTTGTGACATCACAGCTGGCCATTAAAGTTCCATCGAGGCTCCTAATCCTCTTTCACCTATTGAGTAATCAGATAAGAGAGAGAGAGATGGAGATGGAGACAGAAAGAGACAGACAGACATAGAAGCGGAGCTACAGAAAGGCCAGAGAAAGATTACTGCCGCATGCAATCTTCTACAGTGCAGCTACTTAAATACAGTGCTGTAAATGCTGTATACTGTATATAGTGTATATTGTAAGTGTGTTCAACTTCAAATGGTTTATTGATAGGCATAAGAATGACACACATCTATGTTCTGTTGATTTCTGGTGATAGCAGAGAACAAATAGATCAGCTTGCGCGTTGTGCACAAGTATGCCATGGCCTACTTGTTCGTGAGAAGAGCGAGTGAGCAGAGAGCAAGTGCCCCGACACCTCCAGGAGTATTAGAAATTGTAAACAGTTACAAATGACACATTCATATTTACTGCTTAAATAAGAAGAATACTTAGATGACAGATTATAAGGCAAACTGCACAGATGTTGTCAAGGATATCCTTTTTATTAATACACAGTAGGTGAACTCCCTGGCCTGTGTCCAGCACACCCAAAACATTATACTGGTACATCAAGTGGAGTCCTGTTTTGTTGACGTTGTCAAGTCTACAGCTCTGCAGACAGTGTGCTGGTACAGTAAAACAACTCCCCATTGTAGTGTGACAGCAGCTATGCTTGTTTTACGACAAGTGTTATCGTGCGCTGTAAATAAAGTTTGTATGGCAGTTAGCCAACAGCGAGCCAGCTTCCCAGAACACAATGAAAGCAATCTATTTGTCCATTAGTAAATGTGTTGATGTGATTGTATTGGTTTCTGGTCCATTACTAAAAGCTTGTTGATGCGCAATAAAATGTTTTCATCTTTTTCTCTGTACTGGGAAGAATCGTATTGATGCTGGCACTCGTTTGGCCTTCGTCTCTAAGTGAATATCGGAAAATAGAACACTCCATTAGCTAGACTAAAGGTCTGACCTTGCCGTAACTGTATATTTCCGTCTTTAACAAAGTTGCAGTTTTAGAAATGTACAACTTTCAAAACTGGTATAGCTATTGGTTTTATCCTGTACACTGCGGATAGCTGAGAAAAGATTGTGTATCGACTGCTCTGCATTCTGCTAATTGAATCAAATCAGGGGAAAGTAGTAGGGGAAGAAGGGATCTCCTCTGTAATGTATCAGCGTTTTATGTACTTTGTATGAATGTGTCGCATTCACACAATCGCCATGCAAGTCACCAACCTGCCGTTAGGCATTCATTGTCTTGCTCATTTCACCCTGGTGGAGCAGGAATCAAAGTGGAAAGTGACTTCTGACTGTTCACAAAAGCCGACAGTTTACAGTCAATCACTCTACTTACTCCTGAGCCATTGCAGTGTGAGTTGCGAAAGGGTGACAGGCAGGGTACAAGAGAGGAAGGGTTAGAGAGGGACCAGTCGAGTGAGAAGTGAGAATAAAAGACCACAGGGCACGGTCAACAGGATGGATTGGATGGACACAGGCCCAGGGTTTGACTTAAAATACCTCTAAAATTTAGAGGTGTTTATTGATTATGATGTCATCACTCTACAAGGATGGATAAGCTGTCAGGAAAAGTGACTGATCAAAGTAAAACTTGTCCGGTTTGTGTGTGGCAAGCAATTGCAAGTGGAATCTGGCAGACAACTTATCGGCCCGTGTTGCATTCATTAGGGGGACGAGGTGATGTTTAGACATAGTGGATTAAAAGACTTTTTTGGGTTGTAATTGCTTGCCATACACAAACCAGACAAGTAGGGCACTCGGTAAATGGGCTTAGATTTTGCATTTGTACAAGGTTTGTACTTTGAGGCACGCAGCTGTTCCGACAGCTCTCCACAGGGCAAGCTTTTAGACTCTCATATTCGCATATGAGAGTCATATGAAATTAGAATCAATAAAGACCTTTATGAAAGTCTAATACTGGTTCGACTGGTTTTCATTCAGGGTGCAGTTACAGATGGTGTGCTGTGGGCGACTCCTGTTTTTCTTTACTTTATGTATCCTAAATTGGCTACCGGGTAAAGCTGCTTGTGTGCAAGCAAAATAGAAACACAATTTCAGTTTAGCTACGTTGTACATTACGCATGGAGCAGTGGTGGTAGCCCCATGCTGTGCTGCAGCTGGGTGAAGGAACTAATCGTGTTTCTGGGGAGACGCACAATGTCACACTGTGACTGACTGAGACAACCTCTGGTTGGGCAACAACAGCCCACATGAGTCAGGATTGTTTGGGTTTATTCTTGGGGGAAGCCGGGACTACAGTAAGGAGGGGGGTTGGGAGCTGACAACATTGTGTGTCTTAAAGCAAATCTATGCCTGCTTTCAACAAATCAGTCTGCATCAAGATCATGGCAAGACGCACAAAAGGCTGCACATCACTGGCACGTGTTCTGTCCACACACACAGACACAGGCGGACGCATGCAAGCAAGCACGAAAGCACGCGCACAGATTAGAAGCTTTGCTTATGCAATCCCTAAAAGAACGGCCACTTCCAAAATCTGAAGATTATTTTTTCGGTTCCCCTGGGTAAGTGTCCCGAAGTGACTTTGAGCATTGCGGTTAGCCTGCGACTGCTCCCCGCTGAGCAGATTGTCTTAGATTGGAGGTGAGACACAGGGTAAACCTCCCTCTTCCTAGTCCATTCTTTGTCCTATACCAATCCCTCTTCTACCACCACCCCCCTCCTCCACACACACTCTTGAGTTCATTTTTGCTAAGAGCAGGTTGGGTGGCACAAGGGGATTAGGATTTCCTTCAAGTAGTGTATCACGGAGGAGGAGGAGGAGGCAAGGAGGGGTAATCCCTCTGACATCTCGTCCCTCCCCTGATGTCCGTCCATTGGCCACAGGGAAGGACATCTACAGTATACGCTCATACTGTATATATATATACTGTACTGTTTCTTGTTCAAGTACTTTTGCGGTACAGTACAGAACAGGAGTGGTGGTCGTGTGTTTTGTTTTATGTTCTGTTAAGTCTTATCCAAGAAGGATACAGTGTAACATTATTTATACTGGACTGGCCATTTATTTAATATATTTACAGTTAAATCTTGTATGTAAGAGTCAAGGGGGCCAAACGCTGAATTACACTTGATTGGGTATCATTTCCTGACACCAGAAATAGAAGGTCGACAAGCTGGCAAAGGGTCAGGCGTGTTGTGAGCTTAGATCAGCTAATCTTGGTGCAGGACACTGGCATGCAACTATGTATAAATCAGGCAAGAGGAGGAATAGAGTAATTGACAATAGCCTATGAGTTTGTATCGCGGAACACACACACACACACACACACACACACACACACACATGCGCATGCACAGACGCGCACATACACACACACACACGCACACACACACACACACACACACACACCCTTGTTCTGTTTTGCAGCTTTAGTATGAAATGATTTGGTCGTCACCTGCCAGTAAGTAAATTTGAAATCAGCTGAACCGATAAATTGACAGGGAGAAACAGAAAGGCAAGTGATTTAATCTCCTTTGGGGCTATTACCAGAGACGCCGCTGCAAATAGACTGTTGCTGCCCAGACTCTTCTTGACTGCCACATGTCTGTCTGGGAGAGGAGGTATAGGGAAGTATGGAGGAACACAGATGGCGTGAGATGGAAAAGCGAAATGTATAGATAGTGTGTGCATGCGTCCATGTCTGCCAGTGAGACAGACCGATTTTGTCACTGTATTTGGACAGCTTCCTTTACCTTTGTCACAGGGAGAGAGAGGGGGGGGCAGGAAGAGTGAGGATGGGGGTGGAGAGAGGGGAAAAGTTGAAAGAATGGCGTGGAGGGAATGATGATGGAGCATGGATGGATGGGGGAGAGGAAAGAATGGGGGGTGTGACAGTGGTTTTATAGTGTTGTTCTCTGGCCCAAACACACACGCCTCCTGGATGGTCCCCTGAGGGAATTAGGTGTCCCTCATTCAGTAGTGTCCTCTTCTTACTGTAGTACAGGATTCACCCAGATGAGAAACAGAATAAATTCAGAATAGTCCCTCAGGATATTGGGGATATACCCTATACGCTACCACACCATTCAGAACAGTCTCATACAGTATGCATCTATGCTGCTTTTCCCTTTGATTTTGGATGTCTATCCTATTCTGTAGGGGCGAAGTGTGCACTTTGTCCCCGTCGACTGAGGGCAGAAGGTTGCCCTCGGCTATTCACCCACAGACTCTCAGGGGAAGTGTGCTCTTTGGGATGCCGGGTTAGGCTGCTGAACGTCTGTCTGGCAGCGAAAGGAAGATTAATACAGTGGGGAAAGAGCAAAGAGCAGATTAAAGTTAAAGTGCTGCTACTGACTTAACTGACATTCAATTATACCCGGCTTAACTGTCAGTTTATCAGACAACCCGATATAAACAAGTGTAGGGCGCACAAACGCTTCAAGACAGCCCTGTGGTGTGGCAGCAGTACATTCTGTGGTCGGTAAACCATCAGAGCCGGACGCGAGGAATTCCAAGTATTGTTCATTAGTATAAAGTGGCTGGACAGTGTGGACACATCACTGGGCAAGATGTCAATATAAAGTGTGTTGCTATAACCCCAGGGACGGGGTGTGGAGTGCTCAGGAGGTTGCAGTGTGTGGGAGATAGATGGCCGCCTGTGCTCATAGCCTAATTGCTCGAGGTTGAACCGTTTCACGGTGTGTGTGTCTGTTGAGGTTGATTAGAATCCAGGGAAGGGTTGACCTCACAGGGAGACTGACCGGTGAAAATGTAATTAAGATGAAAGCCACGAACTCAGGTGACATAACAATTTGCTACGTTGCAAATAAATGTGATTTGTGTGTGTGTGCGTTTGTGTGTGTGTGTGTGGGGGGGGTGGCAAGATGGCGGCAGGAGTGAACACCGGTTCTTCAGACAAAGTTAAAACACATTAAAACACACGCGCCCATAATACTGTTATTCACTAGTAACAGACCACACATTCAACCATACATCGTTAAACGTTTATTTAGAAAAGAAGGGGTGAATTGAAAGGCACGATAGAAATTAGATGTACATGAGTGATATGGAGGGATGAGGATGATGGGGCAGGGGAGGGAAGAGTGAGAATGCGAGGGGCTTGGATGGATGAGTGAGGAAGGGTCAATAGAGGGGTGAGGGAGTGAGGATGAGTGGCGGAATGAAGTGGCGCTACGAAGGTGAGCTGAAGGGAGTTAGGGAGGGAATGGAAGGAGCATGATGGAGGAGAGAATGGGTGGTGTAGACTAAGCCCCTGCAGGATAGGTGAAGGATGAAGGGCGGAGCCCTGGTAGGGATGGGGGTGAAGGGCGTCGCCCTGAAGGGGAAAGGGTGTGGTCTTGACGGTAGACAGTGCGGGCTCCAATGGGGGTATTGGACCCTGAGTATCTGGCCTGGGGTTCAACGAGAGAAGGGTCCGTCTTGGTTGACGTCGGAGACGGCACAGTCCGTCTTGGTTGACATCAGAGACGGCACGGTCTGTCAGTTCCAGGCCCCCATGTGGAACCTGAGAAGAACAGAAGAGTTTTAGTTCTATTAATTAGGAGAGGTATGAAGGAGACTAAGTAAGACAGTTAACTATTAACTATTGAAAAAGGGAAGGATGGGAGGGATACGAAGAACAAACACGAATGATAGGTATATACGTAGACAAAAGGGGAGGAGTTTGGGCAGAGCATTATCAGTTACCATGGTAGATAAGTCGAGGAGAGGTGCTTGATCAGGTGTGTGTGTGTGTGTGGGGAACTCTTTTTTTATTTCAAGACCAGGATGTATGTTCATTATTAATTAAATCCTCTACTCTCCGTTTCTCTACTTCATTACCTATATTCGTATTGCCTTTTTCTTATCTTTATCTTTCTTTTTTTAATCTTCTTTCTATATCTATCTTTCTAATTTCGTAAGTCCTCTCCTGTCCTATCATTACCTTACCTCTTTTCCTATCTTTATTTCTTTCCTCTATATCTATCATTCTAAATTAATGGGTTGTCTTCTCTTCTCTTCTCTTCTCTTCTCTTCTCTTCTCTTCTCTTCTCTTCTCTTCTCTTCTCTTCTCTTCTCTTCTCTTCTCTTCTCTTCTCTTCTCTTCTCTTCTCTTCTCTTCTGTCAGCTTAAATAAAAGACAGTCCAGTGAATAGTTTGAAAATGAATGTAAACACCAATCAGCTTTACAGTTCTCTTTTGTTAGGCGCTGTTGTACGGCTCTGACAGGAACAATATCTTTAAAAATATCCCCAGCACTCACTTAAAGTGAGCGCTGGTGATCCTTTAAAAGCCCAGTGAATAGTTTCAGCTTTTTAGTGTGTAGTACTACATTGCCATTTCTTGTGGGAAAAGCTTGGACTTCCAGGAAAGGTCAGCATGTTGTAATGATGACGACAACATGCTGACCTTTCCTGTATTGTGTGGCTTGTCTGGCTCTACTAAAAGGTGGTTATGTTATTTTTCCTAAAACCTAGGGTCCTACCGGTATGTTCTTCACTACATGATCATGTCATGTAGAAATGATGGTGTATTAGTTCTCATAATAATTCTGTGTAGCACATATGTATCTTGTTGCATACTGCAAAGAAAGTGCTTCGTAGTTTACCAAGTTAGCCTCACAATAGATGCTTTTGTTCGGTATGGGGGTTGTAGTGATGGCTTTGCCTTGACACCTGAACACACACGTCTCTTTAATTACAGCCTATTGATTGGCCCTGGGTGTCACATTGACCAATCGGAGGGTTTGTTTCTGACTAATTACTGTAATCACGGCTCAGCCATCTCTGCCTTTTTGTCTCACCCTCTTCCTCGTGCCGCTCTTTCTGTCTTTCGTTCTCCCTCTCTGCGTGAGCGTGAATGTGTGTATCTTCATTAATCCTTATTGTTAAGGGCACATAATGCAGATACTTTGGCTGGTTAAACAGCTGTCAAATCAGCGGGATCTCAGCATTACTCTTATGTCCTTGTTCTCTGCGTTGTCCATGAGAACACTGACAGCGTTCATAATATGCACACCACATTCACTTTATGTGAATTTGTTTATGGAAGGACGGAATAGAATAGAAACAGAACATTAAAATAGGGACACCATAGGTTGAAAGTGGTTACATTTGCCTTGCGTATTAAGGAGACGACTGTTGATACTGTGACATAAATTCAACGATTGGGTGGAAACTATTCACATCATTTAAAAAATAACAGCATTGTGGGAACCAGGGCCAAAACTTTCATGCAGTCCTTATATTGTGATGGTATCAGGATTGATTTTCAAAGTAGTAGGTATAGGTTTTCTTTTGGTTTCCCCCCTCCACCATCCAAGCTTATTCAATTAATTTCCCCAGACGTATCAGTTGGTGGAGATCCCTGATAGTCTGCTTATGTGAGAGCAGCTGGAAAGTAACAGTTTTGGAAATTCAAGGTGACAGTGACGGTTGCTCTGTCTAAGGAATGGGGGATATTGCATTCAAAGGTTTTGTGACTTATTTTTTTCCTATTTCCTTTAGGTCCTATGATCTCAATAACACCCAAAACCTGAACTTCAAACACTTAATGGATTGTCTGTGGTCTGACGTTTTCTGGGGGCGTTGGGAGCCTTTTGGGCTGCAATGAAAACAGGCAAAACAGTGAAAACACAATGTGATGGCACAATGTGACATCACATTTGGCTGGAAAATCAGAGCACTTGTTTGAGCCAGAAAATCCCAGACCACAGAAAATCTACTGAATGTTTCGTGGGTGCAGTTGTTCTCAGGAAACATTGTTTAATGTCACAATCCCTTAATAATGGTATATTGACATTCCATAGTACATACTGTATTGAGTGTGCTGCTAGATGTTGCAGGCTAATACAATGAATGTTGTCACGAAGAAGATAATCTAATTGATGGCAAACCATCTGTAGTCTTCAAGTATTGATTTCCCCATGTCCACAATGTGCCATGGTTACGGTATTTAACACGCAGCTTCTACATTTAGTAAATTGGTCTATTTGTTGGTTTCCCTGTCAGCTTTTGGACCAGCAGCTGCTAAACCCCCCAGGCTTCCAATCCACACTCAATGACAAAAATGCATTTACAGTAGACTGTACAGTCATAAACTCATAAAGGTTTTAGTCGAATTTGTATTGAAGTGTTCTCAATGGAATCATGCCCTGTGCTGCAGTGTTTATACCTTTAACCTGTTTCTGTTAAGTTTTAAGCTTTTATCTAGAATTGATGGGCTATACTAGTGTTGCAGACCCTTTATTCAACCGTATTAGTGGAAATCACCTTCAGTCATGAAGTAAAGCATTGTGAAGCAAAGCAAACATGCAGGTTAAGTTGTTAAAGAATTTTCAAACCTTAAGTGAGTCAGGAGACTGGGAATGGGATGTTAACATTTCGTACACACTTGTATACATTCTAAACAGATCCAAACAGGATATGACTTGGGCCTTTTGAATTATGTCAGTGTAGCACATATACTGGTAGAAGAGGGACAACGAAATGCCCTTACTCAGCAGAAGAGGTTTGATATATGTGATGTCTTATAGCCTTGCATTCCATTTGGCCTCCACAAAAAGCATCAACAATCCAATAGATCCCATGTCTGTTTCGTCCAAAAATACCTCCACATATTGATTAAGACAGCTAGGGTTTCTCTGCTGAGCTGGTTTTACCGCCCCTCTGTCATTCTCTTCTCTTCCTCTCCTTTCATCAGTTCCTTCCCCGCTCTTTCTCCTCCACGTCTCATTCGGCGCATTAATTTTCCACGTTCTTCCTGTGCTATTCCCTGCAATGTCTCTCTGCTTCCCTCTCTCCGACATTCATATTTTTTTTATTGTGCTTTTCGAAATAATATGGCCTTAATACCGGGGGTTTGTAAAGATAAAGGATCAGAAGGGAGATTTAGATGGTTGAATGAGCGGGTAAGACTTTCTATTAATTAGGTTACAGGACACTCACCAAAATATATGGGGTTCAAGATAACTGAAGCTCAATGAAAAAATGTATAGCTACACACTCATAGCTATGCCATTGCAAGTTTAATGAGGACACAGATGTCACAGAGGAAACCAACGCTTCAGAGAGATATACCAGTACTGCATTCTTCAGGCTAAGGTTACCCTGAAGAAGATCTGTCCGAAACATGGGTACCTGGGTGTGCGGCTATTGATTTCATTTAGATTTCATTTAGTATTTACTTTTTTGTTGTCTGGCACCTTACAAGGACCGTCGTGCTGTGCATCTTTCCATCCAATAGCTGACCTGTTCATACTTTCACCTACCTTGAGAGATTGGGTTACTGTGGGTGTGCCAAAGTAGCAGACGTTACACAGAACCTGAGACTCGAGCATGAAGACCCTCTGGTGATGCAGGGTGTAAAGTTAATCGCATTAATGATTAATTATGTTTTCAAAATGTTTTCCACATAAAAGCAACATTTAACAACATTTAAAATAATTATTTCATGAAGAAATAAAACCTAAGCAAGACATTTGATTTGAAAAATAAATAAAACATCCACAGGTTGCAAATAAGCTATTATAGTCTGGGTCTCTTGGAGAAATTACAATTCTCTTTTCGCTCCAAGATGTTTGCTGTATCTTACAAATGTGTAATAGCTCACAGCAAACTTGTGAACCTTTTATGTATTTTATTATCTATTTTATTTTGTTCGGCCTGCAGACAAATCTGGTTTGTTTCTCAAATACAATTGAGCACTATCTATTACTTTGTTGTACAATGTGTTGCCTGAAGGAAATTGGCAATTTACCAATTCACCTAGGAAAGTGGTTCAAATGTGTCAATTTGAGTCAATACGAATACGGTATTCGCTCTTCTTTTTCTCACTGAAATTGGATTCTTGTGCAATTGGATTTATGTGTTACAACAACGGCTGTGATGTACAATAATAAACTGCTGCCTGTATGTGGTACACTCGGTTAGGACAGAACAATACTTGGAAATTAATCAGAAGAATTTGTATTATCATGTATGTCTGCACATATTGACTTTATTGAAATGGGCACATTATCCCATACACTGGATTACACTGGCTTACTGTGATTGTATCCTTAAAAACAAAGATGGGGAAGCTGGAGCATTAATTTCATGTTTCTATTATTACCTAGCTGAATGTATAGTAGGCACAGTACCGGTAATACCTTTTTTTAACGCATTTTTATGTTGCATTATTTTTTACACAGGAATCCATGTGAGAGATGTGAGTCACATTGAAACTCAGGTCCTTGCATATGCATAGTCCCAGCATAATCTATAGTTCCATACTTTCTCACTCCAAATTCATTGTGTGATTGATGACCCTCTTTTAGCAAATACTCACCCAAGAATAGGGACACTAGTATTCAAGTGATAAATATTACCTTATTACCTTCAGGTGTGTGGCTGTTGTGGTTTTCTTTTTCTTTAAATACAAAAGAGGAGCATTGATTGATTGATTGATTCATTGACTGACTGACTGACTGATTGATTGATTGATAATGTTATTAACAATTTGCTGAATGGTTACAGTTAAACGAAAGTACAGGCCAATAAAATAATTGCTTAGAGGATAAAACACACAGCAGCACCGCAGGTCTAAGTCTAATACCTCAGTGGCCATTCTTGAATATCAGCCACCCGTGCTGAAAGTGCTCTTTGAGAGCGTTTTTGAAGAATGTTGTTGTAGCTAGTGGCGCAATGGATAATATCAGTCTAGGGATCAACATGTAACACCTTTAAAAGGACAGTGATACTGTTTGGGGAAATACTGTGCTGGTTTCCCTTTTGTTCCTGAAATAATTTATTGAACCTGCTTTTCTCTTCTGAATTACGCAGATAGATCTCTAAAAAGAGATGTTGAGAGTGGAGATCCTCGTCTCTGAGGCCACATAAGCCACAAACTGGCCTGGGATCAAATTCTCTGGTGCCTCCCTGACATTTTAGTTGATTAACACCATTGTAAAGGAGTTGTACACTAAAGTATGAATAATTAAAGAGCGTGCAGAAATTTAACTAGTGCTGATACATTGGTTGGTTAAATGGTGCTTGTGATTGCAAAGTGCAATATCAGAGTACGTGTCATGAAACCTAGTCAATAAATGACAGGGTAAATTGCCCAAGTAAATAGAGTGTAAAAAAATCAATTAAGTGCTACACAGTAGCTACATTACAATACCACTGGGTAAACATGGAACCTAACATCTGTCTAATTAACATACTTTGCATTTATATACAGCAATCTATGTTCTGACATACATCAAATGTGAACAAGTAACCTATAATAAATACATCTTCACAGCGTAATTTGTCACAGGCAGCAAGTATTGATACTGTTAGACTGCAGTGAGAAATGGGGGTGAATGTGGCGTGAGCAATTGTATTGTAATTTCATAGCAGTATAATACATCAGGAAAATATATGGTCTTCATGTTCAGATCCTATTTATTGGCATGTCGACAGAATTTGACCTTGTGCACAGCTCAGGTTTAAAGAAAACAATAGCAAACAGACAATAAATAAACGTGCATGACAGTCATCCCATCTTGTCTATTCAGGCACAATGCCAGAGTAAGAAGCAACACACACTGTCTGTCACCTGGAGTTGTGTCAGGGCTGATTAGCTGCCTTCACATTAGTGGCCAGCTTAAGGGGCTAAACCTGGCCAAGAGACACGCAAGAGACACATGTACACTCCCTGCTATTTTAAATAAAGATGCTTCATACCTATTATTTCAACGCTGGTTTGCAGCTTTTTTGCTGTACTTTCCCCCCTCATGTGTTTCCACAGACTGCTCATAGGTTGTAATTTTCTTTTGTATTGATAGCCAAGCTGTAAACGACATTTTATGCCATTCTTGTTAGATTACCGTTCAGGCATTTCTACTTTATTGGGTAGTAATGCCTAGAGACAGAGAGGAAACAGAATTCTCAGAGAGAGGAAGTGATGTCATAATTACTGCATGTGGGAGGACTCTACAGTAGGCACTCTGTGATTGGTTGTCAGTGGAGTATCTGTGTTTTGGATCCCACACAAATGGTTATAAAAGCAAAAGCTATGCCTAAACCTACCCTTAACACTAAACCTAACCTCTAGTATAAAATAAGCACTCCTTCCTGCAGCTATCCCAGGAATACACGTTTTGTGTACAGTAGACCTGTGTTGAGAGACCAGTATCCTCTACTTGTGTCGTGCCCCTGAACAATGACGAGGATGTTAGCCATTCATTTTCCCCGAGGCGTAAACCTTGATTTAACCCCTGATTTATACGTTGTCATAAGATGATGGATGCTATACATTAAGCACAAGTCTCTCCAGAGGTGAGGCTTCAACACGCCAGGCAAATGTCCAGCCTGCTCCCTAATTAATAGAAACTCTGGCAAAGAACAACTCGCTGAGCACTCCATAAAGGACTCTCTATTCGTCAGCATGACCGCTTCGCTTGATGGACTCTATCTATAGGCTACTGCATGTCTGTGTGTGTGGGTGCGCCCTTGCGCATCTTGTGTATGTGTGTGTTTGTGCACCTGCTCATATCTTTGCGCATGCATCGCATGTGTGTGTGTGTGCAACTGTGCATACGAAAGAATGGAATTATGCACATATGTTTGGATTTTTAGATTAGATTTAGATTTTTAGACAACATCAAATCCTGCAATAGACTAGACGCACTGATCATAGAATTTGTTCAGTAAAATCCATCCTGGATTATACTCAAGGTTCTTGTGGCTTTCTTTGTTCAATGAAACACTTTAACTTTGAACCCAGTTGGCATGAGTAATGTATTTGATTAAATTTCTTGTTTGGTTAGATCATAAAAGATAGGCACTCTGTATGTATTGAGATATTGCTAGTAATGCGCAGTATGCACACACACCCATAAAGATAGATTGCGGCAAATATAGTGCAAGCTGTGCTTGTTCTTAAAACTATTTAATTTGGAAAAAAAAAAAAAAAAAAAGTTTTGGCATCTGCCACTTAATGTGTCTTGATTGTCTTACATCAAAAAGTGCCTGCCAACCCATGCCGGATCCTGTTTTCAAGGTTGTTGTGCCAGTTGCATTGCAAAGTTACAGTATATTCAAAACACCCTTCTAATTCCATTCCCCCTTTATTCCCCATTCAGAGTGTATTCTTAGATGTATTTAACAACCAGCATTGCTATTCAAAAGTCCCCTGGGGTATCCAATGGATCATCACTTTGTTGGTGGGTAGATCTTGTCCAGCTGGTTGTTTTGAAAGTGGCTCTCGAGTCAAAAACGGTGTGGGCACTGGCCTGGGCACTCCTGAGCTAGAGCTTCCAAATATTGATTTGCAGGACCCTCTTTAAGTTACACTTGGCACTAAGGCTGTGTCCTCTTGTCAGTCTTTTATGAGGGAATATCCTGTAGCCTTCATTTAGAATGGTCTGGTCAGTGTATCCATGCGTGTCTATTCATTCATATTTTGTATGGCCATAATTAAAAATTGGGGTAGCATTAAAATGTCACAACTTAGATGGCTCGTTTTTTGAGGGGGGTCACCTTGGGAGCTATAGTTGGTGTGCCGACCACATATCATAAAACCTGAATTTGAATCAGTGAAACTTTTTCTTTCAATTAACTGCAGATTAAAATCCACTGTTACATAAATTTCAAGATAGTTTGAAGGAGCTACAGCACAGATGGCCATGCGCTTGAACAAACACAATTGATTGTGCTTGCACTGAATAGGTGGGAAGGTGGGTGCTGAGGCTCTGATAACTTCAAGTGTATCTGAGGAGACATGTGGTTGTCTATATTCTACACAGTCTTCCAGTTCCACATACTGTGCATGTGGAACTGGGTGTACAGCTTTAAGGGGTTAGGCAGTAGCAGATTACACAAATTGCAATTGCTACTGCAATGGTTGCAAATTGCAAAAGGCTATATACACATGTTCCGCTTAATTTTCCTACAACTTTCTTTGATTGGCTAGACAGCTTGTCCTTCATCACATCAGGAAAGAAAATCTTTGAAGATTGAATCTGTTGCCATCGACCCTCTGAAGTAGACCCCAGAGGGAAGCTTCAACACAGTTCATACCTGTATAGTCATACAGTATGCTGCATGACATTTCTCTGTCTCCTTCCCATGTGATTGTCAGTCCATCCTCACGGTTAACCTCCTTCCTGGAGGTATATGTCATAGTCTGATGATGTCTCTCCGCATCATGGTTTGTGTAATCATGTTTAGCCATGGGACCAGACAAAGCCTGGAAGCTTTTCCACACTGGAACCCACTCAAACAATCAAACACACAGATGTGCACACGCATGCATGCACGCACCTGCACACGCACAGTCGCACACACACACACGCACGCACGCACGCACCCACCCACCCACACACACACACACACACACACACACACACACACACACACACACACACACACACACACACACACACACACACACACACAGTGGTTTGTCTGTAACTATGTAGTCTACAGAACAAAGTTACAGTCAATACAAGACATACTGTAAATGCATTCGATGCCACCATTAGTCTGACGGGCCCCGTTATAACGCTCAGTCCAACTGCCTGGCGGTCCGTGCGTCTGTTTGTATCCATCAACAGCCTCTCTGATCTCCAGTTTATTAATGTAACTCTATCAACGTGTACCATCGCTTTGCAGTCATCATTGGTTGCAAGGTAGTGAAAACAATACTGAAACACTCATTAACTTGCCCCCTTGCTAACCTCTGCTCTGATTCAGACTAACATATCCACATGTTTTATTGGATCAAACTGTCCATGCTGATTTCAATAAGTTGTACATGCCCTTTTTGTTTACATTTGGCCTTCAATGGTCAGTGATTAGGAAATTTACTTCATTGACCAGGGTCCTCCAGTGGTCAGTAGTATACACTAAATATTTTTGCCCAAAATGGACAGAGCTTGTAGATCGACTTAGGACTCCAGAAAACCCTTATTGCTGCACTAGCAACACTTGTGGAAGGGTCTAGTAGTGAGATAATGTCAACTAGTGTAGTGCACATTTTACACTCTCCAAAGTCAACTTCTTGTCAGGTGAATAGAAGTGGCCAGCACGTGGCAACTCCATGTATATCAGAAGACGCACGTTATGGTTGTCTGCAGACAGTGTGTGGTTGGCTGTAAAAGTGACAGGAGCGGCATACCGTATGTGAAATTGGCAATGATTCAGTTTGGGGCAGTATAGGTTAAATTGGCAATGATTCAGCAATGATTCAGTTTGGGGCAGTATAGGTTAAATTGGCAGTGATTCAGCAATGATTCCGTTTTCAGAAATACTTGAGTAGTGGAGAAAATGTGAGTGCATGCGGGTGTGCATATGGAAACAAACTAGAACTAAAAGGACAGAGTAACAACCTCTATCAGTGCTCAGAACTCAGTCCCTCATTAGAGGGCAGAACCTGTATTGTAACTAGATTTATTATACACAATTATGTCTTCAAGGCAGCCTAATATTCATTAATGCCAAATTTCATGAATTTTACCCACCCATTATTGACTATGAATTTACGATGATGTTGACCTTGTCTTTTCACTTTGTCAATCCAAAAATAATTATCTCTTATCCGCAGCCAACTGATTATTCCCTACCAAATTTGGCAGTTTTTTTTCTAAACGTCAGAAAGTGAAAATCTGTCACTCAGGTAATCATGTGAACAAACATAATCAACCCGGACCTATTCGCAACAATATCTCAACCTAACTGTCAGTGATAAATGTCAACACACAATCGCCTGGAGTTTGCTATCCTCAGCATCTGATAGGGAACTGGCTGGCTCTTTTGTCAAAACCTTGAAAGGGAATTGTAAAGGGCACAGTGGTCAGTGCTGTCGCCTCACAGCTAGAAAGGTCCTGGGTTCGATTCCTGCTAGCGACACCGCTGTGGGTGTTGTTGGCGTGTCTCGTCCTCCGCATCATCAGTGCCCATGCCCGAGGCGGGTTTGGCGTAAGGGCCATTCTGTGTCGAGTTTGCATGTTCTCCCCTTGTCACCTAGTGTACCCTCACAAATAATGCAGTAATCCTGGGCTCTAAAGTGCCTCACCCTGGCCAGCCGGGGCGCCTATTGGAGGGGACGGGAACTGGTTGGAATACGTTGTGTTCCTTCCACGCAGTACGTCCAAACGAGGGAGACTCCCCCCTGTCAGGTGAAAAGCTTGGAGCTGCAGCTTGTTCTCCTCATGTATCGAAGGAAGCATGAGGCCAGTCCGCTGCCTCCCCAGGTTGGTGGAGGGGTTGTAGAGCCCAGGATCATATTAGGAATTGTCACCGGGTGAAAAACGTGTTACAAAATCGTGGGATGAAAATAATTAAAACGAAAGGGAATTGTAATCGCATACGAAGAAGTGCATAACACTTGATTGACAGTTTAGAGCCAAACATGTTGGAATTCCAGTTGCAAATATTAGTCTACACTCTACAGAGTCATCATTAGTCAAATTCTATTTTTTTACTATTTGAAAATTAGCTATGAGCCCAGAACGAGTCACATCACGATTGGGTTTTGTGAGCTTGTATGTCAGCTCATTTTCAACACAATGTTGACAAATATTTGTGTTATGGGGTCCCCATAACACAAATGTGGGGTTCTTTCAACATACGCATGCGCTTGCACGCACGCACGCGCATGCACGCACATACACACACACATACACACACACACACGCACACGCACACACACACACACACACACACACACACATACACACACACACACACACACACACACACACACACACACACACACACACACAGTATTACAGTATATCATATGATAGCCCTATAGTGTTTTTGCTTCATTTGTCTTATTCATATTGCGTCATCCAGATAAAGCATCCCGGCATTTTATTTTTGTCACACCATACTGCTTACTAATGACAGCCAATAAGATATCCATATTTCATTCATATAGAGATGTCATTACTTATTCTTCCAGCAGACAGTGCATAGACAAGGCTTGTGTGTTCCTAGATATAAAGCCATTAGGCCATTAAGCCATTCAAAGTTGTATGGTGGACACAGAATTACCACAACTACCAGTATATTGATACAACTAGGACCTTACCTGTTGTGAATATATGAACACCAAATGATGTACAGTGTAAAGTGAATTAATAGATCATAACAGTGTGGGTAGTGAATTAATAGATTATACTATAGCAATGATCATGTAAATTTCTGCTTGCTTTAATGTAATTGTGACTGTGAGTATGTATACTTGATCGCCGTGGAATGGGAAAACAATTGTGGCAAAGTAAGGGTGCCCAGGAACGTGTTGATGAAACTGATTTTACTTTTGTTGCATTAAAGTAGCTGTTTCTGTGGACAGTCATCATGAAGCCACTAGCAAAGGGGGGGGGGGGGGGGGTTATCTTAATTACTGCGGCGTGACACACACACACACACACACACACACACACACACACACACACACACACACACACACACACACACACACACACACACACACACACACACACGCATATGCGCGCGCATCGCTAAAGTTGCTGTGGAAGTAAACATCATATCATGTGAATACAGCGGTCGGTGAGCAAGTAAAGCTGCTGTACCGGACCGAGCGCGCAGCGCTAAGTGACAATACGATGTGCCCATGCAGGGAATTACGAAGAAGTTAGGCTGTCATCGGCATGCAACCTGTCCTTGTGCGCCTGGTCTGTCTTCCACGCAGGAGTCGGCTGTTGTTAGATTGTAGATCTGCTTGTTTTTAGCGAACACTGCCGTTGTACAATAGTAGAATAAATGTAGTTGCAAATGCGATACCCATTTGACTGTAGATCCCTGAGCAGGGGGGATGGCGTGTCTCCTCCTCCTCCTCCTCCCCAACACCAACACCGTGGCCACTATCAGCTGCGTTGCTGGTGTAGCATTGGAAATATGGCAGGGTAACAGCAATAACAGTGGCCTGTGAATTGTGTAACGTTAGTGGGCCCCGTCGGACTTTCCCTAAAAACTTATTGGGGAAATTTTCATGCACAAATAAATTCATTATTAATCAAGGATGTGTTAATTTGAAAAAAGAGCTTTGTCAGTCTCTTGCTAATATTATTCTCAATGACCGTGGGAAAAATCATAGTGATTGATGCAGGCAGCGAAGAGTTGCACCTGTTTCAGACATTCATTCATTCATTCATTCAGAAGGACAGACATTTCCTTGTTTATAGTATGGATGGATGGATATGGATATAATTAACATACCAGTATCTGCAGTGGTAGGAGGTGGTCTATACGCATCCATTGAAGAATTTAGTTGTGGGCACAGGGTAGGATAGTTGGTTATTGATAAGTCACCCCACAGACACCCTAATGAATATCTCCACTAGCTAAAAGTGGTGATTTCAGGTACAGTTCATCTCTTTCCACCAGGAAAATACATTAGTAGCTTTAACTGTTCTGAGCTTTAATGATACTGAAGAGAAAAGAACGGAACAATAAAAGTTGCCACAAATGGCTGACTTTTTCCCATGTAGACATGTTCTTTTTTCTGTGAAGGTTGCAGAATATATGATGCTGTAAAGGCCATAGTAGGGGACACTTTCAGCATGACCCTGGCACTGTGTATAGACTATTTTTCACTCATGTCCTCTAGTAACAAGGTTGTTCCTAGAGGACTTTGAGTTTTGTGTGTAGAGTCATAACAATATACACAAAGGCTTGACAAGTGTTCTAAGCAACCAAACAACAAAAGTTTGAATTAGTGCTGCTCCTAGTTTTGTAATGCAGCAGTACATTATTATTCTTACTTAATAAGAGAGTACATTGTGGACTGGTTCTACTAGATGAGATCATATCAGCCACTAATTACCTCCGCCAAGAAGGTCATGTTTTCATCCCTGTCTGACTGGTAGCACTGTTTGGTTCTCGGCCAAGGATGAACTGATTAACTTTTCACAATGGTTGGCTAAAAGGTTGCATGGTATGACCTCTTTTTCATTTAGATAATCCGTCAGTCACACCATGTCATTGTCAACCTGTAGAGGCCATTGGGAAGAATGACACTCATTTCAATTTTCATTTCGTTTCACTTCATTATTCAGACTGAAAGCCATCCCCATATGCTAGCATTTCTGGGGTGGTCAAAGTGTCAGTTTTTGACAATTGGTTCATTAACCCATCATATTAGGAAAGCAGATAGTAGTAGTACGAAAGCAGACGTTGTCAATCATGTGGCATGTAAACAAAAGCTTGTATAACAAACCATGTCGTTTCTAACTCTTTATCATATCGATTCTAGATTGAATGGGTCATTTTCACTGCAGTGGAGGCATGTTTGTTGTTTGACGTTGTCGGGTGACGGGGCTGGTGGCCAATCAGTTGCTCCGATCATTTTTTCAAACGAGACTGACACGGCTGTGGGCAGCGTCACCAGACCTAACGCCAGGACATTTTTGTTATGGTACCGATTCAGGGTTGGAGCCAGGCTAGCCACTGGGTATTGTGGGACCATGCACCATACAAGTGTAGTCTAATGCACAATGGGTACATGGTGCCAAGCACTGCTTCAGCTTACTGTGTACTTTTGTTGGCTTGGTTTCCAAGAAAGGTTTTCATTAGTATTTTTTTATATTCAAGCAATATGCCTATTTCTTTCTATCGAACAGTTTCAGTCTACATCAGGGGTGCCCAAAAGGTAGATTGTGATCTACCAGTAGATCACACAGGCTGTGCAGGTAGATCACATGACAGTCGCCCCAGCACTTGGATCCTTATAGATCTATAACTCTTCATTACGGGTCCATTTGGTTTGATTTTACACTCTCAAAAGTTAAATTATAATTAAACATTTGAATTACATAATTTTCAAGAGTCCACACAATTAGAAAATGGAGTAATAATAATAATAATAATAATAATGGAGGAATAATTGTCATTTTGACCAACGTTTTGCCAGTTCACAATTGTGGACAAAAATGTGAAAGTTCGTAGTTTTTGGTGCAAGAAACTAAACTCAACATCACAAACTGTCAACTCAAACCTCAAATACTGTTCAAACGTCAGTAGCATAACAGGAAAACCTTCCAATTCTCCCCCTCTATATTTCATTACTTAGTACATTATTCTTAAACACTATAACAGTAACACCACCACCACTATTCAAACTTTCTAGGGGCCTTGAAATGGATTTTCAGTAATGGAACAATCGCATTTTTGATGTGTAGATCTTGTTGAGCAGGTCATTTTGAAAGTATCTCTCAAATCAAAAAAGTGTGGGCACCCCTGGTCTACATTGTAAATGCTTACTCATGACAGGCTGAGTTGTGATCAAAGGTCAGGAATTGGGGATACTATCAAGCCTAACCTTTTAACACACTGCTGATTGATTGCTTCCAATACCAGTAGTCCAGATACTGTGTATCATACAGAGCACACTGCTGGTGAAACACGGTTTCAGCCTGTGCCTCCCTGCCTAGTGCCGACTACACAGATTTGAAAATAAACCAAAGGTGGACACTATGACACCACAGAGATTGATGATGTAGAACCAATGGATGGATCCCGAGTGGCCTTAACAGGGAACTCCACCCATTTTCAACATTTTAATATGTCATTAGTACACCTTAGAGATGTTGTGTGGACATGATAAAAAAGTTCCCCCAATTCTGTATTTCCTAAAAATGGAGGTGATGACATCATCAAGATGTATTTCACCATGTCAATGATTTTTCTTTCAGACCCCTTTTTTCCTGAGAGGGTACAAATGGAACCAAATGGACCCGCTAGGGTCCATTTGGTTCCTCTCAGGAACATTTTGAAAATGGGTGGAATTCCCCTTTAATCTAAACCACAGTGCCTCAAATACACTACAAATTAAATTAACTGCTTGTTTGTTAAGTGATAACACATATCACAGCCGAATGAGAGTGTTACAGAGAAAATTGCTCTTTAATAGCTCTTTCCCCAGAGACTAGGTTTGGCTGCTTTTTTTCTCTCTCTCCAGCACTAATTGTAGCACTTGATCTCTCTCCCAAAGGTTAAATATATACCCAGTTCTCTACTTCAGATCAGGGTTCAAACTCCACTTTATGCACGTGTTACGTGCAAAGCAGTTACCGTCTACCTGCATGCTCATTGAAAGTACAACGTATCTGTGGTTGGGTTCTCTAACCGGCCCTTGGACGGACATTTCAGGATAATGCTAATAGGATTGTGTTGCTATCTATAGGAAGGATAGAGAGAGGTTAGAAGTGGTTACTCATTCTTTCCTTCCCCCAACAGGAAGAATCAAGGAAATAATCGGATACCTTCTTCCCTCCTCGCTGGAACTCGACACCCGCATGGAAAACTTAATATCAAAAATGAAAACCCTTTGTTGATTTCTGAAGCGCTGATAGGGCATTATGTTTCTAGGAACTCATGCCCCAGTGGTATAGTGGCTATACATAGAAAGTGTTGAAGAAGGCGTACATGTACATCGTTCTCCACTCAATTAGTTTGCTCACAATATAATTTTAGATAAGGTACACAGTAAAATCCTCAGAGTAATAAGCTGTAAAAAAGAGGGATATTTTTAAAAGTGAGATGCGCCGCTATGGTGACAGCAGTTAACCCAACAGCTCTCAATTAAAACAAGTATTATTTGCTATGACAACCTGCCAACATTACATGATGTTCTTTTATCGATATTATTTTATTTTATTTGTTAATTCATGATTTTCTAACTTGAGCTGATACATAGATTCATGGATTTCTTGCCTTTGCTTTGGCATTGGATTGTGAGCGTGCTAATTCTGGTGCAGATCTGTAGGTTATATAAGCGAGGTACAGCTGTTCCAAGGAGAAAAGGCCACAGGTCCCACCCCTTCTGTTTTGCGATTGGCCACCTTTTCTATAGAGCTGACATTGATGAACAGTGCTGTTCTATGAAAGTTGAACAACATTGACTTTGGTTGGAGGCAGTTCAAAAGAGTCCGAGTCATTCCGTCAGACAAATACAAAGAATGTATACAAAGAATATTCTTAGGATCTGAATTCTGAACCACTGCTACACATACTCTAGCAATATTTTGTACAATATTTTGTACAATGTACCTCTTAAATAGCCATGTTGTACACCCTTTCACATTTGTCACACATGTGCCATCTTGTTTGATTGAAACTGAAACGAACTTGCTTCTTTTTTCTGGGGAATTAAATACTTTATGGTTGAATCAGTTATTTTGGCACTAAGTGGTTCATATTTTGAGGGGAACAAGCTCCTATGCTCAGCTTTGAGTGCAGGCACTCTGATAGGGCAAGACACTACTCTACTCAAGGCAAAACGCCTAGGCAAAACGCCTAGAGTAAGCATCTCAACAGTTGGCTGGATTGAGATGATGTATGATGATGAGGGCGCCCCTCACTTCACACGGGTGTGATTTTTGTAAATCCTCCTCACTGTCAAGTATTGAAGGAAAGCACTCTGTTTTATCTCAGTGAGGGCCGTCCATCTATCTTACAGTTTATGCAGAAAGGGAGAAAGACCCTATTTGTTAATAGAAGTATACATAATGTGTGCACCAACCTAAAATAGGCCCGAAGCACAGTGGAACCCACTACGCCTCCAGCCTATTTCAGGTTGGTTCAGTGCATCTCAAAAACAGCACTGATGGTATAGAGCAGGGGTTTTCACCCTTTTTCATACCAGGGACCACCATCTATTCAGCATTTGAGCCACGGACCACCATTGACAACATTTTCATCCCACAGACCCCAAACACTAAAGATTTCTTTTGGTTTTGTCCACAATTCCAGGCTGGATTTGGGAAACAAAACAGTCAAACATACAGATCAAAATGACTATTAATCTTCTATCCTTCATGCATGTGTGTATTATATGACAGTACATCACATGAATTAATTAATATCGATGGAATCTAATTGAACTCGCTCATCAGCTCTCAATACTGCAGTTAGTCGAGTGTAATATGTGTTCCGTGTGCCTGCATGTGTGGCTTGTTGTGTCCATGTTTATGTGAGAGAGTTTGTGCTGAACACCACCCTTGAGTTTTAAGTTGGAAATCAGGGGTTGGGGTAATTGAGAGGTGGGTGAGGTGGATGGAGCAAGATGGAGGTTAGAAGTAGGCAGAAGGTTAAAGATTATTTTAGGCTGTGCTTGCTTTATTTAGACAGGACATTAGGTAGCCATTAGGGAGAGTTGAGGGCAAAGAGAGGGAAAGACATGCAACACAGATCTCCAGCCAGGATCACATCTGAGTTGCATGTTTACTAGTGTTATCTGTACCAGACTGGCATATGGCCTGTATGTTAAAGATAACGGACAGAGCACCAGCTCAGCTGGTACCTTTGTCTCGTCTGATAATGTGCCTGTTACCCATGTACAGATAATAACTCTTTGTGTGAGCGGAACAATAGCTTTGCCAATCAGTTGAAACCACACTGTAAGTCAATTAAGCATAACCTCATTACCTGTTTCCTATGTTTCCTCCCCTAAATCCAATGCAGGACACACCGCCATTCCATGAAAATGTTGAGAATGAGAATTTAACAATATGATCTTTCGAAATTAACAAGGCATATTTGTGTTCTGTGTGTCTTTCAGGTCCTGGCCATGATCTCGATCCTGTTCATCATATTATCGACCATCTCCCTGTCCCTCAACACCTTACCAGAGCTGCAGGTGGTGGATGAATTTGGCCAGTTTAGTGACAACCCTAGTCTGGCCCACGTAGAAGCTATCTGCATCGCCTGGTTCACGATGGAGTATCTTCTGCGTCTGCTCTCCGCGCCCAACAAGTGGAACTTCATCAAGGCCCCCCTGAATGTCATTGACCTACTGGCTATCCTGCCTTACTATATAACACTCTTCCTAACCGAATCCAACAAGAGTGTGCTCCAGTTCCAGAATGTGCGCCGTGTGGTCCAGATCTTCCGTATCATGAGGATCCTGAGAATCCTCAAGCTGGCCAGGCACTCCACCGGGCTCCAGTCTCTCGGCTTCACTCTGAGAAGGAGCTATAATGAGTTGGGGCTGCTGATCCTGTTCTTGGCCATGGGCATTATGATATTTTCAAGCTTGGTGTTTTTCGCAGAAAAGGACGAGGATGCCACCAAGTTCACCAGCATCCCAGCCTCCTTCTGGTGGGCTACCATTACCATGACAACTGTTGGATACGGAGACATCTATCCACAGACGCTGCTGGGGAAAATCGTTGGTGGGCTCTGCTGCATTGCTGGTGTGCTGGTCATTGCCCTACCAATCCCCATCATTGTCAACAACTTCTCAGAGTTCTACCGTGAGCAGAAGAGGCAAGAGAAGGCCATAAAGAGGAGGGAAGCTCTTGAGAGAGCCAAGAGGAATGGCAGTATAGTTTCGATGAACATGAAGGATGCCTTTGCTCGTAGCATGGAGCTGACAGACATATTGGTGGAAAAAGTAGATGATGGCAAACCCGTGGACAACCGCATATCGCCCAGCATTTTTAGCTACCACAAGCACTACTCAAATACGGAAGGGAGCAGTCCGTCCCGCGCACACAACACACGCTACCAGGAAGTCGCCCTTTTGGGCTCAATTGATACATTCAAGCCCTCCCCTGTCAAAGCAAGCCCGCAGCATCTCAATGCCCAGCGCCTGGAAGACACTTACAACAAGATGACCACCGGTCAGGAGAAGAAAACAGAGGAACAGATGGAGATGAAGGTGGTGGCATCATCCTCACGTGGAAAGCATTCTGTGGCTATAGAACAAACAATTGCTGAGGGCAACTCCCATGACAGCTTCTCTAGCACAGCTGGGGAGGGAGGACCTGCTCCAAATGCCGGAGTCGGTCAAAGCATTACTAGACCCCAACGTGTACCCCCACCCTTGGATCTCAGCCAGATCAGCGCCATAGAGGTGAGCAGACCTCCCGAGAGTATCCATTCAGGGGCCATCATCAAAGAAGGTCTGTACGAGTTTGTGTCCACTAACCCCAGCTGTAGTGGAGATATGGGAGTGGCGCCACAGAGTGTAGAAAGCTACGGGATGTCGTACGAGAGTATCCGCGGCTCTCTACGAGGTAACATCACACCTCAGCGGGCGAGGCCCGTCAATGTCAACTTCCTCACTTCCCAAGATGAGGCACTTGCTGCAATCATGACACCGGTGGCCACGCCAGCCTCAGCCAGCTCCCCCAGGCTTCCCCAGGCACTATCAGATGAGACGGTGTCCAGGGCCAACATGGCTCTCGGTGCCACCTTACAGGAGACTAAGTCTCCGTTGGAGCTCTTACAGTCTCCATCCCGAGCCATGTACTCCCCAGGGGGAGGGGAGCGCACTGTGGTCAGGAGCTTAGAAGGTGAAGGGCAGATCACCGGCTTAAGGCAAAGGTCAGGGAGGAATCACATGGGAAGATCTGGCGTCTCGGGCACCAGTGCCAGCCCACTGTCACCTAAACAAAGCCCTCTCTCCTACACCCAGGAGTCAGTGGGGTTGGAGGGGGGAGGATCAGTAGAGAGCGAAGAGAAAGTGGAGAATCACATTAGTCTGGAAGGAAACCTAACGCCACCTTGTGAAACAAGCATGTGACTCTGACATTCAGAGAGCCATTTTGTGGGACAATAAATGGTGGCATCAAAGTCTGAACAAAAGAGACTGAACAGGACAAAACGCCACATGACAGAGACATGCTTGATGAAGCTACAGGTGTTTGAAAACTTGAAAGCTGCCGATGTCTGTCTGAAAGTGAAAATGAAAAAAACTGCCTCTGTCGCATTGGGGACTAATTAAGGAGGTTGTTGCAAAGTGTTGAAAAAATGGCGGTGGATCGTGTTCACAAAAGTGTGAATGAGAATATTTATATATATGTGTCCCGTTCTTTTTATGCGCTGTAGCCTGTTACCAATCTATCAAGCCTGTCCTTTTTTTTCTTCTCTCAATGCAATACATAACCATGTCCGGATGAACTTTTTGTGTAAAGATCTAAATAATTTATGGAGCATATGCCCTGTAAGACTTGAAAATGGTGTTGATCTGTTTCATTAATGTTCCTGTCTGTTAATATTATACCATTTTGTCTTCATTTACAGAGGGATCCGTTTTGTCATTTGATCAGCTTAGATGCTACTTTGTTTCATTGTCATATGGGAGATGTGAATAAATGGAATCCAGACTGTAATGTTCTGGAATATGATACTGGTAACTCAAGCAAGCAATACAGGAAAAGCATTGACATACGGTACCATAGTATAATGGTAAATCCTCTCTTATCCCTTGACAGCACTGATCTACAGTAGTAGCCCGTAAATCAAGAAATATAAACATTTCAATAGTATGTACATTGATATTTATGGTAGCTCTTCAAAGATGTACATTTTGTATTCTTAATATTCATGCAAGTGATCCTCATGCACACGATTTTACTTTTCCTGTACCTCCTGTTATCAATTACTAAGAAACAAATTCCTACTAATATTACAGGAGAATGGGGATGTAAAGCAGAATACCATTTAGCAAAGATATACGACTAGACATTAGACCGATAACATAGTAAACTGCAACATATTCAATACCATATTACCAAAGTATAAGTCTGCTTTGTCCTTTGACATATGGCTTTGCTGCTCTTTAAATTGTCAATCAAGTCTTGAGTCACACACGGGCTCCGCATATGTATTTTTATGCTGCCTTTTACATAGATAATGTACATACGTGTAAAGAGTTTTTGGAGTGCATGTGTGACATCACGTGCATGTGTGACATCAGAAAAGTCTGACTGCGTGTTTGGATGTCTTATCTGTTGTGAATGAGGAACGAATTGTATTCTGATGATGGAACCAAAAGGCACAATAGTTTGAGACTGCCCACTACAGGCATTCTTCAGGCACTTTACTCAGAAGACCTAATGCCTCTTCTGTAGGCATGGTCATATCTAATATATTTTGTGGGCATTTTCAGACAGGAATCCATGGGCAGAGAGAAAACATTTGAGATGAGACAGGGATCAGATTCAAATTTGGGTCCCTACACTCACTCTGGCTGGGCCAGGGATCCCAGTGGACTCTTTTAGTACTTAATCGATGATTTGTGCATTTATTATATTGCATGGCTGACATATACGGACACACATACTGTAAATGTGTGGAGCAGGTCTAAAAGTGTATTAGTCACGCACACACATGGCTGCTGCTCCTGCGCGCATAGACAGATGAATGCTTGCACATAAGCACACACGCGCACACACACATGCACACACATTCAGATGTCGATACACGCACACATCCACTGTGAATGTGGATGCATTAAAGGGCCATAGGGTGAGTAACACTGTTGATAAAAATCAAGCATAAGTATTATAATCGATGAATTGTCTTTTTCTAATACCGTACCGTAGTTATTTGGAGCAGGGTGCTGATAATAATGCAGGCATCCTAAAATATTTATGAAATGTGTGCCTTTTCATAAATAGATGATTTATGAGAAGGCTGGGGGAGTTACGATTTGATCTTAAAAAGAGATCTTTAATGTCTTCTTTAGTTTATTTTTCTCTATTTGGAAAACAGGAAAATGGTCTGTTTTACTAGAGAAACAAGGCGTTTATTTTGCAAGTGCAGAGTTCTCAGGTTTTTGTATAACTTGAAAGCTTTGTGATGTCTTTCCTCTATTAGCCCAGTATGATGTCTGTCAACTAATCTTTTCACACTACAGAGCCTCACAGCCAGGTGAGTTCTTTCTTGGCTCTATTATGACATAGCACACTGACCTGGCCTGCATACACTAAACCATGCAGATATTTTGTTCTGTCCCTTTTTCAATTTCTCACAATTTAGTAGTTGCCAATGTCACATCCCCACTCGTTGGTCTTGCGTACACATGGAGTTGCCACAACTTGCCAGATGCTTCTTTTCACCTGAAAGCGAGAAGTTTCACCGGGAGAGCTTAACGTGTGCCGACTGAACATGCTATCTCTCCCAGTACCACTCCACCCCATCATCCCATAACAGCTTTCGGTGAACACAGTCAATTGTGCTCGATGGATTGCCTTGGCCAAGCCAGAGGCAACATGAAGCACTCAAATCCCAGTCTCGACGGTGGTGGACAAGAACCTCCGGCAACCATCAAAACGATGTTAGGACCCCTGCTGGGGGTCTGTTCAGCCTAATTATTATTATTTTTTATTGTACTTGCTGATGCCGCTGGCCAAAAACAATGCTGTTCATTTTAGTTTTTGATCTCTGTTTCAATGGTATGTGTACTCCTCTCTGCTTGAGTGGATGTGTGGACGGTTAAATTACTATGTCACTAGAAGGCTATGCTTCCACTATAGGCTATAGATGTTCCGAAGTACTGTAGACAGCTAAAAACAAGTGCAGTAGGATACAATACTGACTATGCATGTTAAGGATATGAATCCAAAAAACAGATGAATGGTGAAGTTTGGTAGAAATACAAAAGTACATTTTTCACAAATGGGCTAAAATCACCTTGCAGAGGTCTGTTCAATTCAATCTTTTAAAAATATGCAATGGTGTCAAATTATACTTTTATATTGAACTGTGTAAGGGTGATTCAGGTTTTGATGAACATCCTCCATGGGATGAAATGAGCCGGGTCACACGCAGAGCGGGGGCAACATGGAGCTCTGATGTTTCCTGAAGGACACTTCAGCAAAATAGACATGGTGTCTTCAGTTGGAGCATTGTGCTCTATTACTATGCACCATAGTTGTTTTGTTTTGTCTTGTTTGTTTGTTTTATTTGTTTTTTGGGCCTTCTAAACTTGGTTCAGAAGGCCATTACACAATTCACCTCAAGTATCACGGCCCATCTATACAAGCCATAGCAATCCGCCCCCCAGCGTGGCCTGGTTTGGCTCAGTTTACTCACGTGAATATAGGGTTTATTTCATTTGAGTTCTGGAGCAGTTGGGGCAAATCAGGGAGCAAAAGAACATTGCTTTGACACTCCTATAGACAATCTAGCACTCACAGAATTGCTTCAAACTTGACACAGTATCCACTTATATTTTGTTGTAATTATACCTTTTTTGTGCAGTTAGTGAGTTCAATATGCTGATCAAACCAATACATCCAACCAAGACAGTAAAACACACATACTGTATGTAACCGTTCTTAATGTGTCACCAACTTCCATGCTGTATTCCTTTTCACATTCGTACCATCTTATTCTGTTACTTTGGTTGTTAACTTCTATTGTAAGTCAATATAAGTTGATAGTGAATGACCTTGGGACTTCATGGTTTCAAATGAGTTAATTACCATTATGCAAGAAAAAAATAAATAAATGTGTTTATGTGAAATATTCTTGTTTATGTTTTATTGTGTATACTCACTACATTTTCCACATCATTAAATGTGTAGGTTTGTAACAGCATTAAATTTTTTTTACAAAGCTTTTCGCCAGAGAGGCCAGAGGACTGGGGGCGAGCAAACTGACACTGTGGGAGCCAGGAAGGAAAAATTGCACATCATCATTGTAGTGTAACAACATTGCTAATAACAGTGCAGAAAGTGTTGAGAAGACCCTGGACTGGTGCTATAACAAAAATGATGCCTCCCACCCTCCTGTCTATAGACAGGAGGGTGGGAGGCATCATTTTTGTATGAATACATCAATGTTCCACACACAAGAAGAATCAGCATTTCATCAGGAATTCAAATATGCAAACAGCTAATGAACAAAAAGGAATCATGCTTTAATTTGGATGTAGCCTATTTTTGGGTGGAGGTCAACTTAGATAATGGTTGCTGGGTGGAACTCCATATTTGGCCATGTATTTAAGTGTAACCCTACTGTAGGTTGTCATATATTATCTGTTATGTGACAAAGTCTTATAACATGACTCTATGTTATGTTCTCAGCAGTCTCTCAGAAAACCCTTCTACTCCCAAGTCAAAGTTACATATTATATATTGGCCTGAATATAAGACTATGTTTTTTTCCCAATGTAAATATCCCAAAAAATGGAGTCGTCTTATATTCAGGGGCCATACTATTTGACATTCAATGTTCTTTTTTCTGTAAATGGGTCTTGAAAAATGAGGGTCGTCTTATAAACGAGTCGTCTTATATTCGGGACAATACATGTTATATATTCATAGCCTTTCCATTTCTATGGTCAATAGCCTACAGCAGTGGTGCCCAAAAGGTAGATTGTGATCTACCAGTAGATCACACAGGCCATGCAGGTAGATCACATGACAGTCCCCCCAGCACTTTGACCCTTATAGATCTGCATTAAAATGCAGATCTATAAGATCTATATATGAAAACCAAATGGACCCTTATGAGCTAAATTATATTTAAAGATGGAATGCCATGATTTTTTTCTACTCTAAAACATGATCATCAGGTGTTAATGTTATATGAAAAGTAAGATTTTTTCCCAAAAAGTGTACAGTGTTTGTTAAACTGTCATTTTTATGATTCCACCCTACCAGTTCATTAAGTATGCCTGGTTTGCCTGGTGGGTGGTGATGGGTGGAGATCCAGCTGAACTGAAGCCACACCCACAGCTTTAGTTGCATGATAAAGGGGGAGGAGTTGGGGGAGGGGCTGAGCACGTGATGTCACTATATTGAAGTTTTTTTCATTGGCACATTTGGCTGGAAAGGTTCAGCCCCCAGGAAGAAACCCTAAATACAAAGGGAAGACATCATTGCACATAAAAAACACCCCAAGGGGTCTATTTACATACTGTCACCTCTTAAACATGTACAAAATTGGAAAAAATGCAAAAATTATTCTTAAACACTATAACAGTAAGTAACACCATCACCACTATTTCAAAGCTCAAACTTTCTAGATAATGGTTAGCTAGTAGTAGCTTGAGAGCTACTATTTTGAAAGTAGCTCTCAAGTCAAAAAAGTGTGGGCACCCCTGGCCTACAGGCTATAAAAGAAAGAACGAAGCACAGGCCTGCATGGCAGAGTGGACAAATCTCAAATCTACATCGTTCCCTTTTATTTTTCCATTGGCTGCTTTGAGATAAAAAGGAAAAGATGATGCGTTGGCCGGGAATCGAACCCGGGTCAACTGCTTGGAAGGCAGCTATGCTCACCACTATACCACCAACGCTTGTTCTTCCTGGTGACGTCAGTTTCCTATTAGTACATTACTGGATGCGGTGCCACGGGGGTGCTACTTAAGTCATTAAGTGATTCCATCAACCAGCCCATGGGAAAGCTTTAGCCCGAACATTACTTAGCACTATGACAAATGTTTGTTTACTTGTTTTGTTATGTCTTATTGTTTGTGCTCATGTATACATTCCTAGCCGCCATCCGTGGACGCAGACCGCAGTTAAAGTACTTTCCCGATATTCTTCCATGGTCTTTGTCGCCATCATGGGGGCACCGTGAGGCTTGCGGGTCCTATAATTTGCTGCTTATTGGCTGAGCTCTGAGCCTGATCGAGGCTTGTCTGACCAGCCGGCTGCCGGATGCAGAGCAATGTACAGGCAGAGTTGTGATATTCCCGTTCACCCCCACGTCGGCCGCTCGCGCTCCTGGAGGAGCTCTATACTGCCACTTTAATAACAAACTTTGTTCAAAGTAAAAACAACTAGATGAGTGCCCCTTCGTGGCACATGTCTCCACCAGACCAGATCAGGTTGTGGCTCTGATGTCATCGGAGCGAGCGTAAGTGAGCGGAGTGAACAAGTTGGCCATGGCCTACTTGTACGTGAGCGGAGCGAGCTAATATGATGACATCACCTAAACCGGCCAATCGGGTGCGACCTGGGCTGTGCTCGGACGGACACACGGACGGACAGGGGGTAAAACATCTCCACGTTGGTAGAGACAACAACACAGCATTTAAAAATAAGTGCAAGTTGAAAACATTGAGGCGAGCAAATGGAAAACCATACCGTACTGTACCTGGGGGGTACGGAAAACTTTGAAAAGTCGTTGAAAATGTGCACTGTGGCACCACAGTCAACCATAAGTCCCTTCTTATCAGTCTCCATGGAGACTTCTTGAAAAAGAACGAAGTGTCCTCCTGCATCTCCACCTCCGGCTGCTCCGCCAGGCCGCTCCTCGGCGTCTCCGCGGCCGCGCGCTGTCTTCACACCGTCGTGTCCTCGTCCTCTTCCCCGTCCTCGACGTAGCGTGTCCCACCTGCGCTCCTCCCGTCTCTGCTGGGGCTCGTTTGGACAAGTACGGGCGAGGTGTCCTTTCTTCCTGCACCTGTAGCATTCGACCTCGGATAGGTCCCGTTTCTTCTCCCTTCCGCGTCCACGTGCTGCTGCTGCCCTCATAACGTTGTCCTCTTCGCTCACCGTCTTGTACTTTTCGGTTTCCTCAAAGCTCCGCAGCTTTGTCTTGAACTCACCGAAAGTCAGTTTATCATCCGTCTGGGTGATGTGCACGACGAACGCTTTGTATGACTCGGGCAGCCCCATTGGCAATCTGCAACCCGTCACTGATATTTTCTTCGGCCCTTCTCAACGCGGTGAAATTGGGTGAATATAGTCTCTGCTCGAATGATGTACTCAGTGACAGTCTCGTTGCTCGGTTTGTGGAGCGCTGAAACCTTCCAGCATAATGCTCTCGCAGTATCTCCAACGCTCGTGTTGTCTAAACACGTTACTAATTCTGCATATGCTTCGGCATTGCGTGAGGCGTCGTCGGCTTGTTGCTGTTCTGCGTCTTCGTCTTCTTCGTTGATCTCAGGCTCATGGTGTCACGCAGTCCACGCAGTAACATGTGTGCTAAGAACCGAGTTTCCCATAACTCGTAATTCTCTTCCGAACCATCAAATAACAGCCTAAACCACCTTTGGCCATGACTGGGCCCATAACCTGTAGGATTAGCCATTTTAATAAGCGTATTGGCTGGCGGTGGTCTCTACGAAGAAAACACGTGCGACGTCCATTAAGTTTCAGCCAGGAGCAATGTTGCCAACTGCCAAAATCCAAAATGCACTAGGGCCACAGTTTATTCTGCATTTTAGTGGCCAGGGAGGAGGAGGGATCGTCTGAGAGACTCTCAGACGAATTTAGGAGAAATGTTGGTCAAAACGCCAAGTTGGCAACACTGGATAGGAGTGGCGCAATCTTCATTCTGCGCATGCTCAGGTGGAACAGGGCACTGTGCACGCAGGCACGTGATGACGTAGACATGACTTTGCATATATGCAATATTGCATTTGGGAGAAAAAAAATATATATATATACTGTAAATGGGCTCATCTTTTAGTGCTCGGCGGGGTGGAATTTGTGCGGCTTAAATCAGCATTTGTGCTACTTTTATTGATTTTATATGAATATCTATGTGCAATATGAGCTGTTATCAACTTTATAGGCTTGCACCCCACACTTATGGTGGTCCAAAACGGACTAAAATGAGCTCATCTTTTAGTGCTCGGTGTGTTAGAACAGCTCGAATGTGCTGTTTTTATTTATTTTATATGATTTTATATGAATATTTATATTTGCAACACGCCCCCTGGTGATCATAGTGGTCATAACAGTTCATATATAAATATTCATATAAAATCAATAAAAAGTGATGCCATTTCAAATGCCGATTTCAGCGGCACAAAGTCTAGCACATCGAGCACTAAAAGATGAGCCCATTTTAGTCCGTTTTGGACCACCGTAAGTGCTATAACTTCAATTATCTCCAGAATGGTAGCAGCACAAATTCTGAAATTTACGGCACAATTCATCACAAATAGAGCACTATAAGAATGACAGACACACACACACGCACGCACGCACGCACGCACGCACGCACGCACGCACACACACACACACACACACACACACACACACACACACACACACACACACACACACACACACACACACATATATATATATAATTTGAAAAATCATGGGGTGCCAAGTTCACGCAGGTCAGGTCTCCACCAGGCCAGGTCAGGTTGTGGCCTCCTGGTGGCACTATAGGCCAATGTAAAAAGGGTGCTATTTAAGGTAGCCTACTTTGAACCAGCTAAGGGCGCTAGTACTAGCGGGCCTTAAGATGGGGAAGGGGTGACGTAGCGGAACCGACCTGGACCGTGCACGGACGGACACAGGGACAGGGGGTAAAAAAACTCTCCACCATACTGGTGAAGAGAATTATGAGTTTTTGCAAACGCCATATAATTATATTGACACATTGAAAGAGCAGAATACTAGCTATCAGTCACGAGACTGTAGCTTGGAATTAGGAGTAGGCAGAAATGCATTGGACTTTAAATGCCTTTGATTGTAGGCCATGCTTTACTAATAGCACAACATTAAAGGTAGGGTAAGTGATTTGAAATTCATCGTGTAGTACCAGCCTGGTGCACTAGGGGCCCCCAAGAGTAGCTACACAATGCGAACCTGCTGCTCGATCCTGATTGGAGGAGAACTCACCCTCCACCTGGGGAACTTTTATTAGCTCCTCTGCTAACAGAGTATTTTAACAAGAAAAAAATGGGGGTGATATCTGACAAAAGCGAAATCACTTCCCCTACCCTTAACATTACAGAGACTTTAGTGCAGGGGTGGCCAACCAGTCAGAGACTAAGAGCCACTTTTTTACCGTGCTGCTGCAAAGAGCCACATCATACAGATGGACACACATGAACATCACCCCATCCCTTCCTCTCTCTCACACACACAGACCTCTATATTGACTCCTAGCCCCCACGACCCGACTTCGGATAAGCGGGTTAAAATGGATGGATTATGTAGGCCAGTTATTTTCAATAATTAACATTGTGTGCACTGTCTCACACACAAACTCTCAGTTGAACCAGTTCCACAAACAAAAATATATGACATTGTGAGCTCACACACACAAAATCGATTTTATAATCATAATATAGGGAATGAATGGCTGTGCCAGACCAAGCAATTTTGACACATGTCATGTGAAAGGCCCTTAAGAGCCGCAAGAAACCAGCCAAGGTTGGCCAGGCCTGCTTTAGTGGCTATAATTCTGGTCGCCCGGAAAAAGGTTACATCGTGGCCATTACGGGGATCGAACCCGCGACCTTGGCGTTATTAGCACCACGCTCTAACCAACTGAGCTAAACGGCCTTGACCATATGTACCGAAAACGATTTCAAAACCATACTTTCAAATGAAAGTTAGGTCAGGCGAGTTCTGAATTATAAAATTGTAACGGTTGGAATAATCTCACGCAGCGCCCAGAGCAGAGCCAAAGAACGTGCCTGTCACCCAAGACGGCCGATGCCGTCTCTTTACTTGCGCGAGTAAGTACTGTGGTCGGCTGCCAAAGTCGCCCATACAATTGCAGGATGTAATGGTGAGTGATACATATAATATATGTATCACTCACCATTACATCCTGCAAATCTATCGTTATATACAGTATAATAGCCAGGTAACATATGTCAACAGTAATCAATTTCTTCCCCTCTCCCTGAGGTTTAAAACAATAACTGGGGTGGCTGTATAGGAACCAGACCTCGTGGCGCAACGGTAGCGCGTCTGACTCCAGATCAGAAGGTTGCGTGTTCAAATCACGTCGGGGTCATTGTTGGTGTATTTTTTTTTCCGCCCGAACAGCGGTTGTCAATATTCATTCATTAACACTTGGAAAAACTCAATAATAACGCTCGTCACTGTCATGGGGTCTGATTAAATCATGAATGTTGTTGCAAAAAGCGTGTGCTGTGTTTTGCAAAAAGCGGGCTCGTCCGGGATTTGAACCCGGGACCTCTCGCACCCTAAGCGAGAATCATACCCCTAGACCAACGAGCCATGGGCGACATCTACACACATGTCTCAATATCTCCGACTCCAATCATTTACTGCGCCGGGGAAGTAATGACAGTTTGGGTTTTTTTTGGAATCTAATCTAAAAACACATGATGTATTTATTGTATACACTACAGGGTCAGATGTATATTTATATAATCGACGATATTAGCTCTGGTCCCTAGCTCCACTGTTTCTGGACCGGAGCTGTGTGTGTATATAAACAGTAAGGAACTCGTTTAACCCTTTAAAGTTCCCACCATTAAAGAAGCAGTGAAAAAATTATTTCTTTGCATTTTTTACTTCCTTTAGGCAATAATAACAAGAATCAATTTTATTTTTAACATCATACCCACCAGTTATTAAAATATAAGCCTCTACCAAACGGTAGAAATGTCACTTGAGGGTAAACGTGTAAAATGAACTAAAGTAATCCAAGAAATACTTTTTGCAATGAATAAATACAAATTCTGCTAATTAATTGTTGTGATTATGATATATTGATTGTTTTTTCATTATAATACTAGAGCGTTGCCCGTTGGCACTGGCCTGGAACGATGCAAGTTGGAAATGCATGCACCACCCAGTTTTTATTATGTTTGTGCCCTTTTATGCCCTTATATGGAGTTTATTTGTTTCAGTATGCCCAAATATGTAGTATATGCAAATTATGCATATGTCAGAACATCATTGTGATGTCAGAACGCGTGAGATCCATATATGGAGATGTCCAAAGCCTGAACAGGGCCCCTGCCCAGAGCCCAAGTAGAGGTTTTTGTATTGTCATAATAGGCCAGCTCCATTTATGGAGAACCAGTGCCCCAGCCCAGCCCAGGCTGGGGCATTGTCCAGAACCCTGGCAGAGGCTGTTGTGCTGGTTCTGGACAACTGGTGTACTGACGGACTTGACTGCAGACACTGCACGTCCTGTGGTGGGTGGAATGCGTGTGTCAAATTGGTAGTCAGTGGGGAGAACAGTTTTCTAGTTATGTAGCTTACAGATGTATGTATATGTGTATATGCACACAGAGACAAGGTGCATTTATATTTGGATGCTGAAATAGTTGTATAAGCATGTTTTATTCATGCCTAAAACATGCTCTACCAAATGGTTGAATTGTCATTTAGAGGTAAAAGGCAGTGATGCCAGAATGATAGCAAGATAATATTTTGACTATTTATGATGGAAAACAGAGCAAAATAAAAACATTTGGGCATCCACTGTTGCTAATGGCTATAGAGCTTTCTTTCTGTTTACACAGATGGAAACTAAATCATTGTATATATACATTATTGTGCAAGAAACTAAAACTTGCACTACTTGTACCATAAAGTGACAAACAACCCGTTCGGTAGAGCATGTTTTCTGAAAATTATTTAACCATTATAATTATTATTTTAATTGAATCAAGTTACATATTTACATTCAGTAACATCTCTGGAGTGGCAATATGCAGAATAAATCATCTCACCTTTGAATCTGTGGCAAAACAGAGCCTAGATGTCAGGAGTGATTTCTCTCTGTCTAAGTTCCTCATTACCACCTGACTTGTAAAGCATGCTGTGTGAAGCCACAGTGACATCTAGTGGATATTTTTTGCATACTCGCCTCTACCGAATGGTAGAAATGGCTCAATCAGTTGGAATTTAGTTTGAGCATGGTTTCAATGAGAAATGGTGACTTAAAATGTGATCTACCAATTGGTCGAAAAAACCTATAAAGGGTTAAAACAAAATGTAAAAAAAAAAAAAAAAAAAAAAAAAAAAAAAGGTTTCTGGTTAACATAGCTATTGGAGACACAGTCTGTGCATAATCATGCCATCATGAGATGACAATGCAATGCAAAATACAGTTATTATAGCAGTTCGTTTAAATCCGATTTCGCCACTATTCACGAAACCGTTGCAGTCATCAGAATGTTTGTACCAACTGCATACGGGTGGTTTTTATGTGTTGTCATGTGACCACACTCAGCCATCTTGTGGAAAACGGAGAGCGAGAGTCAGCCACACAACTCGAATACACAATCCCCTGTGCTGTCAGTATACTAGCAGAGGTAAGATAGTGAATGTTTAATACACTGATCATCTTCCTCGCGGACTTCTGCCGAGCCAATTTATGAAAATAGCGATGACACGGAGCCCGTCGAGTCGAATAGGGACTATTTTAGCGACTGTTGTTTACTGGGCCCAGCAGCCGCGGACCTCCAGTGCCCCCCGTGCCCCGAGTTGGAGCGCTGCGGAGCCGCGGGACGAAGCGACCGACCGCCGGGGCTGAGGCCGCGTGCGGAGCTAAAGCTGCTAGCGTGTTTAGCTACAAAGTGTTGAGGTTAAGGATTAACTCGTGTCAGCGACGCGTACGCCCGTCTGCTTTATGAAGCACACTTGACACGACTTATTTTAGTTTCTAGCGTTGCATTAACAATCGCATTAACTTTAACAATGCGTGTCCTAAACGCGCAGTGTGAGTTGGTGACATGACATTTCTCCTATAACGAACTAGCTGTTGTCGCCACCCAGCATGATGCACCAAACCCACCACCACGGCTAACAGCACTATAGCGTTGAAACACTTCCACAGCTAAGCTGGATACTTCTGCCAGTCGTGGCTAAAGAGTTGCTCATGAAGTCTTATATACTAAAGTTGATTAGTATTTAGCTGGACTTGACAGCTGATGCAATGTCGACTGATAATCACCTCGTAACGTTATGTACGAGTGTCAACTCAAGTCAGGCATTGTAGGCAGAACACTGATACTAACATTTACATGATACCGACTGTTTGTGATGACTTCGTTACAGGCCAGTGGTGCTACTACATCATTAGGCCATATGGCAGTGCTTCCCAAACTTTCTCATGCCAAGAACCCCCAAATTGACACTTGTTATTAGGCCCTCGTTTGAAGAGATATTCCAGGGGACCCCCCTCCATAAGAGAAGATTTTCACGGCTCATATATAGCAGTGACAGTGTACAAATGTAACCAAAATAGGTCCGCCAGAGCCCGTAAGGCTTAAAATAAACACAATAAGGGATTAAAAATACCACAATTAAAGTTTGTTTATGGTTGAAGTCGAGCTACATGTTGAGTTTACGTTTACTTTAGTGCCTCGTGCCGCACAATGTAACGTTACACTGTTGGGTTGTGATTGAATCTGAAGTAATGCTGCACTCGTTTCACGTTTGCCAGTGGTTTGAGGCAATGCTGTTACAGTATAAGTAACGTTTCACGATGAGGTTGGTGGTTCAAGTATAATTGATGTGTGGCGAAATGTCCTGTCAAGTCAACTGCTATTCGTTCCGTCTTCTTCAGCAGCCGCTTTCCCTTTATCAGAAGACCCGAAGTTCAAACTGATAAAAGTTGCGAGACGTTGGCCAGCTGTTGGCATACTTGTCTGTTTGCTTATGATAGCTTTAATACCGTTATGTAATCCTTTGTCTTCTTGATGTTGGTTTAATAAAACCCAAGCACGTTTTATGTGTCATTGTGGTGTGTCGGTTTGAGTTGGGGGAGGGGGGTGGAGGTCTCACTACACACGTGGCTTGTTGTGACTACATGCTGGCGTGTGTGTGTGCGTGTGTGTGCGCGCGCGCACGCGCGTGAGAGAGATCCATCTGTTTCTGAATTATATGATCCTGTTGCCTTTTGGGTGACTTGGCTCTGAATTCCCATATAGGTGTTGAAAAGCTTTTGCATTATTTATAGATTAAACCCCTCATTCAAGCAAAACAACAGTTATGGCTGTTAAGTGTTGCAACTCTGAAGCTGACTGGACTACTGTTGTCAATTACAGGTGGTCCTGGAGAACCCTCCTCCCAAACTGGGAGACTTCCCAAAATAGCTTTAGCAGATTGAAACTGTATCTGGTTGTCCGAGGCAGGGACGGGCTACCCTATGGAATGAGCCCGAATACTAGCCACCAAAGCATCTGTGAGGTTGCCAAATTGAAGTGAACAGACAGACAACGGCATGATGTTGAATAAACTTTTGGTTTTGTCCCCCCTTTGTTATCTTTTTCATCTTCTTTTGTTCAACCGAGATTTGACAGTTTAATGGTGATTTTAAAAGGGAAGTGTATTGAGCACTACACATGGTACAAAGTGTTCCACAGCTGTCAAAACAGACTGGAATACCTACCCCATATCCGTAGTTCTTGTGGGCATGTTGAAGATAAACAATGACAAGTGGGGATGTAATGGATGCATTAATTCCAGATTTATATATACTTTTTTTTTTTTTTTACCCATTTGCAAACAAATCTGCTCAATAAATTTTGATAACTACTATAACTAGCAAAACTACATTTTGTTATCCTTCTGTTTGTAGAACTTTGAGGAAGAATGGCCGAAACCCAGACGCTTAACTTTGGACCAGAATGGTAAGTGATCAGTCATGGGAGTTCTTCATCATGTCTTGGTTTGAAAAGTTATTGCTGTCCACGTAGTATATGGCTTGGCAACACTGATGAGGGCTGTTGGACTGGTTTTCTAATGCAGCTGTGCTCCACATGTTGAGACATGCAAATTTACCATCTCAGCCTTTGTATCGTCTCCCACCCCTCTGTCCCCTCTGTTTATTTCTTTCTACCTTCCTTCTTAACAGGCTGCGAGCCCTGTCTAGTGGTGGTGGTGGGGGCAGTGGTGGCGAGCGCACCAGCATTGTGGCCTCTCCACCCCTCTCACCTGCATTGCCAAAGACGTACAAACTTGCAGACTACCGCTATGGGAGAGAAGAAATGTTAGCACTTTATGTAAAGGACAACAAGGTGGGTGCAACATCAATGATATATGTATGCTGTGTAACATAGTGTGTAAATGTTTCGCATTTTACATTGAAACTACTCAATTGCATATGTCCATCCTATAGATCCCTATAGACCTACATGACAAGGAGTTTCTTCCCATTTTACAAGAAGAGCCCTTGCCACCACTGGCACTTGTGTCTTTTACAGAGGAAGAACAGGTAGGAGTGCTCTGTGAAATGTCATGTCAGTATACAAATATTTGTGAATAGGTGGTAAATAACCCCTCCCCCCATGTTTTCTTTTGCAGAGAAATTTTTCCATGTCTGTAAACAGTGCAGCTGTACTTCGACTGACAGGTCGAGGAGGTGGTCCGGTATTGGGTCTGGGGGCACCGAGAGGCCGAAGTACCTCAAGAGGTAGAGGTGAGACCGTTATGCCACTGTATTCCTTTCCCCAACTAATTTCAGTGCTCAAGGCTTGAATCACAATCTTTTGACAGAAACGCAGGGATCAAACGGCATGCACACACATGCGCATAGATTATTGAGTCTTGAGTCTTTCTCACTTTCCAAGAGGCACAAAGTAATCAAAGATTAGGTCTACTGGTTTACTTGCCCCCCATCCCTTTTTCACGCTATTATACACACTGTTACAGTATATAAGTACCGTGCCCAGATCAATGGATACTACTTTGCATAACAACAGTTTACCTGTGCACCCATTCTCATACATGGGTGTAACAGCCCATAATGAGTACCAATCCAATATTTAATTGAATTGACATAGCATGGCATCATCCTTGTAGAAAATAGTGAAATGAAAACATGAAGTGATGTCATAAAACGTCCTTCCCTTTTGTTTTAAGGAGAGATGGTCGCACAGTTTGTAGCCATGTTGCAAAACCCTTTAATTTTGAAAAGAAAACACCTTTACGACAAAGTCTTCGTAGGGCTTGGAATATAACTTTGCTTTTTTATCCCATGCAAGCACATCACATCACTTGTCATCACCATATAGCTTCTAATTTTTAAGATCAAATGGAACATTTATAATCCACTTGAGTCACAAATAAGGGAAAGAATTAAAGAACTCCAGATAGTTAATAAATTGCACAAGAATATACAGCTGCAGAACAGATCCTGCATCAAGGGGGGCTACGCATTGAAATAAATGTCTAGACAAGCTTGTGGCATACCTTCACAAATTTGTATATAAGGTATACAGTATGTATGTGAGGGTATTTTATAAAATTAAAATAGTAGAAACAATGTAACTACTGTACTTCACTGCTGTATGCTTATATGTAAGGAGTTTACAATGGCACAAATTAAATGACTCCCACTGCCATTACATAACATGCGTGACACCAGATTTGCCATAAGCACCAATGTAAATGTATTTCACACGCAAATCAAGTCAGCCAACATGAGTAGACATAGCAATCCAGTAGTTCCCACTCATAATACTGTAGGCAAGAGATGCTAGAATGGTAAATATTCTGGGGGAATAGAACAACCCTGCAAGTCCGCAAACCCGCAAGACTAAATGTTGTTTATTTTTTTCATATCACATTTTTTACTTTTTCTTTTGTTTTCCGTAGGTCGAGGCAGAGGAGATGGCGGGTTTTACCAAAGAAGTTTTGATGAAGTGGAAGGAGCATTTGGTCGTGGTGGTAGGGAGATGCATCGTTCCCAGAGTTGGGAGGAAAGGTAATGAAGCAGTGGAATGTATAGGGTTATCATCATTCTTTTTAATCCAATGCAAGGGATACATTTGTTTTGATATGGACTCTTTCCTTTCTTTCCCTCCCTAGGGGCGACAGGAGGTTTGAAAAACCAGGTCGAAAAGAACCAGGTTAGTTAACTTAACTTCAAATAATCAATATGTTATGTACTCGCTGGTAAATGCTTGCTACTTATGTACCTTCTCTCTCTCATCCCTCTTTTTCTGACCTGGCAGATGCTCCTCCGGCCCATTTCCCGATGAATCACAGTAAGTGTGCCCCTGGCGTCATGCATTTGGCGAGAGGAAGTGCAATTTCTTGAGCATAGGTGTAAATTACACAAAATATGTTGTCGAAAAGCTTCCAACAGAGAAGCCTGCTCAGTGGTAGTGGCGTCCGTGCTGCACCTTGCTCTAAACACGCACCCTCCCACTCCTGTCTCTCTTGCAGTTCGTGCGAACTACGAAGAGGTCGGAACGGGCCTGCCGAGGAAGCACGACTTCACACGCTCCGAGAGCGAGAACTGGCGTACCACACGCGATGACCAGAATGGTGAGGAGGATGAGGGGGGCTGGTGCCTGGCAGGGTCTCGACGGTCACGGGACAGTGACCGGTGGTGCCCGCCTAGCCCAGGTGTGCACCGTCTTGACTCCATTATTGCCACATTAATGCACTGTATTGTGTGTGTTAACTGGGTGATGAAACGGGGAGGAGGTTGCAATATTAGATTCTATTCAAAACAAGCACTTTTTTTTTACTGTAAAGTCTTCTTCAGGGTTTGCCTGTTATCTGGGTGGACATTTTCTGCTATGAACGGCCTTGTCAAATTTGGGGCATCCAAGTCAACCGTTTTCTGTTTGTGATTAATGTATACCCTCCTTGAAATTAAATATATTTTTCATAACTGCATCAAGTAGGATAATTGGTTTAGGACCCAAACCAGCCCGGTGACATTATACTCTTAATGGCTTCCGGACACAAATCATCATTGTCTAGAATCAATTATAATGCCAAGTTCCTTCTGATAAGATTCACGGTACTCCATTGAGTTCACTGACTCCTGGTGTCCACCACCCCACCACACCCACCCAGACGGGCCTCGCTCGGCGGGGTGGCGAGAGCTCCCAGAGCAGCGGCGCCGGTTCCCTTTCGACGCCCGGGAGGACGAGCGGGGATACCGCCGGTCGCGGTCGGGCAGCGGCAGCCTGGATGAGGAGCGGGACAGCTTGCCAGAATGGTGCTTGGAGGACGCAGAGGAAGAGACGGGCACCTTTGATTCGTCAGGAGCCTTCCTTTCGCTCAAGGTAAAGGTCTGTTGAATATCAATATATATCAACTTTTAATGACTTGAGCCAAGACTTGCCAGAATACTGGGGTGACAAGTCTATTAAAGATGAGAAATATGCTCTTTAAGAGCTGAGTGGGTATATATACGTCGTTGTAGAACAGCGCCACCTGGAGGCTAAGCTCATACATATACGTCGTTCAGACATTTATCATTCAATCATATTTTTTTCAATTAAAACCCAAGCTGTATGCATTAAATCCCTAATGGAGCTGTAGTATACTGTTGCTTTAAGGCCCTGATGACATCACAACCAATACTCCGCCCCCCTACCCATTTTTTTCCCTGCTTTGAGGAAGTAAACACAAGGAGAGACAGCTGGACGTAGCAGAGCCTTAGCACTCGTCAGTCCCCTGCGCTCTCTCTCTCTCTCTCTGCTCTTAGCAAAACAGCATTGTGAAGCGATCGCTTGTTTTTTTTTTCATCAAATGCAAGAGGCTATTTTACTTTAGTCATCTGGACACAGTGTGACTGCACTCGCATGGGGATTGCATTCTTTCTTTCTCTATTTCTCTCTCTCTCTCTCTCTCTCTGTCGGAGGCAGAGGGGCGTTATGGAAGAGCAGTCAGGCAGGCACCTGCAGCTCGCTAATGATCGTTAGGAAAATCTGGGTCGTTCGCGCGTGTGTGTTGGGTGTGTGTGTGTGTGTGTGTGTGTGTGTGTGTGTGTGTGTGTGTGTGTGTGTGTGTGTGTGTGTGTGTGTGTGTGCGTGTGCGTGTGTGTGGTCTTCAAGTTATGCTACGCTAAACGTCTTTGCAAAGAAAGCACAACAGCCCCCCCCCCTCCCACACACACACACACACACACACACACACACACACACACACACACACACACACACACACACACACACACACGCGCGCGCACACACACACGTGCGCACACACACGTGCGCACACGCAACAGATCTGAGGCATTTCTCTGACTATTGCAGGGATTCTGACATAAAATCCCCAATAATTGGTGAACTATAGATGGCATATTTTTTTTTCTTTTTTCTTATTGGAGCAGAGGGTGTGCCCTTTCATATGGTATATGGTTTTTTATATATTACTGTCAACATAATTATATTATATAGACCTGAAAAATATTATTCCATAAATGATATGGTGTTGGCCCACAACGCAAGTTGAATTCAAATGACAATTACAGACGAACGGAAGATGGGAGGAATGTAATTTTTTTTTCCCCTAAAAATGGACAAATAGGGCTGTCAATCGGTGTATAGCATGTACAATATCTTTATTTGGTTCATATATATATTTGTCTGTCAATGTCTCTATACAATGTATTTTTACAAGACTGCTCATGTCTCTATAGCATTCAAATGGCAATAAGTCCTGAACGATAGGTGGTATAAATGATTTTTTTTTTTCTTGTGAAAGCAGCGAGTGTGCTCTTTCAGACGGTATATGGCATGTAAATGTCGCTATAGGACTTTGTTTTTTATTGGCCTTGTTTTAAATTAGTGACATCCCTAGTGACATCACTCAAAATGCTTAGCACAGTACTTCCACCTGTTTTCCCAGAATGGTTAGCTCTCAAAGAGTTAAAGATGAGAAATATGCCCTTAATTGGTAAAGGATAGATAATTCAGGTAATTCAGTCAAGAGTTTAGGCCAAGCAGTACTCACTCAACCAACACATCAGATGTTAAAGAGGTATTTACTGCATGCATGACCCATAGTGGACACAATAAAAAGTAGTTTAAAAAACAAACTCAGTCTACAATCAAGCTGGGTAGTGTATTGAAATAACAGAGCAGTGTTTGTTATTAAGAGAAACATTTAGAAGTGCGTCTGTTTTGTTGGCTCTTTTTCTGCTACTGCTCCATACAAATGAGATAATGACTTGGGTCAAGGTACAGATGTACATATGAGCTTGCTGTACATCTATTAATAGCTTATTTGTTTAGCACAAGAGTGCACTACAGCCATTACTATGGACTCAAAGTCCACAACAGATCATAATGGGTGAAATTCGGGACAGGAATTTGGAATTGGCTTGGTCATCTGGTGGTTGGGGGATATACAGTACACAAGGATTTTTCAATATTCCGCCAGAATATTCTACTGCGTTCTTGACAACGGCATGTAAATTATCTGTTTCATCAAATTATCTTGGCCACGCCATAGTGCACATGTGTTATCTTATCTGTGGCTGCCTGCTGTAGCTGTGCTCCCTGTGTCCCTGTGTCTGTGGCTTCCACTGTCAAATACAATGGAACACAAAAAGGGGAGATTGGGCTCAGCACGTTGTGCTACATTGCTAGTGATGTGTGGTTCACCCCCCCCTCTAAGAGATTCAATAATTTATAGCTACGTATGCATCGTTATCTTAGGAGCCTCATATCAATTCTTTGCGCTGTACTGTTCAGTACACAGCAATAAAGAATGGTTGCCAATATTTCTTTTTATTGCAACATCTAATCAAAGAGTTTTGAGTGTTGCAACTCCTCCAATTCTGGCTTTGTCCTTATATCCAGTGGTGTCATGCCGGTACACTATGCCGTGGTGGCAGTAATTATTTGTTCATGCTCTGGTATAGAATGGTGCATGCGCACGCAGGAGAACGTGTTCCCCCTACGTAGACCAGAAAAATGCTAAATTGCGCTTTTGTCTAGGCTAGCCTACTCGAAAACAGGTTGCTAGTTATTTCCAGTGATGCCTCCCTGCAACACCCCCAGATTCACACCTTGTCAAGTACGACTTGAGTGCCCAAACGATTAGCACACCTAGACACCCCTGCCTATATCACCTGTACACCTGTCCTTTATGTTTACCGTACCAGCAAGGGGCGCTGTCCACCAATATAGCACCACTCACTAGTCTCAGTTCACACAGTTGGTGTTTTTTAACCAGCCTGACCTGAACATAACCTCAGTAAGACCTATGCCAAACCTAACTCTAAACATTACCTGTTATGAAAACCTTTGCTACTGTTATGCAAAATAGTCGTAATGGCTGTCGTGGTCGCACGACGGCCCCTCCTGTTCTTTTTTTTTTTTTTTTTTTTACAAACAGGATTGTCTGCTTTGTGAAATGAATACCCATATAATCTCTATATTTCACAAAGCAGCCAATTATGTTCAGCGCTGTCACTCATTGCGTCATATTCTGTAGCATTGTATTCTGCATATTATACCAAAAGAAGCGTACCATTGATGTCAGTGTCTCCTAGAGCTGTTTTGTCGGCTTGTTTTGTCCTGCCCATCATAAGCCAGAGCTGAGGGTCTTTCTTTCCACCCATAGTTGTAACAACTACTGGGAAATGGCTAGAGTTTTGTGATTTTGATGGGCAAACTCAACTTTCCAAGGCAGTTGTGTCAATGTCAGGCAAATTATATATTGGAGACTGTCAGGTAGAGGTAGTATAGGCAACTTTATTTTTTTATTCTTATACTATATTCTTCTTGCCTTTCCCCCTCTACATCTATTCTACTTTTCTGCAGCTGTTTCCCACTTGCTTGCACTTGCTTTGCCCTGCAGACGGTCCAAAACTTTATTGTTGTCAACAAATAATTGATGGCTGTGCTAGTGTGTGGTGGGGAGGGGGGTGGCGTTTTAACCAATCGCAGCGCAGTGTCTCCTGGAGTTTTCATGAGGAGCTAATAGAGTGGAGTTGAGGTGTAGTTAGGATTACAAACACAGTTTGTACACGCTAAAGTTGCCTATAATAACTAAAACTCAACCATACACACTATTTGAGGGATTTACAATGGTAACAACGCTGCCTTTGCAACTGATTTCTGACTTTGTCTACTTATTAGAAAGCCTCCAAGGAGCCCATCCTGGAGGAGGCAGAGCTGGAGTTCAGGCCACTGGAGGAGTGTGAGGAAGGCCAGGAGGAGGAGGACAGTCAGACGAAGGAGACCAAAGAAACAGAGCCAGAGGCCAAGAAAGAGGCTGACAGAAGAGAGGGTTAGTGTCACTTAAGGGTGTTTCCACAGTTGGGATGACTTGGGCGTCTGAACACAAAATGGACCGGTATCTTGATAACAGCTGATGTGTACCAGACAGAGATCCCAAGAGTAACGGTTCATTTTCTCACCATTCTCATTTGTTCGTCATAAAAAAGAAAACGTGCAAAATTATCATTCAGATCGGTAGTATTGGTAGTAGTAAGGCATATATGCGATCATACTGTGTAGATTCTTAATGCACATGAAAGCAATGTGTGGTTTTGATCCCCGAGCCTGACAGACTTTGCGGGTCACTCCCCATCTCTCTCCTTGTTCCCTGTCTCTCTACTGTGGACTATCAATAAATGCAGAAAACCCCTCAAAATATAATAGTATAAATTTTGTTGCTGTCTTGAAGACACGACCTAAGACAGTTTTGAAGGTTTTTGATTTCCTTTTGAACACCTGTCTGTGTGTTGGTTACAAAAATATACAAAAATGTTTTCTCATTTCCTGCAAACATTCCAACATGGCATCTGCTGCCCGGGTGTTTTTTTACTCAGGCAGCAGAGATATGTAATGGATATACATTATTTCTCATGTTTTTAAATGTTTTCTTTTAATTGGAACTCTTCCAGAGTTGCCCAGAGTGGAGGAAGAGGCTTCTCCACCTGCTGCTGCTCCTCCGCCAGTCCCAGAAGCCCATCCTCCCTCCCACATCCTCCCCGCTACTCAGCCCTGCAAAGCAGAAGAGCCAGAGAGGCCGCTGGAGCGGACAGAGCAACCGTCGCCCCCGGCATCGCGGACAGAGCCCAGCAAAGCCCCGGTCCATGTCCCCATGAGCAGCAGCATGTTGGAGTCCCTGCCCATGACCCATATCGCCACCACACTCCCAGGTAGGTGACTGGCAGCCATACAGTGACCTATTGAAATTGTTTTTTCTGATTTGTGCTTCCTGAGGGTACAATCATGACTCATGAGATTTTTACATTTACACCAGGGGTGCCCACACTTTTTTGACTTGAGAGCTACTTTCAAAATGACCGACTCGACGAGATCTACACAATATAACAATTATTTTCGATTTTCTAATTGTGTGGGCTCTGGAAATTACATAATTCAGATGTTTTAAATGTAATTTAACTCTTGAGAGTGTAAAATTAAACCAAATGGACCCGTAAGGGTCCATTTGGTTTCATTTTAACGCTCTCGAGAGTTACAGATCTATAAGGATCCAAGTGTTGGGGACTGTCATGTGATCTACCTGCATGGCCTGTGTGATCTACTGGTAGATCACGATCTACCTTTTGGGCACGCCTGATTTACACAATTTATATGTTTACCTCCTTCCACACCCTGTCCCATGCACGCAGAAGTCTCTGCCCCGTCGCCCAGCATCCAGCTACAGCAGCAGAAGCCCATGGAAGTGCCTGTAGCCATGTCCAACCCCCTGCCCTTCCCCACCAGTATGCTGGCTCCTATCGGCCGGCCCGCCACCATGCAGCATGACACGGATGAAGATGAGGGACTCCGACACTTTGAGCAGGTGGGCGAGCGCTTTTTTTTTTTTGCACTTTTGGACCACGTATGTATTGGGGTTTGGTAACAAGAACCACTGCCATACCTACACCGATCTGGATGAGACCGAATGATGACCCAAGTTTTCATGAATTGTCTTGATTCTTTATTGTTGGTTTTAATCTTAAGCCAACGTTTGTTCTGGAGCAGCATAGGGCAAGGGTGCTTCGCACACATTAATCTAAAATTGTTTAAATTCGGCCATAGCTACGTTTAAAAGATTTCATGTCAAATATTAATAAATGCGCAGGATACTTTTGAACGCAGAGTTGCAGAAGTACCCATTTAGCTCTTATATTGGATAAAAAGCAAACAATACCTGACCCTTTCTGGTAAAAATCATCTGTCAGTGACATTACATGTTGGTGTGCCCAATGTTGTGTGTGGATTTTCTCACTCTGTTCTTTTCCCTCTCCAAGGAGGCAGAGAAGATGGTGGCCTACCTACAGGATGGCGTGGCAGACGATGACAGGCTGCTGGCCAAGTGTTCAGAAAAGCCCAAGCCGACAGGCCTGCCTCTCACCCACGAGGCTGCGCTCAAGTGGTTCTACAAAGACCCCCAGGGGGAGATACAAGGTAAGGCCTGGGGATGAAAGGAGAAGAGAATCTGTATTCTGGAGCTGCAGTAGAGAACGAATGTGAAGAGCTTTGATGTGTGGTAAAGTTTGGAAGGCAGAATGAAGAGCATCAACATGTGAAACTTCCATGTGTGCATCTCAGGTCCTTTCAGTAACCATGAGATGACGGAGTGGTTCCAGGCTGGCTACTTTCCTATGACCCTCTTGGTGAAGCGGGGCTGCGACGAGGTGTTTCAACCCCTGGGTGAAATAATGAAGATGTGGGGAAGGGTCCCCTTCGCCTCGGGACCCGCGCCACCGCCTCTACAGGTAGGCTACCAGCTAATATTTATTCAGTGTTTCCCTTGATGCGATTGGTGTAGTGAACCTCTTACAATCTCCCAAACCTACCGCTTGTTTTGGGTGCCTTTTGGCGTTCTAAGCATTATACTTTAGCTATTGAAAAATAGCTCCACGTGCTATGAGCATGTAAGTCTGTTTTTGAAAAAACATGAAAATGTTGCGTAGACATTTGAATATTTTGTCACATTGAATGTTTTCATCTCAAATATTTTGCTTCAGGGCATCGCTGGAACTAGTATATATTTTCGGATGGGGCCGTATACAGTTTATCTTTGCGTCCTTGACATGAAAATTAGGGAGCACTGACATAGGATTTTTTTTTCAGAAAACTGTTGGGATTTAGAAAATATTGGTAGAATCAGTTAAAAGGTCAAAATGAGTTAAATACGCAGTACCGACTGTCATCTCAAGGTGGCGTTTCACACCAAGTTGACCCTCGGTAACAAGTATCAGAGAAAGCCTTCATGGTTACATTTGTCTTGGGATGGGTTGAGTATCTTCTGTCTTCATTTTGATCATCACAAATAGCAAAAATATCTAAATATAAGCTAAAAGAAATGGAAAACTAGAACCTGACCAAAATGGTGTTAATGTTAATGCCAGGGTAAAGTAGCTAAACTAAACCCTCAACCCTCACTTGCATGTCGGTTTTGAGATGTTGGGGATTGATTGGGGGAACGTCTCCGAAAATGTTCTCATTACAAAACAATTGACCACCAAAATGCAGGGGGATTGATCAACATTGAATGGAGTTTGATTGTGATTTATATGAGCTGTCTCTCATGCACAGGGTGATGGTGATCAGGAGAGGATAAAGAGGCAGCAAGAGCTCACAGCCATCAACCTTTACCAGTTACAACAACTCCAATACCAATATCTCCTCAGGTGCGTTTTCTTGTGGACCCACGCATTGTTGCTGTATTTCTAGTTACTTGCGTCTGTTCACCAATCACCAATTCCACATAGGTCCACTGATATACCGTATTGTCCCGAATATAAGACAACCCTGCTTATAAGACCACCATTTATCAAGACTCATGTGTTGAAACAGTATTTTTCAAACATTTTGATACCAGGGCCCACTATTTATTCAGAATTTGAGCCATGGACCATTTGATGACATTTTAGGCCCACAGACCCCAAAACCAAAGATTTATTTTGCTTTAGTCACTGTCCATGATTTTGGAAACAAAACGGGCAAACATAGATCAAAATGACCAATCTTCTACATTCTCTAATTGTGGACTGTTAGACAGATGATGCATACAGTATTTTAACACATGAAACCAAATGGACCCACAAGGGTCCATTTGCGGGTTTCATTTTTACGCTCTCAAAGATTTACATCTGGTTAACCAACTTTCCATCATTTAGCTGGGGACCACCTGGAACCCTCTCAGGGACCACCTGTTGAAAACCCCTGTCTTTAAAGAAAATTGGATGTCAAATAATATAGTCCCCAAATATAAGACGACTCTGTTTTTTAGGATATTTCCGTTGGGGAAAAAAGACTCTTATATTCAGGCCAATAGGGTATAAGCCTTTATATAAATCTTCTCTTCCACTTTGTTGTACCCTTCAGGCAGCAGTATGCCCAGGCCTTAGCCCAGCAGAAAGCTGCCGCCCTCAGCTCAGCTCCTATTCAGCAGCAGCAACAACAGCAACAGCAGATCAACATGCTCTTACAGCAATACCAGACACTCAAGACCAGGTCAGTTTCCCCAGTACACTTTGATGGGTTGCTATTGCCTTTTGTACTTTGCATACACACCCAGAGTCCCTGAAATGTTTATAGAGCGCTGTAATCCTGCCCCTTCGCCTATTCCAGAAGTGAATTCTCCAAAAATATTTATTTAAATGCCCTTTTTAAGCATTGTACAAAGCCATTTCATGACAAGAAACACAATATTTTTGAGAGGACAAATAATTACAAAGAAACATCTCTAATAATTTGTTAAAGCACACACAGTGATTTGTCACAATCCGGTTGGCTTTGTCTTTAAATACCTTTTGAAAAAATCTCTATGGAAAATGAATGGGGAATTAGCTTCTGGAACAGGCTCTGTGACATCACTGGGGAGGTCTAGGGGAAAGGGTGTAGTTTCATACTTGTCCGGTAGATATTCTCCATTAAAATGGGTAGTAGTCTAATGTTGTATTTTTGGTAGATATTCCAATGTGTTTCAGGGTTGGGGGTGCCCTACACAGTAGTAGAGCTATTTGTGTCCTCTTTTCAGGGGGCACAGAGCAGCCAGGGTGTGCTGGGGGTTACTCGGGTCCCTGTGAGCTTTTTCCTCTCTTTCTCTCTCACTCTATCTCTTGCACAGAGCAAATGAGAGCAGCTTACCTCCGGTTACTCGGTCCCTGTCTGTACCAGACTCTGGTTCTGTGTGGGAAATGCAGAACCCCTCTACTCAGGCCTCCTGCACACCAAACCTTCCACAAGCTGCACCAAGCAGTACGTTCCAACCACAAACATATTTGTGTTTTATTATCTCATTATATCTATATATATTCATTTTAACATCCTGTTTCCTGTGAATTTCCTACAGTCCAGTATTGGATGATTAAAATGGTCCATTTGTGTATGCCATACGTTAAACTTTTTTCACAGCATGGGATGGAAGCAGTGTATGGGATTTACCTATAGACTCCCTGGCCCAGGCTCCGTCCATCGAGCAAATGCAACAACTAGAGAAGGCAAAGACTGCCAAGGTAACCAGTTTTATCACAACAGAAGTTCTATTTTCCTATCCTCCTGTCAATTAAGTCTGATTAGTACGAATCCTTTTAACAGGTGTTCCATACCAATGTTATTGCATGCTAAGACTATTGACTGCAAGGCGTACTGTGCATTCACTCATGCATGCACTATGTGCAAGTGCATCCTTGCAACTGTGAATGTTGTCATCACATCAGCAGGAGCTGGAGCGGCGTGAGGCGGAACTGAGGGCCAAGAGGGAGGAGGAAGAGAGGAAACGGCTAGAGGAGGCGTTACGGGCGCGGCAGGAGGAGGAACGTAAACGCCTGGAGGAAGAAGAGCTGGCACGGCAGAAACAGGTAATACACCCCGGACAGGACTGATTTTTTTTTTTTCCTCAATAAAAAAATATCCATAAAGAAGCTGCACTTCTGCCATGACAGTCATTTCTGAACAGTGTTGGGCAGTAACGAATTTTAGATTACATATTACTGTAATGGCATTACTTCTGCTCCAAAAAGTAAAGTAACGAGATTACTCTGCAAAAATGGGTAATAAGTAATGCATTACTTTGCAAGTAACGCCAAGTTACTTTAAAATAGTTAGTTTAAAATTAGCTTGTTGTTGCATGCAAAAATAGAACAGATTTACAAGCCAACGACAGGTACTGTAACAGAGATGTGCACTAGATTGTAGATCCAGTTCACACGCTGCATCCTGCGCACAGTTATGTACACTAAAATGGCTTTTATTTTTATTTTTTTAATCTAAGAAAGACATTTACAATGTCTGATTTTGTTGGCTTTGTTTTCAGGTGCAGTTTGTGAGATTGGAGACTATTATTCCAATAAATTGGATTCAGTTCTAAAAAGAGCTCGCTAAACAGATTATTTCAAAGGTGGGAGTTGAGAACTTGGGAAAGTAATAACGTAATATGTAATATTACTTTTTGATTCCAGTAATAAGTAAAGTAATGATATTACTTTGTCTAAGGGGTAACGATTAAAGTAAAGAAGTTACTTTCGTAAGTAATATTGACCAACACTGGTTCTGAATGTAGCAGCGTTTATATTCCAACGTCACTGCAGTCTTCAGGGCCAGCTAAATCTCAGGGTTACAATAAAGAAGGCCCGCTTAAAGACCAGAGGTGACCGAACCTTCCTATTGTAGCCCCCAGACGCTGAAATCTCACCTAAAGACCCACCTTTATACCTCTGCCTTTTAACCCCACTTGAGTTCCTTTATTCCATGTTTGTCTGTCGATGCTGCATCTTGAACCTTTCAGTGATTTGTCTCACTGTTTTGTACTGTGTTTGTGCTGCTGTTTTTCTGTATTTTAGCGCTATTTTATTGAATGTAAAAGTTGCTGCGATTATGCACAGTGCTAGTGCGTAAACAAGAACTCGAACAAGAACTGGATTAAAACACAAGCTTTTGCAATTATAATAATGAAGAGCATGCATCTGTGACTTAATCAATGTACACACTTAAGTTAACTTTAGGAATTAAGTTAAACATGAAACCTCTGCATCAGTAGAGGAGTAGTTATTTTTATCTTTGTTGCAGTTCATGTGCATCCTTTTCCTGCAAACATTGTGGTAGAGTAGTGACGTCTGTCCACCGTGAGCACCACTCTCTCTCTCTCCCTCTGTCTCTCTGTCTCTCTGTCTCTCTCTCTCTCTCTCTCTCTCTCTCTCTCTCTCTCTCTCTCTCTCTCTCTCTCTCTCCCCCCCCTCCAGGCTCTACTCTTGAGAACACAAAAGGTTATGCTGATTATGCTGTAAAGATTAAGGGACTTTGTGGCACACATTTAGTATTGATATTATACTGTACAGTAGTAATCAACAAAACAGATACTGTATAATCGAAATGTATTCATCTGCAGTAATTGGGTAAAATAAAAAAAAACACAGCGGGTCTGACTAATACCTGGAAAAGATTAAATCGTGAGGGTTTGTAATGAAATTACTACTACAGCAGCATCAAGTAGGGCAACCTAAAAACTGTCTTTGCTTGCTGAATCTGCCATTTGCTTAGATGCATTTTCTTCCATTAACATTGAGTTACTACACTCCCAAAATTCACCACGTTTGTTTAACCAATTAAAGGCAGCTGTGCAGCGAATGCTTAAGGTTGGGTATTAAGGCCACCTTTTTAAATCTGGAGTACAACAATGTACAGTACATGGTGGCGTAGAACGGTTCCTGCCACTATGTCACTTTGTGCCTTTTTATTAGTATTGATATTGGTTTAGGCACCAGCAACCTTTTGTAGGTACAGTTTGAGTATTATTTGGAGAAAAAACTGGGCACCCAGCTCTGAGAGTCTAACCCTGCTGTCTTCTACCACTCAGGAGGAAGCATTGCGGAGGCAGCGGGAGCAAGAGGAAGCGCATCGCAGGCAGAAGGAAGAGGAGGAGCGATTGGCGCAAGAGGAGGCTCTCCGCAGACTGGAGGAGAGGCGGAGGGAAGAGGAGGAACGGAAACAAAGGGAAGAGTTCCTACGTAAACAGGTAAGCATCGTGCCACCATCTTACTGGGCTCACACATGACATTGTAAAGCCTAAACTGCTTCTGTGGTCAACACAGAAGCGCTTCTTGCCACAACTGACATTTGGGAAGAATAAAATTATAGATTTCGATAGCGACAATGGCGCGCCGTCTCAAGTGAACTTGAGCCATGTTAGTTGGGATCGGTTACGGGATGACGGTGATGAGAGAAGCCTGCCGTTCATTAGCTTCACTATAACAAGTGCTCCTCACCGCCGGTCCAGGAGGAAGAGCGGAGAAAGCAGGAGCAGCTGGAAGCTCTGAGAAGACGTGAAGAGGAGAAACGAGCGGAGGAGGAGGCCGCCGCTGCAGCCCTCTTGGCCCAGCAACAGCAGGAGGAGCAGAAGCGGAGGGAGTTGGAGGCACAGCGGCAGCAGGAGTTGCAGAGACAGAGACTGCAGCAGCAGGAGGCACTCAGACGACTCCAGCAGCAGCAACAGCAACAGCAGCTCGCCCAAATGAAGGTACGCTCCACATGCCTGCAGTCTGCATTGATCTAGGCTGACTGACTTCCAACCAAGCAGAAAACAAGCAGAGATGCGTGTAACGAGTAACAAGTAGCGAGTAATATTATAAGTAGTGTAACAAGATTACACCCTACAAAAGAATAATAATATTACAGTTACTTCTGCCAATATTACTCATATTCATCGTACTGCTGATTTGACGTATTGACGTATTGCATTGGTGAAGGGAGATGAGCTAATGCCACTTTACTTTGACCTAAAAAAAAGTGCGGTGAACAGCAAACTTTTACAGTCAGACGTACAAAGCCATCTAGTGTCTAGAGTTCCGACATTGAGAGGACAGAAACTGAGCGCTCGAGCGTTGATTGAGCAGCATGCTGCATGTGGCACCTGATATTGATAAATTTGTCACCAGTTAAAAAGTTGGACACTGTGGGACCACATTGAGGTCATTGGACTGGCCACATAAAGTGAACAGAGGTTGCGCTACTGCCGCAGCTCTGCACTTACTGTTCGTAACTTAGATCAGTCCCTGTTAGACAGAAGGACACATCAACAAGTTCACTTTTTATAATGATAGCAGTATTAGTGGAATGTTTTCTATTGCTTGATCTGGCTGGATTCATGACTTGTAGGGCTGCATGCACATTGAGCTTTGGTGAGTAAAATGCAACTGTCTGTTGTGTATTTATTTTCGGTTATTTAATGAGAACATGAACACAACATGAGTTCCCTCCCGTACTTACTGTATCCTTCCTAGGTGCATATTTACAATAATATTGAAAACCGCATCTGTCACTTGTCGCAACGTTGCACCACTATTACCGGTAAACAAAATCTATTCTGCTGCATCCGTTTTGGACGTTTGTTGAGGTTTCATTGGTTGAGCTAACACCCTCCTGCTGCTTGCTTTGCATCTTTATGATCTTTTGCATCTGCCTGTGAGGGTAGAATAACACTGTCCCTGCCCCCCCACCCCTGCTGGATGCTCTTTTGAGGACAAGGCCCCCCAAAATAATATGCTGCCCTGGGAATTATCTGCTTATCTGTAGTTGTATTGTGGGGAAGATATTATGAGGAAATGGCAAGTAGTCTTAGGGTTTGATATTGTGTCATGATCTTCATATTTGGAGATCCAGTGGTTTAGGGTATGATGATGTCAGATTGACACATACCATTGTTGGCTGATTGGTGATGCTTCTTAATATTCTTCATATTCAAAACAGTTAGATTCATTTCTAAAATAAGCTGACAGATGTGTAGTTGTACTTCCCATCATTCTGGGTGAAAAAAGTAATATGTAATATACTAATTACTTTTGCGTCTAAGTAATAAGATGTGTACTTTTCTAAAGTGGCAATAAGTAATATCTTAAGTAATACAGTTTCTACATTAAGAGGAAAATTAAATTAGTTGATGTTTCAGGTTTTTTTTTATGCATTTGGTCTCATTCAGAGATAAATGCATTTAAAGTTATATAATGTATCATTTATAGTTGTAAAGTGTGTGAGGTGTTTTCTGGGTTTTGTAGTACATTCACCACTTAAATGACTTCATGAGGTGGGGTGCAGTGAGTTAATGAGGTTAACAAAACAAAGCCTAAAATGACTTTTGGGGTGATAAGCAGACAACAAAATAATCAGTCACTCCAAAAGTGGTGGCAATCTGTCAATGAGTTACCATTTGACTTGCTTTATACCATAGCTCCCATCCTCATCGAAATGGGGCCAGCAGTCGACAAACTCGGCAGCCATAAACCAGAGTCAAAATGCCCTGTCACTTGCTGAGATCCAGAAACTAGAGGAGGAGAGAGAGCGACAGTCCCGGGAGGAGGTAAGGATGAGAATGGGTGCGAGTAATGCACACCTGACTTATTTGTGTTTGGGAACCATGTGGTAATGTAGGGCCAAGTGCATTTTGAAGTCAGAAATCCTTAAGCGGTGTTAATGAGCTATTCAGCTAAACTGTAGGTCTAGGTAATTGAACGGATATTTATCTGTGCTACAAAATAAAATATCGTTCTGGCTCATGTTTTATCGTTATGGCTCATGCCTATATAAAATAAAAATCTATCTATATTGCCTCAGCAATGTGGATGTACCGGTATTACTGTTTTAAAACTCCTGGAGCACACTGAAATCTCTACACCAAAGTTGTACGGTAGGGGTCTTATCCTTAATCCATTTTATGCTGGTAATGTGTTTTTGAGCCGATACACGTTTATCGAATAACTTCCAATTGCAAGGGAATCAATTGAATCTCTTCTAATGGGAGTCCCAAGATGAAAGCTCCCGGATCCTTCTTTAATTGAACCTTAAAAATATCGCTCACGTGCCACCTAACCGCAAAACCTGGATATCCAAATACTTTGGTGGTAAGATCTGAGATCTGCATGACATTTAGAACACAGAGGAGATAACGAGTGGCCCATTTTGTTTAGTATCACAGGTGTAATGTGCATTCTGAAGAATTTTGTATTGTGTTTCTCTTAGTCTGAAGTGGCAGATGTACTGAGTCACTTGTTTGCAGGAAACCCCCCAAAATGTGCTAACAAATCAACCAGTAATCGAAGCCCTCGGGAGTGCCAGGTCTTAAACATCGATAGTAATAGTAATGTGTCTATACATTCACAGGTTGTCAAAGTATCACGGTATCTCATCCATCTTTAAAGTCTAAAGAAATTGATGGCATAGTGGGTAATCCATGTATTTCTAACATGGTGAAATACATCTTGATGATGTCATCAAGATGTATTTCACCATGTTAATAGATTACCCCTATGACATCATCAAGACATCATCAATTTCTCTAGACCTCCATTTCTTGGAAACACAGAATGGGGAGACCTTTTTATCATGTCCACACAACATCTCTAAGGTATATTAATGACACATTAAAATGTTAAATAGGGGGAGTTCCCTTTTAAGACCTGGCACTATATAGCAAAAACATTAATATACCATTAAAAACACGTTAACCGTTTTAACTGTGTATAGAACAGATATTTTAAAAATAGCCAATCTACAACGCGACGACCCATCGTCAGCTTGTTGATTCTCTCTCTCACACACACACACACACACACACACACACACACACACACACACACACACACACACACCTTCTCCCCATGGACTAAATACATTGTCCTTTGCAGCAGCGGCGTCAGCAGCAGGAGCTGCTGAAGCTCCAGCAGCAGCAGGCCCTGCAGCAGGCCCAGCAGGCCCAGAGCAAGCTGAGCGGCTGGGGCAGCGTGGCCAAGCAGCCGCCCGCCACCAAGTCCCTGCTGGAGATCCAGAGGGAGGAGGCCCAGCAGATGAAGCAGAGGAAGGAGCAGCAGCAGCAGCAGTCTCACCCCACGGTCACCCAGCAGAACAGGGCCGTATCCCAGAACAGAGCGGTACGTTGTCCCCTTTTTTAACGACTGTCTATGTCACTTTAGCTGTTAACCACTTTTAAAGCAGCATATTTTACCTGTAGATTTGTTTTTTTGTTTGTTTTTAGAAATGTTGTGCAAAGCTTCATATATGGAATGATTTGACACAAATCTTTGCTTCTGAAACGGCATATTTGACATGTTGATATGAAATAGTTGGCATTTGTAGAACGGTCACCCAGCACAACAGGCCTGTACTTTTTACAGTGCATCACTCAACTTTTAGTTTGGGGCCCTCCAAAGGTCAAAATGGCCTCTTTCATGTAACTTTAGACATGTAGGAATGGATCTATTTGGCTCAGATCTGTAGCTGTGTTTGTGTGTTATTTACTGTTATCAATGATAGTTTTTTTTAGTAATGTAAATCTGAAGTATGCACACGTTGTAATGCTGTGTAATCGAAGATTACATTGAAGGGGTGATATTTAGAGATCAGCGGATAAGCTTTTTTCTCATACGAAATCCGTCCACCTATCCACATTGATGATCCGTCCGTGTTAATTAATCCAATTCATACATACGAATCCATCCGCCATCTGCCTTATACATACTCTACAAGCTCACAGCGCAACACTGCCACGGCTGTGATAGGCGGCTAATCCAGACAGGCATCGTGTATCCCATTTCCCGTTCTGCCGTCTGCTGTTCTCGCAACAAACAAATGTCTTTTCTTGTGATATGTCCAGCGCTCATTCTCATGCAGTGCCACATCAAACTTATATCCATCACCCGTTCTGTTCTAGTTAGTTTGAAGTTCCTTTCAACTTCTAAACTCTCCTCTGCAGCTAGCTGGCTAGCTAATGGTTGCTGTTGTTGTCTTGCGTCATGGATCCTCATCCAGAAATATATGTGGCCATCTGTTGTGCCTGATGGAAAATAATATAGGCCTACTACGCAGAGATTTTTGTTGCCTTAGTCAAATGCATTTCTGCCTACATCAGGTCCAGGACTTGTCCCTATTTGTTGTCCCCGTTCTCTATTCAAGAAGAGCCGCCATTGTACCGACCCCATGAAGTGGACTGAGTTGTTCTAACTCTGTCTATACTCTATGGCTCTGTTCAATGCAGCATTGTGGTTAGTGGTGGGACAATTAATCGTATAATCGTATAATCGATTAATCGCGATGACGTCATAGGCGATTACACATCGATGTGCAGCTGTTAAAAATCGATTATTATAATTATTATTTTTAGCGGAGCAAAAAGGCGGAACTAATGTACGAGTGCGCTCCAGTTCCATACCGGACCGATTAGAGTGGCGCACCCACCGCTCGCCCTCTATACTTTTGCTTTCAGCTATCAAAACAAAGAAGTCGCCATCGCGGAGGAAAAGAGAAAAAATATCCCAGAAATGGAACGCTCTGGATTGTGCGAGGTTGATTGGACACGGGAACTCGAGAAAGCTCACAGCGTCGACGATCACGGAAATCTGGCCGAGACGTGACACACTGACGCTGTAGTTGGGCTCCATAAGTGCGCAACACGGCCTGGACTCGTTGCTTTGTACGACCAGCGACCGAATTTGGATGTTAATTCTTTAAAGATAAAAGTTCAGACGGATTTCATAATTCCAGTTGCCTTTTCTGCATGCATGGGGGCAGCTGTGTCTGCACGATGGTTGTCTTGTCTGTCAGTCAGTACAACTTGCACACGTTGAGTTGTGTCGAGTTCCAGTGTCCTCTCAATATCATCCCAAACTAAAGCAGTGCTTCCGAAAATGGGTCCGAGGACCCCCTGGGTCCTTGAGACTAGTGTACAAATGAGAACCAGGAGTACATAACGGGTCCACTTGGTTCAATTTTGTACACAGAGTTAAATTAACATTGATTTTAAAATAAAAAATGGGGTCCCATAGATAGCAATTCCATCAAATGGGGTTCTATAGACAAATGCATGTGAAGAGTTGAGAATCATGGCTAGACCTGCAAAGAAAGTACTACTACTCTGTTATGGGTGTTACTTGCATATCTTTTCAAATAGGGCCTGTGGGCTAAATTAGTGTCAATTTGGGGGTCCTTGGTATGAAAAACATGTGGGTACATCCACTGCTTTAAACCAAATGCTCAAACCATGCAGCATAGTCTCAAGAACTGACCCCAAGCTTCCTTAACCCATTGTAGACTAATTCTAAAAATGTCTTTGAAATACTAACCTAAGTGTACTGAAAAACCTCAAATTATTGTGTAAATCAAAGACATTTTTTGATACTGTACATACACAGAATATAGTTCCCGTCAACTAGGGTAATACCACTAGACAATGGGTTAATGACACAAAACTAAACCCTGAATAAGAAAAAAGTCACCTTCCAAGCAAAGAATAGAATAAAATTAGACAAAGAATCGAAAATGTATTGATCTGTATTATCTGTACATAATACAGATCTCATTTTTAAAGAAAGCTGATTAAAGTTTCTTAGAGTTTCATGAGAAGTAGCCTAGATGGCCTGGGTCTTCACTTAAACTGTTTATTGCTATACTCTATTTGGTCACGGACCCCCATGTGAAAATATTCTATGGACCCTTGGAAGTAGAAGCAAAGATTTAAGTTAAATATGTGCACTATGAAAATGATATATGTTCTTAATGATTAGAACACACTTTGTTTATTAGTTACACAGTGACTTAGTGATTAATAGTGAGTGATTAATCATGATTAATCGGGATTAATCAAAATCGTTACATTGCCCAATTAATTGGGATTAATCGTTATCGTGACCCTCAGAATCGATATGTAATCGCATCGCCACGTACCTGGCGATTCCCACCACTAATCGTGGTGCTACACTACGCCATACGACAGCGCGTGCCCGAGAAACACATTCTTCGCACCTTTTAAGAAATGAATGAATGCGAACCGAAATATTGCGGTTCATTATCCCGTATTGAACCGTGGACCCCGTACCGAACGGTTTGTTTTTTGTTGGTGAACCGTCCCACCCCTAATACATACATAAACGCAACTAATTCATCCCCAGAATTATTCCATCCGTGGATTATCCAATATGAATTAATTAATTTAATCCATTGATCCCAATCCACCCTAATCCGCGGTATTCTTCCTGTGATAACATATCATCCACAAAAGTGGAAATTCCTTCCACACAGATTTCAAATGTATTTTCTGCTCCTCCGTTCTCACTCCACTGTCATCCTCCTACACGTTGGCCAAGCATCCATTCAGGTGTCACTTGATGAGTCACGAGTACACTCTTCTTAGTCTTTCCTCCATAAGGCCTTCTCTAAATAGGGCCCCGTACGAAAGTATAGTAATTAGTCACTGTCTGTCAGTCCACTCCATGCGTTATTCTTAATCACTTTGGACTATTCCTAGTTAACCCATTGTGTCCTGATCAGATTCTAGTTTCTGATGCTAGATTCTAGTTCACAGCGCTAGATTCTAGTTTCCAGCGCTAGATTCTAGTACCTTATGCTAGATCCTAGTCCCCCACAGTAAATTCTAGTTCCTCTCAGTAGATTGTAGTTTCTGAAGTTAGATTCCAGTTTCTGACACAAGATTCTAGTTCCCGACACGGATATCGTGCCACCGAGTGGCGCGATATGAGCTTGTAGATCTGCTATTTTTCAACAACTAAAACATGTACTGAAAACGTGTTCAATACATGTTTTGGCAGCATTTTTCGATTTTTGGAGCTGGCTACTGCCAGTGATTTCATGTGAAATTCATATTTCATATTACAGGTCTCAGTTTCTGGGTGGACATTTTAGATCAGTGCACAGGATGTGGCTGCCAGTCCGTCTCTTTTTTTGGGGGGGGGGGCTCCTCAGCTAGCAAGTCGAGGCTAGCGATACTAACGGCCGTTGGCATTAGGGCCATATGAAACAATAGCGTTATTAAAGATGCAGAGCCATGATTTTTTTTCTACCCTAAAACATGATCATCAGGTATTGTTATATGAAAAGTTAGATTTTTTCCCAAAAAGTGTACAGTGTTTGTTAAACTGTCACAGAGGTGTTTTATTTACAGACTGTCACCTCTTAAACATGTACAAAATTGGAAAAAATACAAAAATCACGGCACTCCCTCTTTAATCAAAGCTTGCCGTAGATCTGCGGCAATTACAGCGGTCGGAATGTTTGATTGATTAGCATAGATCTACAGCAATTGTGGGAATTGTTTTTGAAGTGTAAAATATGGTCACAGAATACAGCCCCTCATGTCTTGGTTGATGGCTTATAGATTGTCGTGTTGTCCCTTCTTTTTTCCCCCCTCAGCCCTCTCTGACGTCCTCGGTGTGGGGGGCCGTGAACACGGGCAGCACTAACTGGGGCTCTGACTCCAGTAGCATCTGGGGCGACACGCACAACTCCAACATGGGCTTCTGGGACGAGGCTGTGAAGGAGGCCGCCCAGCCCACTCCTCCGCCCAAGAAAGCCAGCACTCAGAAGAACAACAAGGGCAATGCGAACCTCAGGTACTGTATGCTGCTGCTGGTGCTCCGCTTGTAAAGACACACTTGATCGTGTTGTGAATTAACATTTTGCGTGTGTGCGTCTTGTGTTTTTAGTGGAAGGCCAAACAAGAAGGCAGAGGAGGAGGAGAAGCTGTTGAAGCTGTTTCAGGGAGTCAATAAGAGCCAGCAGGACGGCTTCATGCAGTGGTGTGAGCAGACTCTGCACACGCTCAATACAGCCAACAACCTGGACGGTGAGTCTTAAAGCAAATATGCACTTCAGAAATACACAAATGACTCATTCCTGGAAGCAGTTGCACACCAACTCACCCCCCCCTTCTTCCTTCCTCCCAGTTCCGACGTTTGCGTCCTTCCTAAAGGAGGTGGACTCTCCTTACGAGGTGCACGACTACGTCAGGGCCTACCTGGGAGACACGCCTGAGGCCAAGGAGTTTGCCAAGCAGTTCCTGGAGCGCCGTGCCAAACAGAATGCCAACCAACAGAAAGCAGCACCTCAGCAGCATCAACAACAAGCCCACAAGCAGCAGCAGGTGAGTCCCATAGAAGACTCATAGACAGAGTCCAGTGACAACGCCTAAAGGTCTTTTTAAGCGAGCAGCATTGAACATAGAAGTTGTTGCCTGGATCAACAACAGGTCTGCTTCAGATCTGCTTTAAGAGTGGGGAACACAACGCAGGTGTTTACAAAAACGAAACCAGAATCCAGGACTGGTCAGATGCGGGCATGTGCACGAAATTGCATCGTTACGTTGCCCATAGGCTTGAACACTTCCGACTACAAAAATAGCATGTAGTTGAACTACAGGTGCTATTTGCCTCTTCATGCATACTCATGCAGACGACTATATTCTGCCTTCACAGTATTGTTTAGAATGGTTGTTCTTTCAGGTGTGTCGAGTATAATGAGCCCTTCTCAAAACCCCACCCTTTGGGGCAGAGTTTAGTCAGTGACCAATGCCAGTCCAAATAGTTTAGCAAGTGTTGCTATCCAGTTCAAGCTTTCCTGGTCAAGCATCCCTCTTCTAGCTTGCCTATTGGACAAGGACGGATTGGGGAGGGGCTTCGTGAAGGGCTAATTATCTCTCTTCCCGTCTTCCAGGACTCTGTATGGGGTGGGACAGGTTCGTCGTCTCTCTACCAGTCCAACCACACAAGCCTCCAGCAGCCACGCTTTGAGACGGTCACCTCAGGGAAGAAGAAGAAAAAGCAGAAGATGGTCCGCGCTGACCCCAGTCTACTAGGTCAGTGCGCACACTCCCCCCTGAACCACGGCATGTTGTCAGTGTAAAGAAATGTTGAAACGACAATTCTAGTTCTGCATTTTAAAGATTGCTATCTTTTTTTTTTTACACAGGTTTTTCTGTGAATGCCGCATCTGAGAGATTGAATATGGGAGAGATTGAAACTCTGGAAGACTTTTAAGGGACTGCTGCCAACCACCCCCCCACCCCATCCCCCCCAGTGACTGTCTGTTTTGAACAGCTGCCATTTTACGTGCGCTCCCTAGAGACCCTACTCCTGCCCAGGCCCCTTTGCACCCCGACGTTTTCACCTTTTTTTTTAAAAAAAATACATGGATTCTTTTTTTTTTCCTTTTTAAACATGAATTCTTTGTTTATCTTAAGTTGATTCTTAAGTTGATTCCAAACGGGAGGCCAGGGGGGGTGCGTGCGCTTCCACATTCGTAAAGGACACCCACCTAATGTAATCTCTGCGAGAACAGTGCAGCCCAGATAACGCACCTATCCATCCATCCGTGAACCAACCAACCAAGCAGGCAAGCAAGCAATCAATCGGTCAACCCAGTCTAGGTTTCTGGGGAGAAAAAAAGGTCACAGAGGGGTTGTTAATATCTCTGGTCCGCCACGGGCCGCTTAGTCTACGACGCCGAGGTGGAAATTTGCAATAACAAACAATTCTAAATTCGTTATCCCAAGGGATCTTTTTTCTATTTTTCTCTTTTTTTAAGTGTGGATTTATGGGTAGGGTGGTGGTGAGGGGGGTGGTCAGTGGGAATGGTAGAGATTATATCTAATTTTTGTTTTGTTTTATTTTATTTATTAAAAAAAAATCTTCTCCACACTTTAATTACCCATTCTTCCCACACCGCTCCCATTTTCTGATGGTTGTTCATGGATGATGATAATGGCAAAGTAGGACCCAAGGATTCGTTGCCCACTTATGTCCTGTTTTAAGGACATGTTTGAAAGTTCCAAGTAGTAGTTATCTATTTCTTGTAAAATACTAGGCTGTTTAAAGAATAAACTTTCAATTCTGCATCTGTATTATAATATATGGAAATGAACGCTGGAGTCATACTTTTTTATTGCGGTATGAAATAAAACAGTCTCTTGTGTGGGCTGTTCACACCTCTCTTGTGTCTGAATGAGTGAATGCGTTGTTGACAGTTTTTTGTGTGGTTAATTTCATACCAATGCAGTAATGGAGGGGGGGGGGGGGGTTCTTGTATGTTTTATTAAGTAAAAGTATCTATACTGAAACCTAGAAATCCTCCATTTACAAGTACAAATCTGGAATTCACAATGTGCTTAGTAAACAGTTTTGGCATAAAATGTATTTGATGTGCCATTTGAAGTTTTCAAATGTATGAGAAAAAGAAAATCTTGAAATAGCAGATTTACAAGATCACAATGCATCACATTGTGAGCTTGTACATTGGATATTTTCAAAATGCCAAAATATACCCTATATAGGGCTGAAATGGTTATCTTTTATAATGGTAGTCAAATCTACAAATTACAAAGTACGGTAATTTGTAACCTAAGGTTTTCACAAGTAGAAATACTTGCCTCTGAGATATTGTGGTTCAAAGTAAAAATACTGGAAATTGTCATCAAGCTGGAACCCCTCCCCAGGATAAATACTTAAGATAATTTACCAAGAGCATCATGCTTTTAGGGCCTACACTATAAATACCCTTTATACAACGTATGAATCCAACAGGCACACACCAAAAGGCGACCCTGGTAAAGACTGGAACCTTAAACCGGAATGCAAGACTTGTTGTTTTTTCTCCAAGGTGGAAAGGCTGGTGACGTGAAGGACTGGAAAAAACTGCATAGTGTTTGCATAGTGTTATGTTTTACATTTTATTTTTTACACCAAATCACATGAAAATAGCTCATCTACAAGCTCACATTGCACCCTGTTTGTATGTTTTTCTGTTTTGGCGAATGTCCCCCACCTTGCAGAATTGGGATGGTGAGATTCACTTGGTTAAAAAAAAGGTCTTCACTGACCCTTATACTCGTGCATGCCATGATACCTGAAGAGAGACTTCCATTCAACCCTTACAAATGAACTAGCAGTAGAACATTTAACCCCTCACCCCGAGTGTGGTTAATGGAGTAAAAGGGGTGGGTGTGGTCCCTGTAAGGATGTTCTTACAAAGTCTACCCTGTCCAGACACTTCTGTGTGTGTACACACCTAGCCCCTCCTCTCTCCTACATCTGCCTACCTTTCTCACCCCCTCCCTTCTCTGGCTGCTGTACTCTTCTTTAGACCCTCTGCCCCCAGGCCAGCGCTTACTTGTCCCATGTCCGAGGAGTTCCACGCACGCTGCTGTACTCGTTCATATTCGTCCCTCTCTGGCACCATGGTTCGCAGCATCTGCAGAGTGATTCTTCTGATCCTCCTAGGCCTCATGGTACACACAGACACAGGTAAGCAACGAACGAATGGCGTGATGATGATGATGTTTGTATAGTAGGCGAACATTTAAGGAACAGACTGAACTTTGTGCGTGCAGTGTTCCCCACTGATAACTGTCTGATGTTTCCCGATTACACTTTATGGGGGTTAAGTGTTTGAAAATAAGAGGATTGTACAGTGTTAGGTTGTTTGTGATGGTGCATACAAAAGGGTCTTTAAGTTGGAGTCAAAGTATTATTGACTTATTATTGACGTAAATTTTAAAGTTATGAGGTGAGTTATAATTAATTACTGTAGTGTATACATTGTCAAATGCATAATATACTATGTTCTGGGAGAAAATAGATAAGCAGGGAATAACGGTTCATGCCTACCTATGCTTTATGCCGAATTGTGTTTAATTTTAACAAACAGGAAGCCCAGTGTGATGGCTTTAATTGGTCATGATGAAACATGAAAATCTCAGGTTTCGGGTTTAAATCAAAGCTCACAGTCACAACAAACAGCCACAGCAGCAGAATAGACATACATTGTGGCCTCTAAAGAAATTGGGTTGCCGTTGTTTGTGAAGAAAACGCTCCAATTTAAGTCCTCTACGTGCATGAAAGCCTGTGGTGTCTATGTACGTGTCATTTCTCCCCTCTATTCCAGACCCCTGGTCTAAATGATGCAGTTGTTTAAGCCAGTGGAAGTTCTGAGAGCCCTGAAAGCTGCTCTTTGACTAAGAAGATGACTCAGTCGCTTTCATTATGCTTGCTGTTTATTAGCTCATCTGAAACTGAATATTCACCACACGGACTGACTCAAGTAAAGGTTCAGTTTAGCTGGAGTATTTCTGTATGATGGGTTTATATTGACGGCATTTACTGTGCTGGAGGCAAGTGAGTTTGATGCAGATGTGCGTGTGGATGACGAGCTAGACTACTAAAATGTTGGCTTAGAAAATCTGCCCATCATCAGCCTTGTGAATGTGAAAGGTTTTTTTGTATCCTTCTGTCTCCCCCCCACTGTTTTGATGACACTTTGATAAGCCTTGGGAAAAGGATAAGTCTTGAAAGGATTCCACAGAGCTGTGGATTCAGTCCACAATCCGATTTGTGAGGGAATTGAACCCCTAAGTACAGCTCACATGCTCACAGGTCGGAGGATGGATGAACAGGACAGTAGGAAGGCAATAATGGCATGGCAGCTGAAGCTTTAGCCTGATTTTATACTTTGTGTTGTGAGCTTGTTTATCAGCAGTTTTCGGCGCTGGACTCTGACTAACTTCTAACATAGAGCTGGGGTCTCAACAAGGGACACTAGTCTATTTGGTAACCAACCTTTGCCCTAAACGTCACGTCAGACCAGATGGTACTGTACTGAATGATATCACACAACTACATTTGGGCAGCTCCCGCCCCAAAACATCTTTGGTGTCTTATTTTGACCCTGTCACGTAGATTCTTACACCCAGGTGTGTTTGTTTGTTTTCATGTGATAAAAATCACCTGAAACTGTGTCATGAGTACAGTCACGCAGAATACATATTAAATGGTAATTAACTATGAATTTGTACATCAGACTCTACGTTTTGCATAAAATGAAGGCATCGACCTGTATGAATGAGTCATCAACTATATGAATAGTTTAATGCAAAACTATTTACTATTTTCCACATTGATAATTTACCCTTTGTAGTATAAAATCAATCTAATTGTCTGGAAATACAGTATAATTCTTGAGTATTTTATATTCAATATCAACAATGATATATCAATATCATTCATCTTTTGCCTGTTTTGTTGTGATGTTGATGGGTTGATTATGTGCTGCTTTGGAGTAATTTTCTCCCAACCTAAACCATAACACAACCTGAAGCAGGGACGTGCACACACAGATATCAATGGGTGCTTCAGCCCCTTACCTGCCCTTTTACCCGTCTGCAAAACCTTTCCGGACGACAAATGCAGCATTTATGGTGAAAGAAAATGCTGCTTAAATGCAGCATTTTGCGTTGAACACATGTGTTTAGAAATCCATTTTGTTACAGTGCATCTCTGCTAGCTAAAGGTGGTTTGTGAAAAAAATCTGATCTGCAAGCGCTGTTTTTGCTATTTTTGTCCAAAACCGCCCTCTTAACGGGTTTCAGCCCCTGCTCCCTTACACAAAGTAGGTTGCATTGAAAACCACCAGCTGAGTCAGCCAGAGAGCTGTATATAAACTGACACATTCTAAACTTGACATGGTGTTCTTTTTGGCAAAATGTATGATCATGTATTAAATGTATAATTAGGTGTTGCAACGAACTGCGAAATAGACTCCTAATAAAAATCATGTACAGTATATGTCAGCACCCGGTGTATATTGAGATCGTATTGAATCGGGGCTAAGTGATTCTCACAGTATTTGCCATCCAAGAACGTAGTACACGGGCCATTTTGAAAGTTTGAAATTTTTCAGTAGTGGGCCCTGGGAGGAAAAAGGAGTCCTCCACCCATGGAAGTAGAAGAGGGTGAGGCAAGGACACAGGCACTGCCGATGCCATGTTTGGCGCGGGTCACTGCCCCCTCGAAGCGCAGGGGCACGGTGTCGTTCACACACAGCTGTTTTGCACGCTCTGTCATCTCTCTGCCTGGTGTGAAGTCTTGAACCGGAGAGGTACAAGCTATGGACAAGTGGCTGTCTGTGTTGTGCAGTGTCTGAAATCTGCTCTCTCTGCCGTCTGTGATGTATTTATATGTCTGGACCCCATGTACAGTGGAAGGAAACGGACGGTTGACTGACAGGTTGACTCATGTCTCTGAAAACATTTTTAGCCTTTTATTGATGGCAAACACAGAGAGTCAGTAGGGGGATGAAATAGAGCAAATGGGAGTCCCATTTCCCAGGGGCTTGCTGATCAGAGCATTGTGTACTGTACATGCGGGTATGCATTGATACTTACTGTCACCCGACCACGGAGGTAGCTTATTTTCAGTTGACCAACTGGGACGGTTTTCACTTGAAGTCAATCTCTTGACTGGTGCAGAGAGGCTTAACCCAAGCACCACGTCCGAGGGATCTTTTCAAACACTTTCAATATGTTGATCACATTATGCACCTGGAAATGAACAGTGTATCCTCGAAAGGGGAAACAAACAGCCGTGGAAAGAACATCGGGGTCATTCTTTCTTTTTTTGTGTTCATTAAATCAGAAATGTCCATGAAGGTACAACCTATCCATACAGAGACTGTTTAATAAACAAGCTTGTTTGACGTCCAGTAACCCAGCTGGTGCCTGCTTTGGGCCTGGCCGGCCGTTACTGGTTGCAGCCTGCCGCCCTCCATGACCACACAAGTGGCCTTTTGTGCCCAAGAGCTGAAGGCCTTATTGATGGCTGCTGCTGGCCAGAGGCCCAGGTCTCCATAGCTTCAACTCCAGCTCAGGAAGCTGTGCCGTGCACAGAATCAACACCTACTAGTACCAGTATTGAAAACACCAACGTTATTGCTCATTTTTGTCTGATAATCAGTAGGAGAGCGAGGGGGATATAGTTTCTTATGGGACGTTACAAATGCAGTGTTGCCAACTTGGCGCATTTGTTGCTAAATTTAGCTTTTTTCCAGTCCCCCCAGCGCCAAAATTAGTGAAAAACTCCTGCCGGAAAATCTAGTGTTTTTTTTTGCTGGTGAGTTGGGGTGAAATTGGTTGACAGGTGCCTTGGATAAAACCCTGGTTTTTAACCATTTTTCCTCCTATGATAGAGTTCTCCTTCCTTTCTAGAAAGGACCATTGGTAGCCAAATGGGCTCTTATGGATCTGTAACTCTTGAGCTTGTAATATCTGTAACTCTTGAGATTGTGCCATATTATTTTGACCAACATTTTGCCAGTTATTTCTCCTAAATTAGTCCGAGACTACACTCCGTGGTCCGTGGCTAAAATGCATAATATATAGTGAGCTCTGGTATGAAAATGGTTGAAAACCACTGATCTAGCACATTTTAGTGCATTTTGGAAGTGCCACTAGTGCATTTTGGCAGTTGGCAACACTGTACAAATGTCGTGTGGTGCCAGAGAAGGCCACAGCTAATGATGACATTGAGGTGATGATATCATGTCTCATTCATTCAACAACTTTGGTTGGTTTGTTTTTTGTTTCTGTTACTTCTGTTCTGAAGTGTCGTTGGCCACAGCGATTCAATTAAATTGCAGTTTTTAGGTTGTGCGATATTCTGGGGCCCAGCACAGGGTGAAAGAGTTTAGAGTAGGCGTCATGAGCTACAAAGTAAATATGTATGCTGCATTAAATGGACTGGGAGTAAATATGTTTGGCATATGGTTTTGTCGGTATGTGAGGGGTGAGGGTAGAATGCGTGAACCCGTTTGCATGTGAATGGGTGGGCTTTGTGTGTGAGTGCGCATGTGTGTGTACAAGTGCGTGTGCACATGCATAAGTTTGTTTATGAGCCGACTGGACTTCACATGTTCCCCATATCTTTGAATTTCAAAGGTCAGCTACTGTAATGTGGATACTTCACATACATGGCACAGGCATGATCTAAGATCACTTGATGATGATCTAAGATGACCTAGCCTTATTAGGATTAACTAGCCTATGGGAGACATGCCGGTCAGAAGCGGATGATTATGCATAAGTTAAGTTGTGTTGTAAACCAGCAATTATAAAATATAAGCCACAATATAAACCGATAAGCCACAAGAGGATTATTGTCACCAAAACAAACATTATATTGTAATCAATGTTGTATTAAGATAATATAGCGCCCCTTCACTTCACACAGCCATGATGTTTTATAGTCTATAATATTATGCCATCAGACATCCGCACGCATTCATTTCTGTGGATTGTTCACATGTGCAGTAGTGTACCTACTGCACATGTTAAAACCCTTTTTCCTCACAGTTCTGAGGGCTTGTTTGACTCGACTAGGGATTAGTAGACACGGGGCCACTGACCTTGTTTGGAACCACTTGTTTTATATACCCCGTTTTACAGTTACAAAGTTATTGAAGTTTAATGAATAACTTCTGTAAAAAGGGTTTCTGAGATCATGTTGATGGCGTTATGTTGTGACATCATGTTGGCCATGTTCCATGTCCTTGGCAGTAAGGCCGTTTGGTTCGATCTCTGGATTTCTCTCTAATAGGAGCACTGATGATGGTACATCACACAGTGTATGGCCAAACAAATCCGGATATTGCGTCAACCCGCAAACTCACAAAGATGCTCACAAAGCTGTTGTTTAACTAATTTTTAGCCCACAATTTTGTAACGCATTTTATGCCAATTACTCATTGTGATCCTGGGCTCTATACACCCTCCGCAAACCTGAGGAGGCAGCGGACTTGCCTCCTGCTTCCTTCGATGAGGAGTCCAAGCTGCCTTCTTTTCACAGGGGGGAGTTTCCCTGGTTGGATGTAGCGTGTGGAAGGAACACGTTACAACCAATTCCTGTCCCCTCCATCTTGAGAAAGGATAAGTGGACTGAATCCACAGCTCTGTGGAATCCTTTCTCAAGACTTATCCTTTACCAAGGCTTATCAAAGTGTCATTAAAACAGCGGGAGGGAGACAGAAGGATGCAAAAAAACATTCACATTCACAAGGCTGATGATGGGCAGATTTTTTAAGCCAACATTTTAGTAGTCTAGCTCGTCATCCACATGCACATCTGCATCAAACTCACTTGCCTCCATAGGGGACACAGGGAGAACATGCAAACTCTAGACAGAAAGGCCCTTTCACCAACCCCGCCTCGGGTATGAGCACTGATGAGGCGGAGACACGCTGCCAGCGCCCACAGCAGCTTCCCTAGCGAGAATCGAACCCAGGACCTTCTAGCTGTGAGGCGACAGCACTAACCACTGCGGCAGCGTGCCCCCAATAATAATGTTAATGTTACAGGCTGATCTGGCTAGTCAGGGAATAAGAGCTTCTGTGCGTCCTCACAGACAAAAACTGCACCAGACAGAAGCTTCACGAAGATGCCAAATGCTGTGAGCAGCAGGCGGCTCTTCCTGTTTCATAAACAGCTGGTGGATGGAAATGCAGCTCCACCCACGCACACTTCAACTTCACCAACGGCCAGAGAACTGGAAACACTTGCCTCTGTGGCAAGTGGAAAACGAGCTTTATTTTTCGCTCGCTGTCTAGGTATAGGGTATAGGTCATACCTAGAAATGTTACAGTCTCAGAACCGTTTGGCCGTGTTGTCGTGTCGGGGAAACCCAGGAAGAAGGCCTGAAGAGGGAAGTAGGTCACGTCGCCATGGTTACTCACAGAGGTGTGAAAAGTCTCACGGCAGCTTTATGCTCATATTGGGGCGGGACGCGGCGGGACGCTGCTGAAAAAGACAGAGCGTGAAGCACGTAGGAGAGTTGCAGAGGAGCACAGGCAGTGTGCATGGCAGGGGTGACGGAAGAGAAGCCTGTGACGGATTTTGGAAAGACAAAATGGTGGCATATAGAGGAGCTGGGAGCATAGACTACCTGCAGCCTCATGTGGGACAGAATGTACATCATCCACAAAGGCATCCTTATGCGCCACCGGCCCTGAAGCCGTTGGCCTTGGTGGAAGACAGAGGTGCTGCTGTTTGGAAGTCATCAAAGCCTGGACCATGTATGTATGCAGTCCTTGCATCCCCCCCGAAGGCCTCCAGTCCAGAGAGTAATATGCAAACAGAGACATTAGCAGAGGCAACGTACCTCATCAGTGGAATGACCGCCTTGTGTAAACACAAACTTTGATACTGCGTAACCAAGTAATCAATGCTCTTTGCCCCTCTTCCCAGGTGTTCCTAATTAGTATAAGTGTGTTTTTCCACCAAACCATCATCGTGCTATTCGATTTTAGGGGTGGGACGATTCACTTACCTCGCGATACGATACAATATCGATATTTAGCGTTCTGAATCGATTTATATTGCGATTCTTCAGTATGCTGTGATTAGATTCGTTATATCGTGTTTTTTGCCACAAATGACCGTGCTTTTATTATTATACTAGAACATTTTTTCTGAGGCGTACAAATGGAACCAAATGGACCCTAACAGGTCCATTTGGTTCCATTTGTACACTCTCAGAAAAAAAAGGTCCTAAAAGAAAAGTCACTAACAAACTCAACACAAACACAACTTGATGATTTAATCAAGTCGTGTTTCACCATGTTAATGATTTCTTTCAGACCTCCATTTTAGGAAACAGAATGAGGGGAACTTTATCATGTCCACACAACAGTAAAATGTTGCAAATGGGTGGAATTACCCTTTTTAAACAATAACAAAAAGTGCAATTATACACATCAATCAATGCTGCCTGATAAGCCAGTCATTCTGACATGAACAAATGAATGAATAGGCCTAGAACATGAATATATATATATATATATAAAAAAAAAAACGATTTTGAACCTGGCGATTCGATATTGATGGCATTAAAGATGGAGTGCCATAATTTTTTTCTACCCTAAAACATGATCATCAGGTATTAATGTTATATGAAAAGTAAGATTTTTTCCCCAAAAAGTGTTATGATTCCACCCTACCAGTACATTAAGTATGCCTGGTTTGCCTGGTGGGTGGTGATGGGTAGAGATCCGCCTGAACTGAAGCCACACCCACAGCTTTAGTTGCGTGATAAAGGGGGAGGAGTTAGGGGAGGGGCTGAACACGTGATGTCACTATATTGAAGTTTTTTTCATTGGCACGTTTGACTGGAAAGGTTCAGCCCCCAGGAAGAAACCCTAAATACAAAGGGAAGACATCATTGCACATAAAAACACACCAAGGGGTCTATTTACATAGTGTCACCTCTTAAACATGTACAAAATTGGAAATAATACAAAAATCACGGCACCCCCTCTTTAAGAATTGCGATATATTGGAATATCGATTTTTTTTTTTTCCCCCACCCCTATTCGATTTACGCTTCTAGAATTCGTCTTTGGGGCATGATGTGGTGGTGATCTGGATGTTCTGTGTGTGTGTTTTTGGACCCTCCCAGAGACCGTGGCAGACCCCGCTCCAACCCTGCAGGGCGACAACCAGGATACGTTATCCGGGGGAGGAGCCGACGATGTCACCACCAAAGACCCGTTCCAGGACATGACGGAGAGGCCCTTCACCTACGACTACGAAGACAGCACACACACCCATCCAATGGAGGAGGAGGAAGGTAAAATATATCATGCCTAATATGGAGGTGGGGTCTGAAAAATGGAGGTTTCTACTGCCAATAGAGATGCGCAGTGACGTCACAGCCCCGGTTCCGGAAGTCTTTTCCCCGTTCATTTTTCTCATAGACTTTTCGAAAATAATTTATATCAAGACGATTACGCTGCGGCCAAAGCCAACTCAGGTCGTGACAAATCATGACAACAAACACAACATCGTCATATAATATATAATTAGGAAGAAGTAGAAAACGGCATGATACAAGACTTTTTGTTTCGTTTTTCATCTTAGAAATTATTTTATTGTCCCAAAAGTTTGTGTGTGTCATCATGATTCGTCACGACTCGAGTTGGCTTTTTCCGTGGCGTAATCGTCTTGATATATTATTTTCGAAAAGTCTATGAGAAAAATGAATTGGGAAAAGACTTCCGGAACCGGGGCGGTGACGTCACTGCGCATCTCTATAATTGTTTTTTTTTTTTACCTATCTCCATCCATTATAGCCATTAGCTAGGACAGGGGTGGGCAATTAATTTCTCCAAGGGGCCAAATGAAATGCATAGAATATTGTGGAGGGCCGAGACTAAAGGCTGAACTAAATATTAATTTAATTTCAAGATAAAAGTAAGAGTAAGACCAACCATTTTGACCCCAGGGACCTCTATTTATTCAGTATTTGAGCCACAGAGGACCACCATTTGATGACATTTTACCTCCAAAGACCCCAAAACAAAGATTTTTTTTTGCTTTTGTCCACAAACTCCAGACTGGATTTCCCAAACAAAACAGGCAAACGTACAGATCAAAAATGACCATTAATCTTCTACGTTCTCTAGTTGTGTAGACTTGGGATAATTCACATGATGAATATTTTAAATCTTGACAGTGTAAACATGAAACCAAATGGGCCATGGTCCATTTCATTTTTTTTTTTTCATTTTTACGCTCTCAAAGAGAGCGTAAAAATTGAAAACCACAGTACCCTTGAAAACCACAGTACCCTTTTACGGGCCGGTCAGAGTCACCCAAAGGGTTGCTTCTGGCTCCCGGGCCGCATAATGCCCAGGTATGAGCTAGGACAATGTATTTTAGTTGTACATGTGAGATCATAGGAGATCAATGAGATACATGTTTGATTATTATGTGCACTGGCACATAATACCATTCCATTCATTAAAGTGTCTGTCTGTGTGTGTGTGTGTGTGTGTGTGTGTGTGTGTGTGTGTGTGTGTGTGTGTGTGTGTGTGTGTGTGTGTGTGTGTGTGTGTGTGTGTGGGTGTGTGGGTGTGTGCGGGTGTGTGTGTAGGGGTCCTTGGGCCGGGGGCCATCACAGCCATCGTCATAGCAGTCTTCCTGGGAGCGTCTGTCCTCCTGGCACTCATTGTCATCACGCTCAGAAAGTTTACAGCCTCCTAGAGTGAAAGCCTACTTACTAGCTGTCGTGTGCGTGTGCGTGTGTATGTGTGTATGTATGTGTGTGTGTGTGTGTGTGTGTGTGTGTGTGTGTGTGTGTGTGTCTGTGTGTGCGCCTGTGCATGTGTGCATGTCTATTTCTATATCTTCTCTCACTCTCACCCCCTGCACTCTACCGCATCACTTCCTCTTTATACAATAAGTATGACTTTTACAATACGTCTTGTCCTCTGCCTCACCCCCTCTCAACTGCTTCCTCTATAACCTTTTCTTCAGCGTTTGTCGTCTGTGTCATTCTTTTTTTTGTATCTGTGTATGTGCTAAAGTGAGTTTAAGCCCATCTGTTGTTCTACTGAATGCTGAAAAAGGTGGCAGGTCCCTTTGTCCCATTTGAAGTTAATAGCAATGGTTGGTTTGCTCTCTCGACTCCACCTGTAACCATACTGTAAATATGGCACAGTAATCTAAAGAGTACAATGTTAGAAACTGGCTGGTTCCTCCAGTGTACATCATAGAATATCAGTGACATGGGTCATATTTCTTATTTTCTTTTGTCTTTTGTCTTTAGTCCAAAATGTAAGCCCTGCAGCTTTGTGATTTGTTTGCTTAATTTGTCCTGCTTGTGTTTATACATGTGTGATAACGTGTAATGAATAATGAAATGAAAGCCCCACGTCAATCATGTTCTCCCACCAGTTCATTGAGGTCAATAATACGTAAACTCCATTTAGACATAATATATTCTAAATTTCCAGTATTTGTTTGGCTTTGAACGTCACTTTACCGTACCCCAGAAATACTTCGCCAAATATTCCCTCTGTGTTGCCATTGTAAGTACTGAAAATAAGCGTCTGCCCCTCCTTTCAGACAAACATTTGAAGAAACAAGGTAGGAAAGTTGTTTAAAGAAGAAATTGCAGGCTCCTTCAATGGATGTAAATAGAAAGGTTTGTTTGTGTATGTCCTGCAAAGCAAATATGAAGTTAGGCTAGGAAATAAACGCAGAAGAATGTGTGCTCGGGTGACCGTTTTGATTTTTTGTTTAGTTTTTCCAGGGTTCTTTTTGTTTTCAGTTGGGGGTGAGGGGATAGTAAACTGTTTCACATTTCTAAATACTGCAGTTTTCCTGTATTTGTCCGTGACCTCACCAATGGGTGAAATCACTGCCTAATTAAATTGTGTGACATTTATAGGGTATAATTCAATAAATCACTACCAAATGTCTTTGGCTTCCATGTGTTTGTTTGTTGACTCAGTGGTTATTCAGAGGACAGAATAACATTACATAGTACAAAATACTTGGAGTGGCATCAAGAAAACATATATAAAAAAGGGGTTTCACTTTATTAACAGTAGATATGACGGGAAAGGAAACTGAGGGCAGAGAGGGAGAGATGCAACACAGGTCTCCAGCTACAATCAACTCACCTACTCTACCAGTGGACCCCCAAACCTAAAATATTTTGAAGTCCCTTAGAGAACTGGTCAAGAAGACAGATGTTGTTCTAAACTTGATGTAATAATGGATCGAAACACAAGGTGGCAGCTGTTGGTGCCTACAAATGATGTGTCAACTGGTGATTGCATTTTTATGTGGGTCTAGAGAAGACCTTTCAGACTTGCTCTGCTGTAACAGTAAATCAAGTGAGCCAGCCACCACAAAGCAGGAAAGCCCCAAGAACAATCACAGTAAATCTCTCTCATGTGGCTTTGTTATACTGTTCTGCAGCATTTTACATATAATAAGCTAGACGCAACAATGCGGTGGATGAAATATTGTAACATTCACATTCTCTTACAATAACATGTATTCCTGGAGAGTGTCAACACTTCATGTTGTACATTTGTATGGAGACAATTGTAGAAGAAAGATGGGGTTACAGTGTCCCCTAAATTACAATTTAGGCATTTAGGAGACACTCTTAATCCAGAGCGATTTACATTAAGTAGAAACATTACAATACATCATATGCGTAGATTAGTTGAAATTACACTTTACAATTTAAGCAGAATGTACAATACACTTTACAATGTAAGCACTAAAACATGTTAATACATTAGACATCCTATATAAGTCACTGCTATCTAAGTAATATGAGGACTATTTAAACTACCTAGGATGGTACTGCAAGTGCTATGGGTTGGTACAGTATGTATTATTATTAGATAGGGCTCTAACAATATTAATAATATTATTAATAAGATCATAGTAAAGACCTACTTCATGAGGTATCTACTGTTTGATTGATGTTCACAAAAGGTGACAAAGTATGGTTATAGTCGGTCGATGCCTTGAAGTAGTGTGCATGCATAAAAATGACACCTGTGGTCTGTGGTGTCCTGGGTCAACTTAGATGTGTGGATAGACGTCTAACATTTAGAGTGATAGACGTCATGTGACAGGAAGTGGCAGTGGAAATGCTGTAGATACAAAAAGGAGAAGTATGTCTGGCATAGATAGATCAGTCAGACAGAGTGTGGCAGACAAACAGACCGAAAGCTAGCTGTTAGTGAGGTAAGGACTGCTTTTGATATTACAACAATAAGTGTGTTTTGGTGACACATTTGCCACTTGTCCCACAGGGCTGTATACTAGCGTATTATTTATTTTCTCTGAACATTAAATATCCTCGCCCCTATGGAAAAAAAACTTTATATGCGAACTCTAGAAAGTGGCACCTTTCATACAAGCCACTTTACAAGAAAAATACTATGGATCTTAGATCTGTTTTGCATGTCATTCATGTTAATGAATTACAAAATTACAAAAATATGTATGTTTTATATATGTTTCACTTTTAGAAATACTATGAATCTTATATTAACTTAACTATATTAACTATTCTCTTATATGAAAGGTGTCACATTCAAGAAAGAAAATATTTTCCATATGGGCACAGTAAATAGCACATCTACAGGCTCACAATGCATTTGGATCTGTGGGGCACGCAAATTGCATTCCTCAGCAATATAGGCTACAAGCGCTTTGAGAGGTTTAACGGTTGATAATTTCACATGTTAAAGAGAGTTCACAGCATCGTTAGCTCTTCAAATCAAACGAGAATCTTTTCAAAACTTTCCACTTCCTTCTCTTCAGCAAAAGCATCATGACAGGCAACTGTTCCTTCGCGGAGGTGGACCACCTGATGAAAGACCTCAGCCTGGTGATCTACATACCCATATTCGTGCTCGGCTTGATTCTTAACATCATGGCACTGTCGGTGTTCTGTGTCCTCCTTCCCAAATGGTCTGAGTCCACCATCTACATGACCAACTTGGCTCTGATGGACCTGGTCCTCCTCTTCCCCCTGCCCTTCAAAATGCACGCCACTAGGCACAAGTGGTCTGCCGACCTTCACCCCCTCTGTTCCTTTCTGGAAAGCCTGTACTTTGTCGGCATGTATGGCAGCATCTACACCATCATGTGCATTTCTGTGGACCGCTGGGTGACCATCCGGCACCCTTTCAGAGCCAAGCAGCTCCGCTCGTGCAAAGCAGCCGTGGGGGTGTGCATTGGGGTCTGGGTGCTGGTGGTGCTATCGGTGACCCCGGTACATGGCTTTCGGTCAGCCGGGCAGGAAGAATTCCACTGCTTCCATGGCTTTTCGGATAAAGGCTGGAGCCCAGTGATCATCTCCTGTCTGGAAGTGTTTGGGTTCTTGGTACCGGCGCTGGTCCTGGTGGGATGCTCTGCCCAGACCATCTGGACGCTGAAGAGGTCTGACCAGCAGAGCCCCAAGAGCAGAGCCTGTGTGAGGATCATCTACAGTGGCCTGTGTGCCTTCCTTATACCTTTCACCCCCAGCCACCTGGCCATACTGCTGCAATTCCTGGTAAGTTCCTGTCATCTAGAACAGGGGTTTTCAACCTTTTTCATCCCAGGGCCCACCATTTATTCAGCATTTAAGCCACGGACCACTATTTGAGAACATTTTAGCCCCACAGACCCCAAAACTAAAGATTTATTTTGCTTCTGTCCATGACTGTTAATCTTGTAGTTGTGTAGACTTGGGGCTAATTCACATGATGAATATTTTAACTCTTGAGAGTGTAAGAATGAAACCAAATGGACCCGCCGCTGCCGCCAGGGTCCAGTTGGTTTTATTTTTACATTCTGAAGAGTTACTTCTGGTTAAACAACTTAGCTGGGGACCACCTGGAACCCTCTCAAGGACCACTGGTGGTCCCCGGACCACTGGTTGAAAACCAGATCTAGAATATTATATAATATTACTCCTGCATGTGTGTGCAGGAGTGTCATTAATGTAATTATGTGTATGTAGGTATGAATGGAAGTATAGTTTACACAAAAGCAGGTGAAGATATTCATGAAATAACAACATCAACAAAACCACAATGCAGATAAGAAATCAGGATGAACTGGCAGCCGCCACAACAACAACAACAACAACAACAACAACAACAACAACAACAACAAACAACAACAACAACAACAACAACAACAACAACAACAACAGTATACAGCAACCTCCAGACACATTGTTCTAGCACGAATAATCTTGTGCAGCACACAGGCACATGAGAAAGTGAGAAAGTTCAAGCGAAGGCGTAAAAGTGGATGTGGTGAGGTGCCACAGAAACAAAAATTGAGGTGTGTTTAAAATAAGATTCAGGGTAAGGATAGCAGTTGTGTGTTAGCAAGTAAAGCAGGACAAGATGATTGATTAAAGCAGAGGTGCACCAAAATAGATAGAACACTAAAAGCTCACAAAATAGTGCCTAACAAGTATAATCCATGCTAAACACTGAGCGGAACAGACATACTGGTAGTATTCAACAGGGAAATCCTGTACAAAATCATCAACATGAATCAGATTGAAGTGAAGACAAGACACAGGATGTCAGACTGCTGCCACAGCTCAGCTGTCATGCTAATGTTGACAGTGATGTTTCATATCTGTACAGGATGCTGTGAAAGAATTCTATGGTTGCATCCTTTATATTTAATCATCACCCCTGATATTGTGATATTTGATAGTCTATATAGCGATTGTTTATCTTCAGTTTTGGGAATATTACTATACCTTGTTAATGTATTACTTATTACTTATAACCTTCATTTTAAAGCAATATATTGTATTACAATATTGCTGTCTGAGCAAGTGTAATATATTAATATTACTATTACATATTACTTAAAAGAAAAATGTTGTGCAAAATATATAATTAAATATTTAGTGTCACTATTAATCAAATATTGTGTAGGCCAGTGGCATAGCTACAATAAAGAAAGCGCACTTGGCTATCTGGGAAATCCATATGAAATCAACTTGAAAAAACGTCCTCCTGAATAAATAATTTGATGACAAATTATAGAAAATAAGTAATTATTTAACTTCTGAGACAGATTGACAGAAAGTAATATTGAAAGTAATGCAGTAATGCAGAAAGAAAAGTATAATATATTAGATTGTTTTTGTTAAGTAATATATTTATATTACAAGTTACTGCATTTTGGTAATATATTAAGTAATATATTGAGTTATGTAGTGCATGTCTTACCCTGCAGGCTACTGTATGTTGTTATGGTTCCGTTTCTTCTTGAACCAGACACGGTATGAATGAACAGTACAAGTCAAGTACAACTACAACAAAACTGACAACTGTGAGTGAGCAGCACTTGTTTGTAATAGTGGCCACCTTGTACATTTCATCAAGACATTTAGAGACGTACTATATATTTACTTCTTTAAAGCCAGAAGCAGCAAATCATGGTGGGGGTAGGAGAAAAGGAAATTATACAAAGAGGGCTCCTGTTCTGTGTGCTCCTGGCAGAACTACCGCACCACTGTCATGTACATAAAGTATATATAACCATCATCCAGTATTCCACAACAATAGCCATGTGGTGTGCGCAGTGTGTTCTCTTCTGACCTCTGATTCACTTTGTCGCAGGTTCGTCAGGGTGTAATTGAGGACTGCTCCACAAAGACCGGAATCAGCTTTTTCATCCAGATAACTTTGAACTTGTCTAACGTCACCTGCTGCCTGGATGCTCTATGCTACTATTTCATTGCTGCCGAGGTGAGGAGTTCCAAAAATAACTTCAGGAGGCCTTTGGGACATTCAGGAGGCCAGCGAAGGGCAACATTTAGCACCTCTGAGGTCTGAACAGGAGGCTGCAGAGTCAACTCTTTTAAAACTTCTTTATTGTCCTCAACGGATAGCACAGCAGGTTGATATGAAGATCCAGCAAAGCGATAGTTCATGGAGGCACGAAGGGCGGGATGATTATTTTATTATTTCCCCTATTCTCAATCAGTAATTCATTCTGCTCCTTTAAATCAGCAGTCTCTCCATGTCAACTCCCCTCACTCTCATTGGCTGTCAGCTAAGTCACCCACACCAACATTCAATCACGCCAACACTCATCTCCTAACATGAAAAAGGGGTCTGTGTCAAAGTGGTCTATGTGTGATGTGTGATACTTTGTAATACTTCAAATGTAAACAGAAAGTGGTACAGTGAGACATGAAGGCTCCTGTTGACCATTGTAGGGGCCTGATTCCCTAGAAACAGAGAGGTAATAATTTGCTCAGTGTGCCTGAATCTGCTATGCCTTGTCTGTTGACAAAATCTCATCCAACGATAACAAAATATTTATTATGCCATCAAATGGTCGTCTGTGGCTCACCTGCCCAATAAATAATGGACCAGTGGTTGAAAGCCTATATAGGAAAAGACTGATTGGGGCGTTTGACCGCGCAAGCCAGCATTTCTGTCACTGAACATTCATATCTTGTTGACATGTTTTTTTAAAGCATGCATGTAATCCATGCAGTATTATTTGCTTTTGCATTGTAATTAATTTAATGTTTGTTTACGTTTCATAAAAGGCCTGTACCTAGAATGTACAGGCGTTGTTGAGTCTGCAAAAATAAATTAAGTAAACTTTGTATTGTCTCTGAGTAACATACCCACAGTGGAAATTGGGGAACATACTATGTATTCGCCCGTTTGTCCATCCCTGTGTCCATCTATCCATCCATCCATCCGTTACCAGCTAATCTCCGGTGCCGTTGGACGATACATGCTAAACTGTGCACACAGACTCCCTGTGTGCCAATGATAAACCTCTGCCCTTAACCTTTTTCATCGTTTTGAGGATTTTTAAAAAAAATGACGAAACCTAGCGAAACACAAGGCTATAGCCTTACGGTCTTGCACAGCATGCCGTTTTTCATCGTTTCGAGGATTTTTGAGGATTTACGAAAAAATAGCAAAATCTCGAAAAAAACGCAAAGGCTATAGCCTTACTGTTTTTCATCGTTTTGAGGATTTTTGAAAAAAATTACGAAACCTGGCAAAAGGCTATAGCCTGACGGTCTTGCACAGTATGCCGTTTTTTATCGTTTTGAGGATTTTTGAATGACAAAAATGACAAAAAATGACAAGATTTCGATGAAACGCAAGTCTATAGCCTTACCGCTATTCATCATTTTGAGGATTTTTAAAAAATGTCAAAATTTTGATGAAACGCAAGGCTATAGCCAATAGCCATACCGCTTTTCATCATTTTGAGGATTTTTTTAAAATGACAAAATTTCGATGAATCGCAAGGCTATAGCCTTACCGTTTTTCATCGTTTTGAGGATTTTTGAGGGTTTTGAAAAATGTCGAAATTTCGAAGAAAAAAAACGGTAAGGCAATAGCCTTACCGTCATCATTTTGATGATTTTTTTTACATTTCCGAAAAATGACGAAACCTGGCAAAAACACAAGGCTATAGCCTTACGGTCTTGCACAGCATGTCGTTTTTCATCGTTTTGAGGATTTTTTAGGGTTTTCAAAAAATGTGGAAATTTCAGAAAAACGGTAAGGCTATAGCCTTACCATTTTTCATCGCTTTGATGATTTTTGAAGATTTTCGAAAAATGACAAAATCTGGCAAAAACGCAAGGCTATAGCCTTACGATCTTGCACAGAATGCCGTTTTTCATTGTGTTGAGGATTTTGGAGGATTTTCGAAAAATGTCGAAATTAAGGCTATTTAGTCTATAGCCTTAATGTTTTTTATCGTTTTGAGGATTTTCGAGGATCTTTCGAGGACAAAATCGAAGAAAAACAACATAATTTATGTGAATAAATAAAAAACAGCAGAGATCGATGTCATTTTTCTGTATAAATGGTGCTACTCAAAGGCAAATAAAGACTGACCCACAACATCCACCTGTCCCAGGTGGCTCTGTGGGGTGCACTCCAGACAACAGGTCTTTATCTGGAGGTTGGGAGTTCAAACCCCACTCAACTACTTGCTTTTAGGAACGACATTGAATTGACCCCATTATAAATGATAAAGCTTTATATTTCTACAACGATTAAACATTTCAAAGATTCCTTTTCACATACTCTATAGGAATAAATAAAAACAGCAGAGATAATGTCATTTTTCTGTATAAATGGTGCTACTCAAAGGCAAATGAAGACTGAACCACAGCACCCAAAGGTCTCTGGTGGCCCAGTGGGTATGACTGGACAATAGAACTTTATCTGGAAGTTAGGAGTTCAAACCCCACTCAAGGACTTTATTTTAGGGAACAACATTGAATTCACCCCATTAAATTATAAAGCTTTATATTTCTGCAACGGTGAAACATTTCAAAGAATCCTTTTCAGGCAAACATGTCCACCGTAAGATGAACCTAAATAGCTTTAAATGAGGTTTCTACGTGTAAGTATGCAGGACTAATAACACAATAAAGTTTTCCATTGGAATGCATTGGGCGTTTAAGTTAAATAACTCAGAAACTACAAAATATTTCAAAGTAAAAAGTTCAAGCATGTATCTCCGCTGTAAGCTGAATCTAAAAAAGTGTGAATGAAGTTTTTTGGTGAACGTGATTTTTTAACCCCCTTTGAAGCTCCCATTGACCCCATTATAAAAACTGTCAAATTTGGAAGCACTATATTTCTGAACTGATGAAACATTGCAAAGATTCCTTTTTAGGCAAATATGCCCACCGTAAGACGAACGTTAATAGCCATAAATGGCGTTTCTAGGTATAAGTATGTAGGAGGAATAGCATAATAAAGTTTGTGTTATTGCCATTGAAAATGCATTGGGAATTTAAGTAAAAAAAAACTCAGAAACTACAAAACATTTCAAAGTAAAAAGTGAATGAAAGATATAATATAGTTTATGGTATTGGATGACATAGTACGGCACTATATTAAGTCGTTTTGATTTTTAATGAAAATCACAAAGAAAAAAAGAAAAGGACTAGACTTACTGGTTTTAATTTCTCAGTTGAATGAATCGGATGACACAAACACAGTACAACATCCGGGAATTGAACCTGGGCCCACAAATTTCCAGGCGCAACCTTTATCCAGTGAGCCACGCTGGCTGCTGTGTGAGCTCACAAAATACTAAATAGAAAGTGACAGGAACACCTTGCTTCCATTGTTTTATTTATTTATTTATTTATTTTTCCCGAGAAATGTCAAAAAAATGCAAGGCTATAGCCTTATGATCTTGCACAGCATGCCTTCTTTCACCGTTTTGAGGATTTTTGAGGGATTTTCAAAAATGTTGAAATGTCAAAAAGCGCAAGGCTATAGCCTTACAGTTTTTTCATGGCTTTGTCGATTTTTGAAGATTTTCAAAAATTGACGAAATCTGGTAAAAACGCAAGGCTATAGCCTTACGATCTTGCACAGCATGCCTTTTTTCACCGTTTTGAGGATTTTGGAGGATTTTCGAAAAATGTCGAAATAAGCACAAGGCTATAGCCTTACCGTTTTTCATCGTTTTGACGATTTTTGAAGATTTTCGAAAAATGACGAAATCTGGCAAAAACGCAAGGCTATAGCCTTACGATGTTGCACAGCATGCCTTTTTTCACCGTTTTGAGGATTTTGGAGGATTTTCGAAAAAATGTCGAAATTTCGAAAAAAAACGCAAGGCTAAAGCCTTACCGTTTTTCATCGTTTAACGATTTGTGAAGATTTTCAAAAAATGACTAAATCTGGCAAAAATGCAAGGCTATAGCCTTACGACCTTGAACAGCATGCCCGTTTTCATCGTTTTGAGGATTTTTGAGGATTTTTGAGGATTTTCGAAAAATGTCGAAATTTCGAAAAAAAAAAGTGCAAGGCTATAGCCTTACCGTTTTTCATCGTTTTGGCGATTTTTGAAGATTTTCGAAAAATGACGAAATCTGGCAAAAACGCAAGGCTATAGCTACGGTCTTGCACAGCATTGCCATTTTTTGAGGATTTTGGAGGATTTTCGAAAAATGTCGAAATTTCGTAAAAGCGCAAGGCTATAGCCTTAATGTTTTTCATCGTTTTGTAGGATTTTCGATGATTTCGAAAAATGACAAAATCGAAGAAAAACAACATAATTTATGTGAATAAATAAAAAACAGCAGAGATCGATGTCATTTCTGTATAAATGGTGCTACTCAAAGGCAAATAAAGACTGACCCACAACATCCACCTGTCCAGGTGGCTCTGTGGGGTGCACTCCAGACAACAGGTCTTTATCTGGAGGTTGGAGTTCAAACCCACTCAACTACTTGCTTTTAGGAACGACATTGAATTGACCTCATTATAAATGATAAAGCTTAATATTTCTACAACGAATAAACATTTCAAAGATTCCTTTTCAGGCAAATAACTCTAGAGAAACAAATAAAAAACAGCAGAGATTGAAGTCATTTTTCTGTATAAATGGTGCTACTCAAAGGCAAATGAAGACTGAACCACAGCACCCAAAGGTCTCTGGTGGCCCAGTGGGTATGACTGAAGGAAGGCCTTTATCTAGAAGTTGGGAATTCAAACCCCATCAAGGACTTTCTTTAGGAACAACATTGATTTCACCCCATTAAATTATAAGCTTTATATTTCCGCAACGGTGAAACATTTCAAAGAATCCTTTTCAGGCAAACATGTCCACCGTAAGATGATACCTAAATAGTTTAAATGGGGTTTCTACGTGTAAGTATGCAGGGCAAATAACACAATAAAGTTTTCCATTGGAATGCATTGGGCGTTTAAGTTAAATAACTCAGAAACTACGAAATATTTCAAGTAAAAATTCCAGCATGTATCTCCACTGTAAGCTGAATCTAAAAAAAGTGTGAATGAAGTTTTTTTTGTGAACGTGATTTTTTAACCCCCTTTGAAGCTCTTGACCCCATTATAAAAAGTGTCAAATTTGGAAGCACTATATTTCTGAACTGATGAAACATTTCAAAGATTCCTTTTCAGGCAATATGCCCACTGTAAGACGAACGTTAATAGCTATAAATGGCGTTTCTAGGTATAAGTATGTAGGAGGAATAGCATATAAAGTTTGTGTTATTTGCCTTTGAAAATGCATTGGGAATTTAAGTAAAAAAAAAACTCAGAAACTACAAAACATTTCAAAGTAAAAAGTGAATGAAAGATATAATATAGTTTATGGTTTTGGATGACATAGTATACGGCACTATATGTAAGTCGTTTTGATTTTTAATGAAAATCACAAAGAAAAAAGAAAAGTACTAGACTTATGGTTTTAATTTCTCAGTTTGAATGAATCGCCATGACAACAACACAGTACAATCTGGGAATTGAACCTGGGCCACAAATTTCCAGGCGCAACCTTTATCCAGTGAGCCACGCTGGCTGCTGTGTGAGCTCACTCACACTATACTAAATAGAAAGTGACAGGAACAAAAAACAAAGCCTTGCTTCCATTGTTTTATTATTATAAAACAATTATTTTTCGAGAAATGTCAAAAAATGCAAGGCTATAGCCTTATGGTCTTGCACAGCATGCCTTTTTTCACCGTTTTGAGGATTTTTGAGGATTTTCAAAAAATGTCGAAATGTCAAAAAAGCGCAAGGCTATAGCCTTACAGTTTTTCATGGCTTTGTCGATTTTTGAAGATTTTCGAAAAATGACGAAATCTGGTAAAAACGCAAGGCTATAGCCTTACGATCTTGCACAGCATGCTTTTTTCACCGTTTTGAGGATTTTGGAGGATTATCGAAAAATGTCGAAATTTCGAAAAAAAGCACAAGGCTTATAGCCTTACCGTTTTCATCGTTTGGTCGATTTTGATGATTTTCGAAAAAAATGGACGAAATCTGGTAAAAAACGCAAGGCTCTATAGCCTTACGATCTTGCACAGCATGCCTTTTTTCACCGTTTTGAGGATTTTGGAGGATTTTCGAAAAATGTCGAAATAAGCACAAGGCTATAGCCTTACCGTTTTTCATCGTTTTGACGATTTTTGAAGATTTTCGAAAAATGACGAAATCTGGCAAAAACGCAAGGCTATAGCCTTACGATCTTGCACAGCATGCCTTTTTCACCGTTTTGAGGATTTTGGAGGATTTTCGAAAAATGTCGAAATTTTGAAAAAACGCAAGGCTATAGCCTTACCGTTTTTCATCGTTTTAACGATTTGTGAAGATTTTCAAAAAATGACTAAATCTGGCAAAAATGCAAGGCTATAGCCTTACGACCTTGAACAGCATGCCCGTTTTCATCGTTTTGAGGATTTTTGAGGATTTTTGAGGATTTTCGAAAAATGTCGAAATTTCGAAAAAAAAAAAAAAAAAAAGGCAAGCTATAGCCTTACCGTTTTTCATCGTTTTGGCGATTTTTGAAGATTTTCGAAAATGACGAAATCTGGCAAAAACGCAAGGCTATAGCCTTACGGTCTTGCACAGCATGCCATTTTTTGAGGATTTTGGAGGATTTTCGAAAATGTCGAAATTTCGTAAAAGCGCAAGGCTATAGCCTTAATGTTTTTCATCGTTTTGAGGATTTTCGATGATCTTCGAAAAATGACAAAATCGAAGAAAAACAACATAATTTATGTGAATAAATAAAAAACAGCAGAGATCGATGTCATTTTTCTGTATAAATGGTGCTACTCAAAGGCAAATAAAGACTGACCCACAACATCCACCTGTCCCAGGTGGCTCTGTGGGGTGCACTCCAGACAACAGGTCTTTATCTGGAGGTTGGGAGTTCAAACCCCACTCAACTACTTGCTTTTAGGAACGACATTGAATTGACCTCATTATAAATGATAAAGCTTTATATTTCTACAACGAGTAAACATTTCAAAGATTCCTTTTCAGGCAAATATACTCTAGAGAACAAATAAAAAACAGCAGAGATAGAAGTCATTTTTCTGTATAAATGGTGCTACTCAAAGGCAAATGAAGACTGAACCACAGCACCCAAAGGTCTCTGGTGGCCCAGTGGGTATGACTGAAGGATAGGCCTTTATCTAGAAGTTGGGAGTTCAAACCCCACTCAAGGACTTTCTTTTAGGAAAAACATTGATTTCACCCCATTAAATTATAAAGCTTTATATTTCCGCAACGGTGAAACATTTCAAAGAATCCTTTTCAGGCAAACATGTCCACCGTAAGATGAACCTAAATAGCTTTAAATGGGGTTTCTACGTGTAAGTATGCAGGACTAATAACACAATAAAGTTTTCCATTGGAATGCATTGGGCGTTTAAGTTAAATAACTCAGAAACTACGAAATATTTCAAAGTAAAAAGTTCCAGCATGTATCTCCACTGTAAGCTGAATCTAAAAAGTGTGAATGAAGTTTTTGGTGAACGTGATTTTTTAACCCCCTTTGAAGCTCCCATTGACCCCATTATAAAAAGTGTCAAATTTGGAAGCACTATATTTCTGAACTGATGAAACATTTCAAAGATTCCTTTTCAGGCAAATATGCCCACTGTAAGACGAACGTTAATAGCTATAAATGGCGTTTCTAGGTATAAGTATGTAGGAGGAATAGCATAATAAAGTTTGTGTTATTGCCATTGAAAATGCATTGGGAATTTAAGTAAAAAAAAAAACTCAGAAACTACAAAACATTTCAAAGTAAAAAGTGAATGAAAGATATAATATAGTTTATGGTTTTGGATGACATAGTATACGGCACTATATTAAGTCGTTTTGATTTTTAATGAAAATCACAAAGAAAAAAAGAAAAGTACTAGACTTACTGGTTTTAATTTCTCAGTTGAATGAATCGGATGACAACACACACAGTACAACATCTGGGAATTGAACCTGGGCCCACAAATTTCCAGGCGCAACCTTTATCCAGTGAGCCACGCTGGCTGCTGTGTGAGCTCACTCACACAATACTAAATAGAAAGTGACAGGAACACCAAAGCCTTGCTTCCATTGTTTTATTATTATAAAACAATTATTTTTCGAGAAATGTCAAAAAATGCAAGGCTATAGCCTTATGGTCTTGCACAGCATGCCTTTTTTCACCGTTTTGAGGATTTTTGAGGATTTTCAAAAAATGTCGAAATGTCAAAAAAGCGCAAGGCTATAGCCTTACAGTTTTTCATGGCTTTGTCGATTTTTGAAGATTTTCGAAAAATGACGAAATCTGGTAAAAACGCAAGGCTATAGCCTTACGATCTTGCACAGCATGCCTTTTTTCACCGTTTTGAGGATTTTGGAGGATTTTCGAAAAATGTCGAAATTTCGAAAAAAAGCACAAGGCTATAGCCTTACCGTTTTTCATCGTTTTGTCGATTTTTGAAGATTTTCGAAAAATGACGAAATCTGGTAAAAACGCAAGGCTATAGCCTTACGATCTTGCACAGCATGCCTTTTTTCACCGTTTTGAGGATTTTGAGGATTTTCGAAAAATGTCAAAATTTCGAAAAAAGCACAAGGCTATAGCCTTACCGTTTTTCATCGTTTTGACGATTTTGAAGATTTTCGAAAAATGACGAAATCTGGCAAAAAGGCAAGGCTATAGCCTTACGATCTTGCACAGCATGCCCTTTTTCATCGTTATGAGGATTTTTGAGGATTTTTGAAAAAGTGTCAAAATTTCGAAAAAGCGCAAGGCTATAGCCTTACCGTTTTTCATCGTTTTAATGATTTGTGAAGATTTTCAAAAAATGACTAAATCTGGCAAAAATGCAAGGCTATAGCCTTACGACCTTGAACAGCATGCCCGTTTTCATCGTTTTGAGGATTTTTGAGGATTTTTGAGGATTTTTGAGGATTTTCGAAAAATGTCGAAATTTCGGGAAAAAGCATAAGGCTATAGCCTTACCGTTTTTCATCGTTTTGACGATTTTTGAAAATTTTCGAAAAATGACTAAATCTGGCAAAAACGCAAGGCTATAGCCTTACGATCTTGCACAGCATGCCTTTTTTCACCGTTTTGAGGATTTTGGAGGATTTTCGAAAAATGTCAAAATTTCGAAAAAAGCACAAGGCTATAGCCTTACCGTTTTTCATCGTTTTGACGATTTTGAAGATTTTCGAAAAATGACGAAATCTGGCAAAAACGCAAGGCTATAGCCTTACGATCTTGCACAGCATGCCCTTTTTCATCGTTATGAGGATTTTTGAGGATTTTCGAAAAAATGTCGAAATTTCGGGAAAAAAAAAAAAAAACGCTATAGCCTTACCGTTTTTCATCGTTTTGACGATTTTTGAAAATTTTCGAAAAATGACTAAATCTGGCAAAAACGCAAGGCTATAGCCTTACGATCTTGCACAGCATGCCTTTTTTCACCGTTTTGAGGATTTTGGAGGATTTTCGAAAAATGTCAAAATTTCGAAAAAAGCACAAGGCTATAGCCTTACCGTTTTTCATCGTTTTGACGATTTTTGGAAGATTTTCGAAAAATGACGAAATCTGGCAAAAACGCAAGGCTATAGCCTTACGATCTTGCACAGCATGCCTTTTTCACCGTTTGAGGATTTTGGAGGATTTTCGAAAAATGTCGAAAATTTCGAAAAAAAGCACAAGGCTATAGCCTTACCGTTTTTCATGGCTTGTCGATTTTTGAAGATTTTCGAAAAATGACGAAATCTGGTAAAAACGCAAGGCTATAGCCTTACGATCTTGCACAGCATGCCTTTTTTCACCGTTTTGAGGATTTTGGAGGATTTTCGAAAAATGTCGAAATTTTGAAAAAAGCACAAGGCTATAGCCTTACCGTTTTTCATCGTTTTGTCGATTTTTGAAGATTTTCGAAAAATGACGAAATCTGGTAAAAACGCAAGGCTATAGCCTTACGATCTTGCACAGCATGCCTTTTTTCAACCGTTTTGAGGATTTTGGAGGATTTCGAAAAATGTCGAAATTCGAAAAAGCACAAGGCTATAGCCTTACCGTTTTTCATCGTTTTGACGATTTTGAAAATTTCGAAAAATGACTAAATCTGGCAAAAACGCAAGGCTATAGCCTTACGATCTTGCACAGCATGCCTTTTTTTTCACCGTTTTGGAGGATTTTGGAGGATTTTCGAAAAATGTCAAAATTTCGAAAAAAGCACAAGGCTATAGCCTTACCGTTTTTCATCGTTTTGACGATTTGAAGATTTTCGAAAAATGACGAAATCTGGCAAAAACGCAAGGCTATAGCCTTACGATCTTGCACAGCATGCCCGTTTTCATCGTTATGAGGATTTTTGAGGATTTTTGAAAAAGTGTCAAAATTTCGAAAAAGCGCAAGGCTATAGCCTTACCGTTTTTCATCGTTTTAATGATTTGTGAAGATTTTCGAAAAATGACTAAATCTGGCAAAAATGCAAGGCTATAGCCTTACGACCTTGAACAGCATGCCTGTTTCATCGGTTTGAGGATTTTTGAGGATTTTTGACGATTTTTGAGACGATTTTCGAAAATGTCGAAATTTCGGAAAAAAGCGCAAGGCTATAGCCTTACCGTTTTTCATCGTTTTGACGATTTTTGAAAATTTTCGAAAAATGACTAAATCTGGCAAAAACGCAAGGCTATAGCCTTACGATCTTGCACAGCATGCCTTTTTTCACCGTTTTGAGGATTTTGGAGGATTTTCGAAAAATGTCAAAATTTCGAAAAAAGCACAATTAAGGCTATAGCCTTACTGTTTTTCATCGTTTTGGCGATTTTTGAAGATTTTCGAAAAAATGACGAAATCTGGCAAAAAACGCAAGGCTATAGCCTTACGGTCTTGCACAGCATGCCATTTGTCATCGTTTGAGGATTTTGGAGGATTTTCGAAAAATGTCGAAATTTCGTAAAAGCACAAGGCTATAGCCTTAATGTTTTTCATCGTTTGAGGATTTTCGATGATCTTCGAAAATGACAAAATCGAAGAAAAACAACAAATTTATGTGAATAAATAAAAAATGCAGAGATCGATGTCATTTTTCTGTATAAATGGTGCTACTCAAAGGCAAATAAAGACTGACCCACAACATCCACCTGTCCCAGTGGCCTGTGGGGTGCACTCCAGACAACAGTCTTTATCTGGAGTTGGGAGTTCAAACCCCACACAACTACTTGCTTTTAGGAACGACATTGAATTGACCCCATTATAAATGATAAAGCTTTATATTTCTACAACGAGTAAACATTTCAAAGATTCCTTTTCAGGCAAATATACTCTATCCACCTTTTGATTATGGCCCATAATGCATTGTGATTGTGTGTGCGGCAGATCCGGGGGAGGGTCCGCGGAGGAGTCGAGGAGGAAGCCTCGCCTTCATGGGACAGGCTTTCCACCCTGTCCCCTCCTATGACCCCCTCCCACAAGTACCGCTCAATTGATGTTTGTTGTAATGCCGATGTGATGCCAATGTCAACAGAGCCTCGTTAGTCTAGTGGACTGGCAGGCTTGAAATCTGTGCATCTATGCTTTGTGGGTTCAAATCCTGCTGTTTGCCACATGTATTTCTTCCTCCAACCAACCGCAGACTTTACATGTTCAATAAATATAATCAAAGTTAGGTTTAGAATAGTTTTATTAAGGTTTTCGGTCCAAAACACAGCCCAGCGCTCCCTTCTGCACTGACAACCAATCACATAACAGACCCATCCCAGAAAAAGAGTGTGCGCTGCGCACACTCTAAAGCCATTTGGAGAGGACTTGCGACATTAAGGGCGTCAGAAAGTAAGCTCTCGAGCGCTGTTCATGCAGCCTGAAAGAGGGACAACCTGAATACAATGTTTCATCAACGAGGGCGGTGCAAATAAGACTATTTTAGGCGTGCGTACAGCATGTTAACTGCTTTAAACGTGTTGAACAGTAACAACTAAAGTCTTCGTAATGATTATGTTGTGAATAAGGGTTTTAAGATCTTTAAAGCTAGGCTGCTGCCTGTGTCCATTGCAACCGCCTACCTCCGTACAGGACTTGTCTCTATTTGTTGTCCCCATTCTCAGTAGAAGTGTAGGCCTAAGTAGAAGATCCGCCATTGGACTGACCCACCAAGTGAACGGAGTTTGCGTATCTCTGTGGATACTATATGGCTCTGACTTTTCCCGAGCTCTTTGCCATCTATGAAGCGAGAAACAATGGAAGCCTTCCGAGGTGTGGGTTCAGGTGAAATTATACCCAATCTGCAAACTGTAATATACTTAAACCAATCATCATTGCACGGCTATGTAGATATGTAATCCTTATTGTGAATGTGGGTGGACAGTGGGGTGCCATGCGACAAGAGTGTCCGCCCATGCGAGCATGTAAACACTGTGACGCTAGTACGCTACTTCCCACGGCACTCCCACCGATTGGGTCGCGCAACACAACTTTTTCCCCGCACTTTGGCGGGAAAAAGGTCAATAGGAACAAATAAAAAAACAGCAGAGATAGAAGTCATATTTCTGTATAATGGTGCTACTCAAAGGCAAATGAAGACTGAACCACAGCAAACCCAAAGGTCTCTGGTGGCCCAGTGGGTATACTGAAGGATAGGCCTTTATTCTGGAAGTTGGGAGTTTAAACCACTACTCAAGGACTTTCTTTAGAACAACATTGATTTCACCCATTAAATTATAAAGCTTTATATTTCCGCAACAGTGAAACATTTCAAAGAATCCTTTTCAGGCAAACATGTCCACCGTAAGATGAACCTAAATAGCTGTAAATGGGGTTTCTACGTGTAAGTATGCAGGACTAATAACACAATAAAGTTTTCCATTGGAATGCATTGGGCGTTTAAGTTAAATAACTCAGAAACTACAAAATATTTCAAAGTAAAAATTCCAGCATGTATCTCCTCTGTAACTGAATCTAAAAAAGTGTGAAATGAAGTTTTTTGGTGAACGTGATTTTTTAACCCCCTTTGAAGCTCCATTGACCCCATTATAAAAAGTGTCAAATTTGGAAGCATTATATTTCTGAACTGATGAACATTTCAAAGATTCCTTTTCAGGCAAATATGCCCACTGTAAGACAAACGTTAATAGCTATAAATGGCGTTTCTAGGTATAAGTATGTAGGAGGAATAGCATAATAAAGTTTGTGTTATTGCCATTGAAAATGCATTGGAATTTAAGTAAAAAAAAAACTCAGAAACTACAAAACATTTCAAAAAAAAGTGAATGAAAGATATAATATAGTTTATGGTTTGGATGACATAGTATACGCACTATATTAAGTAAGTCGTTTTGATTTTTTAATGAAAATCACAAAGAAAAAAAAGAAAATACTAGACTTACTGGTTTTAATTTCTCAGTTGAATGAATCGGATGACAACACAACACAGTAACAACATCTGGGAATTGAACCTGGGCCCACAAATTCCAGGCGCAACCTTTATCCAGTGAGCCACGCTGGCTGCTTGTGTGGCTCACACTCACACAATACTAAATAGAAAGTGACAGGAACACCAAAGCCTTGCTTCCATTGTTTTATTATTATAAACAATTATTTTTCGAGAAATGTAAAAAAAATGCCAAGGCTATAGCCTTATGGTCTTGCACAGCATGCCTTTTTTCAACCGTTTTGAGGATTTTTGAGGATTTTTCGAAAAATGTCGAAATTTCGAAAAAAGCGCAAGGCTATAGCCTTACAGTTTTTCATGGCTTTTGTCGATTTTTGAAGATTTTCGAAAAATGACGAAATCTGGTAAAAACTCAAGGCTATAGCCTTACGATCTGCACAGCATGCCTTTTTTCACACGTTTTTGAGGATTTTGGAGGATTTTTTCGAAAAATGTCGAAATTTCGAAAAAAGCACAAGCTATAGCCTTACCGTTTTTTCATCGTTTTGTCGATTTTGAAGATTTTCGAAAAATGACGAAATCTGGTAAAAACGCAAGGCTATAGCCTTACGATCCTGCACAGCATGCCCGTTTTCATCGTTATGAGGATTTTTGAGGATTTTTGAAAAAGTGTCAAAATTTCGAAAAAGGCGCAAGGCTATAGCCTTACGTTTTTCATCGATTTTTTTTTTTTTTTTTTTTTTTTTTTTTATTTTTTTTTTTTTTTTTTTTTTTTTTTAAAATGATTTTGTTAAGATTTTTCAAAAAATGTCTAAATCTGGCAAAAAAGCAAGGCTATAGCCTTACGACCTTGAACAGCATGCCCGTTTTCATCTTTTGAGGATTTTTGAGATTTTTTGAGGATTTTTTTTTGAGGATTTTTCGAAAATGTTCAAATTTCGGAACAAAGCACAAGGCTATAGCCTTACTGTTTTTCATCGTTTGACGATTTTTGAAAATTTTCGAAAAATGACTAAATCTGGCAAAAACGCAAGGCTATAGCCTTACGGTCTTGCACAGCAATGCCTTTTTTCAACCGTTTTTGAGGATTTTGGAGGATTTTCGAAAAATGTCAAAATTTCGAAAAAAGCACAAAGGCTATAAGCCTTACCGTTTTTCAATCGTTT
>CM076976.1:41337285-41640382 GCA_039105355.1 Benthosema pterotum
AGGTCCCTAGAATTACAATGCATGTAAACATTGCCTGCAATTGTCGGTGGCACTGTGGCCACATGAAACACTAACACCACCGTCAGCAGACCAAATCCACAACCCAGAACTAGTCCCGCACCATTACTACTAGGTAGTTGCTCTCTTGCCAAAATCACAAGTTAAGAATTGTACAACTTTGACACATGCAACCATTATGCATTCCAACACATTCTCTCACCGCTAGTTGGATGTGACGTATAGGCCGATACGTCGCCTATTATTATTAAGTGCTTGGCTTACCCGATCTATTTTCAAGCATCACGCAACTCTTCCTTCATCTTCAAAATGTGCACTCCACTACCATTTTGGCATGTAAACGTAATGTACCATAAATGTCCTTGTCACAATTTCCATCTAGAAAAGTAAAAGCAAAATGTGATGGGCAGTGCCATTGGGCACGGGCACACACACACACCTTTGAAAGCACACGTTTTTGTTGATGTTGTTGTTCTATTTTATTTTTTACAATGTAAATATGATTCCATCAATGAGTCTATGAGCCTGTGTACTGCACAATAAACCCAGCATCTAGCCCTACTCAAAGCATGATGGTAGTAGCAAGAAAAAATAGCATGCCACTGCGGATCAATATTAGTAATTCAATTTCCTTACCTTATGTTGTCTTGATCTCAGGTCAGGACTTCTCTCGCAATTACATTCTGCTTAAATCCATAGTGTAAGACAGAACCCACACAGCTGGCTATAATAGTAAGCTGGACTGCTAAGATTGTTTTGGTCCTGCTCGTCATCATCCATTACTTCAGTAGGTAGTGACATGTTTCACGTTACCCAGAAATATGCTAATATCTGTTAATCATGTAATTGTAAATATTAGGAAATAACAAATCAATATTATAGCTGCAAGCAGCAATAAAACGGGATCAAGCAAGCAGCAATAAGAGTAGTAAGAACAATACGCACAAATAAGCCATAGAAACATGGGAGCCTGAACTTCAGAAATACATCAGGTAATTATGTGTGAGACTGACTCACATTGTAATCTGGTGTGACTGAGTGAATGATTGGTGAGCTGTGAGTGAGTGGTGAACTGAGCTATGAACTGTCATTAGTGACAACATGGCCGAATAGTGACAGTCAAACAGCCTTGCCCAGCCATGAGGCCCATGGGCAGGTGCCTATCTCCTGTTTCTGTAGCATGAGGCAGCTTGATGTACAAGTACACCCTCTGGACATGACGCTAGTATGACACAGGGTCTTACCCCCAATCCATCCCTTGATGCTGAGTGCCAAGCAGGGAGGCATGGATCCCGTTTTTAGAGCCTTTGGTATGACCCGGCCGGGAATCGAACCCCGGCCTCCCAGTCTCAGGGCGGACACTCTAACCACAAGGCCACTGATTTGGTGAATGAGTAAATGATTGGTGAGCTGTGAGTGAGTGGTGAACTGAGCTGTGAACTGTCATTAGTGACAACATGGCCGAATAGTGACAAAACACAACATGGCCGAATGGTGACAACCACCATTACATTGAGTTTTACCCTGGGTTACACATAGAACCATGAACTTAGATGTAGAAGACCACATGAGATTGTGCATGATTGACTCATATTACTAGGTGTCCGTGCCGGGATTTGAACCCAGGAACTCTCATTTCCAAGTCATGCGCTCTACCAATGAGGCTACCCAACAGACACAAGACGTACTGGAAACAACACACACATTCAGTGGACTGCTTGGTAAATGGTAAATGGTGCATTTATATAGCGCCTTTATCCAAGGCGCTTTACATAGATTGTGCATCACATTCACCCATTCACACACACATTCATACACTGATGGCAGTGGGACAGGGACACATCGACACTAACTCTGCAGGAGCCCGGGATCGAACCGGCAACCTTGTGGTTACCATCCGGTTACTCTACCTCTGAGCCACTACTGCTCCTTAAATATGCACAAATAAGCCATAGAAACATGGAAGAAATACATCATGTGATTGTGGAAACACAGCAGGGTTTTTGGAGACTCAGACTTTGTATTGTCAGCAGTGGGACTTGAACCCTCAATCTTGTTTCCGAAGTCAGGCACCCTACCGACTGAGCTATCCTGGCACAATGATTTGCTTAGTTGTTGTCATCAATGAAACAACCCAACAACACGCCACCAAGCAGTAAGCAATATGAACAATATGCACAATTCAGCAGTCAGAGGGTGGAGCTTAGTGGTCAAAGTGACAAATGGAAACTAGAATATTCGCAATTTAAAAATTGCAAAGTGTGGTTGCCGTTGTCGCTTGCCCCCCGCAGCTCCCCCCCATATTGTCACTTGCCCCCCGCAGCACCCCCCCCCCCCATACTGCACACTGCGGTGCAGTATGCCCCCCCCCCCATACTGCAGTACAGTATGCCCCCCCCATGTATGCCCCCCCCCCCCCCATACTGCAGTACAGTATGCCCCCCCCCATACTGCACCGCATACTGCGGTGCAGTATGGCCCCCCCACACTGCACACTGCGGTGCAGTATGGCCCCCCCACACTGCACACTGCGGTGCAGTATGGCCCCCCACACACTGCACACTGCGGTGCAGTATGGCCCCCCCACACTGCACACTGCGGTGCAGTATGGCCCCCCACACTGCACACTGCGGTGCAGTATGGCCCCCCCATACTGCACATTGCGGTGCAGTATGGCCCCCCCACACTGCACACTGCGGTGCAGTATGGCCCCCCCACACTGCGCACTGCGGTGCAGTAGGGCCCCCCCACACTGCGCACTGCGGTGCAGTATGGCCCCCCCACACTGCACACTGCACACTGCGGTGCAGTATGGCCCCCCCCATACTGCACACTGCGATGCAGTATGGGCTTCAGCCAGCAGGCGCCCTCGTTCCGTCCAACTCCCGACCCCGTTGGCAACTACACCATGGTACATAGCGTTGTACAAAACGGTTTGCACACCTGCTTGTATAGCAAGCACCATGCAGCTCTAATGAGTGCTCCATCTCTGGTGTGTGTGTGTGTCTACATCAGTTCCCATTGTTGTACAACCAGAGGAATATAATTAAAATAGAGCTTGGAATTGAAATGATAGTTTAATAATCTCTAATTAAAAGTGGAACGATACAGCTTAACCCATAGTAGACGGGAACCCATAGTGGTAGTTTTACCCTAGTTGACGGGAACACCAATATGCGTTCTGTACAGTATGTACAGTATCAAAAATGTCAAGTTTGGTGGTGTTACACAATAATTTGAAGTTTTCCAGTAACTTAGGTTAGTTTTTCAGAGACATTTTTAGAATCGGGATAGTCTACAATGGTTAAATTGGAACGATACAGTTTAATAATCTCTGACTAATATTGGAATGATACAGTTTGAAATTGTCGCAATACAGTTTACTAATCTAAAAATGGAACGATACAGTTTGTAATTGAAACAATATAGTGTACTATTCTCTGACTAAAATTGGAACGATACATCTTAAAATTGAAATGATAGTTTAATAATCTCTCACTAATATTGGAACAATACAGCTTGAAATTGGAACGATGTAGTTTACTACTCTCTGAGTAAAAATTGGAATGATACAGTGTGAAATTAGAACAATACAGTTTACTAATCTCAGACTAAAAATGGAACGATACAGTTTGAAATTGGAATGATACAGCTAAATTGTTCGAATTTCAGTCAGAAAAGATTAGAACGATGCAGTGCTTTGTGCTTTATAGCAGTGGTTTCCAACCTTTTTGAAACCACGGCCCACGACCTAAAGGACCCACAATGCAATGCAATCTAGCTAGCCTGAAAAAAAAAAACCCACATATATTTATATATATTAAAGGTGTTGGCGTTAACACGTTAATGCGTTAACGCATGAATGCATTAATCTCGTGTTTACACAGCCGTGCGTTAATGGCGTCAAAAAAATTAACGCGAGATTAACACACTGACGATGGCTGTCCTCGGTGCGGCAGGCCACAGAAGTACTTTACGTCCCACACAAACACAGTGAGGGTGTGTACAAAAAATGCAAACCGGCTTGTACAACAAACATTTGTTGTGCAAATCAAAAATCCAGCCAGAAAATCAGGCATGAGCATTTTTCAAACTGCTTAAAATGGCAGACACTCTGGGGGTGGAGCTTACCGGTCAATGTTACAGATGTGTTCCACATGAATCAAGGAACATGTAGAAACAAGTCCCATGATTTTGGCCAAACGAGGCCCGAGTTATGGTTTTTCAAATGTTTCAGTTTCAAAGAATTGTTATAGCGCCCCCATTTGAGCAATTGGAGTAAGACTGGTTTTGCTGCTATTTGGCATCCCCCTCTACCAAACTGTAAAATCTCATAAACAGATTACTTTGCATGTGTAGATTAGGGATAATAGAAGAATTTTCACAAACAAGCAATTTTCATTGGCTCGTAAAAACATCATTTTTTTCACTGAAAACAAAATTCACACCCATTTCATGTTTGTATGGCTTCAAAGTTCATGTGTAGGTCATTGTTATGCATTTTGATCAAAGATTGTAGGAGAAGAGACATTTTAACTGTTTTACATATAATTCAAGATGGCGGTTCATCTAAAGGTCAGAGGTCAAAAGTAAGAATACAAAAGTTGTTCGGCATAAGCAGACGCATAAGTGAATATAAGTTACATTTCTGAGAGTCGAGCAGTTCATGAGTTATGAGTGTTTAAAGTTTGCAATTTCAGTTGAGTGCTATAGCGCCACCATTTGACCAGTGGTCACAGGCTTCGCATCATCACCGTTTGGCATCACCCTCTACCAGATTACCAATTTTCGCGAAAACCGACTGCACGGTTCAGCCAGAACAGCTATTTCTGGTGGAAGGAGGAAAAAGAGACAAAAACAAGAAGGGATCAAGGTCCACTTCGTGGACTGCTTGATCCATTAATTATCAAATCACACAACATAGGCGAGAGTAGAAGGCATGACAAAGCTATGGTGTGCCTTTTGAGGACAAAAAAGGTTTATTTTGAAACGGAACTGTGCGTTACCACTGTGCGTCAGTAGATGGCGACTTTTGACCTGAAATAACAATCGGGGTTGTACAAATGAATGTGCAAGAAACCGGGCCAGGCCGTTAGTGCAAACATGGCAGCCGGAATGGCCTTTTCGGGCGGCCGGCCTTCCGGCAAAAGTCCCGGTTATCCCGGCGGCCAATCCGTGCCTGGTTAACATGGGTGATGCTGTAATGATGGCATACAGTCATATCATTTCTTCTTTTTACCATTTTAGGTAATGAAGAGTCTCCTGTTGATATGGAAACGATAACTCTCGACCCAGACGAAGAGGTAAGTGGATGAACGCACTGTATCAGCTGTGCTAGTCAGTCACCATAAGCCAATCATGAACCTGCTGTTAATGTTTTTGGAAGTGATTAGGCCTTTAACTGTTTATGAAGTTACACTATTAAAATGTACACATACGTGTGTTTTAATATCAATGTCTGTCTCTTTGTTCCAAGGATGTTGATCTTGTTCATTGTCGAATTGGGAAAATTGAAGGATTGGAGGTGCTACAGAAGGCTAAAGTAAGTTATGGGTTATCTTGGCTTATTGTTTTACCACAGTTATTGCACCTCATCTGGATTTTAAAGTTTTTAAAGCCCATGGCTTTAGGGCATGGTCAGGTTAGAGTCTTAGAACTCTAATTCTGACGTCTTCCTTCTACTTCCTTGCACCGGCAGTTTGTCAGTTTTTTCTTTGAGATGTGATCTAGGTATTTGTTATGTAGCGGTGGGTGACCTCTATTTTTGTCTTTTGCTTTGTCTTTTGTTTGTTTTTGTTCGGCAAGACATTAGTATTTTGGTTTCATTTTGAGAGAGTCATGTTTTTGAAACCTTTGGTCCCTGACTTGAGGTGAGGTTGGTGAACAGAACAAAACTCTATGACGTAACTTAAGTCCCAACAAAACAAGCAAGGAGGTGCTGGTTCTTTGCAATTGGCTAGAAGGAAGACATCAGAGTGACTTCAATTTAATGTTTAAATCAATGTCTATAATTTGTCTTTGTTTTATGGCATTAGTTGCAATTTGGATTTCAGCCAATTTCCTTGTGCAGTTTTAGTAGGCTTGCGTTGCCAGACCGTTTACTCTCTTGATTTTCCAAATGTTTCATACAGTATTGAACAAGTATTTCATAAGGCAGAGGTGCATTCTCTCACTTGGCGTGGCCACATAAACTAGCCATACTTGCAGCAAAAATTGTCAATTGTTGAAGATAAGATAAAATTATGAGATGGCCAGTTCATTTTATTTTATCTAGTTTTGTCATTGTTAAATCCATGACACTTTAATGTGTCAAACTATCCACACACACATAACTTGAATCTCTGCTTTGTAAGTATTACTCGATGCTCTGGTCTGTTTGTGTTTCCAACGGCACTACAGTACTATGAGTGCTGTATGATGGACTATACGACTACCGCTATATTTCCTGTCTGAGCAGCAGATACTAATTCTGTTACTCTGCTCATAGGAGCTGTAGTTCCAGAGACGCATTCAGATTGTGGAATGCGAGACAAGGGTTTCGGGATAAGGAAAATGTGCTTGTGACATGCTATAGTCATCAGCATTTGATTTGATTTTATAAATTGTTTTTGTTTTACCTGTGTGTATTTTTGCAGACATTATCTTTACGACAGAACCTCATTAAAAAGATTGAGAACCTTGAGAGTCTAACTTCACTTCAGGAACTGGATCTCTATGACAATCAGATCCGCAAACTGGAGAACCTGCAGAACCTCACAGAGTTGGAGTAAGTAATGTAAGGCTACTGAACGAAATACGCTTTTCCCTCACAGCTCAGAAAACATCATGGAGGTGATTTGGTAATAGCAGACAGATCTTTAGTTGTGTGTTTTACGTCTTCTACTAACCTGGATGGATGGATATCGTTGCTGTCGAGCAGAACCCTCTGATTTCCATTGTTCAGTCTCTTATCTTTATTCTCCGTAAGTCATACTAGCACCACACAAATATTGGAACATGTCATGGACCGCACATTGAGCTACTAGATTGTCTGTTATTGGTCTATAAGAGCTTGTGACTAAATAACAACTACTTTGGAAGTGGGAATTTTCTTTTTTCCTAAAAAGTAACTGTAACCTGACAGTAATGGCATGTTTGATATATTTGAAATACAGGCAGCTTGACATGTCCTTTAACATCCTGAGGAAGGTGGAAGGTCTGGAGCGGTTAACTCAGCTGAAGAAGCTCTTCCTGCTACATAACAAAATCAGCACCATTGACAACTTGGATCACCTTACGGGCCTGGAAATGCTGGAGCTGGGCTCCAACCGAATCAGAGTGAGACATGATATTCTGAAGCTTCCTGTAAACGAGTTATACAATGAAATGTTTCAGTTGATATTCACATTTTGGAGGCGGTTTACGACAAAGAAAAACATTTTCAATCATGTATTAAATCATGCTAATAATGTGTCCGTTGCCACCTTTTTTCCCACAGGTAATAGAGAACTTAGATGGGCTCACAGCTTTGCAAAGTTTGTTTCTTGGGACCAACAAAATAACGCAGCTACAGCACCTAGAAGGCTTGCACAACTTGACTGTTTTAAGTATCCAGGTATGTTCACAAAATTCAATGCCCTTAAAAGGCAAGCATAATGTCCTGCACAAGTTTTTATATTCATGGCAAATGATTAAATCTACAAAATGTGTCTGTGTGTGCGTCTTTATCTCCAGAGTAACCGCATCACTAAAATTGAGGGCCTACAGAGCCTGACCAACCTGAGGGAGCTCTATCTGAGTCACAATGGCATAGAGGTTATTGAAGGCCTGGAGAACAATGTGAGTTATACCGTACAAAGTAAACATACTATTCCATTTCTGAAAGGGTCCTGCCATTCCCCCTTGAAAATGACAATTACCGGTAATGGTCCATTTGTGTACATTTGTCCAAATCCATGACCTCACTGAGGATTTTTCTGTGCACTAACCACCATGCACAAAATGTATAACAAGTAATGCTGTTTTGCAGCGTGCTAAATGTCATGCCCACATTTTTATGCCTGTACAGAAAAAGCTCACAACCCTGGACATTGCAGCCAACCGAGTAAAGAAAATTGAAAACATCAGCCATCTAACAGAGCTACAGGAGTTCTGGGTATGTATATTGGTAGAATATTGGGAGGGTTATACTTGATGCTACGTCTTGTCTTTAATGTTCAACAGTCTATCGCCAGATAAGTGTAGTGTCTCTGCTGAAGCCAGGGGCTCGAAAAGGCTCCATATTTGAAAACTCAGTCTCACACGTTACCGCAGTGAAATTTGTTTTCCATATTTGCCCAATCTCTTGGAGCCGTGTGCTGCACTCGGGAATCATTGGAAAAAATCTCCTGTCATACTGTACCTTTGGACCAAAACAAAAATTGTGTAGAAATGCATTGAAATACAATTCAACAAAGTGATTTAGTTTCACTACAATATCACTAGTCTTTTGATGGAATTGTGGCCAAATGTAAGTCGCTATCGTGTGAACACAACCTTTTTGTATAGCCAAATGTAACTTATTGTGAAATACAAAAGTAAATGGCCTTCCTTTCACATCATAGAATGAAATGACATAAGGAACAAGCAGCTAGGAATCCTTCCAACTTCTACTGAGAAACGCTCAGATTCAGTCCAATGTATGAAGTATACTGACGAGTGCAGGACATAATAAATAACACAATTGAGGAAGGAAGCTGCCTGCAGGCCATATAAAATCTGGCCTCATGCTACAATTGGTCCCCGGAGGCTGGACTTTGTACATGTCAGGCCTATGAGCAAAGATAAAACTAGTTGTGTCTCTTCTCAGATGAATGATAATCAGATCGAGAACTGGTCAGATCTCGATGAGCTGAAGAATGCCAAATCTCTGGAGACGGTCTATCTCGAGAGGAACCCACTACAGAAGGACCCTCAGTACCGGCGAAAGATCATGTTGGCCCTGCCCACCGTACGCCAGATCGACGCTACCTTTATCCGCTTTTGAGCTGCAGCCTCACGTTCTGTCTGCCCACTTAAGTGTTGACCCTCACAACCCTGCCTGCCCTTCCCACAACAACGACCTCCATTTGAAATACAGTATATTGGCCTCACAGATGCTGACATATATGCACACACAATTGTATTTGCTTATAAATAAATATACATGCACACATTCTGCCATTAAACTCACTCACCTATGGCTTATCCATGTAACATGTGAACGTACATGTGCACATGCAGACATTCATGCACAACCCTATGCTGTATCGTCAAAGCTTATTAATTTATTAGGCTGGATATGGACTGTGAATAGAAAGTATAAAACATTTTTAAATTAATACTGCTTACATTTACTCTTTGATACTTTGTTTGCATGTTGAAGATGTGGGATGGATGCAAGTTAAGCTTATTGCATCAATATTGAAGTTGCTCTGCAGGCTTAGGCGTTCCCATACGTTATGAGGGAGAAACTAGTATACTACTATAATGGGTATTGGTCAACTGCTCTTTCAAGAGAGAATTTGGTCTCACAAGGTACACAAATCATTTCTGTGTGTAACTTGTTTAAATGTGTGCTTTGAAGCACTGGTCATTGTGCATGTCATGATCACATAAACCTCAAGATGACCTAATTGGAAAATCTTTTCGAAATTAAATTCTATGCATTAATACCGGCAAAGTTTACATTTGACACATGAGCACAACATAGACTTGGATCCACTCATACTTTCTGCTTCAGGAGAGAAATCATTTTTGGGTTAGATGCCATGAAAGTAACATTCTAAGATAAGTGATGTATTAATACATGACATCAGTTTCTTACTTTCTATTAAGGAAGTAACATTCGATACCTGACCATATTCAACTAATGTACATATGTCTGATAAGGTGTAGAAATGCAATATTTTAGGCAGTAAAGCTTGTTATTTGCAGATGGACAGTTTGCAGTAATCAAAGCCACCAGATGGAGACAGAGTGCATCAAGATAGAAAAGGACAAATCCTTTATGCTGAAACTTTGTTCTCTGGTCATGGAAAAAGTCAGTAGTTCTCTCTAATGCTTATCCAAAGCTGAGAAACCAGTAATGTCAGCACCATCAACTGTAATCTGGAGTTGCTTCTTTGGCAGTTCATGACCAGATGGTTTTAGCTATAAAAACCATGTAAATGTGTAAATTTTACTGGGATAGCAGCTCATTTTGGTTGATCTCAGTAAATTTACAATTAAAATCTGAAGGCAATTATATCAAGTATTTGTTGTGAAGCATCTCCAATTTAGTTTGTATTGTATGTTTGTTTTCTTTAAGACGGATTAAAGGCTTCTGGTTTCACACTTTGGGTGGGATTTGTTGATATTTATTTAAAAAATAAAATTAACATCTGATGTTTTATGCGATAGGCTCAGAGCAGACTGATTTATTATTTTTTTAAGAATTCTGTAATGTATAAAGACTAAGGTGACCTGTTGTTTTTTGTAATATTTCTGTAACTGCCCTACATTCATGTTGCTTACATAGTATTGTTTATGAATGATATTCTTTCTGTATGAGTCAGTATTCCTCAATTACTGACTTGAACACACAAATAATTGACTCATCCATGGGATCTGTGTATATATTAATGCTTGACTGCACCTGATTTACTCCCTGTTATCCAGTTGTAATTAAAAGAGATACATCTTTTATACTTGGATCATTTTCTGCTTCAGAACAAGTTGTGCATCATGGTAAAGAAACCCCTATGTATACTTGCTTGAAGAAAGAATTAAGGATTGTGTGGATTAGAACACTATCAATACCAAAGTTTACTTGGCAAATTGGCCTAGACCAGTATTACTCAAGCAGATTGTAGATTCACACATTTACTATGGCATTGAAATAATACATTTCTGTCAGTCACATACATTGGAATGCCCCCTGCAGTGTCATGACATCAAGGATGAAGATTCCTGATGTCATAGTAAATGCAGCTTGTTGAAATTAAACCCATATGGTGATCCCTGATGCCATCACTACTGGCCAGCAGTGTTGGGCAGTAACAAATTTTAGATTACATATTACTGTAATATTATTACTTTTGCTCCAAAAAGTAAAGTAACGAGATTACAAAAATGGGTAATAAGTAATGCATTACAAGTAACGCCAAGTTACTTGTGTAAAATGAGCTTGTTGCATGCAAAAATAGAACAGATTTACAAGCTATCGACAGGTACTGTAACAACAGAGATGTGCAGTAGATTGTAGATCCAGTCCACACGCTGCATCCTGCGCATTATATACACTATGCATTATATACACTACGCTTGCTGCTTTATTTTGTATTTTATTTTCTAAGAGTCAAAGAGACAAATGTCAAAATCTTTTTTTATCTAAGAAAGACATTTACAATGTTGGATTTTGTTGGCTTTGTTTTCAGATGCAGTTTGTGGGATTGGAGACTATTATTATTCCAATAAATTGGATTCAGTTCTAAAAAGAGCTCGCTAAACAGATTATGTTGTAGGCTACATCTCTATTTTTTCAAAGGTGGGAGTTTAGAACTTGGGAAAGTAATAACGTAATATGTAATATATTACTCTTACGATTCCAGTAATAAGTAAAGTAATGATATTACTTTGTCTAAGGGGTAATGAGTAAAGTAAATAAGTTACTTATTGACCAACACTGCTGGCCAGCAACCTCAAACCCCTTAGATCTCCATATATCGATAACCTACAGTATATGTCAGAAGAACCTGTTCTGACAAACTAATGGTACAGTATATATGATCTTCTCCATCGATCATTCCTCTTCAATGTCTCCATTTTGACATTGAAACTGTAGACAGGCTTGCCACAAAGTTATTAGTGCAACCAGAGAAAACTAGAGTTCTCAATAGGCCAGGAAATTAAGGCCTAGGCCCTCATTAAACTCTGTACACTCAAAGGAATGTGTCCACCTTAGATCTAACCTCCGTTCCAGGCTTACTCATCTGAAAAGAGAAAAGTCTGGTCACAATCTCTGTTCCCCATTGTCAACTGTTTTTATTGTATTGTTTTGTGACTCTTGCTTTGGCAATGTAAATGTCTGTTTTATCATGCCAATAAAGCTCCTTTGAATTGAATTGAATTGCGTCTACAACTTACTGAGCTTAGGTCTTGCCCAGCGTTCTTTAGATCTTTTCTTACATTAGATTTCTCCTTTTCTGACATTCTATATGTTGATCTGACCTCATCAAACCCTGTACACTCAAGCCATGCTCCTTATATGATATGACGCCCACATGCCAAATTACCAGTGTTCATCCAGCAGTTTGCCGTCAAAGAGGCAGAGACGTGCGCGTCCTTTAGGGCGAGGTCACTCCTCACCCTTGGTAATTATCTTTGGGGAAATGGCCAGAGCAGGCCCAGGGTAGAGTTTAACTATGGAATCACCCTGTCATTGTGTCACACCCCAGGTAAGACAAAACCCTTAGATCTCTTATTATATGGAGCTAACCTGTTATGATGTTCTATATGTTGATATGTTGAGAGAGAAGGATAGTGCATGGGAGCGTGGCATGATCTCCTGCTCAGTGTAAACAGCAATGTAATAAGCAATTCTTCCAACAGAGGAACAGAGGTAAATGAGATCCAGAGCAGGCCTTTCCTCATTTGTCACATGATGTACTACAATCACATTACACTGAGCCTGTACAAACCTCCTGCAGGTGACCATGCCACACCCCTGTGCGTTTTTTTGACTGACCTGTCCATTTAAACGTCACCCTGCTCCAATCCAACAAAGTTTTTAGTGCAGCAGGTGAACACTCGAGTTCTTAACAAATTAAGATGTAAAGCACCAGTGCTCGCCCAGCAATCTGCTGTCATGCTTACAGATACTTGATACTGGATTAGACTTTTTATGGGACCACGACAGGCACCAGCATTATAAATATGAACATGCTGTAGTTCCCTGTAAAAAAAAAATACATATCCCACAATTCAACGCCGTTCCTGTCGTGACGTCGGGCCTTTTGCGCCAGGGGAAGGGACGACGGAACGCACGCGCAACATTTGTGTTGTTGTTTGTGGCGGTAAGATGGCGGCGCTCGGAGATGCATCGGCTCCGGGGGTGAATGGGTTAATACAACAATTCACAGCAATTACAGGTAAGACAAAAAACATCTCCTTTTTGCGTTTGGTTAATCATGGAGGGGGGCGCCCGCCGCGGACGGGACGTTTTCACCAAAGCACCACTTTGATCGCTCCCTCCCGCAACTCGCCGCTCGCTCACTCGCCGCGGCTCGAAAAACGGAGCGGCGGGGCACGAAGTGGTTGCACTGCCCCCTGTTAGTGCTTCTTGTACCGGGGAGAACATAACAGCAGCCAGCCGGGGATAGATAGGAGGGAGGAGGGCCGACAAGTATATGTGTGTGCAGCTTTTTAACTGTTCAACTTCAACACCCAATTATCCGAACAAAGGCCGTAAAAAAACCTACAAGTCGTTATACCCGGCACTGTTGGTTTTCAGATTAGCCGACTCAATTGCGTGGTATTATTATTATTAAATGGCTCGGCCCTGTCGCTTTGATTGTATGTGGAATCATTATGGACGTAACATTTTTTTCTTCCATCGTCAGCCAGTGTGTGAAGCTCCGCCTCACGTTGGCTGGTGTCTGCGAATCAACACATCTATCTCCCGGTCTGTTCCAGAGCCCTCTTGCAGAAGAGTTGCGACATTGAGGGGTCAGAAATTGAGCGCTGTTCGCGCAGCCCGAATAGGGACCAACTGGAGTTGAAAATGCATTGTTTTCAACGAGAGCGTCGCAAATAAGAGCTGTGTGCATGTTTTCAACATGTCAACGGCATTGTACAGTAACGATGTTACTGTACAATAATGCTTAATTGTACCAATACTAAAAGTAATCCAAAATAAAGCGATTTAAGATCAGTAACCCTGGGCTGTTGCCTGAGTCCAATGCATTTCTGACTACTTCAGATCCAGGACTTGTCCCTATTTGTTGTCCCCATTCTCTATTTAAGTCTTAAGTAGAAGAGCCGCCATTGGACTGCCCCCATGAAGTGAACGAAGTTGTCGTAACCCTGTCTACACTCTATGGCTCTGGTCTGTTCTCGCCTCGCGTGTCGGCATCTTGATTGGAAATAGGACATTTATTGCCACCATGGCATAAACGTTGCTTTTATGCGTTCATAATAATGTGTTAAGTTTCAATACACGGATGCATTTTTCAAGGAATGGATGGATGATCCAGATGGGGGGGCTGCTTGTAGATAGAAGAGCAAGACTTGGCGAAAGTGAAACGGTCATGCGCAGTTATGCACCGTTCACCGCTCACATCATCATATACATAACTGTGCACACTCATGTGCACACTGTACATACGAAATAAAGGCCTTGAATGTTTCTTTCTATGATAAAATATGACATGGTGACAGCTTCCATTTAGTCTGCTTGTATAATTTAATACATGTTCAGAGTGTGTGCCCGCTTGCTCAAGCCTTGGTCAAAGTTATGGCTTTGTCAATTTGTCAGGGTTTGTAAGAGGAGGAACTTGCCTACATACATGATACATACAAATTGTGTGAATGTTGTCTAGCTCTGGTCCAGAGCTCCACTGCTTAGTGCTTACTATGGGTCTGCCTTGCAAGGTCTGGACCAGAGCTAAATGGTGTCGACTTCCATGTATAGTGTCATAGCAAGGGACTCCATTCCTTTTGCTCCTATGCCACCAAAATGTGGAATGCCCTACCAACAGTCATTAAGACAAATGCAAATCCCTTGACTCCCACAACAATCCCAAAACCCACTCTCAAAGGGCACCTACGGACAGCTGCTATTCGAAACTGGCCTCCTTAAAAATATGATTCCCCATCCATCCCCCTCTCCCTTCTTTGTATTTATTTTGCTTCCCTTTTATCTCCACTCTGATTTTCTGCTTTGGACGTGAATATTTGTATGTCTTGATGAAACGAACATGGTTGCCGTTATTGTAAACAAGTGTAATGCTTAACTGGCTCTGTCCACTCACAGTTATCAGTATTATATTTAGTTGTGCTTGAATTGTACAGTAAATCCCCAAAGCTCTTTTGTTTAACGAAAAAAGGTTGATTCATTTACAAATTAGTATAGAATATTAACCGGTAGATATTTGTGCATGTTTTTCTCTAGGGGCCACAGAGAGCGTAGGACAACACATGCTAGAGGCATGCAACAACAACTTAGAGATGGCAGTGACCATGTTTCTAGACGGAGGAGGAATTGCAGAGGAGCCCAGCACCAGCTCCAGCTCAACGGCGGCTTCAAGCAGCAGAGGTCCTCCTCCTGAAGAGTAAGTTTTTGTTTGCCTCCCAGTTCTCCCCCATTGTACACAGATGTTAAAGTTTAGAAGATGGCCACTCCAAAATGCAGGTACCCCTGAATCATCATCATAATTCTGCCCCAACATTGGTGTTAAATTGAGGTCCCTGCTTTACTCACCCCTCCTGCAGTAAAATGCTTTGTTCTATTTTGGGTGTTTTAGTAGCTCCAAACATTTTATTTTTTCTTATTCCACCCATTTTTCTGCTGTACTTTATTGTCACTGGATTATTTTTAACCATCTTTAAGTGACTTGGAATAGACCTTTTGAACTTTGCGGAAGCCAGATTTATACACAGTATGCCCAGAGTATCTGAACAGACGTACCAGGACGAAATCAAACGGTGGCATGGAGGTCAAGGCATGTGTTATTAGTAGTCCTCCACTATTTCATCCATTGATGCAGTGACTGGCAAGGAGATGTACTAAAGAAGTGTGGTTGTGCTTGCTCTTCCAATGCTTGGAAAACCATTTGGCACTTAGCTCTAGTTGGGGCAGCAGAAATGTCAAGGCCATTGAAACCTTGTCTCGGGTGTGTCTGACCTTGTGGTCAGACACTCCCCAGACCAGGCCATAGACCTGCAGGTTATTAATGGGGGCGTGAGTCCGTCATGACATCATGGGTGTACCCCTTGATGCAAGTAGGAACCTCAATGTATGTGCTAGCCAAGACACTCACATGATACATTCAGGGACACTGTTGTGAAATGACAGGAGTGATGCTAGTAGAATAAGTAGATCATTTATCTCGGGGAGGAAGGCATAGATTTGGTTTGGAAGGTACGTGGATGAGAACCTAAGCACTGTCATGGAGTTTGGAGGTTTACATTTTTGAAAGCAAGATATTCACTTGTAGAAATGCCAGACATCTGCACCAGAGAACCTGTTTCTGTTCGGCCCAGTTTGTGATGGCCAATTTTATATTTCGGCATTAATTCCTAAAAGTACTATGTGGTTTTGGATTCCTAAATGGCTTGAGCAATTGATCACATTCACTACTTCTTAGGCCAAATAGCTTAAATATCAGCTTGTAGCTAGACAGATACACAACACAATCACCAAATGAAATACTTTGGATGTAAATCTCCGGAATCATAGGCAGGAAGCTGGTATATGTGTGCCATTTCCGTTCCTTGGGAAGCCACTTCAGACTACTGTATGTGGGTGGCAAACATTTCCATGTCGAGTTGTCGCACTTGCATAGGGTCCGGTCCACAAACCATGCGCTGGGGGTTCTGCCTTGTGTGTGCAAAACCATACAGACTGTGATTATACAGCACTACACATATTTTTAGTGTATGAACTAGTATTTCATGGAACATTCCTTGTTCACAGTGCCATTTTTTTGTATATAAACCTGTCAATAGAAGTTCTGAAACCTAACTTCAATCATTGTCTCTACCTTAGTAATACCAGTTTGTATTTTATCTTGTATCGCTTTAGTTGTTTATTAGTCATCTTTGCAGCAAGGTATGGCATGTAGGGATCGGACATTACTGGAGTGACAACATGTGAGTTGCACCCTCAAAAATGTTCCAAAATGTCACACCGGTACCACCGGAATTATCATTCAACATTCAGAACCTGCATATATCGTCTAGAGCAGTGGTTTTCAACCAGTGGCCCGGGCATGTTCTGTTGGGATCCACTCTTGTTTTGAACCTAAATTGCTGGGACGTGTGTGACAGTCACAGGTGTGCCACTCAATCACAGGTGTGTGCCAGGCACATAAGAACGGGTCCGGACGCCAATTGCAATTGGTGTCATTAAGGTGAGAAAATAATTCTCCACCTTAAATAAGTTATGTTTATGAATTATGTGGTCCAGTTTGTGGGTGTCGGATCAAGCTGAATACCTTATGTCTCAGTCTTTGCACCGCAAGTTTGTGGGTTCTATCCCAGACACTGGCAACTCAGCGTATGACAGTAGCTTGGTGCAGCAAGCTGTGGTAGTGTGAATGCTGCGTACTGTTCCCCGGAGCGAATCACCCAATCATTCCTTGGGCCGCATAGAGGTAGTCTAGAGAGCGATTTAAGTGTACTTGCACTTGCACACACGGATCGATGCAACGTGAAACCATTGAATACATTTGAATGAAGTGTACCTTCAGGTGTGGAAGAATCAAAGCCAGCGTGAATCATGACCCATGCAATAATATTCAGGAACAGTTTGAATCAAACAAATCCGCTGCCGACTGTGAATCTGACCTTGACGTCTGTTGTCTTGTGTTTCAGTGAAGTACGAGCACCCATTCCCCAGAAGCAAGACATATTGGTGGAACCAGAACCACTTTTTGGAGGTGCTGTGCTGAACCACCTCTGTTTTTTCCGCTGACTTGTATCATTCTCTAGACAGTTCGCATATATAGTAATTATAATTTCAAACAGTCTGACTGTGCTTTCCGTGTCCATCATAATTGCAGTGCCAAAGCGACGGAGACCTGCTCGATCCATATTCGATGGCTTCCGTGACTTCCAAACTGAAACAAGTGAGTCTTTTTTTTAATGTCTCCAGGTTTCCTTTTTCTTCTGACCTTTTTTTTCTGAACACAAACCTTTTAAACAGAAAATCCCATGCAATATTGCACAATATGCATGTTCAGTAAAATATATTGACAAACGGTTGCCCCTCTCTGCGTCATCTTCCTTTCTCTTTGTCATTGCATTCCTATTTGTACCATTTTCTCCTGTAGTGGCTAAGTATACATGTATTTTTTAACAGTTCGCCAGGAGCAGGAGCTGCGCAACGGTAGCGCAGTGGATAAGAAATTGAGCACCCTGGCAGACCTTTTCCGCCCCCCCATTGAGCTCATGCACAAAGGCAGCTTTGAGACGGTGAGCGCACACCCGCTGGATCTTTTACATGACTCCACACTACTCTAGACCAGTGGTTTTCAACCTTTTTTGATGCCAGGGCCCACTATTTATTCAGCATTGGAGCCACGGACCACCATTTGATGACCTTTTAGCCCCAAAAACTAAAGATTTCTTTTGCTTTTGTCCACAATTCCAGGCTGGATTTGGGAAACAAAATGGGCAAAGATGCAGATCAAAATGGCCATCTACAAACATGAAACCAAATGGACCCAAGTGTCCATTTTGGTTTCTTTTTAACGCTCACATAGAGTTACATCTGGTTAACCAACTTTCCATCATTTAGCTGGGGACCACTGGTGGTGCCCGGGCCACTGGTTGAAAACCACTGCTCTAGACGCTATATGCAGGTTCTGAATGTTGAATGATAATTCTGGTGGTACCGGTGTGACGACCGGACAAGCATGTTTGTGCATCAGCTGTTTTTCCTGTAGAAGTTCTTCAATGATGGTGATTCTTATCCTATTTTCAGACTAGATCCCACATTTGTACTTTCATGATTGTGGTTTGTAGGCTCAGTAGGTCAGTAGGCTTGTACCCATTAGACTCAATACTAATGACTTATCATTTGCAGCAAATGATTGATATCCAAAGACCACTTAAGGCGTCTACCTTATGGAAAAAAATAAAATATGTTTAAATGTATTTAAATAAATTTGACAATATTTCACATTTCACTGTTTCAGAGATAAATGCACTTAATGCTACTATCATTAAGTTATAAAGTGTGCAAGGACTTTAACCACTGAAAGGACTTTGTGAGGCAGTGAGTTAATCTGGCTTATTAATTAAAAAAAAAGCCTGAAATGACTTTTGGAGTACTAATAATAAACAATTCATCAGACCACAGCGCAGAGGGGAATAGGAAAAGATTACTACATAAGTCTTGCTTGGCCCTTGCTCTGCCCAGGAAGTGAGAAATGGGTACAAAGAATAGTCCAAAAATGTATGTGGACAAACTTTCTCCAATAATGTGAGTAGAACACGGAAGGACTTTACTATGTTGACCCCATAATCTAATTCCAGTGTCATTCATGTTGTGTTCCACAGGCAAAAGACTGCGGTCAGCTAGAGAACAAGTGGCTGATGATCAACATCCAGAATGTGCAGGATTTTGCCTGCCAGTGTCTGAACAGGGATGTGTGGAGCAACGATGCGGTCAGGACCATCATCAGAGAACACTTCATTTTCTGGCAGGTGTGTGAATTATCCAGCTCTGGGGATCATAGGTTAGTCAAGAGCACCATCTAGTGTAAAAAAAAACAAAAACATAATTCCATAACAAAAATAAGACCTATCTTCAAGTACGAGTAATGATCAATATAATAGCAGTCTGTTCAAAAAACTGAATAAAGCCCAAAATCCTTATAGTGGTTTTATTTCCATGCATTGGGAACACTGCACATCATATTTTAAATCAAAACATGAAGAAAAAAGCAGAAATTATTTAATTACTTTACAGAAAATGAAGAAAAATGAACTTTGGGCTTTTCAAAAAAATAGCAGTGTCTGCACTTTACTTTACAAACTCAAATATTTACTGTATTAACTGAAAATTTCCAGGATTCAGCATTCCTGTGAATCACTAAACTAATATTTAGTTGTATAGCCACTGTTTTTGAGAACCGCTTCACATCTGTGTTGCATGGAGTCGACCAACTTCTGGCATCTGTGAACAGGTATTCCAGATTTGACAACGTTCCATAATTCCTCTGCATTTCTTGGTTTTGCCTCAGAAACAGCATTTTTAATGTCACCCCACAAGTTTTCTATCAGATTAAGGTCCGGGATTGGGTGGCCACTCCATACTTTAATTTTGTTGGTCTGGAACAAGAAGCTGCTCGCTTACTGGTGTGTTTGGGGTCGTTGTCTTGCTGAAACACCCATTTCAAGGGCATTTCCTCTTCAGCATAAGGCAACATGACCTCTTCAAGTATTTTCATGTATCCAAACTGATCCATGATCCCTGGTATGCGATAAATAGGCCCGGCACCATAGTAAGAGTATCAGGATGCTTGCACCACAATGCTTTACTATGGGGATGTTTCGCTTACTATGGTGCCGGGCCTATTTATCGCATACCAGGGATCATGGATCAGTTTGGATACATCAAAATACTTGAAGAGGTCATGTTGTCTTATGCTGAAGAGGAAAGCCTTGAAATGGGTGTTTGAACAAGACAACGACCCCAAACACACCATGAAGCGAGCAGCTTCTTGGTTCCAGACCAACAAAATTAAAGTCATGGAGTGGCCAGCCCATCCCCGGACCTTAATCTGATAGAAAACTTGTGGGGTGACATTAAAAATGCTGTTTCTGAGGCAAAACCAAGAAATGCAGAGGAATTATGGAACGTTGTCAAATCTGGAATACCTGTTCACAGATGCAGAAGTTGGTCGACTCCATGCAACACAGATGTGAAGCGGTTCTCAAAAACAGTGGCTATACAACTAAATATTAGTTTAGTGATTCACAGGAATGCTGAATCCTGGATATTTTTCAGTTAATACAGTAAATATTTGAGTTTGTAAAGTTAAGTGCAGACACTGCTATTTTTTTGAAAAGCCCAAAGTTCATTTTTCTTCATTTCTGTAAAGTAATTAAATAATTTCTGCTTTTTCTGCATGTTTTGATTTAAAATATGATGTGCAGTGTTCCAATGCATGGAAATAAAATCACTATAAGGATTTTGGGCTTTATTCAGTTTTTTGAACAGACTGCTATTATTTTGAACACTACTGTAGGAGTAATGATCAATACATGGTGCAAGGTCTGTCAACCCTATATCACCAAGCCAATTCAAACATGTATCACATAAATCGTGCTCACCTTAGTTTTCTACTACTACCAGGGCTTGACACTAACACTTGCCTGCTTGCCCGGGGCAAGTAAAAAAAATGGTGGGGCAAGTGAAGACTGCTACCTGGTTGCCCGATCGGGCAAGTGTGCAACTTAGTGCAACACAACACAAGATAAATTTGTCTTGAAGGCAGTATGAAGTAAACTTAAATGCAAAATTTACAATATATTTTTGGGGGGCAAGTGACCATGACCTGAGGGCAAGTAGAACCTGACTTGCACTTGCACGATGGGCAAGTGCCTCGTAGACCTTAGTGTCAACCCCTGTACTACAGTTTGAGTAGGGATGGGTACCTTTCCAGAAACGGTACCTATTTCGATACTTTTTTAACGAAAAAATATATACATATTACCTTTTTTGTATTTTATACATCATAGCAATGGTTTGGGCTGAATCATATCTTAAATATTAAATGGATGAATGACTTCATTTATATAGCACATTTCTAGACATGTCCAACATGTGCTTTACAATGGCAAAAAACACAGAGGAAAACCATAACCCATACAACATCGTAGTGAGCAGTACAAGATATGGTAATACACAAATACAATAGATAGAAGATACTAAAATGGATATTAAAAATGCTACAATGGTTATTTAAAGGTAGGGTAAGTGATTTGAAATTCATCCTGTAGTACCAGCCTGGTGCGCAGTAGCTACACTATGTGAACCTGCTGCTCGATCCTGATTGGAGGAGTATTCACCCTCCACCTGGGGAACTTTTATGAGCTCCTCTGCTAACGTGGGGGAGGGGGAAACTCCATATATGGTCTGCACACCTTATAATAGAGCATTTTAACAGAATGTTTTTTTTGGGGGGTGATATCAAAAGTGAAATCACTTCCCCTACCTTTAAAATCGATAAAATGAATTTGTTAATAACAATACAACTATCCTTTTAAACCATTTATTAGCAATAAAAAATAAATATGCCTTATTTTTACAGTGAAAAAGAGTTACCCTATGGCTATGCATAGAGCAGGGAAGAGGGGGGGGCAGGGTTAGGAGTGTTTTCAGTGTTTAGTTCACACAGCGATAACATTTAATGTTTGCATGAGGATTTAAGTGGAGTTCCTTCCTACCAGCAATGGAGAATTTGCTTAGGACTCGTCACTTCTTTGAGGAAAGTGTGTGTGTGGTGTGTGTGTGTGTGTGTGTGTGAGTGGTGTGTGTGTGTGTGTGTGTGTGTGTGTGTGTGTGTGTGTGTGTGTGTGTGTGTGTGTGTGTGTGTGTGTGTGTGTGTGTGTGTGTGTGTGTGTGTGTGTGTGTGAAGCCTAAGTATGAGTGGCAGTATTAGTAAAAGACAATTTAAAACAAGAATCACCCAGTGTATGCCTACCATAAATAGCTTCATCTTGGTGTTTTTAAACTGCAGGTTTACCATGACAGTGAAGAGGGACAGAGATATATCCAGTTCTACAAGTTGTCAAAGTTCCCATACATATCTATCCTGGACCCCCGCACAGGTGAGTCCTGAATGGAGGACATGGCAGCATATTGTAACTTGACAAAAAATAATAATAATTGTTTGTATTGCTAATATAAGTACATTGCATAATAACACTTCCACAGTAGTAGCTTCTTCATATTTTCAATTTTGTGTATATTCTCCTATATAATGCCTAATTCCCATTGGTGTCTTCACTTTTCTGCCTCCACTTTTATCTTCGATTTTGCATGCTGCTTCACACAAACCTGGAAATCTGGGCATAGACAAAAAAACCTAATACAATGCAGTAATGAGTAAATATTTGTCTTCATGTAATTAATCAACTATTTTTTTTAGAATCGTCCTCACTCCTAAACGGGTTCAAAGTTGTGATCCCTGTCTCTTGGCATCCAAATTAAGGTCAAAAAATGGTGGAGTGGAACCAGCTGGACGTGGCATCGTTTCTGGAGCAGGTGACAGGCTTCCTGGCGGAGCACGGACAGCTGGATGGACCGTCCTGCCACGCACCCCCGGCAAAACGAGCTCGTTCTGTGAGTATTTGATTGCCACGTTTGTCTGGATAATGGTAAATGTTTCACATACTATCAGTGGTGGACTGGGAAAAAAAATCGGCCCGGACATTTTTAGCGTGATTTGGGCCTAGACCGGCCCACCACAGCCAGCGTGTGATGGACCTATTCTACCTGGTATAGTTGGTTAACCAGATGTAACTCTTTGAGAGCGTGGACCCTTGCGGGTCCATTTGGTTTCATGTTAACACTCTCAAGAGTTAAAATATTCATCTAAATTGGCACAAGACTAATTAGAAAATTTAGAAGATTAATGCTTATTTTGACATGTATGTTTGACTGTTTTGTTTCCCAAATCTAGCCTGGAATTGTGGACCAAAAAGCAAAATAAATTGTCTTTGGGGTCTGTTGGGGCTAAAATGTCATGAAATGGTGGTCCCCCGTGTCTCAAAATTCTGAATGAATAATGGGCCTTTGGATCAAAAAGGTTGAAAACCAGTACCATACCACTGGCCCCCTACGGGCCGTGGCCCACCGGGAGACCTCCCTGTACACCCAGTGGTCAATCCGACCCTGCATGCTATACTGCCCCCCCCCCCCCCATCTGAAAATATGTTCCAGCGTGTACTGTAGATCCACTGTTGGAATGGTTTCATGCTGACTGAACAAGACGCGGCCTAATAATGGCATGGATTCCATGCTGATCTCAGATAACTGCCAGGGGTTGACACTAACTAAGGTCTCTGAGGTACTCGCCCATCGGGCAAGTGCAAGTCAGTTTCTACTTGCCCTCAGGTCATGGTCACTTGCCCCCCAAAATATATCGTAAATTTTGCATTTAAGTTTACTTTCTACTTGGTGCTTTAAACATTTCCTTTCGCAGTCAAAGACTGTTTTGTTTAAGTCACAAATCTCACAATCAGCTACAATAAATATTCAACTTGTAAATCAGTGGTTCCCACAAGCAAAATGATTAGTTTGGAACCAAATGGACCTGGGAGAGAGATAGGAGAGACACCGAGGCAGAGCGCAATAAACACCTTCAAGACAAATTATCCCATGTTGTGTTATAGCGCACACAAGTCACACACTTGCCCATTCGGGCAACCAGGTAGCTTCACCAGGTAGGTTCACTTGCCCGACCATTTTTTTTTACTTGCCCCAGGCAAGTGTTAGTGTCAAGCCCTGAGTGGCCATTCTACAATGACAGTACTGTGATGTTAGTTGATTCCAAATTTGGGCAGGTTTCAGCTGAATCCCACTCCCATTGACCACAGGATAAAACTATATATATATAAAAAAAAAAAAAAAACAATAGAGCATACGTCTCCACCAGGCCAAGCAGTAGAAGACAATCTCAGAGCCAATTAAGGAAAAATTGTAATGTGTACCCATTTGCGTGATGGGTACCCACTGCGTGCAAGGTTCTGCAGTGATTGTCATTAAATGACAGATCTTCGTCTTCTGAGGCATTGTGGAGTAAGATTGTGATATGTTGGAAACGGTGCTATTACTATTTGGTAGGTGAGCTTCTGATCCTTCCACAAGGGGGAGTTATAGTGACAGCCAAGGTGCATTGGTGTCTTTGAGTGGTGTAGCCACTATTAAAAAAAATAAATGCCTCATTGGCCGCTCACAGTTCATTGGAGCGTTAGTCATTATAGAAGTGCAGTGTGGAAGCCCCCAACCCCCTTTTTAATGAATCTTTGTAACGGTCATGTCATTACAGTACCAAACAAACACAAGCAACAACATTATTAATGCGTTACATTGCTACAGCAATACAAAAGAGCCCTGGGGGATACTAACAGAAAACATTAAAGAGTGAACATAAAGCAACACTTCTCGCAGCTTTCTTATTTAGAAATACTGAAGACATTGCTGTAGGCACACTGCCTCATAGCACTGCGTCGCTGCCTGAATAATGTCACTCCAGCCTCCTCCTTGTCTCTTGCTGTCACTCAAGTGACTACCAATCGCAGTGTGTCTTATCTGGGACTTATTACATGGCTTGAATGAATGCTCCAATCAGAAGCCATCTCACCGCTGCATAATCAAGGTCCCCAAAGGGCAAACGGCTGTGCTAATATCAATCCGCGGCGCACTTCCGCATTTAGTTTCAGTACCCCGTTAGCGGGTCCATTCGGTTAGCTATGTATTTGGTTGTTTACATGCTGTTGCCATTCAGGTGATGAATATTATAACTCTTGAGAGTGTGAAACCATCATCCGTCATTTAGCCTAACTGACCTCTGCTGCGCCTCGGTCAGTTATTAGGAAACAAATCACTGGTTTGTTGTGTGTTTACCCTTACTTTTCCCTTACTTATCTTCCGCACGGAGAAGATTGACAAGCTTCCTCAAGGCAAATGCTTTGCAAGCAATCTTGGGGAAATTGTGACTTCAATTTGGAAATCTGCCTTGGAGGTTGGTGGATGCACTACATGTCTGTCTGTTTACTTCACCCCTGGGTGACAGGGGTGAAGTGGCACTGTTGATCTTGCACTGTTGATGCACCTGGTGCATGATGATAGACAGTACAGAGTACATAGTCCAACAACCAATATGCTAAGAATTCGATAGCCAATGCTCCGACATCCAATGGTCCAGCACCCCAATAGAATCTGCTGAAGGGATGAATGCATGCAGACTGAATGGCACAGGTTAGGTGTGCTTGCTTATGCTACCATCTACTGGACAGCCTGAGAATTAACATGTACAACAATTCTGTACTCCTGCCTCAGGAGAGTCTGATAGATGCCAGTGAGGACAGCCAGCTGGAGGCAGCCATCCGAGCGTCTCTGCAGGAGACCCACTACGAGTCCGGCTCCGCCGCCGAGGCCCCCGACTCGCCACGCTCGGAGGAGGACTCCGACGCCGAGCCTTTCTCGGACAGCGAGGGCCTCATCTCCGTCGACGGCTCAGACGACGACGCGCCAGACGGCCAGGAGGAGAAGACCCCCCCTGTCAGACATGCCCCGGCCGCCGCTGCCCTCCCCCCTACCACCGCCTCTCAGCCGCTCCATCCCGACAGCCCCCCACGCAGCACAGGAAGCCCCCACCACACAAAGAGAACAACCACAGCCACAGAAAAGAGGAGAGCAAAAAGAACCACCTAGAGCCCTCCTCGTCTGCGGGCCCAAGTCGCTCTCCGCCCGGCCCAGACTCGGGAAAGAACCACTGTACCACAGCAACCGAATTTGCTGGTCCTTCCAATGCCAGTGCCACCAAACCCTCTGACTGCCTTGACGATAACGGTATGACATATTAAAAATTAAAACCCAGTGTGCCTGCCTGGATTTATGGACAGTAACAGGCGTCCACGTGTTGCACAGATACTGTTTGCTTTTACTCTATGCTGATGTTTTTCTTTTATCCTAGGTCCCAAGGCAAGGTTGATGCTTCGTTACCCAGATGGCCAGAGAGAACAGATTGCTTTGTCATCCAAAGCGACACTTATGGTAAGAAGACATCCTCTGTACATGGTCGTCAATTCAACATTTTATGTATGTATGATAAAATGTATGTATGTATGAATATAATAATATTAATGGCCCACATTATTACTTTGTCCTGCCACAGGCCCTGGTGAGACACGTCCAGTCAAAAGGCTACCCCAATGAACGCTTTGAACTTGTCACTAACTTCCCCAGACGGAAGCTTGCCCACTTGGACTATGACATCACATTGCAGGAGGCGGGGCTTTGTCCACAGGAGACTGTATTTGTGCAGGAGAGGAACTAGCCTGTTCAATCCCACTCACCACCTGCGTCCCCTTATCTTTCTCTGATAGACCTCACTCTGTTAACAATGACCTGGGAAGACTTTACTGGCCACGGCCCCTTAACCCTTTCCTCTCGGAGTTAGGCCCCCTGTTGCCACGATTTGATATGGGATGGATTGCGTTTCCTGACATTCTACTAGCCTGAAATGCTCAACCAGTGTCTCTACTGATACCCTAAAACAGTTGTAGTGCTCAAAAATCCAGCCAGTAAAGTGTTATTGACGCTAGCACACTTTTTCAACATAATCTCTGGTTCGAGCTACATTTTTCATGTTCTGATATATTAAAGCACATCAGGATGGAATACATTTTATATGGCCTAGGTGAAATTGAAAAAGGACACACTGTTTCAATGAATTGAATTGAGGCACCAGGAACTTGTAACAAAAAAAGAAAAGAAAAAAAAAATCAAACCCAACCCCTGAAAGCTGCAAGGATTGATTTCAGAATTTATTTTCTAGTCCTTGTTTATATTTTCTGTATCCACGGACAGGTGAAGGACAGCTTTATTTTGTTTATTGAATTTGTCCCACATTAGTTCATAATAATTGTAAGACATGTCCACAAACTACAAATCAAACATCATGTGTACTATCCCCTCCCTGGACACACATTTGTAGATCTAAAAGGATTGGGTAGATCTGCATATTTTTAATCAGGTTTATATGGGTTGACTAATGTTTTTGAGTTTCTGGGGTTGACTTTTGATACAGAAGCGGATTAATGAGAGGATTGTTCAGCGCATTGAACCGACCTGCATTGTACAGTGATGGTGTAGAGAGATTGATATTTAGCTGTAGTCATTCTGTTTCTTTTTTATATGCTGCCCAGTTTCCAAGAAAAGATGCTGAAATATAACCATCGAATCAAGGGTATTATTGGCTTGTTCTTCTGTTACATGCCTTGTTCTGTATGTGTCAGTAACCCTTCTACTGTCATCTGCAGTTGCGTGACAAAACTCTTTGAGAATAGCCGGAGATTCTTGCTACTGTCAGCTGAACCAATGTGGATTTAGCAAAATCATAAACACTGTGGCCCTGATATTCACTACAAGACATCTACAAGAAAAAAAAGAGAACAGCAGAACACAGAGCACAGGTTCTGTCATGATTTTCTTGCTCCTGCACTATGTGCAAAGTTGGTCACGTGTAAGCATGTTTCAATTGGGAAAGACTGTCACTGCAAAATGATAATTTAAATGGCCCCAACAGGTCACAAAATCATCTCCATTCGGACATTTCTACTTTGATATTAAACACCTGAGCACATTAATGCTTCCTGGAGAAAGAAGCCCACAGATTTTGGTCACCCAATGGACATGTATCTGCTTGCCCCACCCTTAAGGTCATGGTATTTCATTTTACTATAAAGCATTTCTGTTGCTCAATGTGTTAATTTCTTAGGAAATTCCACTGAGGCTGGCATTAATAATAAGCTTACATTTATCTTTTATCCATTTGTTACCCCAATTGTGGGCCTAGAGACTAGAGATGGCATTGTTTTGCCCTAGGCGGGTGTTTCTTGCAGGGTTTTTAGAGGTCTTGTCATAATACAAATTAACAACTCTAGGGTAGTTCCTAAACCTGCACAGACAATTGAGCTTTGGCACACCCGATATTATTCCTGGGGACAAGGTGAAGATGAATTACAGTCTCACAGTTTAGTTGAGTTATTAACAAAAGAAATATTTCAGTTATCATTGATGATCATTTCTTGATTCCTTAAAGTATTTTAACTTCTTTCCACAAATGGGGAGAGTCAGTCACATTGATGAAATTTGATTTTCTATTTAATCTATTTCTATATTACAATTGCACATTTCTTTTTTATGTATTTGGTTGTGGAACAATAATTACAAGAAGTGCCACTCTTGGCACAGGTGCCACTCTTGGCACCAGGATAGGATTGTTTTTGGAAAAAAATGTTGGTGACGTTTCTTCCTCAGCCTAGTGAGAATACGTGCACAGTGTCACTGCAATCATATGCTCTGTTAATGATTTACAGCGCAATTAGGGTGACCAGATCCACAATGCTGATTTGAGGGACAGAAGTATTACACATGTGGGGCAAGTTGGAAAACATGTTGCTAACACAGCTGGCAAATTATTAAGATGTTTTATTTAAAAAAATAATAATTCAGAATTTCAATTCAAATCTATCTAAAATAGCTGTTCTACAAGCTTGTGGATCAACTATTTTTGATACGACAGTACATGCAATGTGGCCTTTTTGGAGTGAGTGTGCAAATATAGTGGCACCAGGGGAATACTCAGGTTATTTTAACAGACTTAAAAACTATGGCAAAATGTGTCAGTGACACTGTGGGACAGGAGCTTTGTTACAATTTGTTAGAGATGTGTACTCATTTGGGTAGAATCTGAAGGGAGTAAAAAATGTGTTGTACTGTACATAAGTCTGCCTCATCGTGGTGCTATAAAGTGAACAATCCAGGTCAAAGGTTTGTCTTTGGCATTTAGAGTGTCCAATCCATACTAGGTTTTACACAGAACTTGGAATTAACTTATAGGTAACATCAAGGGGGGGCTGTTATAGTGCCACCATGAGACTGTTCATGATCTGAGGCATTTTGTTTATTACGGACCAACCCTGGAAACTTTTGAAGGCAATGGTGAAGTGGGCAGGTCTGTGTTGATGACGTGACTGGAGATGGTGTGTACCGATTCATGTGATGTGTGGACATAATGCCTATGAGTAATGAAATGAAACGTGTTTTTCACAAGTCAGCCTCATGGTGGCGCTATAACGGGCCACTGTTGAAAAGTTGAGGCTTGTCATTGCCATAAAGGGATTGTGTGTGCACATTTGCACAACGCGCGGGCCAACTGCGAAAGAAACATGTCACATCTTAGAATTCAGGTCAAGTCATTGTAAAATGAAGAATGAGAGGACACTGGAGCAGCTTGGTAATTTACGGCTTTTTTCTTTATTATAAATGGAAAAAGGCTCTCCGAGCTGCTTTGGTGACTTCCGTCACTGCTGTATTGTCCCGTTCCTGTGACGCAGTTGTGGGAACAGTACTTGCATTGCAAAGTGTCAATACTGCATTGTAGGCAAATAATGTGCTTACTCTAAAGTATTGAAGCGAACAACCCCCACATTGTACGGTTGCATAAATAGAATGTTGGACCTCATTCACCCAGCATGCACCTCTCTGATTCTCAGAATGTAGTCAATGGAAGTTAATGTATAACTAATAACTTGTCTGAAGGCAAAGGCCAGTCAGGGTGAAATGTATAAAGCACTACCTTTTTGCCACTGATAAATCCCTTATCCCTAAACTAAACGATTAGCTCAGCTGGCCCAGTGGTTTTCAATCTTTTTGAGACCACGGCCCACTATTTATTCAGAATTTGAGCCACGGACCACCATTTGAGGACATTTTAGCCCCACAATACCAGGCTGGATTTAAACAAAACAGTCAACAGATCAAAATGACCATTAATCTTCTAATTGTGAAAAATTTGGGTTAATTCGAAGAGTTACATCTGGTTAACCAACTTTCCATCATTTAGCCTGGGGACCCCCTGGGACCCTCTCCACTGGTGGTCCCCGGACCACTGGTAGTCCCCGGAACTCCTGTTTAAAACCCCTGAACTTGCCAATCTACATCGACATGCATGTATGTTTATGAGCTTGTAGGTAATAGTAAAAAAAAGTCAAGAAAAAAGTTTTTTTTTTTTTTTTTTTTTTTTAGCAGTGATGAAAATGGAGCCCCAAGTATCTAATATGCTCAGCTTCTCGCCCATAAGGCTGAACTCCCCAAATGGACCCTTGCAGGTCCATTTGGTTTCATGTTTACACTCTCAGGAGTTAAAATATTCATCTGAATTAGCCCAAGCCCACACAAGAATCTCTATGTTTGCCTGTTTTGTTTCCAGCCTGGTATTGTGGATAAAAGCAAAAGCAATCTTTAGTTTTGGGGTCTGTGGGGGTGAAAATGTCCTCAATTGGTGGTCCGTGGCTCCAATGAGGAATAAATAGTGGGCCCTGGTATGAAAAAGGTTGAAAACCCCTGTTCTACATCTTTGAGACAGACCAGGAGAGGGACCTGTGTTGGGATAGAAGGTCAGTTGAGTGCATGATGTTGAGAACATCTGAGTAGGGCACAGGTCATCTGAGTAGAAGGAGGAATCTGCAGCTGATCAAACAGATGAGGACACTGACTCAATTGTATTCACTTAGCTGTGGATGGACTACATTACGATAATTCTGCAATGTATTTATTCTTTTTTTCCCCCTAGGGTCCTGAATTGAAGTTAAGATAAAGGAGGAAACTGCACAAAGGTGTCATTTGGACCACCGTAGTATATAAGGTAAAAGGATAACACTACTACAACCGCCACACAACTAACAGCTGCACTGAAATCCATGTTGTTTGCGTGGTTTTATGTTGCATAAAGGGAATGTTGAGCTTTTCACCCAGCATGCACCTCAGCTCACTCTCAGCAGTCAATAACTTGTCTGGAGACTTAAGGCTAGTAGGGGTCAAAATCCTTAAAAGACCCATAGTTTTTAGAGATACCATGTTTACTGCAGGAAGTTAGAACAAAGTACAGTGTAAAGCAAGCAGTGATATTTTATTTTTCACACATAGACAAACCTGCACCTTAATTGACATGGGCACAGACAATTCACGCATTTATCGATAGACCCTCATGTGCAGCGATACGAAATGGCAAAGTAATTTTACAAAAATGTTCTTAAAGGGGAACTCCACCCATTTTCAACATTTTTTCTGAGAGCGTACAAATGGAACCAAATGAACCCTAACGGGTTCATTTGGTTCCATTTGTACGCTCTCAGAAAAAAGAAGCGTCAAAAGAAAACATGGTGAAAATACATATTGATGATGTCATCAAGATGTTTCACCATGTTAGTGGTTTTCTTCAGACCTCCGTTTCTAGGAAACACAGAATGCGGGAACATTTTATTATGTCCACCCAACACCTCTTGGGTATAGTAATGACATATTAGAATGTTGAAAATGGGTGAAATGCCCCTTTAAAATGTCTAAATACAGTGCACAGTGCGAAGCGCTTTGATACCGATTATTTTCATTTCAAAACTAGATCAGCACTCGCTAGAGTGCAAACACAAGTAGGCCATGGCTACTCATGCATGAGCGCAGCGGGCTAATACTCATGACATTAGCTATAGAGGTCTCTTATTAACATCATCATTATGTCATCACCTAATCCGGCTAAACGGAGTAGGCCGAGGGACGGCCGTCGGCCAACCACCGCAGACCATTAGCTTTACTTGCGTCTGCTCCGCTCACGCAAGTGACGATACGAGACAAAGTCAGATCCTACGATATGATGATATGAGATTCCATTTCGATATTCTTTCCCTCTGGGCTGTATATCCACCTGAAATCCCTGCTCAGGTCCAAGCCATCCCTCTCAACCCCATGGAACAGCTGCAGCTAGTCAGTGGGATGTTTCTCTGGTTCACTTGGCCATGAGAGCACTGACCCATATTCTGGACAGGATCACTAGTAGGCACTCACCATCCTCCTGATCATGTCAGGTAACCACCAGTGGTCAAGTAACCACTTGACTTAACCCCATTTGCCCCATATCTCAGTTCACGCAAGGCCAGGATAACATGTTTAATTGATTGATTACCAGCAAGACACACATGCAGGAAATGCACAGACGTGCGAATGCAACATGCAATCATGTCATGACATCACCAGACATGCCCATATATGCACATTCTGTCATCTATGTGCGTAATGTATGCAATACATTTCCTAGGCGATCCATGATTAGACCAATTCCATGTCAGTACAGAGATGCTCAAATATGGAACGCAGCGCGGCACAGACATCACAGAACAAACACAAATACACACACACAGACATGTTCTGCCCGGCTTCCATAGTAAACTATCTGAAATCCCTTTTCCATTCACAGGAAGCCACACGTTTATTTGTTTTCCATAATGAGTGACCACATACAGCTAGTAACTACCAGTATGTAGTACAGTAGATGTTGCAACATAGGCATTCCCCACAAAGAAAACCAAATATTAGCCACATTCCCCCGATCACTTACAGGTTATCCAACAGCCCCAACGACCTCTGGGGACATCCTGAGGGCCAGAAGCAACCTCGACCTAAAGGGCTAACCATTTTTTGATGAGGTCAGTCAGTGTCATTGTCACAGTATGACCATATACTGGCTTTATTAAAGCCGGAGGTAACACTTGCCCTTACAGTTAAGTTAAGTGTAACTTTGAAATAACTAGTACCATGAGTGTACAGTGCAGTTGCATATACATAAAAGTAATTGTACTGTATATAAGATCAGAATGAGCAAGGCTGAACATCGTAAGATGAATTAAACTCTCACAGACCACTGTCAATTAAGTAAGATGGCTACCAACCACCAAGCCTGGCTCTGCCCCCCCCCCCCCCCCCCCCCCCCACACACACACACACACACACACCACTCACTAATAATATTACAATATGTGCTCTTGACAGGGAGACAACTTCTGTAAAGCAAAGACAACTTGTGGGGATTCTGCAATATAATAAATATTGCATGGTGCAAGAAGTGCAGTTATTGTAGCACTTTGCTGATTGAGTAGTTAGTGCAGAGGTTTCACTACACTATCACTGCTGTGTCAGTGGTCAGAGTCAAAGTTCACATGATTGTGTATACCATTGTGATTAGATTGAACATCTCCAACCACAAGTAAGAATGAATAAGTTGTATTATTATTATTATTATTATTATACAATCATTACCAGCACTTTCAGGAACGTGCAGGTAAAAAATCCCTCAATAATCATAGAGTGGTTTTCAGTGAAACTGAGTCTTTACCTCCTTTAACTCAATAAGGCTTCTTCTGCCCTGTTCTTGCAACAGTGGGCATGGTATTTGAATCTTTTGAAAATCTTATGTGCAGAATCAGTTGAATCAGTTGGCATTAGTTTGTTAGAGATCAAACATGTACTTTAGTTCTACTGTTGGGTAATGTTGACTCAGCAAACACTGCATCATATGGGTTATGCCGTTTCTTTTCCTTTCTTTACTTTCAGTTGGAAGACTTGCGTGTGGTGAATTTGTCCACTCTTGTCTAACGTGAAATAAATCACAAAACGTTTCAGAAGTGTTTGGCCAACCACTAGCAGAGCTTATTTGGAAATACATAATAAGAATTGCTCAATGTTCCTTTACGTCTACTGGAATGTATCAATGCTTATTATTGTTAAGGAGTTTAGGTCAGATATTGATACACGACCTATACTGTAGCATTGGGGATATTTTATTGCTTTGATAGTGTAGACTAATAATAATTTGGCTTCATCTATACCTCATAACAAATTTGAATGAAGTTAGCGGAACAACAAAGCTAATTTATCATAGCATGATGAATTAGAAATTGTTAACTTTATCTAAATTTGTAAAACAAAACAAAAAAAAAAAAAAAAAAAAAAACACTTTCTGCCACTCTACACTAACAGTGTCACTTTCGTACAGTAGCATGAATGAATAGCTTTTATTTTAAGAGGAAAAAATATATCATCATGTTTGGGCTAGGGTGACATTTTGCTTCATAATACAAATTAAATGTTTGCATTGTTGTAAAAGTTTGTATTTATCTTTTTCTGGAATTTTACTTTCCATTATGATGAAATATCTGAATTTCCAGACTCTCTTTCATCACGCAAATGAAAAAGTGTTCACAGTGAACAACTGCAGAGCCATGCATTAGGAAACCCTGACCAAACTATGACCCTTCTCTGTTTGATCAGCCCACGTTGACATTTTCTATAAAAACCAGTAGGTTATTGTCACTGAACCTGAGTCTGCTGTGCAAATCTGGAGACTACCACAATCCAACATGAATCGTCTCCTCATACCCTTGATGCTGGGAAGCCTGGGTAGAGTATTTTTGTGTTATTATTATTATTATTATGCTGTCCTTGAATCGTTTCTGTCAAATATAATAGAAATTGAGGAATTTTGAGATCTTTTAAACAAAATGAATGTACCAAGATAAACATGATTTTCTGGTTAAATCTTTATCCACAGCGTTCATGTCTATGGCTTCCACTGCCCAAATCAGATGGTGTCTGAAATCCAGCAAAGAAAAAAAGAAATGTGATGCACTTGCAGCAGTAGATCCGTCATTCTCCTGTGTGGAAAGATCAAACAGCATGGCGTGCATCCAAGCAATTAGGGTGAGAACTAATTGAGTTAATAGAGATTGCCACTGCCATGATCCAATTCATTTGGTTTTTTATTCTATGCCAATATTCTGCATAATCTGCACAATCTATAGGCAAACAAGGGCCAGGGTATTCCATTGACTGTTAATACCAAAACTTAAAAATAGTACTACACCCCACTCTGAAATCATCATTTACCATTGTAAATATTTCTTTCTAAAAGGAAGGTGTAGCAGATGCCATCACTTTGGATGGAGGTGATATTTACAAAGCTGGATTGGCTTCTTCCAACAGTGAACCCCTTCAACCCATTATTGCCGAGGACTATGAAGCAGCAAGTAATCTTCGTAATTACTATGACTATTTCTCTTTCGATTTCGATCTCCTTATCACTTTTAAAACTATTCATGTGCCCTCTGTATACAACTAGCTTCAGACACCTGTTACTACGGTGTTGCTGTGGTAAAGAAAGGCACCGTCCCGAGCCTCAGAGACCTCCAGGGAAAGAAGTCCTGCCACACAGGAATAGGAAAGTCTGCAGGCTGGAACATTCCCATTGGAACTCTGATCAGATTGGGCCTCATCAAATGGGCAGGGAACGAGGATAAAGAGGTGGAGAAGGGTGAGAGGTTGCTTTACTTGTGCTTTAAACAAGACTGCATTTGCTAAAAAAAAAACATAAAATGATCTCAAGAGTTACAAATCTATAAGGATCCATCTGGTTATGAACTGTCCATCATTTGACTCATTTGGTCCCCGGGCCACTGGTTGAAAACATCTGTTTTAGACTCTGTGTAAGAGGGGTGCCGATATTGATTATTATATTTGCACTGTAGGACTTGTGTCTGTTCTGTCTGCTGTCATCTCTCAAATTAAATTATTGTGTTTTGGCTTTGTAGTGGTGAGTGAATTCTTCTCGGCCAGCTGTGCGCCAGGAGCTGACAGTGCTACATATCCTACTCTGTGTCAGCTCTGCTCGGCCGACTGCTCCAGGTCACACTCCAATCCTTTCTATGACTACGCAGGTGCATTCAAGTGAGTACATGTTCGTCTTCATTGTAGCGTGTATATAACTGTATGTGTATATTTTTCTGCCTATATTTGGTTCCATCTCAAACACGACTGTAGGGGGAAGACGATTGCTTTGCCAAAGAGCTTAAACACAATATAAAAAAAAGTTCAGGTTAGTTTACTTTTTACCCATACCAGTGGCCAGGACACAGACAATATACCACTGCTTGATTTGGCTAAACTGCTTGAGTAGGTATTCTGTTTGAGTAGGCAACACATATTATCCGATGTTATTGTTGAATAATATAACCAATATAGGGTAATATAACCAATATAGGATAGGGTTGACTCCTATCCTTTCTTAACCCACTTCCTCCTCCATGCCATTGGTTCTATTTTCATTCAACTACTTTCTTACATTACCGGTATTCTGCTCTTGAGATTATAACATTGCTATCTTTTATTATTTTATGAAGTATTAGGCTACTATTCTAGTAGTACATTTTGTTCACTTGACGATAAAGATAACAGTTATCACAGATAACAGTGAATTTAGGGCTGCCTCATAAGGCATAACCACTTCTTTGTTTAGTCTTTAACTACCATTTGAAACTGTGTGCCAATCTGTCCCATATAGGTGCCTGGCAGACGGACATGGAGACGTAGCTTTTGTCAAACACAGCACTGTTACTGGTCAGTATTCAAACATTTTATAACAATGAAATAACTGCAGCATTAATAATATTGAAAAATAGACTGTAGCTTGTTGAAGGCTCTTCTATTCAACCATGAGTGGAATGAATCAAAGGGAGGTTCCCATGCTTTAAAAAAAAAATAAGATTGCCTATTTAATGGGTTAGACCAGCATCCCTATTAAAGACTGTTGGCATATTATTTTGCAGACGGGGTGAATTATGAGTTGCTTTGTCCGGGTGGCGGCACAGCACCCATTGGAGACTATAAGAACTGCTACCTGGCCAGGGTCCCGGGCCATGCTGTGGTTAGCCGGGCCAATGCCGTGCCTGCCCTAGCTAATGAAATTTACAATAAACTCACCTCTGTCCAGGTAAGACACCCAGATAAATGTGTTAATTACTGCAGTTATACAGACAGTATAACTGCTTTTCGATTTGGCTACATAATGTCTTAAAATGTTAATAACTCAGAAAAGATTTGTCAGGCTTTCTAATGCATATAACTAATAACATTCTTTGTGACTTTCAGAGTCAGGGTTTCAATCTCTTCTCCTCTAGTGAGTACTCAGGAGGCAAGGATCTGATGTTCAAGGACTCAACCAAAAAACTGCTGCAGCTGCCCCCAACCACAGATTCGTTCCTGTACTTGGGTGCCGAGTACATGGGCACCATCCGTTCCCTGAATAAAGGTATGGACAGACAGACAGACAGACAGACAGACAGACAGACAGACAGACAGACAGACAGACAGACAGACAGACAGACAGACTTCAGTTCAGTTCATGAGAAAACATGCTAAAGCCAGTGTTAAAATGAAATAAAATCATGCGGTGCAACAGTGACCCCCAGCCAGGGGCGGATTGGCCATCTGGAGTACAGGGAGTTTTCCCGGTGGCCTGCGCCACCTAGTGGCCTGTACAAGATCCAAAATGCACTAGAATGCGCTAGATGCTCGCCTGGAACATACAGATCAAAATGACCATTAATCTTCTACATTCTCTAGTTGTGTAGACTAAGTTGGGCAAATTCACATGATGAATATTTTAACTCTTGAGGGTGTAAAAATGAAACCAAATGGACCCGCAAGGGTCCATTTGGTTAAATGTACTGTACGTTAAATGCATTGTATTATTTTATTACTGAATTCTTTAACTTTGCTTTCCAGAGTTGTCCAGTTCCGCAACAGGTGGCATCACATGGTGTACCGTGGGCCATGCCGAGAACTCCAAGTGTGTTTTGTGGTCCTTTGCGGATACCTCTGAGACTCCCAGTGTGAAATGTGAGACAGCCAACACGGTGGATGAATGTATAAAGAAGATCATGGTAAATACTTACAAGCTTGGCAGTATCTTTGCCCATTTTATTGCCCATTTTATTTAGGCAGACACATGTTAATAATGTGTCCTTGAATGGGGCCTCAACCAAATTTATCACAATCAGCTTTAAACAGGCAAAGCGGTGAATCCGCGAAACGTATGGTGGATCACGTTGGCTCACAAATTAATGCATATATTTTAAGGCTGTTGAAAATAGTTAATTAATGGGATTAAATTAATTTTGTTGATTGATCTGATTAAAAAATTTAACGCAATTAACTGGCGTTACTCTGGCGTGCACAGAGAGTTTCAAGGGCAGGTGCTCAAATGTAACCAGGAGGAAAATTGAGTTTTGGGGGGTTAAAAACGCATAGAAAACAGCATTTCAGCATCTTTTTGCTCTTTTAAAAAGGGCATGTTGGTCCAGAGAGGGCCACTAGGGGGTGCTCAAACCCCCCTTGACGTCTATGTATGCACGCCTATGGTGCACACTGACTCAACCCACTGAGCATTTCTCATTGAAAGAAATGAGTAGAGCACGGTTTTACGGAGACATATAGCTGTGTGTCTCACTGTAACCAGAGCCATAGAGTATAGCTGGAGGATCTACAAGCATTGAGAGCTTGTAGATCACCTATTTTGATAAATATTTTAAAGATAAATGTTTTTTTTTTTTTTTTTTACAGAGTCTGTTTCTTTTTTAAATGTTGAAATCCTGTACAGGAAAACATGCATATTTTGACATAGTTTGAATGGTGATTAATCATGACTAAATTAATTTTGAAGCTGTGATTAATTTGATTAAATTTTTTAATCATTCAACAGCCCTAATATATTTATGAGGGAGTTCTTAAAATAAACAAGCCTCCTCCCTGCCACTCGTCAGTAAAGAGTACTTTTTTCAAGCTCTCAACGTTTCACAGAGACCTCTTTAGCTAGTAGAGATATGATCCCCAATCACAGTGAACTATTTTTTTGTGTGTCCATATCACTACCCAAAAAGTAGTACAAAACTCCCACCACGGGACTATGGCAATCAATTAATACATTTGATACCACTATATTAATGGCAAGTATTTCATACAACTTCACTTCCCCTTCACTAAGTCCCTCTGCAAACCGTTCTTATCCAATAGGCATGTTAGCTGAGGAAAGCTGACCTGCATAGTTGCTAAAGTATTTGAATTGGCATCGGACAAAACCCTGCCCCAAAGGGTGGGGTTTTGAGAAGGGCTAATTCCCTCTTTCTTTTAGGAATACATGCATGTTTTTCATCCCACCATTTTTTGGGGGGTGAAAAGTCATGATGAAGTCTTAAAGATGAGTAGCTCACATCGCCACGTATCGCAGTATACTTAAATATTTGGAATAACTATTTGAACACAATTTTCATATGGGTCCCTCCCTGACTCAAATGAGTTTCAGATAGGGATCCACAGCCAAATACATCTGAATGTGGGTGTCATGGACATGAAAAGGGTTTGACAACCTCTGTCCTATCTGGTTCCTAGCGGAGAGAGGCTGATGCCATGGCTGTGGATGGAGGCTTGGTGTACACAGCTGGAAAATGTGGTCTTGTTCCTGCCATGGTGGAGCAGTATGATGCAGGTAAGAGGCTAAATAGAAGTAGCCTGTGTATATATATATATATATATATATATATATATATATATATATATATATATATATATATATATATATATATATATATATACACATACTGTATATATAAACATCGCCAATCTCTTCACAGCTAAATGCAGTGGCTCCGGAAGTGGTAAGTACACCTTTCTTTCCTTGTTTGCAAAAAAAAGAAAGAAAATATTTTTTATATATACATTTTTATATATACATTATTATTTTTAAAATTATAAACCTAGTATTTTCATCCACAGAGTCAGGCTCCTACTTTGCTGTAGCAGTGGTGAAGAGCAATTCTCAGGTGACCTGGGAGAACCTGAGGGGCAAGAGGTCCTGCCACACCGGCCTTGGCAGAACTGCAGGCTGGAACATCCCCATGGGCCTGATCCATAACGAGACAGGGAAATGTGACTTTGGTAAGCATTTGTGGAATTGTTACCAACACACTCTACCCTCTGCTTATTATTATTACTACATTTATAATAATAATTATTATTATTTTGTTTATATGGCCACTAGAATTTTGTAGTTGATTGTGCCTGCTAAATGCCTAAATTCTAAATTGTAATGAATTTATCTCAGCAACAGCCTAAGTGTCTACTCTTTTGTTAAGATGACTTCTTCAGTGCCGGCTGTGCTCCTGGAGCTGAGTCCAGCTCTAAACTCTGTCAGCAGTGTATTGGCAGTGATAAAGGTGTTAGTGGTGCAGATGACAAATGCAAAGCCAGCGCTGCTGAGCGGTACTACGGCTATAACGGGGCCTTCAGGTAAGAGGCACCGAGGCAGTTACGGTATGACCCGATTAAGATTAAGAACTACTTCCTCAAAGTGTTGTGCCTCCAATAAGTTTCATGCCTTTTCGATTGTTATAGGTGTCTTGTTGAGGGAAATGGAGATGTTGCCTTCATCAAGCACAGTATTGTTCCGGATAACAGTGGTGGTAAGAGGCTGCTAATCCCTACTATGTCCCCAAACAGTTTTGTTTCTTCCAACCGTTACCTTTTGTTTACTCATGCTCTGTGATATGCCTCTTTAACTCATGAGAGTTAACTCTTTAACTCTCATGCCTCTTTTCTCCACTCCTATCCCACCTATCAAGCAAACAAGGCAACATGGGATCCGAACTTGAGTATCAATCCTTCGGACTACGGCCTGATCTGTCCTGGCAGTTCCACGATAGTTCCAATTGATCAGTATGAGTCATGCCACCTAGCCAAGGTGCCAGCACACGCTGTGGTGACACGCCCAGAAATGCGTGGCGAGGTTGTGAACATACTGAACGCCCAGCAGGTTGGTATCAAACCAGAATCTTGTTGAAATATTTCCATTAACATTTTGTAGCTTAGGGCAACCATTTTATGAGCTTCAATACTATTATTTATTTTCATTGTGATATTTGTTGAGCAAAATCTGATGAAATGACTAACACTGAGCTAAATATATACATTATGTTCAGGCCAAGTTTGGTGCCACTGGCACTGAAACATTCCGTATGTTTGACTCTACTGGAGGAAAGGACCTTCTCTTCAAGGAAAAAACAAAGTGCCTCCGGGCGGTACCAAGTGAAAATAGCTATGATAAATTCCTCGGAGCTGAGTATATGGCTGCTGTGAAGTCCCTAAGGGAATGTGGCACTGCACCAGGTTAGTACTATGGATAGATATTTGCAGGAGAAGTACTCAATTGAGTACACAAATATTATACCTGTACATACTTTGCGTGTGCATTATTCCATTTCTAATTGAAATGGAATTCATGTGATAATAATATCATTATTACATTTTGCAAACTACACACACAGTCACGCACACACACTCACACATGTACACACACATGCTACATTTTCTACACTTACATTTTATGTTCTCTTTTCCCTTATAGATCTGGAGAAATCATGCACTTTCCATTCCTGCCAGCAAAAGTAGTTAGAGAAACGGTGACTCAGTCAGATTTGTGCAAACTACCTATACTGGACCCCAAGATGACATTTTGTTTGTTTTGTTGATGCTTTTTTTTAGGAACATATAAATACGTTACAACCACATTTTGAATGCATTCTTTTTTTCTATATAACAATGCTGTGCAGTACTCTTTCTACAAATGAACACTAAAACATTGACTGAGGTGTTGACAGTCTCCTATGCATGACTTTGCTTCACCCTTCACAAATAAAATAAATTTCACTAACCATTCAATCAGACTATGATTATTTTGACTTTCATTGTCTATTACATTTGTTAAATGTAATAGACACTTTTGTGGCACAGGAATACATTTCCTGGCCACCCTTGAATGGATACAATCTGACAGCTTTTAGAGCCACAACCTCTATGAATCCTTCAAGTCAAAGTCTATGTAAAATTGACAACGTGTAAAGTATAATATTGAGATGGCCAATGTTTTGGTCCAAAATAATAATAAACTAAAATAATAAATAAATAAATAAAATGTAGAAACACACTGGCTGGATTAGCAGAATTTGCTCTGACCTTCATGCTGCCTAGAGGATCCCATGCCAGAATTTTTGTGACCCAGTGGTCTTTCCTTCTACTACTTACAAGTACATGCAACTTGCAACCATTATCCAAAATGGCAATTAATCTACCTCCACAAAACTTAAGGATGAAATGGACTGATTTCGACCTCATGGCCTTAACTCTAGCTTGCACCCTGGGCCAAACACAATCCACCTTGCACACAGTGTCTCCTAATGGTGGACTGATATGAAATGTTCCCTGAAGGAATTGCAAGTGACCGCATGATCTTTGCTCTAGTGTCACCCTCAGGCCACATATTAACTTTGCACTAGATATTTCATAAGCTAACATACAGTTTGCACTGCAGGATGAACTATATTGATTTTGGTGACCTCATGGATTTATCTTTAGCATCATCACCCTTTGACCAACGGGGTGACAGCACACAGCTGCAGGCTCTCGGGCTAAAAGCGATATTTGCACAGCAGGTGTAGTGTAATGTAGTTTTTCAAGTACCGTACTTTATCCACTTGATTATTCTTTATTTATTTCTCTTTGAATGGATTAAGGTGAGACTCGCTTGTGGCTTACATGTGTGGATATGGTTAGGAGGAATAGAGTTGCAGACCCCTTTTGACTTTGCAATCGCAGTGGTAAATGTATAGCGCCTTTATCCAAGGCGCTTTACATACCTTGTGCATCACATTCACCCATTCACACACACATGCATACACTAATGGCGGCGGAAACCATGCAAGGTACAACCACCAGCACACCAGGAGCAATTAGGGGTTAAGTGTCTTCCTCAGGGACACATTGACACTAACTCTGGGGGAGCCTGGGTTCAACCCGGCAACCTTGGGGTCACCATCCAGTGACCTGAGCCACCGCCACTCCTGATAATGCTGATAATGCACCGTCCTTCTGTAACTTCTGTACTAGTCTTTTTCAGAACACACTTGTAATTAGGAATGGGCAGATATATCGGCCATAGAGATATTATCGACTGATAAAGCCTTTAAAAACGAATATCAGAAAATATCGCTATCGGGAAAAATATTATAAAAATATGACTACTTTTTTGTTGAAAAATCGGTAAAACACCGTTTACAGATATGTATAGAGCCAAACAATCTGGAAAAAATATATATGGGGGACCTCCCTCCAATTATGATCAAGAGGGGGGAGGCCTTGGTGCACATGCTGTTGGTCTCTTGGGTGTTTTCCACCATTTGATGACATTTTAGCCCCAAAGACCTAAAACTAAAGATTTTTTTTTTGTTTTGTTCACAATTCCAGGCTGGACTTTGCAAACAAAACAGTGTGGAACTTCTTAATTAAATAGTGCTAATTCAGATGAATATTTTAACTCTTGAGAGTGTGAAAATGAAACCAAATGGACCCGCAAGGGTCCATTTGGTTTCATTTTTACATTCTCAAGAGTTACATCTGGTTAACCAACTTTCCATCATTTAGTCCGGGGACCACCTGGAGCCCTCTCAAGGACCACTGGTGGTCCCCGGACCACCTGTTGAAAACCACTGACACAAATCACTGAATGCGCCCGTTATTTATTTTTTGTCCACCACAAAAGCCTGCATATATCAGTGTCGGACAATATCGGGACATCGGATATCAGTAAAAAAAAGTCACACACACACACACACACACACACACACACACACACACACACACACACACACACACACACACACACACACACACACACACACACACACACACACTTCATTTCATGTTGCTTTAACGAATATAACGATACTTCACATTAGTTGCTTGAAAAATACAAAATGAAAGAGGAAAAAAGCAAATAAACCTTTAACCCTGGAGGGGTTGCCTTTTGGCAACATTAATGAATTACTAATTAACACACACACACACACACACACACACACACACACACACACACACACACACACACACACACACACACACACACACACACACACACACACATATATATATATATATATATATATATATATATATATATATATATATATATATATATATATATATATATATATATATATATATATATATATTTTTTTTTTCTTTTCCCCACATAAATGTAATGGTTGATGATCATTGTTTAGTATTGCATTGCCATTGGTAATGGTATTTGCATATAAATACCCCCACAGAGGCTGAAATTATTATAAAATTACTATAAAAAAATCTCTATACTTTTTTCGAATGATTTTTAACCTTTGACTTAATAATTTAACCCTAATAAAAGTAAGTAAAATGCTTGCAATAAATATATTTTTGTGATTATTAGAATGTGTAGAACATGTACATTATATTAAAAGATATTTAGATACATTATATTAAAAATCATGGTAGTAGGCTACAAAGTATCAGTAAGGTTTTAGAAATATACCTAGGCTTTCTAGGGCTCCCATAAAAATGGGAGGGACAGACACTGTGGTTGAATTCACAGCAAAAGAAAGCAAGCAAAAGAAAAGAACAGTATTGTTTAATGTAGTCATTTTATTCATTCCATACTTAAAGAAACCAGTGCATTCTATTCTATTTTCCTGTGTCACGTGACAGAGCCGGCGTGCAAATTTTTAATTTTCCCGGAAGTGCCCATGCGACTTTCTGGGCTCACCGGCTCCCTAGAGGAGAAACATCGCACTATGGCCTCGCTGTAAGCCGCCTGAAACGCCCGCTGTGTATATATCTTACCGGCAATCCGTTACCATCGGCGCCTTGATGATGGACCTCCGGTCCAGAGGCTTTTTTCGGGGGCATCGGAGTTGCCAATAGTACTCCTGAAGTGCTATATTACTCGATTTTGTGTGCTGTCACTTTTGCACGCTTCGGGGATTTAAATAGCAAGTGACAGCTAGAGCACCTCAACCCATACTTACCCAGCCAGCCAGCTAGCCTAGCCGGCTAGCTAGTTAGCTCGCTAAGTCAATAGCTAAAGAAGGGCAACCACTCTCCCTTTGGAGAAAAGAGGACAAGAAAACTAAGCCACTGCTCTCAAATTAACTGAAGATAGAGTCCCCCACCGGTCTGGCTTCCCGTCAAATCACACAGACATTATTCATTCCCGGTAAGAAGATTAACTACAGGTATTGTTAACTTTATTTTATTGTTTGGTTTATCTTTTAATTTATTTGGCACAGCTTGTTATTAGAGGCCCTGTCGTATCGGACTGGCTGTCAAACCAGAGCCATCTAGTAGAAGAGTTGTGACATTGAGGGGGCAGAAAACGGCGCTCGCGCGCTGTTCATGCTGCTTTGAATTGCGAGAAACTGGAGTTGGAAATACATTGGGTTTATTTAACATTGTTTTTTAAGAGCTTTTTGTGTAACCTGTCGACTATTGTAAAGTATTATACATGAACAATACACTAACATGATAGAGGGCTTTGAGATCATTAAAGCTGGGTTGTTTCCTGGGTCATTTTCTGCCTACTACCGGTCCAGGACTTGTCACAGATATGATGGCTGTCCCATGCTCAATAGAAGTCGATGCAGAGCAGCCGCCATTAGACCTTTTCATGGAAGTGAATGGAGATGTCGTCACTCTTTCTATACTTTCAAGGCTCTGTCAAACCAACACAAGGTTAGCTCGTGTTAGCCCCCGACCAGAGCCTTCTGCCCCGACACCCCCCACCCCCTGCTGTGAATTGAAGTGTACGACTTGCCGTTAATTAAATGACTTGACTTGTGGAGGTTTGTGTGTACGTTACGTTTAGAGTGGGGTTAGGGTGACGTTAAGAGCCGTCACTCGGCTCGTTTTAAACTAAAGTCGTCGGTGTAGTTCTAGGGGCTCAGAGCAGAGCTCTCCCTGCTAAGCTGATCACGGTGTCTCGTTGAGACAGGACTGCACGGGGTCCTCCTATACGTGGAGCTTACAGGCCTAAAGGAGCTTCCCTGGGCCTATTCTGCTGGCTCCACGTAGGACCCAGCTAGATGGGAGCTAACTGTAGCTCCCTCTTACCCAACCTGCCTGGTTATTGGCCAATAACGGTTTTTTTTCCATGTACAATCCACCAGCACGACTTAGTTAGCTGACTGAGACAGTGTGCTTGTCTTGGGGGAGCGCTGTCTATGGGTTTTTTAACGGCTCTCTTGTCACTCAGTGCCGGCTGCTGAGACAACCATATGGTGGATTTGTATTACATGATGGACGCTCCCTGTTTAGATCCAGCATGGGGAGCTGCGGCTATAGTAATGCTAATGCCCCAATGCTAGCCGCACTGTTCCGGGCAGGTGGATAATGTAGTGTGTGAATGACACGTCTGCTGCTGCTACCACATTGCCTTTTCGTCATTGAGTTCTTTTCATTGATTCACGATCAGATGCGTTTGTCACTTTTTTCCCCCTGCGACTTGGAGGGGGGGGGGGGCGTGGGGTAGTGAATCCAAGTGTAGTCAGTGGAAAAATGTGACGTGGAATGTTGGTTGTTTTGACAATGTCATCAGAAGAATTTGTTGTAAGATCTACTTAGCGGGGTGGATAGGGGGGTTGCAGGGAGGCCATGGATAACACTGTAAATGAACTTTGACCTGTGGTATCCATTTTCCTAAATTTGCCCTCCATTCCTGACCAGTTCAAATTCTCAGTCACCCACGTGAGTTGTGTTAAACACAAAGCCTAATAGTTGCTATTTGAATTCCATTCAAACCAAATGAAGTACCCGCTGTGACCTGTCTTATAAGATGCACTGGGTATTAGTTTGTGGCTAAAATATTGAAACCAACACAATACAGAGAAAGGTTCTTGCCAGAGCAGTTTTTACAGAAAGTGCCCCTGTTCTGATAGAGCTAATTGTGGGACAAATAATGCATGCCCGTGCCACTAGTTTTCAGTACTTTGCCTCATTGGAAATAATAGTATAATAAAGTTGCTGAATACACAGCAAAATGAAAACAGTGCCTGGGAGGGGTCATTGTCAGTGTTATCATAGGAGGTCAGCGGCATAGACCACACCCTCTCCTTGGCCAGAAATGGTCTCATTTCTCGAGTGTCAATGTACTCTGTTTGGGTCCTGAACAAAACATGTTTGTTAAGACTTTCATGGGATTGTGCCAGTTGTGAAATCTGACATTTGAAATTGCAGTTCTCTTGACAGCGGCCTACATCAGCACTTTTGTTAAAGATAATATTCTTGGAATGTACGTTTACTATTTATTAACATCTGTCATGCTTTATGCTACCAGAAGTAATTCAGATTGACGCAGTAGTTTACATCAGATTCTCCCCTTTCCCCCCTCTCTTACCCACAGGCAGGCTGGCAAAACAGAGCCACACTAATGCAGAACCACAGAAGCACGTGAAATGAACAAACCACCACAGCCTATAACGGGACCCACATCTGTCCCACACCCTTCCCCCTCCCCTGGATTGACACAGGTGAGAGCCAGTGGTCCCTTTCTCACTCTCAGCATTTTTCAGAAAAGTGCTATTCTTGAATAGCCAATGCAAAAGTCCCAAATGGCACAGATGCTTTCCCTTTGGCGGTTTTGACACTTGCAGGGGGTTTGTTGTCAATTCATTCATACCCCCCTTCCCCCCCGCCTCCCTATCCTTTTTTTGCTCAGACTGCCTATCCCCCTGGACAGCCCACTTCGCTTGTTTTTGCAACCCCCGCACCTCCACAAATGAATTCTGCACCTCAACCAAGACAGGTATCGCTATGTGCATGTTTTAGATGTCCTCCTTCTCATGCTCACTGGTGTGTTAAAGCGTGTGTTGTTGTTGTTTTTTTGTTCAGGATGTCACTCTCGTTCCCTCATTTTCACACTGGTGTTCTGACATGGCTATATCTATGCTTTTAAAGGCTTTGGTTAAAGCGATGCCTCTGTGTCTTTCGTGTCACTCTTCTGTTTCTCTGGCTGTTGCTCTTGTCCTCCTGCCTTTCTTTCGCTGCCCTACCAGTTTGCGACAGGGCCCCGTGCATTACACCAACAGGTACTAACACACTTTGATATTGTCCTTCTGCCCAGTGTGATGCATGCATTTGTGTCGATTTGTGCTAATTATTAGTGCAGGCTCTGTAAGAGTAAGATACTCCTGTTGCTCTTGACATTATTAAAGCAAACGGATGCAGCAGAGAGATGCCTATTCCTTCGCTGGATGCATGCTCTTCTCGTTTCACTTCTCACCTCATTGAAGCTTTCCGCAAGCCATTTTATACTAAGCAGGCTCTGCCGTTGAAGGCTGGAGTGAGACTAGCAGACGGGCAACCTTTGATGACTTTATTTACCCTACATCCCCACATCTTTGTGTATTGTGTCTGTGATAGAGTTGCATGTGTTGTAGTTGTAGTTTGAGCCTGTCACTCTTGATGCTTGATTGATGATCCGCCGCTGCTTATACTTGCCTATCCGTCCGCACAGTCACTGCTACCTTCCACGTTCTCTTGCGTCCTCATTTTCACCCTTATCTCACTCCCCTCTCTCTTGCTTTCTGCACGTGAAGGGTGGATACAGAGCACTACAGGTAACAGCATTTTTCCTCTACCCCCCTCTTCTCTTCCTCCTCTTGTCTCTGGTAAACCTCAGTGCTGCTGGCAGGCCGAAATGAAATTCTATACAATTTGGACGCCGTGTAACCCAAGAAGTGAACTTGTACGACACATTGACAGTTGCTGTGGGTGCCGTCCGTTCAGCTCTCGGTTGACTAAGCACTCAAACCCAGTCAACGCACCCATGCATCCGAGATGTAGCTTAGTAGGATCCTGTGTACTCCGATATGAGGACAGACTGTGGCGTGGTAGTTATGCTGTTATGGCAGATCCACACTATGGCCCAGAATGCATGCTCGGGACCACTCGGCAGTTGTTGTGGTAGTGTGAAAGCTGCATACCATTTCCTGCAAGCGGATCGCACAATTGTTCCCGGGACCAGATTGAGGCAGCCTCGTAGTCAGTACTGATTGGAGTGTACTTGGATACGGATTGCTGCAATGTGACTTGCAAAAGCATTGACTACAGCAAGAACCAGGCAACCACATTCAGAACGGTTTGAATTAAACCAGTGTAAATCCCCCCCCTTACATGCCATTTTGAAATAGGTTTACAAACTCAAGTCGCATCATGACGCATTGTAGATCTAGCGTTTTCATCATTCAAAATTGTCTTTGAAGAATTGTCAACTAAAAAAAAAAAAAAAAAAAAAAACTTAGTCATGAACAAAATGCTCCCCAAATAGCCAGGTTGAATGTGGTGCCTGACTTCTATTATTCTATCTCTGTACCCTCTTCTATCCTCTAGCCTTACTATCAGAACAGGCCAGCAATGCCCACCAGTGCTCCCAGGGTCCAGACAAGCAGTGGCCCGCGGCCTGTTGCACCCACTCACGTGTACCAGCCTGGCTCCCAAATGATGATGATTCCCCCGCAGCAGCTCTCCTTTGCCGGCTCCCCTCAGGGCTACTACATCCCTCCTGGACAGGTTGGTCAATGATTCATGTGCCACTCACTTTCACTTTTGGTTCAACCATAAACTGTGCTCCACCTGTAACAGGAAGACCCGGCTCCCCCCAAAAATCGTCCCTGAGTATAGGCAGACTTAGGCCGTCGCAAACTCTGTTCACTAAATGGGATCAGTCCAATGGCGGCTCTTCTACATACTGTAGACTTCTTTATCTTTCTTTAAGATTTTGTAATAATAGGATATAGCATAAACATCAGGCAACAGCCTGGTGTTTATAAATCCCTTTTATTTTAGATCATTTAGTACAGCATACACACAAACAACCCAGCTTTGATTATAAATTCCTCTTTTTTTTTTTTAGATGATTTTGTACTACTACTAGTAGGCCTACAGCTTAAACATTACAGAGACTATAGTTGTCACTGTGCAATAATTTAAAACAGATGTCGCACACATAAATGGCTCTTATTTGCGCCACCCTCGTTGAAACAATGTATTTCAAACTCCAGTTTGTCCCTCTTTCGGGCTTCAACAGCCTTACCGAGCGCTCAGTGCTTACCCCTCAACATCGCAACATTTTTGGGTCTTATTTGGGCCGACTATTCTGGTATTCACACCACCCCCTCTTTCCAATTGTTTCCTTTGGGGTGGAATTCTCTTAAATGTAGGTGGCAAGTGATGAACACTGATAGATAATTTATCAAGTGACGGATCTCACAATACATTTTCACAGAGGCATAAATTGAGCTTCAAGCTTCGCAACTGTTGCCTGGCTCCAGCCCGAATCATCACCTTAAATTATTTTTCCTGGGGAGTCAGGACGAAGTGAAACAAAATGATAATTCAGGTGAAGTGTCAGGCAATCACAACAGCACTTCAGTCCAGACTTCAGTTGTGATGTGTGATGAAGGTCTTCGTCCAGAATTTTTGACATTGAACTAATGGGAGTTTAGTTTTCAGTGGGTGGATATTCTTCACTTTTTTCGTTTTGGCCAGAACTCAATAAGGTTGGATGTGCATCCCATTAACCTCTTGTTCATGGTTCATGTGGTTCAGCAAACACTTCATATTCTACACATGGTTCGCCTGGTCCGTCATGAAATTCCTGGAAATATTTTGAAATTGAAAAAAATACAATCCCTGAAACAGTTTGAAATTTATTGAGAATCTTGGAAAGATATTTGGCTATACATTCTTTTAGGAAACTTTGGAAATGGAATTTCGCTATTCTGTATGTTTTTTTTTTTTTTTACACTGTCTTTTGGTATTGCCCTGTTTGTACATAGGAGTTAGAGCCTGAGGCTTATTGCACTCAATTATTATTATAATATTATTATAGGACTGGAAATTGTGTTAAATACTTTTAACAATAATATTCCTTGGCCTGTTTTGGTATTGAACTGTTCGTTTTGTGCCTGTTTGTCTTTCTGCAGTATCGAGCTCCATATACTATGGCTCCTACTCAGCAGTATCCTGTGACCAGTGGCACGGCAGGTTTCTATCCTGGCACCAGCCCTGCTGAATACCAAGCTTATGGTAAGTGGCCATTTGCCGGACTCGTGCCTGCCAAGCACAACCATAACCACATGATAACATGGTAAGTGATCAAGCCACAACCATGGTTATTTTGACTCAAAAACCAAAGAGCCTATTGTACAAGAGATTTAGCTACAGCATGACATGGATTTATGTCCATTAGTGTGAAAAAGCTCCTATGGTATTGGCTGGATGGTTTTGCCTGGCAGGTCATCATCGTGTATTGTCTCTCCGGAACGGCGGCATGCCACTCTGTGGCAAGCGCTCAATTGTACTGGAGGTCTGGCTTGATTTTTTTGCTTCTCAGTCGGTGTTCTTTCTATCTGCAGTCTTCACCTTGACACAGCCTTAACACCCTGCTTTCTCTGGTTCCTCTCATTTTATACTCATTCTGCATCTGTCTCTTCCTGCCCTCCTTTCCTCTTCTCCTCCCCTCTCGCTGCCTTCCTCTCCTTTTGCGGCGTCGGTTCAGAGCCCTCTCTTGCTGCGAGGGAGAGGCGGGGTGGTGGGGGGAGAGGGGGCGGGCGAGAGAACGGGCGTCTCTCGCTGCACGGCGCTCCTCTTACCTCCCAGCGCTACCCCGGTGAGTAGTGTGTGTGCTTGTGTGTTGGTTAGCACGCTTCCGTGGCAAAAGACCGTAACGACATTCCCTGTTTCCAGTTGTGCTGCTTGTTCGCCTTTTTAGTTATGATTTTTTTTTTCAACTTAACTAAGATTGTCTTTGTCAGTGCATGTTTTGTGTAGGGAGTAGATTGGCGCTCGATGTGGCCTCTTGTTTTTTCTTTTGTCTGTTTCGGTGTCCCATTTTGCATCCTGTCAGGAATTCGCAGTTGTATAAAGACAAAATCTGCAACCCCTCTGAAAACCTCGTCACGGTCATCTTTGAACTCACCAACAAGCATTGCCACCAATTACATTTCCACAAAAGAAGCAGAAGAAATTGAAAGTAAATGCAGAGCAGCAGTTGCTGTTGCAGAACTGCAAAATCCTGAAGGGAAATCTGTTTGTGTCATAACTGCATATTCATCCTGGATGGTATAGCTAAAGTTCTTTTCTTCCTTCTCTCTCGCCCCCCCTGCATCTTCTCTCCTCATCTTTTTCCCTGCAGCCGGTGCATACTACCCAGCCCAGTCCCAGTACACGCCCTCTGTCCATCCCACGCCCGTCATGATCAACCCCGTCCAGCAGCAGCAACAAGCTCCGCCCCCACAGCAGCCACCAGCCCAGCCACAAGGCCCGCCCAAGAGGGAACGCAAGCCGGTTAGTGTACCGCAACAAAAGGTTCAGCGGATGAGTTGACTAGAGGGGACCTTTATTGTCCATTCAATGTGGAACTTTCCCTTTTGCCTCAAAATGACAATGGTGCTCATTATGATGGGCCACTGCTATAGATCGGCGGGGGGGAGGACGTTTTGCATAGGATTGGGATGTGGGATGTCAGTGTCGACTCGAGTGGAGACTTAACCAGCACTTGCTCCTTTCTCTTGATAGATCACAATACGAGACCCCAACCAGGGTGGACGCGATATCACAGAGGAGATCATGTCAGGTGGAAGGTCCACCACCACTCCGACTCCCCCACAGGTAAGACTTTGCAGCGCATGCACCTTTTGCTTGTCTTTTTGATTTTCAATGCGCCCAAGAACTACAATCATTTGGTACTACTGCTGTGCCACGATTCCCATGAAGTTTAATTTAAAATGGTGTGCTGATGTATTCACTATTGCAACTTCATTACCAGTTCTTGCGCATTTTGTCTGTTCTGGTTTACATGACAGGGCAAATTTGTAATAAGTATACATTGCAAATAAAAAATAGAATGTTCAAGTTTTCTCTGGAATGGTTTTAGCCTTTCTCATTATTCAGTCAAGTCTTGTTAGTTATATTTGTAAGTTATATTTGAGATTTTTCATCATCATAAACGTTGGCCTGTGTCTGTATTCATTTGTGTGTTGGTTTATTTATTTTTACATTTATAATGTATTTCACCTATTTACGTATTCCTGTTTTTGCAGTCACTGCAAACAACACTAGAGGCTTTATTTAAAATTTGCAAGAACCTTCCATTTCAGTAAAACAATACCAATATTTGTTTTACATTGAAATTATTTGCTCATAGGTTTCTTCGACGGAGGGAAGCCCTGTCCAGACAAACGGTGAAGTTACCCAGCCCGTCACAGAGGTGACGAGATCAGGTGGGCCTTTTGGTCGTTATTAAAGTCTGTAAGAGGATACATTTTGATACTACATTGCATTTAATTCTGTCCTACATCGCGTTTGAATGTCCAGATGAAAACATGGAACCTGCTGCTATAGCTGAAACACCTCCTGAAACCCCGCCGGAAACCACAGCTGACCAAGAGGTCACTGTGGAGGTCAAGGCAGAAACGGACACTCAGATGGCCCCGTCGCCCGCTGAGCTGGTCACTCCGTCGGAGACGGAGGCGCCAGCGACGGAGGCGCCAACCCCGCCCGAAGAAGAGGACGAGTCGACGGTTCAGTCTCCCTCACCTCCAGCACCGTCTTGCCCTCTTCCCCTGTCAGAGCCAGAACCTGTCGTCGTCGCCGACACAGTGGATGCTCCTGTTAAGCCAGCCGTGACGTCCGTGGCTAAAGAGAGCCCAATGAAAAAGGAAGAACTGCCGGTGGTTCCGGCAGCACCCGAGAAGGTACCGGAGAAGGTAGAGGAAATCAAAGAGGAGGCGAAGAAGTGCGAAAAGGAGGCACCTGCGGCTGTTGTCAAAGCAGAAGCGGAGCCTGCAGCGCCTCGCACATCTGCCACTCCGATTAACGTGGCGACTAGCGAACCTCCTCCAGCACCTGCAGAGACGGTGAGTGAGACCTCCTCTGAGTCTGCCATGCAGCCGCCAGTCTCCCGCCAGGAAGCCGCCGCACCGCAGGTCCAGAATCCTGCCGTCGCCGTTGAACCTGAACCCAAACCTGCACCGGTTCACAAAGAAGAGCCGGCTCCTCTCTCCAACGGCCTTCCTCAGGACTTGGACGAGGACCTGTCCGAGTCTTTGGCCGAGTCTGCAGACACTACACCTCCCGCCAAGTCGGATGCCTCTCAACCTCAGGAATCCACACCTGTTGCTGCAGTAGCAGTTCCAGCCCAGGAGAAGACAGAGGAAGAGGGTACGGAGAAAGCTGAGGATGCCCCCCCTACCTCTGCCAGCTCTCCTGCAGAGGAAGCTATTATGAAAGGTAAGGCAGTCAAATATCACATTTTAACGTTCTGCTGTTATCACCAAAATGGATTTCTAAACTAAAAAAAACCCTCCATCCCTTCACCAGCTGCTGTGTCTGTGCCAAAGAAGAAGAGAAACATGAAGGAGCTGAACAAGAAGGAGGTCTCCGGAGACCTCCTGGATGCCTTCAAAGAGGTGCGCTATGTCCGTGTAGCATGGCATGTATGCAAAATTGAGGACAGCACATTGCAGCACCATCTACACATACTGTAGCGTAATTTCCGGACTATAAGCCGCACCAGCTAAATTTGGGGCAAAATGCTGATTTTTCTTTTTTTTTTTCCTTGAATAAGCCGCATCTGACTATAAGCCGCACCAGGCAATAAGCATGTTAGAGAAGTGGTTTTGAACTTTTTTTATCCCAGGGCCCAATATTTATTCAGCATTTGAGCCAGAGACCACGATTTAACACCCCACAGACCCCAAAACGAAAGATTTCTTTTGGTTTTGTTCACAATTCCAGGATGGATTTTCGCAAACAAGAGGCAAAACATCAAAATGAGACCAAAAGGAACATGACTTATGACTTATTAATTAAGTGGTGCTAATTTAGATGTTGAATATCATAACTCTTGAGAGTGTAAAAATGAAACCAAATGGACCCGCAAGGGTCCATTTGCTTTCATTTTTACGCTCTCCAACTTTCCATCATTTAGTCTGTGGAGCCCACCTGGAACCCTCTCCCCCTGCGTTACCTGTAAAAATCCATAGATTGGCCGCACCATTGTATAAGCCGCAGGGTCAAAGCATGTGAAAAAGGTAGCGGCTTATAGTATGGTACTTGAAATTATATTTGACTTCAGAATGAATCGTCGACTTGTGATTTTTGCTCCATCCAGGAGCAGCAGGAGGCGAAGAGCGCCCCCGAGCCCTCATTCACTCAGGGCAAACCTGTCCCGGCCGCTCTGGCCACCCCTCTCACCGACGCTCCGGACGAGACCTGGGAGGAGAAGGAGGACAAGCAGAATGCAGAGACCGACGCGCCCCCAGCTACCCCCGCCGAGCAGAAGTATCAGTACAAAGAGGGTGTGTCCTGGATTTGAATATTTCCCAGTTTGTCGAGCCGTGCCGTGAAAGTTAAATTCAGCCAGACACAAGCTTTGTCTTTTGCAGAGAAAGATGGATCTGCTGAGACTTACGAGACGGACCCTTGCGGTACGAATGTCTCACACAGTTTGTTCTGCTATTCCTCCAGAGCAATGGAAGCCAATTAACCCAGAGGAAAAGAAGCGGTACGACAGGGAGTTCCTGCTAACCTTCCAGTTTAAAGGCGCCAGCATGCACAAACCTGAAGGATTGCCTGCCATCAGTGATGTGGTACTGGACAAGGTATGTGGGCCTCTGCACACAGATAACACGTGAAAGTAGTTGACAAATATGTATATTAACACTTTATTTGCCCAAGAATATTCAAAATATAGGTACTAGCAGATTTTACTGACTGAAAAGCCCTGCCTTCCATTACCCCCAAACAGGGAGATAATAATCTCCCTGTAATATTCCATGATTATGTCGCACTGTCACATCTTAACTGTGTTTATATTTCAAACAGTTGCTACTGTAGGTTAAATCAGACATTAAGAGATCTCAAGTTTACCCACAATCTGCCACCAGAGGGCGAGTTTGGACCAAAATGTGTGCAGTTTATCTGTGCTTGTGAGAGGATTATAATTTATTCCTTAAATTTGCCTGTTCAGTTCATTCAGGTGCTTAAAATATCAGCCACGTAAAGCTAATCTTGCACACCAGTACTCGTATGCAAACAGTTCTGCACATTTGAAGGTACTTGGCAGACAGAACATTTATACACGTGACGAAACAATTCCTCTGGACTTTTGTGTGGCTTTTCAATTGTCTTGCTTTTATAAAGTTAACGATGCTTACCACATCATACAACACAACTGACGGACCTTTTGACAAAGCCTTTGCAACTAGCTCCTCACGGTGTAAAAAAAACCCTCTGTAACCATGCCTCCAGGATACTCTTTCACTATGCTTACAAATCACTCATATCATGCAGTCATAGTTGCAACCCCATTGACTTCCATTTCTCCAATTACTCCTACAGTTCATAGCCTACAGGTGATGTATCAAACTGAAGTCATAAATTAGCATTTATATGACTAGGGGTCGGTCCATTGAATAGACCAGGTGGCTATGGGCAGCCACAATGATCCAACAATGGACAGCAGCCCGGTATCTATTGTTGTCGGGGGAGGGGTTACGTTCTTTGGATAAATCTGACTGTACATTTTGGTTACACAGGTTGGGACACTGGTCTAGCCAGCTTGCTTTCTATCTAATCTGTTACATAGATGACGTGAATCAGAACTAGTCTTGTAGCTTATTCATTTTAGCTGCTGCTGCTTTTTTTTTTTTTTTTTCTAAAATTGTATTCTAGATGTATATTGGGTAGCAGATAGTAATTCCAGTAGTCAATGAAGCAGTAGTTGTATGTATGTATGGGTGGTATCCTTTTTCCCCATCACAAGATATTGCTGTCACTATCCAGCACACATGAGGGTCCTGCCGATTCCCTACTGGTGTGGCAGTTGAGTTTTAAGTTTCGGAAAAGCTGCAAAACTACAACCGGCAAATATGTCAGTCCATGTAATTCATCACATGACATTTAATTTACAGTAATATTTTGAATGCTTGTTGATGTTTCATAACTATGTAGCAGATTGCTGCATATTACAGATTTTCTATTTTGTTGCTCACTTCAGAAAAATATCTGCACTCTGGACTTTTTCTATGTCCATAGTGTAGTTACACTTAATAATTATAAATAATTATAAAGGTTTTGATATATGCACAGATCAGTGGACCCCATAACTCTTGACTGTACAAATGGCACACGGGTCCATTTGGTTCAGTTTGTACAAACCTGTAACGGTCCATTTGGATGTTTAGGAAGACTTGAGAGAGAAACTGTTGTAGATAAAGATTCATGACAAAGGTTAGGACGCAAATACTGATGGGCTGAAATTAGATTATTTACGATGAAGTACAATGATAAGATTGCACCTCACTTCACGGACGTAGTGATTTTTCTTTCTTTTTTTTCACTCAAGTTATGAGTGTTGCTGTGTCATGAAGGAAAATGGTATGCTTTATCTCAGCAAGGTTCTTATTTGCCTGCAGGCTTGAGGCCACGGCCATGCATCTATTAATTCACTCTGCAGTATGGCCCTGAGTGTGAATATTGCTTTAATAGAGATAATATTCATCAGGAATGTGGGGAAAAACGATAATGATTGCATTAATTTGTTTGATTTATCCTGCTCCTCCAGCAAATGGTTCCTTCGGGACTCCATGAAGAAAAAGCTTGCTAAAGCACCATTTACCCCCAACTCAGTGTGTCTAACCGGCAAGTAATGAAAACACAAACATGATTTCCTCTGTGCGTCTGTAGGCCAATAAGACTCCACTACGTCCCCCTGACCCTGCTCGCATGATGAGTGCTGGTCCTGACTTTACTCCAGCATACCTGGGAAACATGGGAAGACAGCCGACAGGAGGACCCCGAGGCCCGGTAGGAGTTCTAGAAAGATCTTTGTCAGGGTTTTTGGCTTCTGTGATAATTTATTATTTGTTCAAATGTCTGATGTACAAACTCACAGCATGACATTAAGTGCTGGGCATATAACTTGCTGCAGCTGTGAATGATCGCACCAATGTTTTTTTTATTATTACTTAAAGGACAATTCCAAACCAAACGTTTTTATGTATCTGTATTTGCAGTTAATTTTTTTGAAAAAAGTGGTCCAGGTGTTATTTTGTGAAAACAATCCTTTATGGCTGTTTCCCTACCTCAAAATAAGCTTATAATGGGACTAAGGGGTGTTGCTCAAGACAAATTCACCTATATACATCGCTCCAAAATGCAATTTTTTGCTATATATTGTCACTCCACCATGTCAGTAGTGAGTTAACGCTCCGACTTTCACTTTGGGTTCAGCAGTGACCCAGCTGTCTCAAAAGGTGGGGGCATGGCACATGGTTTATGGCTGAAACGAAAGTGAAAGTGTGACTGTTAATGATGTATATAGGTGAACTTGAACAACATCCCTTAGTCCCGTTATAAGCTTATTTTGGGGTAGGGGAAACGGCCATAAAGGAGTGTTTTCACAAAATAACACCTGGACCATTTTTTTTTTACAAAAAATTAACTGCAAATAAAGATTAAAAGAAAAAACTTTTGGTGTGGAATTCTCCTTTAATTCCTCTATTTTCTTGTTTCCTTCATTCCTTCATTCCTCCACCGATCAGCATCAGCCGATAGGTCAGCGTCGCTCAGCGCAGGGCCAACGGAAAGAGCCGAGAAAGATCATCACCAGCATGTCACTGAACGATGACGTGCAGCTCAACAAAGCCGAGAAGGCCTGGAAGCCTTCGGTGAAGAAACCACGGGCGAACCGCTTGGACGATGCTGAAAACGAGGATGACCCCGAAAGTCTGAAAACGGCGGAGCTGTTCAAGCGCGTGCGCAGCATCCTCAACAAGCTGACCCCACAGAAGTTCCAGGCGCTGATGAAGCAGGTGATGGAGCTGACCATCGACACGGAGGAGAGGCTCAAGGGCGTCATTGACCTGATCTTTGAGAAGGCCATCTCTGAGCCCAACTTCGCCGTGGCCTACGCCAACATGTGCCGCTGCCTTATGGGGGTGAGTCATCATTTCTTCAGTGATGATCTGTCTGTTCCACTCCGCTGATGGGATCGATCAACCTAAGAAGCATCAAGCACACATCTCTGACGCCTGATTTATACTCGGTGCACTATGAATGGCTGATCTACAAGCCTTTTTACAATACACTGTGATGGGTTGTGAGCTTGTGGAACTTGAATTTTCAGTTTGCAGCACCAGAGCGCAACTGGGTATAAAATGTGTCATACTCTGTGCGTATCCGTTGTGGATAAACTGTGTATCCTAACATGTCTCTCTGGTGTCCTCAGCTGAAAGTCCCCACCACAGACAAGCCAGGAGTCACTGTGAACTTCCGCAAGCTGCTGCTCAACCGCTGCCAGAAAGAGTTCGAGAAGGACCAGGACGATGACGAGATCTTTGAGAAACAGCAGAAGGAGATGGAGGCTGCTAAACCTGTAAGAAAGAAAGCATTTAATTTCATGCATCATGGGTTATGATTTGATTTCTGTTGTCAGTTGTCAGTTCTCAGCAGTGACTTCTGTTGAGCCATGTGCCACTTTGCATAAATGATGGGATTCAGCAGCTGAGGAGACCAATCTGGCAGTTTTAACAAAGCAAATGTGACCGTGACCTTGACCAATATCATTTATCTATCTGTTCCAAGGAACTATTTCATACAATGATTAAATCCATTAATGCACATCAGCCATTCCTTGGGCATGGAAATGGACCAAATTCACAATTTTTATTCTTAAATTTTATATATTATACTTAAGTTTTGCCTTAGACTTTTGGATAAACACAACTTTTGGCACGCATCATTATGTGCATACATTTCTTTTATTGTTGGCAGTAGCGACTGAACTGATAACTTTTGTTATTTTTAAATAATAAAAGGAGGATCAGGAGCGTTTGCAGTTGGAGCTGACCAACGCCAGGGACAAGGCCCGCCACCGCTCGCTGGGCAACATTAAATTCATTGGTGAACTGTTTAAGCTGAAGATGCTGACAGAGGCCATCATGCACGACTGCGTGGTCAAACTACTGAAGAATCACGACGAAGAGTCCCTGGAATGCCTCTGCAGGCTGCTGTCCACCATTGGCAAGGACCTCGACTTTGAGAAAGCCAAGGTAGCCGAACATGCACACGTGACCATACATGACACACTTAAGCAAATGCTACTGTCGCAGTTTGAACTGGTTCTGCTTTTCTGCTAAATGGAAGTTTTCAGTGTGTCTATCTGCGTCTAACCCACAGCCTCGAATGGATCAGTACTTCAACCAAATGGACAAGATCATCAAGGAGAGGAAGACCTCGTCCAGAATCCGTTTCATGTTGCAGGACGTTGTAGACCTCAGAAAGGTAGGATAGAATGAATATGTAATGTTAACATTCATAACTCATCATCTTCAGCCTCCTCTTCTCATTTCAAAGGGCAAATACATGAGAGTTGTTCTCTCCTGTGTTGCAGAGCCGAACTTTATGTGTTATACTAACACAAATTCTAACCGAAAGTGACAGCCCGTTACACTGTTTTCTCTCCTGTTTCGTTCCGTAGAGTTCATGGGTGCCTCGTAGAGGGGACCAGGGCCCCAAGACCATCGAGCAGATCCACAAGGACGCGGAACTGGAGGAACACAGGGAGCAGATCAAGGTCCAGCAGCAGATGTTCAACCAAAAGGACGCAGGACGAGGAGGCAGGATGGGAGGAGGCATGGGGGGGCGTGGCTCACACCAAGGGGGTGGCCGGGAAGGTCGGGGTCAGCAGCCCCAGGATGAGGGCTGGAACACGGTGCCCATATCCACCAAGAACAGGCCCATTGACCCTTCCCGTCTCAGCAAGATCACAATGAAGGTATAGTGTACAAGCTCAGGCTGTAGTAGAGTATAAGGATCACACAAGGAGTTATTTCTGCTTACTTAGAAAGCACTGTGTTTTGAAATTCCTCATCTTTTGGCCTAAATGAGTGTTTCTTCTATTTGCTTCTAGCCTGTTTCTCTGGACTCTCAGCTACTGGCCCCAGGCGGTAAAGGCATGTGGGGCAGCTGGGGCAAAGGCAGTAGTGGAGGAACAACAGGAGCCAAACCAGCCAGTGGAGAGCAAGGTACCGTAGATGCATGAAGATGCATTTATCAAGAACCAAGATGGAGTTACTGTATTTGTCCCTTACAAAACTATATTATCCCCTGATAACAAAAAATAGTCCAATGGGGGTTTACTCCGAGTTGTTTGTCTACCACTGGGTTGTTGGTTTTTGTCACTCTAATTAGTGTGGTTATTGTGCACCTTTATTCTTGATTTCAGAGTAACTTTTTTTTTTTTTAGAGATGATACTCATGACACTTTTATTTACGCACCATTACATCATCACCTAAATCGAAAAAGTGCCTAGAACAAAAGTCTGGTTGCCAGTCTTTTTGGCTATCCAATAGGATTGCCGTAGGGCAACCACAATTTGCAATTTTCCCAAAATTGCATCACTCTAGTGTTAATGATTGTCTTTGTACTGAGATGTGTCCAAGCCACAGTCCTTTTGACCGTGGACCTGGCAGTGTGCCCGGTGGAATCTCCTCGGGCATCATTGTAGAGCTAATGACCAGCTTCAAGGCATGGCGGTCTGTTGTTATTGTTGTTGTTTTTTTTTTTTTTTTCTTTTCCGTCTTCAAAGGATGAATCTGTCTACACTGCTGGTTCTCAGATGCGTTCCTGTAATGCTGCCAATATAACTAGAAGGTCATTTAACCGTTTTCCCGCCGATCTCGCGGTCCTCGTTGATTTCCAGTTAGATTACGCACGCCGGTCACGACAGCGGCTCGTATCACGACGAAATGTAGATTTCATTCTTTAATCCAACTATTAGTCCGAGCGCATCGTCTGATAATGATCCCGTTGCTGACTTTCATTTGGAACAGAATTGCCGCGACAACTTGTTTTGTTTGTCCCATTTGCACCCATTCAATCCAATGCATTCAAAAGCCTCTCCTCGGATTCCGGGGCTGACTGTCGTTTGCGCACAGGTAAATCAACTAGGGCTATACGTCACTTCCTGATTTTTGACCCGGAACTTTTTGCTCAGATCGTCAGAGGACAGGTTAGTCAAGACACCAGAAATAAGCATGACGGCACCCCCCTCCTGTTTAGGCGATCTGGGGCTTCAAAATAAGGGTTTTTTACCGATTTCACTGGTTTGAGCCGTGGCAATGGGGAGAAAACAACGAAGATGCGCCCGCAGTCGATGTGTTAAAAAGAATAATAAGAAATATATCAGTATTATATTTGTTGTTCTTTCTTTTAAATGACTTTCTAGTTATATTGGCAGCATTACAGGGACGCAGCTTAGAACCAGTGGTATACAAGAGAGTAAGCTCAAAAGTGAGTTTAGTATTGGTTTCAAAGGTGGTATGACTTATGTTCATTCATCTGCTCTGTTCTTGCTGCAGACTCAGGTCGTCCAGCCACCAGCACCCTTAACCGTTTCTCAGCACTGCAGTCTGGTTCGTCATCTAGTGCAGACTCTGACCGCAGAGTCCCACAGAGGTATTTATTTGCAAGAGGGCCCTAATCTTCCAAGTCCTCTCCTGTTTTGCTTCTTCTCTTTCAGTGTGTTTCAGTGCGCCCACTTCATTCTGAACTCTGTTCCCTGTCCCTCAGATCCAGCTCCAGCCGTGAGCGTGGGGGAGAACGAGACCGGAGTGACAAGGATAGGTTTGACCGCTTCGGGCGCGATGACGCCCGTCCGCCCATCACCAAGCGCAGCTTCAGTCGAGAATCTGAGGAGCGTGGCGGCCGCGGGGGAGATGGCAGGGGCTCCACGGAGCCTGTGCGCCGCGTGGCCAGCATGACTGATGACCGGGACCGAGGAAGCCGAGACAGGGCTGCCAGCAAAGAGCCTGCAGGTATAGCCAATACCAGAAACTCTTGAGTTTCAGTATGGCTTTGCGGAAGGAACGAGAGGGAGAGGTGTACTAAAGCACAAAGCTGAAACAAGGGCTATAATGTAGAACTTTGCATATATTGAGACGGAAAAAACAGAGGCATCTGTTGACACTTGAAATGTTTTGTCCCCCGCCTTCTCCCCTCCACAGTTAAGCGGGAAAACGCTCCCACTCCTCCCCCTGCTCTTTCCAAACCCGCCTTGAGTGAAGAGGAGTTGGAGAAGAAGTCCAAAGCCATCATAGAAGAGTATCTTCACATTAATGACGTGAAGGTACAAAACACATCACCATTTGCACTTACCGGTATTATAAAACCTTACTTTTAGGCTGTGTACAAATATAGGAGGCTGCATATTTTTATGCATATGTTAACTGATCCCCCTCCTCTCTGGGCACTATAGGAGGCATTACAGTGTGTGGCAGAGCTCAACTGTGCCTCGCTGCTCTTTGTGTTTGTGCGGAACGCAGTGGAGTCGACACTGGAACGCAGCACCATCGCCAGGGAACACACAGGCCTGCTGCTGCAGCAGCTCGTCAAGGCAGGAACACTTACCACACAGCAGTACTACAAAGGGTGAGAGAGAGATGTGGGTCATACCCTGCATATTCATGTATTTCACAGTGAGTTCAAAGACTTGGATGATATTGAGCTGTCCTTGCTGTGCTTTGCTGGCCTGTAGGCTACAGGAGATACTCGAAGTGGCTGAGGACATGGCCATAGACATCCCCCATTTCTGGCTCTACCTGGCAGAGCTCATTACACCCATGCTTCACGAAGGATGCATCCCTATGGGACCGCTCTTCAGGTGAGGCTCTGACTATAGACCTTGTCATCATCATCATCATCATCATAGAGCAATCTTAACTTGTGTGAATTGTGTATTCAGGGAGATCTCCAAGCCTCTAGTGCCTCAGGGTCAGGCTGGTTTGCTACTTGTCCAGATCCTCACCTTGCTCTGCAAAGGAATGGTATGTGACCATTACAATAATTATAGTTACACAGCACTTTATATCACTGTACATATCGACAACATTCTACTTGTGTTTCTGTTGGTAAATCTATATTTATCTTTTCCACCAGACCCATAAGAAGGTTGGAGCCATGTGGACCGAGGAAGGGCTGAACTGGAGTGACTTCTTGCCCAAGGATGAGGACGTCAACAAGTTTGTGACAGAACAGGTTTGTACGATCATACAACAGTAAACAGTCCACCCTTAAGTCTAACAAGCAAAGTGCTGAGTCTTAAATATGGTTGGTTGAAGAGGAAACAATTTTGATTGAGGTATCTGTGACCTGTGCATCATTAACAGAAGGTAGAGTTTACTCTTGGTGAAGAGCCAGCGGCTGAGGAGCCCAAGAAGAAGAAGGTACTGAGTGCAGAGGAGCTCAGCAAACATTTTGACCGACTCATCCAGGATAAAGCCAACAACCAGCGGATCAGAGACTGGATTGAGGTGGGAACCGGTGTTGGATATGTGTGACTAATAGAGGTGTCCACTAAAAGAAAATTCTCACTATAAACACTGAAGCTGAAAAAATAAAAAAAAAGATTTTGAACATAAAGAAATGGCATGTAAACTTGCAGAAGTAAGCAATGCTGGCAGTGTGAACAATTCTCGTCGATTTAGTTTACAGTAGTGTTAGACAAAATATGAAATATTTTGCTTGCAACTTTGAAATCTGAAATTATAGTGTTTAGTGTGTCAAGAGGTGAAATTACTAGAGCTGTCAGTCGATTAAAATATTTAATCGGTTAAAAATTTTGACGCCATTAACGCACGGCTGAGTTAACGCGAGATTAACGCGTTAACGCCGACACCTTTAGAAATTACCTCAGTATATTATGTGAAATAATGCCATTTCGGGCTTAATTATTCCAGCGGTACACAACAGGACAGTAAGGTAATTTGAATATTCACAATAATTTTGTTTTGTTTATCCAGGCTAACGTGGAGGAGCAACAGACTGTTTGGAACCACTTTGTGCGAGCTCTGATGACATCTATATGCCAGTCAGCCATCATATGTGAGTATGCCTAAAGTTGACAGTACAAAGTAACGAAGTAACTCAGTAAGTATACGACTGTAGCCAAATAGACCTTTACATTCAATGCACTCTTGGGATTTTACTGTGTGTGGGAGTATCCATCAAGCCCCTCAACGGCTATTTGTAATTTTTTAACCATGTGAATTTAAATGAACCAGCATCTCTTCATCCTTCCTTCAGGCGAGAACCCCTACAAGGTGGATGTAGAGCACATCACCCAGAGAGCCAGTCTCCTGCAGAGATATCTGAGTGATGAGAACAAGGAGCTGCAAGCCCTCTACGCTCTCCAGGCCCTCATGGTGCACATGGAGCAACCTCCTAGTGAGTATTGTGGTGGTCCCCAGACCTGATTTTGAGAAACGCAGGCATGGCAACATTTAGCTGCCATTGTGCGCTCTCTGACTTACAACCCTTAGGACTTCTCTGTCTAGCCGGTTATGAATCTCCACCCCTCTTCCTGTCTGTCCCTCCCTGTCTAGACCTGCTGCGGATGTTCTTTGACACCCTCTATGACGAGGACGTCATCAAAGAGGAGGCCTTCTACAGGTGGGAGTCCAGCAAGGACCCTGCCGAGCAAACAGGCAAGGGCGTGGCCCTGAAGTCGGTGACCGCCTTCTTCACCTGGCTCCGCGAGGCAGAGGACGAGTCTGACAAGGACTGACTTCCTGAATGCTGTGCCCACCCCCCTCCTCCATAAACCCACACCCCTCCTTTGGCTAAGGGTCGGGCTTTGCAGCAGGCTGTGGAGAGACATGAACTAATTCTATATATATATCTATATATATATATATATATAGTATATATTGCCTAAGAGGCGGACTCACACAATCCTCAATGAGGGTAAATGTTTAGTTTTGAGAGAGGGAAACTTGACAAACAATCACTTCTCTATTTCCCTCTCCCTCCCTCCTTGTCCTTCCCCACTGTATCTCTTTCTCTCTTCCTCGTTCCCTCGTCTGCTTGTCAACGACGAGTGTCCTAAAGAAATAAACCTGAGAACTGATCAGCAGGATTGCTTAACTATGCGTGAACTACCCCAACCACCACCTTCACCACACCCACCCTCGTCGTTGTGTAAGACATTTCTGTCTTCTTTGTGGGAAACGATACAAAATCAACACGCTGCTCTTTTTATGGTTCTTGATGATTATATATGCAACATACTATGTGACACGCTAAAAGACGTGAAACATCCCGAGGTGTCACGTAGCATGTTCTTTGGGAATGGCTGTCATTGCCATAATGTGCGTGATGTCCAATCGAACACGGAGCTCTAATGTATTTCCCTCCCCTTTTCTTATTGGAGTGTGCAGCATGGTTGAAGTGCGTTTCTATTGATGATGGCAGTGGGAGAAATGTCGACAGAGTAAATGGACGTTATCGATTTACCGTAATCCGATGGGAGAAGCAGGGTTTAAGCAGAGGTTTTCTTTTCTTCTTCCTTTTTCCATTTCCTGTTTACTACAATGGGACCTGTGAGGACAGACACATTGAGGACTTGATTGTGACCTTTGATGTTGACTACTCGGGGAGTGGTTGTTTATGCTTCCTCAAAGCCATCGTTTTCTCCCATCCCCAGTAGTCGGCCCTGACCCGACTCTTCCTCCTAACCTCTCCTGTAGGCTTACTTACATGAACTTGGTAGGGGGGGGGGGGGCTGTCCTCTGTGGTCAGGAAACCCCCCGACCCACCCCATAGAGGACACTTAATAAATGATAACCATTAAAACTTGAAAACCTACAGAAATTGACTTGATGAAAGAGAAAAGAAAAACAACAGAAATGATCCGAAAGCCTTTTCTACTCTAAGTGGAAACACATTTCAGGAGCGTTCTGTAAATATATAATAAAAAAAAGTTTTGTCAGTTTTATTTTTCAAAAATAATAAACAAATTGCTGATGTAATGCCATGTATCCTTTTCCAGCAGAGGTGGCAGTTGTCCAGATGCAGAGAGGTGCTCTAAATAATACATTGATTATTAGTTTTATTGGAATTTTGTAAATATTTTTGCTTTCTTTATTATTTAAGGAATTATTGCTTCTTTTTGCATCGGAAACTGGAAACATGAGGAAACAGAGCATTGCAAATAAAAAACTTATCATGTTGCTGAGCAGAGTTTGGGTATAACTGTCCTAATCATTTGCTGTCCTTTTTGTTACTGGTTGTCTGTGTGTGACTTTGCAATATTGGCAAATCTTTACACGATCACTCAATATTTTACAAAGTTATGTGATCAAATGGGGTTCATGTTGGGCATTTATAATACAGTATGTGGAATAGAATTCAGTGACCATTATAGTCTTGTGTGTGTCTTGACTGAGGTAGACTTGCTTCATCTCTTGGTGTTTAGATTTGGGCAAAGTATTCAACCTCAGTAGTAGAGTGAAAGTATCCAGGTCACTGCAGTCGCATAAAAATACTTCCTAAAAGTGTCTGGCTTTACAGGCTAAATATTGCTTGACTACAACTGAAAGTATAGATGGGTTGCAGACAGTATACTTGCTTTTACAAAATTAACATTTTACAAAAAAATATTCAAAAGTAGCTACAAAGTATGTTTACTTTTTTATCAGTTGAAGTATTGTTCGAAAAGGTTTTTCAAAAACGTGTTTTTGAAAAATATGGATAATATATTGTCGCAATAGACATGAAATTGGTCTTGATTTGATCTTTACCATTCCTATAAATGCAGTGATACCAAAAATCGTTCTATTTGCCATGAAGTGATACTTTAACTGAACCAAGAGAACTGAACTGAACAAAGCCATTAGGATTTGATTAATTTCTGTGTAAATGGAGAGTTACAGTACATCTCAAGCACAACTAAATACAAAACTTATCTGTGAGTGTAACACCATGAAACATTTCTTCTTGTTTACAGTAAGGCTCACCATGTTCACTTCATTCAGAGACCTACAAATATTAACTTTTGTGTAGAAATACTTGGAACTCAGTGGAAGTGAAAGGAAAAAAAAGAAGCATGACAGGAAAATTGGATGGGTGGTTTCAAATTGGGTCCGATTGAGAGCAGTTTTGAAGGAGTCAATGGATTTCCATGTCTTGATGACTGCTGTTAGTGTGTTCCACGTATTTGGAATAGGAGCGAAATTAAGTCCCTTGTTTGTACCGAATCTGGGCTGCACATGGTTTGTTGAACCACCTCTGGTGGTGTGGGAGTGAAATGTACAGTACATGGGTAATCCAGCTATTTTGGTGGTTTATTGAATCTTGTGGACCAGACCCATTGCTAGATTCTGTACTCTGTAACCCAAAGCCATTCCAGCTTGTGAAGGTGGGCAGGGGTGAGGTGGGTTCGGGTAGCAGCCTGACCAGTTTGGGAGGTCTGGATATGGCAGAGGTCTTGTTTTCAGGGCCTCCTAGGTCCGAGAAGCCCCGAAAACAAGACCTCTCCCATATCCACTACGTCCTAGAGTCTAGGGGTGAGATTTTCGTTACCGCTATACCCCTTATCCCTTAACTTCTTTGCCTTTTTAAACTATTAAAAAAAACATTTCTCAGTAGTTCAAGTGGCCAGTCTACTAGCTCACAACGTGTTAATAGATTGACATGTTGAAATAGTCCAAAAAAGTTTTTCAAAATAGTGAAAATGAAATAAGGGATATGGCATAAGGGGTTTAGCATGTAACGAAAATGGAGCCCTAGGTGTCTAGGATGTAGTGCTTTTTGTCTTTGTCTGATATAGGCCTAATAGTCAGTCACCCACACCAAACACGCTTTATTATTGTCATTATTTTTAGTATTTGTTTTATGTAAGAAATCTTTATAATATTCTGCCTAGAATACAATACTATAAAAGTGGCTTGACTATTATTAGTAGAAGTAGTAGGAGAGGACAGTTGCGATAATGGGGGTACAGAAAAACGTCCCTGCGCTGTTTTTATTTCCCAGCAGTGCCATCTAGAGACGAAACTCAACTGTTGTGTTTTCTCTCTGCCAGCCCCAAAGTAGAGAAAACCAGACTGTGTTCAGTCTCTGTCACTGCAACAACAGAAACGAAACTCAACTGTTGTGTTTTCTCTCTGCCAGTCCCAAAGTAGAGAAAACCAGACTGTGTTCAGTCTTTGTCACTGCAACAACAGAAACGAAACTCAACTGTTGTGTTTACTGTTTTCTCTCTGTCCAGCCTCTGTGTAGAGTAGACCAGAGTGTGTGTTGCTGTCTCTGTCAGTGTAACAGAAACGAAACTCAACTGTTGTGTGTTTTCTCTCCCAGCCTCTGTGTAATGTAAACCACCAGAGTGTGTGTTGCTGTCTGTCAGTGCAACATGGCAGAACAGGCATGTGAGCTGGACCAGGAAGAGTTGTGCTGTCCTATCTGTCTGGACCTTCTAAAGGAACCAGTGTCTCTACAGTGTGGACACAGCTACTGTAGAAGTTGTATCGAAGATTACTGGGACACCTATGAGCAGTCTGGAGTCTACAGCTGTCCCGGGTGCAGAGAGAGCTTCAATCCCAGACCTCTTCTGAGGAAGAACACCCTGCTGGTCGAGGTGAATTACACATTAAACAGCTTTCCCCGTTTCATGTCACTGTTACCACAGAAAACATCTTGCTTTGTTTTGATATATTGTAGTTGTATGCCTACCATATGTGTGTCACAATGCTTTTAGAACGCAATGTCACACAAATACTAATCATGTTATTTTCTGGGGTCCATTAGGGGGTCCCCACTCCCCACAGCTAAATTAGTTAATAGACCCCTACAGTAGGCCTACTGTACTAAATGACGTAAAATAAAGGGATGTATGAACATCAGGCTGTTGCCTGTTGTTTGCTATATCTGTGCCTGTTTTGCTATATCCTATAATACTACCGTATTGTCCCGAATATAAGACGACTCGTTTATAAGACGAACCTCATTTTTCAAAACCCATTTACAGGAAAAAGAACATTGAATGTCAAATAGTATAGCCCCTGAATATAAGACGACTTCATCTTTGGGATATTTCCATTGGGAAAAAAACATAGTCTTATATTCAGGCCAATAGGGTATATCATTACAAAACAACGACTTTGCGGCGGCCCGACTTTTCCAGTTACCGACGTGAACGTGATGCACCCTACAGCACTTTATGACTAGGCTAATTAACTGAACTTTGACTTTGTTAGTCACTGGTTAGCCTTGATACCCACCCAGGCTTTCACTGTTAATAATCCTAGCGTCAATGCTCTTGGCATGCCACTCTGTAGGCAAACATAATAGCAGAATATGCAAATACATGCTATGACTCGAGGTTCCAGTGGTTAAAGGTATAGTAAGTGATTTCCAGTAAGTAGTCTTGCCAGGCCATGATGTCATGAGGCCCATATAGGCCAGGAGCCTATCTCCTGTTTCTGTAGGGTGAGACAGCTTGATGTACAAGTACACCCCCTGTACATGACACTAGTATGTCGCAGGGGCTTACCCCCAATCCAACCCTTGATGCTGAGAGCCAAGCAGGGGGGCAGTCTTTGGTATGACCCGCCTTTACATAAGGGACTACTTTTTGCTGTAACTTGTTTTCCAAATCCCCCAAATCACTGAATGCTCCTTTAAGTGTCTCCTAAATACTGGTACTTACATTGTGCATTTTTACAGCATGGCAATCCCAAGTACAGCTATCCGATGAAGCTTATAATAACTGTGTTGAATTTGTCCTCAGTGAGTTACCTTCCCTCGTCTTGTCTTTACTTCCAGATTGTGACAAAGCTGAGAAGTACAGGTGTTCAGCAGTCTCCTGCTGCCTCTGCTGGTCAGCTATACGCCGGCCCAGCAGACGTGGCCTGTGATCTCTGCACTGGACTTGGACCCGTGTTGCAGGAGCACAAGCTGGTCCCAGCCACCAACAAACTGCAAGAGAACATGTGCTCCAGTCATGACAAGCCGAAGGAGGTGTTCTGTCGCACAGACCAACATTGTATCTGCTGTCTGTGTACCAAGTATGAACACAAGGACCATGACACCGTGCCAGCTGCTGAAGAGAAGGCAGAGAAACAGGTAGCACCATCACTTCACAACAAAGCATGAAATGGTTCATGTTTTAAAGACTAAATAACCATGTCAGAGACATTAAAAGCACACATCAGAGTGTTGTACCATAAAAACTGAGGCTGATTCTACAAATGTCTTTTAAATCATCCTCAAGCGTCTTTGTGACAAGGACTCCCAAATTTAGATACTAGGGACTTTAAGTTCCCCAGTTTTCACTACGGCAACCCGTACAGGAACTACGTCGGCTATGACGCAATCGCCGTAGCAGCCAAAATCATTAAGCACACAACCGTTGGCGACGGGTCCCCACCTCGTTTTGGTTCCCATGGTGACACCGATGAGGCGTCTATTCAGCACGTGTCAAACATAAACAGTAAACACAGACAACCATTGTTCGTTAGCTAACATGCTGTCACTTGGGCTTGGACATGGGCAGTATTGAAAAGAGCTGCTGAAGCTATTTGTGTTATCCTAAAACAGTATATGTTTAATAACATCATGTCAAATGGTATCAATGTTGTTATTGCTTGCCAAACAACACACACTGCATATACATATACACACTAAAGCTGTATAAAGCTCGGGATTCGAACCACTCGCTCGCTAAGGTCGCCACGCGAACGAATATTAATGATCCCAAACCATTTATTTATTTATTTAACTTTCCCCCCATCTAGTAGTTCTGCGACATTGAGGGGTCAGAAACTCGCTGTGAAACGCGCTGTACTCAATGCAATGCTGGACTCAATGCAAAACTGATAACTCGGCTAAGTGCTTATTTTCATAAGCATTCTGCATTTTGGGTTACAAGCGTGAAAATTGGTATCAGTGGTCTCCAGGGGTCACTTGACGAGAAAATTGACAGAGGCAATTGAAATTTCAAAATGGCGGCCATTTTTCAAGATGGCTGTCACCTTAGTGGAACAATGGAGTGATATATTGGTGTATTTGGTTATACAAGCATGAACATTGGCATAATCAGTCTCTATGCGTCACTTGACAATAAGCCACCCCCAGCTAGTTGAAATTTCAATATGGCGTCCATTTTTCAAGATGGCTGCCACCTAAATGCATAATTATAGTGATATAATGGTTTATTTGATGATACAAACATGAAAATTGGCATAATCAGTCTCCATGAGTCACTTGACAATGAGCCACCCCCAGCTAGTTGAAATGTCAAGATGGTGTCCATTTTTCAAGATGGCCGACAGCTACGTGCATAAGTTAAGTGATACTTTTTTGATGATACGAGTCATGACAATTTGCATGAACAGCCTCTGTGGGTCACTTGACAGTAAGCCACACACAGCTACTTTAAATTACAAGATGGCCATTTTTCAAGATGGCCGCCACCTTATTGGTGTGGTTAAGTGATATTAGGGTTTATATGTTGATACATACAGTCAAAGAAATCTATTGGACACCTCAAAAGGCTCTCTCAAGAGAGGTTGCTTGACTATTTTTTGTCTGATTTCTCACCCATGACCTGTCCAGTTTGGTAAATCCTATCAGGAGTTGCCTCCCACTGGCATAGCTTCACAAGCCCCCTTACCATGACAAGGCAAGCCCCTTTATCCAAGGCGCTACACACACACACACACACACACACACACACACACACAGGGTTCAGTGTCTTGTTCAACGACACTTCGACATTAACTCTGGGGGAGCCCGGGATCGAGCCGGTAACCCGGTTACCCTCAGTCTTATGTTCCCTCAGCCCTATGTCCCCTTAGCTCTATGTTCCCTCAGCTCTATGTTCCCTTATGTTCCCTCAGCTCTATGTTCCCTTATGTTCCCTCAGAGCTATGTTCCCTCAGCTCTATGTTCCCTCAGCTCTATGTTCCCTCAGCTCTATGTTCCCTCAGCCCCATGTTCCCTCAGCTCTATGTTCCCTCAGCTCTGTTCCCTCAGCCCCATGTTCCCTCAGCCCCATGTTCCCTCAGCCCCATGTTCCCTCAGCTCTATGTTCCCTCAGCTCTATGTTCCCTCAGCTCTATGTTCCCTCAGCTCTATGTTCCCTCAGCCCCATGTTCCCTCAGCTCTATGTTCCCTAGGCTCTATGTTCCCTCAGCTCAGCTGTTCAGCTCAGCTCCCTCACCCAAATTAGGCCCTATGTTCCTCATGCTTATGTACGTGTAGATATGGTAACTATAGTGTTGTAGTGTCGTGGTGTGCATCAACTCTCCACAGGTTCTAAACCAGGACATCTCGACCCCATTGGACAATTGCAATCGCCTGATTGTATTTTTTTTCAGTGTCTCTGTGTCTGTCTAAGCACAGAAAGACACAACTACACCTCTTATTTCCCCACCCTTTTGGACATGGTGTGGCTCACAGGCATTAGTGTCAGGAGTTAGTGAAATATGTATATACGTACATATGAAATATGTATTCACTAACAACTAACAGATCACACATGAGAACACTTACTCTGGTTACACACTGGCAAGGGGCGACAGAATATTATAGCAAATGACTCATGACCAATAGTAAATGACCAACCGATAGCAATGGTCACGACTGTTTTCTAACCTTTCTAAAGGTAGAGGAGGGAAGTCCCCTATAACTGTTAACCATCAGTCGCGAATGGTCGAGCCTCATGATGTTACTGCAAAAACAGGTTAATCTGACTCGTTGCTGTGGTTTTTCAACCTTTTTCATATGGAGTTCGAACTCCATTCTGTGAATGGTCTGCAGCAAAAGCAGAGGCTGAGGTATTATCCTTATATACCACCTCCCTTTTACCGGTTTTTACAACCTCCCAGCTTTTTGGTGTATGCAAAACAACTAAGATCATGCCCTGAGCACTACAGTTAGTCCATTGTTCATCTAATGTAATTTAAATCCTGTGTGATCTGTACACTATCCGGTTAACTAAAACCCCTTTAACCTTGGCTCGACTCTCCCATGCTGGAACAACCTGTCAATTCAGATGCGACTATCTAACTGTTTTGGGGTAAATTAGACAGCATTATGGGAGACTAACTCTCAACCTGACATTGAACCCCATTCTGAGTTTAACAGCAGTGATATATCACCAGTGTGCCCTGGTAGTGCAGATATCACTCTTTTATAATCCATCTATGATCACCAAAGGAATTTCAAGTGGCTGGGAGTAGTTCTTGTGAAGCAACCCTTAGAGACGGCTCATATCAATTTGCATGCTTGTGTCACTATAAACAATTACATTGCTATTTAGGTGAGGTAGCCATCTTGAAATTGGCAACCACCTTGACATTTCATATAACTGTGGGTGACTTATTGTCAAGTGACTCACAGAGACTGCACAGGCCAATTTTCATGCTTATACCACGGAATAAACCATAATTATATGACTTAAATGGTGTCGGCCATCTTGAAAAATGGACGCCATCTTGAAATTTCAACTAGCTGGGGGTGGCTTATTGGCAAGTGACACATGGAGAGTGATCATGCCCATTTTCATGGTTCCATCAACAAATAAACCATTATATCACTGACTGTTCCATTAAGGTGACAGCCATTTTGGAAAAATGGCCGCCATTTTGAAATTTCAATTGCCTCTGTCAATTTTCTTGTCAAGTGACCCCTGGAGACCACTCATACCAATTTTCATGCTTGTAACCTAAAATGCAGTATTATATCACTTAGCCGCTCCGCTATAGGGGACACGGGAAAAAAAAATACACTTGTAACACTTGTGAGATCTTACTTTTGGGCAGTTTGTGGATCATTTCAGTGAATTTGTTTAGGCTACTAGGCTAGTGTGATTGGCAGAGCAGAGTTCATACATTCACACAACGCATCCAGAGTATACAGAGCAGCTCCTACTCGTGCGGTACTGGCGTTGTAGACACAACGTGAGAGCGCACCTTCTGCCGTAGTAGGAACGGCTGCGACGGCAGGCAGGTTTATACATCGAGCACTGATCCATTTCCGGTTACCGTAGCACAATGACGTAGCGGTCCGTGCTTAAACTCCCTAATGTCTGTTGCCGTGGACCTGCATCTGAAAATGGTTTGGGTCAAGAAATCCCAAAAGAGAAGATTTGTGTTTAACATATTTTTTAGAAATGTAACAAAAAATGCAGAATAACTTGCAGTGTGGCACAAACTCGAAGTGACACTCAGTGAGTTGTAGATCTACTATTTTTGAGAACTTCCTCCTTCCTTTTTTCTTGTTTCTTGCAGAAACAGCTCAGGACAAATCAGGAGGAAGTCCAGCTGAAGATCCAGGAGAAAAAGAAGGAGCTGAAAGACCTGAGACAGGTCTTGGAGTCCTTCAATGTGAGTGGTTTTCAAAACATTTTCATGTCAAGACCCCTAAAATGATATATAGCCACTGACCCCCAATCAAAAATATTTCGGTCCAGGGACCTCCAGAAACAAGTTTGTTTTGAATGGCCAATGTATAAAATATCTATGGTTAAAGGTAGGGGAAGTGATTTGAAATTCATGGTGTAGTACCAGCGTGGTGCACTAGGGGCCCCCAAAAGTAGCTACACTATGTGAACCTGCTGCTCTCTCCTGATTGGAGGAGAATTGTGGTGACCTGGGGAACTTTTATTAGCTCCTCTGCTAACGTGGGGGAGGGGGAAACTCCATATGTGGTTTCCACACCTTATAATAGAGCATTTTAACAGAAAAAATATATTTTTTGGGTGATATCTGACAAAAGTGAAATCACTTCCCCTACCTTTAAAAGGACTATAATGCCAATCTTAAATAATATGCTGCTTTCCCAAATTACCAAATGGTTGAAGGACCCCATGCACTAAAGTACCCAGAAAATTGTGTGTGTGCGTGTGCGTGCGTGTTGCAGAGGTCTGCAGACGGAGCAGTGGAGGCCAGCGACAGGATCTGCAGTGAGATGATAGTCTCCATTGAGAGAAGACGTGGTGAGCTTAAAGAACTGATCAGAAATCAGCAGCAGACTGCAGTGGCTCAGACTGAGGCTCTCCTGAGACAGCTGGAACAGACCCTGGAGCAGCTGGAGAGGAGACATGCTGAGCTGGAGGAGCTCTCCAACACTGAGGATACGATCACTTTCATTCAGGTTCCACATGTGGCTTTTTTACGCTTTCGTATTGACACAATTATCACAAATCAGTTCATAGTACAGTATTTCATTTCACTCCAATCAAACTTTTAGATAGATACACTGGTTCAACAAGGACATCAGCTCAACTCCAACATTTGTGATCAAGGCACTAATCTTGATTTTTACTTCCAGTGGTGTGGTCAACTCTCATTGTCTCTGTCCAGAGTTTCCAGTCTCTCTCCAGTTCCAGTGGATCTCCAGTCCCACCCAGTGTGGTGATCTGTCCTCTGAGCAGTGTTGGGTATCGTTACTTTATAAACTAACGACGTTAGGTTATTGGACTACTGCCCCCTAAAACTAATCTCGTTAAGTTACAAGTTACTTTCTATAAAAAGTAACGTAATAGATTATTTTCCGTTATTTTCCGTTCCTGAACACAATTAAAATACTCCTTTTCTCTTTGTTTTTAATGTATGCACAATTTAGTTGCATTGTATTACCAGTGCAAGAGTCGCACACCATGTTGCACACATGAAAACCATCATCACCAACAACAACGACAACAACAGTGACACCATGTCACCCACTATGAACTAGGTTGCTACAAAGTAGGCTATGTCAGATGCACAGTAGTCCTACAGACAATATTATGCTGTATGCGGTACAACCAGTCAGATCGCATGATGATGCCCTCTCCATGCTGCAACCACAACAACCCTACCATCGTAAACCAGCCTATGAACTAGACAGTAGTCTATATAAGACAAGGCACGGCGGCCAAACAATGAATTAAACATTACTCACCTAATAACGCAGCCAGAGTTTATAGCCGATTCCCAATCGAGAGTGCGCGTGTTAATCCAAAAGTTAATCCAAAAGTGTACGGCGTCATTGTTTACAAGACTTTTAGCAAGTCGCGCCTAGAGCAGCTGCTTCACTACGCAAGCAGCCAGCGGACTTCCTCTTTCTTCCTTTTCAAAATAAAAGATTCATACTAGAGTATAACTAGACACTAGCTAGACAGTAGGTTTACTTTTATTTCTTAGGCGGACTTACAGGATGTGCAGACAGTAAATGTAAACTACACACATCACTCGCAGAAGGATGAAGCCACAACGTGCAGTCGGCTTATTCTACACTAACAGAAGGAGGAATATAGGCTACAACACCGGGAAGTCTCAAGAAAATGAATTGCGACGAACTATAGTAACGAGTTACTTTTTTGGAAATGTAACTAAGTAACTAACTACTAAATTGCAAAAATAACTCGTTACTTTACTCCGTTACTAATAAAACTAATCTGATTACGTAACGGCGTTATCAATAACGCCGTTATCCCCAGTGTGGTCAAGTGTGGTGATCTGTCCTCTGAGGTCCTTCACAGATGTCACTGATGTTGTGTCTGGTCTGAGAGACCAACTAGACAACCTCCTGAAGACAACCTGGCCACAGATAGCAGAGAGAGGTGAGATTTGTGTTGTTTCTTGTTTGTCATAGTATATGGAGGAATGAAACTGAATTAGTAACGGTTGAACTAAAAAAGGCTGATGGTACACAGACTGTCTGTCAGATTGGACAATACAATGTAAGAATTAAATCTGACTCAATGAAACCTCATTTTTCCGGGGGATCCTTGTCCACTGCGCTTTATTAAGTGTGTGTGTGTGTGTGTGTGTGTGTGTGTGTGTGTGTGTGTGTGTGTGTGTGTGTGTGTGTGTGTGTGTGTGTGTGTGTGTGTGTGTGTGCGTGTGTGTGCGTGGCTTACCGGTATCTGTCTTTTATTGATAGCGTATCAAGTAAAGACTACAGTAATAAGAAAGGGGACAGAGAGAAGGCATGCGGCAAACGTTGTCATGAACGGGACTTGAACATGCGACATGCTGTCAGTGCGAAGCCTATATGTGGCCAGTGCCCCTACCCCCGCTTATTACCAATTATTATTTGTTTTCTGTAAGAATCCTGCCATTTAGCAGTTTTGGCAGTTCCGTGTTGTGCTTTTAATGAAATTCGGAGACATGGTAGAGCAGCTCCGGGGGCGGGCGTTGCCATGGCTGATACCTTTGCCAGTGCAAATGTCTCACACGGTGTGTTCTATTTCTTCAGAGCAATGGAAGCCAATTAACCCAGAGGAAAAGAAGCAGTCCGGCAGGGAGTTCCTTAACTTGCAGTTTACAAGTGCCAGTATGCACAAACCACGGGCCACCCGCTTGGACGATGCTGAAAACGAGCACGACCACGAAACGGCAGAGCTGTTCATGCGCATGCACAGCATCGTCAACAAGCTGACTCCATGGAATTTCCGGCCCCTGATGAAGCAGGTCACGGAGCTGACCATCGACACGGAGGAGAGGCTCAAGGGGGTCATTGACCTGATCTTTGAGAAGGCCATTTCTTACCACCGCTTCACCGTGGCCTACGCCAACATGTGTCGATGCCTTATGGGGGTGAGTTTTCATTTCTTCAGTGATGATCTCCAGTTTGTACCACTCTACTGGTGATGAGATCGAGCAACCATATTAACCACACATCTCTGATGGCTGATTTATATTGAGTGGGTGCACATCTTGTCACGTGCACTATGAATGACTTTAAGCTCTACGAGCTTAAAACATTTCAGGGTGATGCGTTGTGAGCTTGTAGAACTTCAATTTTCAGTGTGGATGAAATGTGTATCCTAACATGTCTCTCTGATGTCCTCAGCTGAAAGTCCCCACCACCGGCGACAAGCCAGGAACTGTGAACTTCCGCAAGCTGCTGCTCAACCGCTGCCAGAAAGAGTTCGAGAAGGACCAGGACGATGACGAGATCTTTGAGAAACAGCAGAAGGAGATGGAGGCTGCTAAACCTGTAAGAAACACTTCTGTGTTTGCATAAATGATGAGATTGAGCATCTGAGGAGACCAATCCAACTGTTTTAACAAAGCAAACAAATTGACCAATATTTCAGCACATTTACAGGGATTAAAGTTCTCAGTACTGGGTACTGATTTCAGTCCTGAGGATTTCACAGGGGTCATTTAATTAGATCAGTGCTTATTTGCAAAAGATCATTTTCAGTCTCAATATTTTTTTTTACTTTAATCCCTGCATTTATCATTCTCTTTTAATACAATGATTGAATCCATTAATATTAGGGCTGTTGAATGATTCAAAATTTTAATCAAATTAATCACAGCTTCAAAATTAATTTAATCATGATTAATCACCAATCGAACTATGTCCAAAATATGCATGTTTTCCTGTACAGGATTCCAACATTTAAAAAAGAAACAGAATCTGTGGAAAAAAAATAACCATTTATCTTTAAAATATTTATCAAAATAGGTGATCTACAAGTCCTCAATGCTTGTAGATCCTCCAGCTATAATCTAATAATAATAATAATAATATCTGGGACTTATAGAGCGCTTTTCAAAATACCCAAAGACGCTTTACATGTGTGGGGCTGGTAGGGTGGGGCGAGGGGGGGCAAAAGGAGACAACTTTATTATAGTAAAAAATAAAAGAAATAAAAACATTACAAGAGACAGCCAACTACATGTCAACTCGGGAATGCCTTCCTGAACAAGTGGGTCTTCAGCACGGATTTGAAGGATGAGAGTGTGGGAGCATCACGGATTTGTTTGGGGAGACCATTCCAGAGGGTGGGGGCGGCCACCGAGAACGCCCTATCTCCCCAGGTCTTTAGTTTGACTTTCTTGGGGACCACAAGCAAGCCTGCATCACTGGACCTGAGGGAGCGAGAAGGGGCGTGTGGCGTGAGGAGAGCAGAGAGGTAGGGGGGGGCCAGGTTATGGAGTGACTTGTAGGTGGTGAGTAGTATTTTGAATTCAATTCGTTGTTTCACGGGGAGCCAGTGGAGGTCACGGAGGACTGGGGTGATGTGGTCTCTGGAGCGGGTGGAGGTGAGTAGTCTGGCAGCTGAATTCTGAATGTATTGAAGTTTATTGAGGGTTTTTGCAGTGGTACCATATAGGATGCTGTTGCAGTAGTCGAGGCGGGATGAGATGAAGGCATGAATGAGGGTTTCGGCAGCAGAGGGTGTCAGGAAAGGGCGGAGACGGGCAATGTTTTTAAGGTGGAAGAATGCAGTTTTTGTAATGTGGTTAACGTGAGGGAGGAATGAGAGGGAAGGGTCAAAGATGACTCCAAGGTTGCGGATTTGTTTAGAGGTTTTGACAAGGGTGCCGTCGATGCTGAGTGAGAAGTCCTGGGTGGAGCGGGTGAGGGAGTCTGGACCGATAATGATTATTTCCGATTTGTTGCAGTTGAGTTTCAGGAAGTTCTGTTGCATCCAGTGTTTTATATCTGTGAGGCAGTTGGTGAGAGTTGAGTGGGTGGCTGCAGTAATGGCTGGGGTGGATAGGTATAATTGTGTGTCGTCGGCGTAGCAATGGAATTGTAGTCCATGTTGGCGGAGGATGTGACCAAGGGGGAGGATGTAAATGATGAAGAGCAGAGGGCCTAGCACGGAACCTTGAGGGACACCATGGGTGACTGTGGCAGTGGAGGAGGTGCAGTTATTGATTGATATGAAATGCTGACGGTCGGAGAGGTAGGACTGCATCCAGGAGAGGGCGGTGCCAGATAAACCAAGGGAGGAGTGGAGTCGGGAAATGAGGATGGAGTGGTTGATGGTGTCGAAGGCAGCGCTGAGGTTGAGGAGGATGAGGATGGAGAGGGAACCAGAGTCGGCAGAGCGGAGGATGTCATTGGTGACCTTGAGGAGAGCTGTTTCTGTGCTGTGGTGAGAGCGGAATCCGGATTGGAAGGTTTCAAAGAGGTTATTGTCGTCGAGGTGAGATTTGAGTTGGGAGGCAACGGCTCGTTCTAGTATTTTGGAGAGAAAGGGGAGGTTGGAGATGGGTCGGTAGTTGTTTGGGGTGTTAGGGTCGAGACCAGGTTTCTTGAGGATGGGGGTTATGGCAGCCAGCTTGAGGGTGGGAGGGACAAAACCTGATGACAGAGAGGAGTTTATTATATTGATGATGAGTGGTGAGAGTGTTGGAAGGCAAGCAGTGACTAGGTTGGATGGGATAGGGTCAAGGATGCTGGTGGAGGATTTCATGCCTGAGGTTATGGAGGTTAGGTCGGATGTGGTGATTTCAGCAAAAGAGCTGAGTGGATGGTTGGGGAGTAGCAGGGGGTCAGGTTCGGGGGGGTGGGAGGTGGTAGGAGAGGCGGGGCTAAGTTCAGAATGGATATTGTCAATTTTGGATTGGAAAAATGAAAGGAAAGATTCACATTTGGCTGTAGTGAATGAGGTGGAGGTGGTGTCCATGGGATTGAGAAGTTTGCTTATGGTGGAGAAAAGTGTCTTGGGGTTGTTACTGCCAGATTGGATGATTGATGAATAGTGGGAGGCACGTGCTTTGTTGAGAGCGTCTTTGTATTGTTGTTGGTGGAGGTTGTACATGTCCGAATGAACAGTAAGTCCGGTTTTCTTTGAAAGCCGTTCTAGTTGCCGGCCCTTGGCTTTAAGTTGACGGAGGTGGTCAGAGTACCAGGGGGCAGAGTGAGTGTAGGAAACAGATTTGGTTTTTGTGGGGGCGAGCTGGTTGAGACAGGAGGATAGTGCGTTATTGTATTTATTTACCAGATCTGTGGGGGTTGAATTTGAGCAGGGGGCATTCGTGGAGATTGTGTCGGACAATAAAGCTGACAGAGTGGGGGTGTGGATTGATTTAATGTTTCGAAATGTGATGAGTCGTTGCTGCTTGAAGAGTGGGGCGGGAATGTCAATGTCCAGGGTGAGGGCTAGGTGGTCCGAGAGTGTGTCCGTGAGGTTGAAGCTGGTGAGGTTGCTGATGTTGATTCCAGTGGTGCATATCAGGTCCAGGGTGTGTCCTTTTTTATGGGTGGGAAAGTCAACGTGCTGTGTAATGTTGAAGGAGTTGAGGATATCAAGGAATTCAGTGGCTGTAGCACAGGAGGAGGAGTCTACGTGTAGATTGAAGTCACCCAGAAGTAACACAGATGGAGAAATGGCGCATAGTTGAGTGAGAAATTCAGAAATGTCAGAGAGAAATGTGGTGTTGGGTTTTGGGGGGCGGTAGATAACTGCTGTAACCAGGGGTTTGGGGCCAGGCAGCTTGAAAGCCTGGTGCTCAAATGAGGAGGGGGTTGTGATGGTTATGGGACTGGGTTTTAAGTGGTGGCGGTGTATAGTAGCGATACCACCACCAGCACGACCATCACGTGGTTTATCCATGTAAGTGTATCCAGAGGGTGTAGTTGTGTTAAGTTGGGTGTATTCCAGAGGTTTTTGCCAGGTTTCAGTTATACAGAAAAAGTCTATGTTATTGTCCGTTATGAATTCATTAAGAATTGAACCTTTTTTGTTTAAAGACCGCGAGTTGAACAGAGCGAATTTGAGAGATGGATTGTATTGAATCGGTGGGGGGCTTTGGGTAATGGACGAAGGACTGCAGAGCGCACGTGGGGTTTGTTGTTGTTGTAGCGAGTGACGTCACTGGGGGCGGGGCGGTTGCTAGTCCAGAGTGATGGGATACAGTGGTGGTCGGCACGGGAGTATGAAAACTTTCTGATGGAACTTCTGTGGATGTATCTGACTCGGCGAAATAGTCCATGTTTTTTTATTGCTGATGTAATGTGCGGTGGAAGGATGATGCGTGAGTTGAGATTGAGGAGTTGTTGGGCAGAGTACTTCAGGGACATGCCAACGATGCTGCTGCTGACAATGGAGGATGTCAGCCGAATATCGTTGGGCAATGGCCGCACACTTGTTGGCCAGAGGTGGAACGATAGGCTCAACAGGGCGAAGATCCACAACAACATGACAGAGAGAGGAAAAAGCGGCTGCGTGTTGTTGTTGTTGTTGTTGTTGTTGTTGTAGCTGCTGCTAGCTATGGCTGTAGCCAGCCAGGCTAGTGCTCGCCTTCCTCAGCCAGCGAGAGCAAGCGGTAAGAGGACAGTAGGATGGCTGTCCCAAAACCTCTCAGAGGCAGAAAGAGGCAGCGCTGGCCTGGGGGTGCGGGTTACGAGGTCCACTGACAGACGGAACTGCGCGGAGCAAATGCTAGTCGCCGGCTAGCCCTGAAGCCGCCGGCTAACTAGCTGTCCAGTCGAGGTGGCCGCCGGCTAGCCCTGAAGCCGCCAGCTGACCAGAACGCTTTCCAGCCGAGAAGATCAGATCGAACCGATCGCCAGCTAGCCCTGAAGCCGCCAGCAGATCGGGATGTTGCTGGAGGGACAATCTGAGCTCCGAGTCCAGAGAGAGGAGCTTACAGTGGCAGTGTTGTTGGTGGTAGCCGAGGCAGTGGAGCCAGGTAAGAAAAAACAGTCTCGTTGTGTAAAGATCCAGTTGGAGCCAGGTGACAAAAAGGAGCAGAAGTGTAGAAGGCGGTGGCATAAAAAACAAATTACGAAACTAGCCGCTAAAAAGCAAAAACTAGGCTAAGGTTCGGATGGAGAAGCGGCGAACAAACGAGACGCCTGCGTCCTCTCACATCCGTCTACCATGGCTCTGGTTACAGGGAGACACACAGCTACAGGTATATGTCTCCGTAAAACCGTGCTCTACCCATTTCTTTCAATGAGAAAATGCTCAGTGAGTTGAGTCAGTGTGCACATGAGTTAATCTGATTAAAATTTTTAATCAGATTAATCAACAAAATTAATTTAATCCCATTAATTAACTATTTTCAACAGCCTTAATTAATACACATCAGCCATTGTTCTTGGGCATGGAAATGGACCAAATTCAAAATTTTTATTCTTGTCATTTTTTTGTCTTATATATTATATTTAAGATTTTCCTTAGACATTTGGATAAACATATAACTGGCATGCATCATGATGTGTTTACCGGTACATTTCTTAGTACTTCTTAGTACATTTCTTAGTTTCTAAACCCCAGTCCAGACAGAGCTCATGCTTACTTTTTTTATTTTTAAATAATAATAGGAGGATCAGGAGCGTCTGCAGTTGGAGCTGACCAGCGCCAGGGACAAGGCCCGCCACCGTTCACTGGGCAACATCAAATTCATTGGTGAACTGTTTAAGCTGAAGATGCTGACAGAGGCCATCATGCACGACATTGTGGTAACATTACTGAAGAATAACAACGAAGAGTCTCTGGAATGCCTCTGCGTGCTGCTGACCACTATTGGCAAGGACCTTGACTTTGAGAAAGCCAAGGTAGCGGAGCGTGTACATGTCACCATACAGACGCACATATATACATACACTACTGTTGCAGTTTGAACTGGTTCTGCTTTTCTGCAAATTGAAGTTTTTAGTGTCTATCTGCATCTATCTCCCGCAGCCTCGAATGGATCAGTACTTCAACCAAATGGACAAGATCATCACGGAGAGGAAGACCTCGTCCAGAATCCGTCTCATGTTGCAGGACGTCGTAGACCTCAGAAAGGTAGGATAGAATGAATGCATTATCAATGAAGTTGCTGTGCTGGTTACAAATTCCTCAACATGTCCTGTTATCCTTCATAATTCATCAACCCAATTCCTTACCTTCCTTTTTTCATTTACATGTATGTGTGCATTTCCTGATTGACATCAATGTGGTCCACTGTACACAACAGTGGCTGTAGTGCTGACATAATGAAGTGCATTATTCTTCAAACATAGCCTGTGTTTTATTGTTCCTCACTTGTTTGCATTCTTGCTTTTGTTTGGTTTGGTTTTTCTCTTATTTGTTTAAACTACTTGAAAAGCAAATAGCTGCGCTTTCATGTCACAGCGCTGTGACTGATGTTTTGACGTTTGATATGTAACCTGGGTCAGATCGGCTCAGATCCGCTCTATATAATGTTACTGTGGCCAGAGCCAGTACAGAGTTACGCAAATTCCAGCATCTTCATGAGGCCATGCTAATGGCAGCTACAATAACCTTGACACAGACTTTCATTTTAGCCTGGGCAAAAAGTGAACTTCCTAGACAGGCACATGCCTAAAATAGCTCTTATTTGCATCCCTGATTATGGCTGCTTGAGCAGCCAGAAGCACTCATTTTCTGACCCCTCAATGTCGCAACTGTTCTACTAGATGCCTATGGTGTAGTACAGAATGTAGAAACGTAAATGCGACAGGTCTGCATTTAAGAGGGACCGCACTATTTCGGGGTCACCGTGGTACCACAACCCTGCATTATCACATAGCGACATTGCTAGATTAGGCCAACCCCAGTATTCACCTGTCGACTCAAGTTGTCCACTGACTTTCTTTGCCGTGGTGACAGACTGGAAGATCCAAGGACATTTTATTTTAATCAATTAAAAGAACAGATGACGGGGAACAATGAGGATCATTGTAGCAACAACATCCATGAGTCTTCGTTTCAGCAGCAGTGCAAGTGAAAAACTGGGCACTCAGATAGCTCTGGCTGTTCCAAACAGACGGTGCACAGATCACCTAACACTTTTGTTTTAGTAATAAAATGGAAACGATCTCACAGAAATGACAAAACAGTACCACAGTGGATTGTGAAATTAAAATTATAGTTATTATTATTATGTTATAATTATTTCATTCTCAAGGCATTTTTACTGTCCCAGTCAGGCTAGGGTATGGCAGCTTATACTGGCCCAAGTGTTCTGAAAAGCAATGAAAATGTCGACTCCTGCTTGAGAGATGTTCACTGCTGTGTTGCAGACTTTTATACTAACTTTACGTAATTATGAACAAAAGTAACAGCTTGTTGCACTGTTTTCTCTCCTGTGTTGCTCCATAGAGATCATGGCTGCCTCGTAAAGGGAACCAGGGCCGCTGGAACATGGTACCCATATCTACCAAGAACAGGCCCACTGACCCTTCCCGCCTGAGCAAGATCACAATGGAGGTACAGCGTATAAGCTCAGGCTGTACTAGAATATAAGGATCACGTAAGGAGTTATTTCTGCTTTGTTAGAAAGCACTGTGTTTTTTAAATTCCTCATCGTTAGGCCTAAATAAATGTGTCTTCTATTTGCTGCTAGCCTCAGCTACTGGCTCCAGGCAGTAAAGGCATGTGGCGCAGCTGGGGCAATAGTGGAAGAACAATGGCAGCCAAACCAGCCAGTGGAGAGCAAGGTACCATAGATGCACGAATATGGATTTGCTTCCCTCCCCTGACAGCAAAAATTACGTCCAATGGGGTTTAGTATACGATTGGGTTGTTGGTTTTCGGCACTCTAATGTTAATGGTAGGGGAAGTGATTTCACTTTTGTCAGATATCACCCAAAAAAAATTTTTTTTCTGTTAAAATGCTCTATTATAAGGTGTGGAAACCACATATGGAGTTTCCCCCTCCCCCACGTTAGCAGAGGAGCTAATGAAAGTTCCCCAGGTCACCACAATTCTCCTCCAATCAGGAGAGAGCAGCAGGTTCACATAGTGTAGCTACTTTTGGGGGCCCCTAGTGCACCAGGCTGGTACTACACCATGAATTTCAAATCACTTCCCCTACCTTTAATGACTCTTTTGTACTGAGATGTATCCAAGCCAATGTCCTTTTGAGGTTGGTCCATTTGACACTGGACCTGGCAGTACCACTGGCATCATTGTACTGTATATGGCCAGCTTCAAGGTCTGACAGTCTTTTTTTGTTTGTTTTTTCCCTCGTTTTGGAAGGATGTATCTGCGTACACCCCTGGTTCTCAGCTGCGTTCCTATAATGCTGCTAACACAATATACTGTAACTAGAATGTCCTGTAAAAGAAAGAATATTAACAAATGTACAGTATGTACAAGAGATTAAACTAAAAGTGGTTCGAGTATTGGTCTCAAAGGCGCCATCATTTTCTTTTGTTCATTCATCTGCTCTGTTCTTGCTGCAGACTCAGGTCGTCCAGCCACCAGCACCCTTAACCGTTTCTCAGCACTGCAGTCTGGTTCGTCATCGAGTGCAGACTCTGACCACAGAGTCCCACAGAGGTATTTATTGACAAGAGGGCCCTAATCTTCCAAGTCCTCTCTCATGTTAATCCCCGATTGGTTTTGCTTCTTCTCATTCAGTGTGTTTCCTCACTGCCCATTCCACCCACTCTAACCTCTGTTCCCTGTCCCTCAGATGCAGCTCCAGCCACGAGTGTGGTGGAGAACGAGACCAGAGTGATAAGGATAGGTTTGACCACTTCGGGCGCATCATCACCAAGCACAGCTTCAGTCGAGAATCTGAGGACCATGGCAGCCGTGGGGCACATGACCAGGGCTCCATGAACCCTGCGCACGGCATGGCCATGGCTTCCAGCAAAGAACCTGCAGGTATAGCCAGGACAAGAGACTCCAGATTTGGGGCTTGGTGGGCTGCAGTTTCTGGATGGCTTTGTGGAATGAGAGAGAGGGAGAGGTGTCCTAAGGCACAAAGCTAAAACAAGTGCTATAATGTAGAACTGACAGTGGAGAGGCTGCAGGAAATAGTGATGATAGTGAAGACAACTGCACACGTGTTCAGTAGCACAGCATAAACGTGTGGTTGTGGTTCAGATGGCGACTATAGGCCTACAGTGCCAGCAACACGATCAAGACATTTAAAATCCTCTCCGAGGTGCGGGAGGAAGGAGGAGATGATGATCATGATGGAAATTGGAAAAAAGAAAAAGTAAGCTGACTGTCTTGCTGTCTATCTTGCCTTAGATGCGTCACCTCGCTATTTATTTTGAAGCACTGCACATCATAACGGCAACGTATTTGAGCGCAGCGACCCCCCCCCCCAATTATGTCCAATTCCCCCACAGTGTAACATCATCAATAACCTATTATCCCGTATAGCATTTTGGAAACGAAATAGCGCGGCATAAGATTAATTAGTTATTTGCCGCACCTGTCTGGGTTAATATAGACAGCAGTGTAACTGCACATATAACTCCTGTCTTAAATGTTTATGCTGTGAGGAGGGCAATAACCACGATGTGTTTCGACAAAGAAAAAGCAGCAGCCTTTTTTTTTCCAGCCGTCAAACTTTGCTCCTGAGCGGGCGGGGCGGGCGGAGCGAGGAGCGCGGAGCTGCCCAAATGAATATGAGCGCGGAGCAGAGCGGGAGCGGTCTGGGAGGGGGTCCACGTGTGCGGATTGCGAGCGGGACCAAATACGTCGAGAGCGATGAGCGGAATTCTCGGCCGCTCCGCTCCGCTCACGAACTCTGCTGGCCTGGGCCTGGCGCACTGGACTGCCCTGGACTGCCCTGGACTGCCCAGGCCACCGGGAAAACTCCCTGTACTCCAGATGGCCAGTCCGCCCCTGATGCACATACTGAGATGGAAAAACCACAAAAGCATGTGATGACACTTGAAATGTTTTGTCCCCCCTTCTCCCTCCACAGTTAAGCGGGAAATTGCCCCCACTCCTACCCCTGCTCTTTCCGAACCTTCCTTGAGTGAAGAGGAGTTGGAGAAGAAGTCCACACTCATCATAGAGGAGTATCTCCACATTAATGACATGAAGGTACAAATGTGTCACTGTTTAAAAAACCTTTTACTTTTAGGCTATGTACAAATATAGGAGGCTTCATCTTTTTAAATGACCATGTTGTTAACTGACCCCCCCCTCTCTGGGCACTATAGGAGGCATTGCAGTGTGTGGCAGAGCTCAACTGTGCCTCGCTGCTCTTCGTGTTTGTGCGGAACGCATTGGAGTCGACACTGGAACGCAGCACCATCGCCAGGGAACACACAGGCCTGCTGCTGCAGCAGCTCGTCAAGGCAGGAACACTTACCACACAGCAGTACTACAAAGGGTGAGAGAGAGATGTGGCTCATACCCTGCATATTCATGTATTTCACAGTGAGTTCAAAGACTTGGATGATATTGAGCTGTCCTTGCTGTGCTTTGCTGGCCTGTAGGCTACAGGAGATGCTCGAAGTGGCTGAGGACATGGCCATAGACACCCCCCATTTCTGGCTCTACCTGGCAGAGCTCATTACACCCATGCTTCACGAAGGATGCATCCCTATGGGACAGCTCTTCAGGTAAGGCTCTAACTATAGACCTTATCATCATCATCATCATAGAGCAATCTTAACTTGTGTGAATTGTGTATTCAGGGAGATCTCCAAGCCTCTAGTACCTCAGGGTCAGGCTGGTTTTCTACTTGTCCAGATCCTCACCTTGCTCTGCAAAGGAATGGTATGTGACCAGTACAATAATTAAAGTTGCACAGCACTTTATATCACTATACATATCGACAACATTCTACTTGTGTTTCTGTTGGTAAATCTATATTTATCTTTTCCACCAGAGCCATAAGAAGGTTGGAGCCATGTGGACCGAGGAAGGGCTGAATTGGAGTGACTTCTTGCCCAAGGATGAGGACGTCAACAAGTTTGTGACAGAACAGGTTTGTACGATCATACAACAGTAAACAGTCTACCCTTCAGTCTAACATGAAAATGGAAAAGCAAAGTGCTGAATCTTAAATATAATAATGGATTGCATTTTTATAGCGCTTTTCCAAGTGCTCAAAGCGCTTTACAATGGTCCATTCATTCATACATTGGGAAGTAGAGCGGCGAACAGTCGACGCCAGCGTCCCCACTTCCCACATTCACACACCAATGGTGGCCAGCTCACACTGACCAACTCATTGGAGGCAATTTGGGGTTCAGTGTCTTGCCCAAGGACACTTCGACACATAGACAGGAGGAGCCGGGATTCGAACCGCCGACCCACGGGTCATTGGACGACCTGCTCTACCTCCTGAGCCTGAGCCATATTTATTAATCTTAAATATGGTTGGTTAAAGAGGAATTGATTTTGATTGAGGTATCTGTGACCTGTGCATCATTAACAGAAGGTAAAGTTTACTCTTGGTGAAGAGCCAGCGGCTGAGGAGCCCAAGAAGAAGAAGGTACTGAGTGCAGAGGAGCTCAGCAAACATTTTGACCGACTCATCCAGGATAAAGCCAACAACCAGCGGATCAGTGACTGGATTGAGGTGGGAACCGGTGTTGGATATGTGTGACTAATAGAGGTGTCCACAAAAAAAGAGATTCTCACTATGAATTCATAATCCCCCCCCCTCTTTGGATTTAGCATTGAGTTGGAAAAAAACAAATTATTTTGAACATAAAGTATTATGTAGCATATTGTTAATAGACTTGCAGAAATAAGCAATGCTGGCAGTGTGAATAACTCTGCCAGGGCCGATTTAGTTTACAATAGTGTTAGCATATTTAGATCACAGATTTAGAAATGGGATAGTGTAAAAGTAAAGTGTATAGTGTTTAGTGTGTCAAGACGTGAAATTACCTCAGTATATTATGAGAAATACTGTAATGCCATTCCGGGATTAATTATTCCAGTAGTACACAACAGGACGGTAATGTAATTTGTTTTCATTTGAATATTTGCATTCATTTTGTTTTGCTCTTCTAGGCTAACATGGATGAGCAACAGACTGTTTCGAACCACTTTGTGCGAGCTCTGATGACATCTATATGCCAGTCAGCCATCATATGTAAGTATGCCTAAGGAGCCTTCTAGTTTTTTTTTCAACAGGCCAGCGCTTTGTGTTTAGAAGACATAAAGACAGGTGCGTTTCAGACTCCGTAAGTATAAAACTGTAGCTAAATGGTCCCTTACATTTAAAGCACTCTTGGGATTCTACTGCGTATGGCAGTATCCATCAAGCACTGGCTATTTGTAAATTTTTAACCATGTGAATTTAAATGAACCAGCATCTCTTCATCCTTCCTTTAGTCGACAACCCCTACAAGGTGGATGTAGAGCACATCACCCAGAGAGCCAGTCTCCTGCAGAGATATCTGAGTGATGAGAACAAGGAGCTGCAAGCCCTCTACGCTCTCCAGGCCCTCATGGTGCACATGGAGCAACCTCCTAGTGAGTATTGTGGTGGTCCCCTGACCTGAGCTTGGCATACAAATGTAGCATTTAACTGCCATTCTATTCTGCGCTCTCTGAGTTACAAATGAACCGATAGGATTTCTCTGTCTAGCCTGTTAGTGCCAATATGGATGTCAACCCCTATATGGCCAATATGGATGTCTTCCTGTCTGTCCCTCCCTGTCTAGACCTGCTGCGGATGTTCTTTGACACCCTCTATGACGAGGATGTCATCAAAGAGGAGGTCTTCTACAGGTGGGAGTCCAGCAAGGACCCTGCCGAGCAAACAGGCAAGGGCGTGGCCCTGAAGTCGGTGAGGGCCTTCCTTACTTGGCTCCGCGAGGCAGAGGACGAGTCTGACTGACTACCTAAATGCTGTGCCCAGCCCTCCTCCATAAGCAAGATGCTGTCCTCTGTGGTCAGGAAACCCCCGACCCACCCCATAGAGGACACTTAATAATTGATAACCATTAAAACTTGAAAACCTACAGAAATTGATTGATGAAAGAGAAAAGAAAAACAACAGAAATGATCCGAAAGCCTTTTCTATTCTATGTTGAAACACATTTCAGGAGCATTCTGTGAATATATAATGAAAAAAAAAAAGTTTTGTCTGTTTTATTTTTCATAAATAATAAATTGCTGATGTAATGCCATGTATCCTTTTCCAGCAGAGGTGGCAGTTGTCCAGATACAGAGAGGTGTTCTAGATAATCCATTGATTATTAGTTTTATTGGAATTTTGTAAATATTTTTGCTTTTTTATTATTTAAGGAATTATTGCTTCTTTTTGCTTCGGAAAATGGAAACATGAGGAGCATTGCAAATAAAAGAGTTATCATGCTGCTGTCCTGTAGCAGAGTTTGTGTTGTCCTTTTTGTTAATGGTTGTGTGTGTGTGTGTGTGTGTGTGTGTGTGTGTGTGTGTGTGTGTGACTCTGCAATATTAGTGGGACTTTACACCACCTGGTGGTCCAGGGACCACCAGTGGTCCTTGAAAGAGTCCCAGGATAAATGAGGGACAGTTGGTTGACCAGATGTAACTCTTTGAGTTTTGGACCCTTGTGTCTATGTCCATTTGGTTTCATGTTTATGTTTACACTCAAGAGTTAAAGCATTCATCATCTGAATTAGCATTAGAATAAGTCTACATAGTTGTAGACATGTAGAAAAGTGCTCTTTTTGATACTGTAGGGTAGGCTATGTATGTTTGCCTGTTTTGTTTCCAAAACCCAGCCTGGAATTTTAGACAAAAACAAACGTCAGGTTTAAATGGTCAAATGGTCCGTGGCTCAAAAATGCTGAATAAATAGTGGTCCGTCCATGGCATCAAAGTATTTGCAAACCCCTATTTTACAAAGTTATGACATATGTGGAATAGAACTCATTCCAATCCAGATAGCCTCGGCGTTGGCGTCATCGTTGGCCACGCCTTCTTTTTAGTTCCTAGTAGGAAGAAACGAAACCCAACTGTTGTGTGTTTTGGTTTTACTGGCTCCCAGTCAGTGTTGCTGTCTCTGTCAGTGCAACATGGCAGAACAAGCATGTGAGCTGGACCAGGAAGAGTTGTGCTGTCCTATCTGTCTGGACCTTCTAAAGGAACCAGTGTCTCTACAGTGTGGACACAGCTACTGTAGAAGTTGTATCGAAGATTACTGGGACACATATGAACAGTCTGGAGTCTACAGCTGTCCCGGGTGCAGAGAGAGCTTCAATCCCAGACCTCTTCTGAGGAAGAACACCCTGCTGGCCGAGGTGAATTACACGTTAAACAGCATTCCCCTTTTTATGCCACTGTTGCTGACACAGAAAACATCTTGCTTTGTTTTGATATATTATTGTAGTTTAGCTCTGGTCCATAGCTCCACTGCTATGGTTCTTCCTTGTAGTGTAGCTCTGGTGCAGTGTAGCTCTATAGAATCCACTGCAAAGCAGAATCATAGATCTGTGGAGAGTGGACCAGAGCTAATTGTAGATACCATTTATTACTTGTGTGCATTATATATACATGCTGTTAATGGCCAACGTGTGTGTGTGTGTGTGTGTGTGTGTGTGTGGGGGGGGGGGGGTCTATTAGCAATAGACCCTTACAGTCAATACAACTATTGTAACCCCACCCCTGGAACATGTGAATGCCTGGCTTTTACTGCAGTACTTTATGACTGGGCTAATTAACTGTGATATCTCTACCACCGGTTAATAATTTATATTCTTGGCATGTCATTCTGTAGGCAAACATAATCGCATAGCAGAATAAGCAGATAATGTTCCAGTGGTGTTACGCCCTTATGTACTTTTTGCAGTAGCCTAACTTTTTTCCAAATCACCACTCCTTCAAGTCCCTGCTAAATGCATACATTTACTTACAGCAACCAACCGAATGGAATGGAATGTTTAGAAGCACCCAGTCCCAGTATTCAGAAAATGTCATTACAGCTATCTAATGAAGCTCACAATAACTGTGTATGAATGAATTTGTCCTCAGTGAGTTAACTCCACTCCTCTTGTCTCTACTTCCAGATTGTGACAAAGCTGAGAAGTACAGGTGTTCAGCAGTCTCCTGCTGCCTCCGCTGCTCAGCTATACGCCGGCCCAGCAGACATGGCCTGTGATCTCTGCACCGGACCTAGACGATGCAAAGCTGTCATGTCTTGTCTGGTGTGTCTGGCTTCTTACTGTGAAACTCACCTCCAGTCCCACTACAATGCTCCTGTATTGCAGAAGCACAAGCTGGTTCCAGCCACCAACAAACTGCAGGAGAAGATGTGCTCCAGTCATGACAAGCCGAAGGAGGTGTTCTGTCGCACAGACCAACAGTGTATCTGTTATCTGTGTACCAAGTATGAACACAAGGACCATGACACGGTGTTAGCCGTTGCAGAGAAGGCAGAGAAACAGGTAGCACCACCGTCACTTCATCACTTCACAACAAATCATGAAATGGTTCATGTTTTAAAGACTAAATAGCCATGTCAGAGCCGACTGTTGTACCATAAAAAGTAGTAACTGAGTAACCGATTCTACAAATGCCTTATAAATCATTATCCTCAAGCGTCTTTGTGACAAGGAATCCTAAATTCAGATACTGTATATGTTGCCATGGACCTGCATCTGAAAATGGTTTGGGCCAAGGACTTCCAGAAGAGAAGATTTGTGTTTAAAATATTTTTAGAAATGTAACAAAAATGCAGATTAACAAGCTTGTTCATCTGAATCAATTGTTCAGAAAGATGTTTCTTCACTGGTCCAGACTATTCATTGCCATGTATTTATTGAACCTCCGGAGCGAGATTTGCTTCCCATGTAAGTGTCACGGCAAAGCCCAGTCACGTGACCATGACCCCTAAGTTTTCTTGTTTCTTGCAGAAACGGCTCAGGACAAATCAGGAGGAAGTCCAGCAGAAGATCCAGGAGAAAAAGAAGGAGCTGAAAGACCTGAGACAGGTCTTGGAAGCCTTCAATGTGAGTGGCTCTCAAAACCTTTTCAAAATTATTTTAAAAATATTTTGTACAAGGACCTCCAGAAGCAAAGATTTGACTGTTGTTGTTTTTATATAAAATATCTATGGTTAAAATGACTCTGATGCCAAAATGTGTGTGTGTGCGTGTGCGCGTGTGTGTGTGTGTGTGTGTGTGTCACAGAGTTCTGCAGAAGCAGCAGTGGAGGCCAGTGACAAGATCTGCTGGGAGATGATAGTCTCCATTGAGAGAAGACGTGGTGAGCTTGAAGATCTGGTCAGAAATCAGCAGCAGACTGCAGTGGCTCAGACTGAGGCTCTCCTGAGACAGCTGGAACAGACCCTGGAGCAGCTGGAGAGGAGACATGCTGAGCTGGAGGAGCTCTCCAACACTGAGGACATCATCACTTTCATTCAGGTTCCACATGTGGATTTTTTACGCTTTGGTATATAGAAAAACTTCTTGGCAAAACAAGAAAGTGGCCGCACACACCAGTAGCCAAAGTGCCAATATATTTATTTAGGACATAGCAGGTTCTAAATCCAACGTTTCGGCGGTTAAGCCTTCATCAGGGAATACAGAGCACATAATGGTTCACACTTAAATATGGTGCCAGGAAGTGATGTAACCAATCAGAAGGGGGTAGGGAAACACAGGTTTCTGTGATTGGTCATCAGTTCATCTTTTGATATGTCAACTTCAACAATAGAACATATACATATTATATAATGAAGAACCATACAGAAATAAACAATATACCATACAAGTAAGTACAATACTATCAAAGTTCATAGAGATATATATAAAATGTCCTGAGAGTAGACCAGAGTTGCCCCTATTTTTATTCAAGCCTGGATATTGGAGCCTGGGGTAGGCCACCTGCAGGTGAAAAAGGGGACAGTGATATAAAGATTAAAAAAGTTCACAGTTAAAAGAATACTCTATATCAAAAAGGTCTGAATATATACACTTTTTTTACAAAAAAGATTTAAGATCAAAGTCTATATTGAGGCCGAGTGGAGAAAGTGTTTTTAAAGACTGGATCCAAAAAGCCTCTCGTTTAAGCAAAAGCTGATCAATCTCCCCTCCTCTTCTAGGTACAGACACTTTTTCTATGCCTATGTAATGGAGAGAGGATACTGGGTGGTTGGCTTCCACAAAATGAGCGGCAACAGGGTATGTCATATTTTTGCACCGAATGGTGCTGCGATGCTCTGCTATACGTGCTTTTAACTCACGTGAAGTCTTGCCTACGTACGTCTTACCACAAGGGCATGTCAGTAGGTAAATGACAGCCCTAGTGGTACAGGAAATTACCCCTCTGATGGGGATTTTTTTTGCCAGAATTAGGATGTTTAAATTTCTGACATTTATGGGTACTATTGCATTGAGCACAAGAGCCGCATTTGTAATTGCCATTAGGAATGGGAGCCAATAACCGTTATTATTGTACTTACTTGTATGGTATATTGTTTATTTCTGTATGGTTCTTCATTATATAATATGTATATGTTCTATTGTTGAAGTTGATCAAAAGATTAAGCTGATGACTAATCACAGAAACCTGTGTTTCCCTACCCCCTTCTGATTGGTTACATCACTTCCTGGCACCATATTTAAGTGTGAACCATTATGTGCTCTGTATTCCCTGATGAAGGCTTAACCGCCGAAACGTTGGATTCGTTTTAAACCTGCTATGTCCTAAATAAATATATTGGCACTTTGGCTACTGGTGTGTGCGGCCACTTTCTTGTTTTGCCAAGAAGTTTTTCTACAGTTTTCTCCTGTGGGTCTGCACCACCAAACAGGATTTTGGTGTGCGTGAGCATTTCTGTACACGCTTTGGTATATAGACATATTTAGCACAAATCAGCTCATAGTACAGTATTTTATTCCACTCCATCATTTCATTCCACTCCATCATTCTAACATTTAGATAGATACACTAGATCTACAAGATCACCTTGCAAGCTCTTACATTGGCTATATACTGTATATCCAGTTCACACTGCCGCAATAATCACTCACCACGCATCGTGCAATGTTCGCTCGCGACTCATCAGGAAACTCGCAGACAGAGGCTCCCGACGTTTGCAATCCATAGCTGCTTATTGACACATCTTGTTCTGACCCAACCTGTCCGGTCGATAGCCGAAAGTCTCTAGCTACGCGGACTCTTTTTTTATACAAGGGTGTGGTGAACTGCTGTGTATCCACATTCTGCGAGTTAAACAAGCAACCAGGTCTAGGGATAAAATTAGTCACAGAGGTTGGAATAAATTGCTTTATTTTGTTTCTTAACTGATTCTGACAAGACGCTAGATAAGTCTAGCCACGATAAAAACAAAAAACTATCCTAATCTGCTCACTGCCCATGTTGGGGAAGTTATTTTTTAAAAAGTAAGGATTTATAAAAAAAAACTACTTTACTTTATAAATAATAATACTTTATAAATAATAATATAATAATTCAGACACAAGTACACACTGCAACAAAACAGCTGGGAGATATACAGTACAACTACGTACAACAAATCAAAAACTGTCATTGAACACACTATAATACACTTGTTTACAATAGGGTCCACATTGTTCATTTCATCAAGACATTTAGAGACGTACAAAATAATTACTTCTGTAAAGCCAGAAGCAGCAAATCATAGTGGAGGTAAAAAAGGTAAGAGAGTGTGTGGGGGAATTATATTTTTAATATGTTATTTTATGGAGGCCAGTTTCAAATTGCATCTGTAGGTCACTGACAGGTGTTCGTTAGTCCCCTAATACAGTAGTTGTCTTTTTGTTTGCCCTTCTCGTTTGCTTTCCTTATAGATGTGTTTTTAGTCAGTTAAAGTAACATAATATGTATTCCACTTGTGTCAAAATAGCCCATCTCCAAGCTCCAATTGTGTCATACTGCAATGCATTTTGAGCTATTCTTTTTAAGAATCATGAACAAAAGTCAAATTAAGCTCCCACACTTCAGAAATAACCCCAGACTATAAGCCAATATCATATGATTATGAAAGTAAATGTACGTTAAAGTCATTTATAACCGGCAAACTCGGTAACACTTTGTTGACTGCATTCAATTTAGGCAATTTGCATACACTTTCGTCGGCAGACAGTTTTGTATTGATAAAAAAAAGCCAGTTTGTTGCAAATTGACAGTTTTGAGAAGTCTTTGGCCTGTCTGAAGTTGTCTTTCTGGTGTGCCTTATCTGTAAATGCACCAGGTCTCTCTCTGTGCGTGCATGCGAGTGTGCATGTGTGCATTTTTACTGGTTGAACAACGAGGACATTAGCTCAACTCCACCAATTGTTATCAATGTACTAGTCTATTGATCACTATTCCCTGTCTAAAGTGGTTTGCTAATCTCTCTGCTTGTCTCTGTCCAGAGTTTCCAATCTCTCTCCAGTTCCAGTGGATCTCCAGTCCCACACAGTGTGGTCATCTGTCCTCTGAGGTCCTTCACAGATGTCACTGATGTTGTGTCTGGTCTGAGAGACCAACTAGACAACCTCCTGAAGACAACCTGGGCACAGATAGCAAAGAGAAGTAAGTTTTTTTTGTTGTGTTTCTTGTGGTGTTTTTTGTGTGATTGTATGGATAAATGAAACTGAATTACAATGTAGAATTGGCTGCTGGTACATAGGTTGGCTGTCAGTACAATGTAAGAATTAAATGACTGAGGTTAAACTAATTAACCCTCATGAAGTGCTTAAACCTCAGGTTAGACCCCTTATTGTTTTCTGTAAGAGTTCCGCCAAGAATTCTGTGCTGTACCTTTCATGAATTTCGTCACTATGGTGGAGCAGCTCCGGGGGCGGGGCGTTCCCATGTCTGGTACCTGTGCCAGTACAGATGTCTCACACGGTGTGTTCTGCTATTCCTTCAGAGCAATGGAAGCCAATTAACCCAGAGGAAAAGAAGCGGTACAACAGGGAGTTCCTAGTAAATTTGCGGTTTATAGGCGCAAGCATGCACAAACCTGAAGGAATGCCTGTCATCAGTGATGTGGTACTGAACAAGGTATGTAGGCCTCTGTACACAGTGCAAAAAAAAAAAAAAAAAAAAAAAAATATATATATATATATATATATATATATATATATATATATATATATATATATATATATATATATATATATATATATATATATCGCCTTTCAGTTAATTCAGATTCTTGAAATATCAGCCATGTAATGCTGATCTTGCACATCAGTACTACTCAATGTAAACGGTTCTGCATATTTGGATTGCAGACAGAAAGTTGATACGCGGCAAAACGCTTCCTCTGGAATCTAGTGTACAACAGCAGCGTTTTCTGTTCCTCACTGTGCTTACGATTCCCTTATACCGCACGGTCACAGCTGCAGCCCCGTCGAGGTCCATTGCTCCAAATACTCCTACTTAGCCTACATTTGATGTCCCCATGCATCAAAATCAAGTCACAAATTTGAATTTTTATATTATGAGGATCGCTTCACTGAATGGACTCTTACACGATGATTATCTATCTAATTGTAGTAAACAAAAGTGGGCTTGTAGCTGCTTTTGTTTTGTGTTTTTTTTTGTTTTGTTTTGTTTTTTTTGAGAGGGAGGTTAAAAATGTATACACTAAACAAAAACATGATTCCTGTCTCTGTGTGTCTGTAGGTCAATAAGAATTGGCCGCGTAACCCTGCTCCCATGATTAGTGCTGGTCCTGACTTCCTACTGAAGCAGGTGATGGATCTGACCATTAACACGGAGGAGATGCTCAAGGGGGTCATTGACCTGATCTTTGAGATGGCTATTTCTGACCACCAGTCCACTGCGGCCTACGCCAACATGTGCCATTGCCTTAAGGAGGTGAGTCGTCATCATTTCTTCAGTGATGATCTCCAATTTGTCCCACGTATCTGGTCCACTGATTGCAACTGAGTGGATTGAGCAACCTCAGAAGCATCAACCACTAGGCTTGTTCCAATTGATCAGTGTTTGATCACGACTGCTCAAACTCCTTTTTAATTGCTGCCTCAGCACTTCCTTAGACGATTTACAATTAAGTGCTGCCTCAGCACTTCCTTAGACGATTTACAAGCTTGTCCTCACGGAACGGGCACGCTGTCTGCACGGAACGGGCACGATGGCCACGCTCCCATTGGAAATGAATTGCAAGTCGCTGCGACTCGTTCCATGCCTAACCGGCATGGTTTTGCTGCTTGTTGCTTGCTTGTTTCTCCCTCAACATGTGGCAACATGCAGAGCACAGTGACCGTCGCCATGGCATCGTCATTATAGCCGTGTATTTCTATTGGCCGGGCCAGCATAGGGGCCAACATAGAGGCTATGGGATAGTATCCATTACAGGCTATGGGATGGCCAGTACAGACTGATAGTGTTGGCGAACGACAATTCGTTCCATGCCTAACCGGCACGGTTTTTGCTGCTTGTTGCTGCTTGTTTCTCTCTTATGTGGCAACATGCAGAGCACACCGTCACCATGGCATCGTCATTGTAGCTGTGTATTTCTAGTTTGCCGACTAGCACTGTAGCGAACGAGACGACTGACAGACAGCCGACAACTTATGGACTGGACTTTTTGCTTGCAAGCAGACAGTTTGCTTGCAAGCAGCTGTGCATGATTTTGTATCGCCGTGACGCCGTGATCGATAATAGTCTGACGGATTTGTTGTCCTCCTCCAGCATGCTAACAACGCTAACAGCTAGTTTACTGACCATAGCGTTCTATATTGCAACATAATGCGATGCAACGGCATTGCGTCTCCTTTATCCATTCCCAACCAAGTCTTTGATGGATTAACCGTTTACAGAATATAGCCTACTAAATTTCAAGCACAACTTCATTCAAAGACTGTCAACACTCAGAAGTTTCCCTTCTCAGTTAGCTCATGGATATATATTTTCATTGGCCATCATATTTTCTTAAAATCACACCCATGTGAAATTAGGGGCACTCTTCTGTTTGTCTACACCAGTGGTTTTCAACCAGTGGTCCTTGAGAGAGTTCCAGGTGGTCCCCAGGCTAAATGGTGGGAAGTTTGATAACCAGATGTAACTCTTTGAGAGCATAAACATGAAACCAAATGGAGCTGTGTTGGTCCATTTCGGGGGTCTGTGGGACTAAAATGTCCTCAAATGGTGGTCCGTGGCTCAAATGCTAAATAAATAGTGGGCCCTGGTGTCAAAAAGGTTGAAAACCCCTGGTCTAGAAATGACAAACATTAAAGGGCCATTTCACCCCTTTTGCAACCATGCCATATTTTAATGATGTTTAGGATACAAGGAACCCTTTCTTGTTTTTTATGTGTGTAATGTAACCTTTTACATCTTTTACTTCAGAATAGATGTTCATGAGGTCTACAAAAACAAACAAACAAACAAAAAAAAAAAAAAAACGGAGCAGGACAGGAGTGGGAGTAATTTGGAGTGGGAGTGGGACAGGATCAGGAGCCATTCTACAGGAGTGGGACAGAACACATTTTTTTTTCTGTCCTTGTTCAGGAGTGGGACAGGACAGGAGTTTTTCTGCAGGAGCAGGACAGTACAGGAGACCCCCCACAGACCACCACACAGGCAGCACTTATTTCACACGGGTGTGAAACTCCTTTTTAATACTCAAACACTGGTTCATGCGGCCAATTTAACTGGCCCACTAATCCAATGTTCTTAATGTCCTGATTGTCCTCTATCCAACATAGCTCAAACTGAGCATATCCGACCTCCCATTGCAGAGAAAAGCCCGAAATGTCTCTGTGGACTAGCGTTTTTGTGCTGTTTTACGTTTTTCTTTCTCTGTAGCTGTGCACCTCATTCAAGTGTTGCCATTTTTGTAGCAGAAACAATAAACCAGGAACATTGGTCCTTTCTGGCCAGTGCTGGTATATCTGCTTATAAGCAATCTTGAATTATATTTCTGTAAAGTAGATTAAAAATAAATATTAGGGGTCCTTTGGTCTTGGCATGACAATATTTGAGAACTACTTAACTGCTATAAAACAATATTATACAAAATTTGAGAGACCCAAACACAGGTCCTCGCTCTCATGTTGTTCTAAGAAGTTGAGAATCTTTAGAGAGATGTTTCCACATGCTCCTTGACTAATGAGAAACAATTGTGTCACTTTGACCAGTAAGCTCCACCCTCGGACTGCTTAATTGTGCAATATTGTGCATATGTGCTTATTGCTTGATGCCATATTAGGGTTGTTTCATTGATAACAACAACTAAGCAAATCATTGTGCCTGGATAGCTCAGTCAGTAGAGCGCCAGACTTCGGAACGCAAGGTTGTGGGCTCCACTACTGACAATGCAAAGTGTGAGTCTGAGAGTCTCCAAGAACCCTGCCCTGCTCTAACTACATGATGTATTTCCTCCATGTTTCTATAGCTTATTTGAGTTATTATGAGTTGTTTATTGTCAACAACAATGAAGGAAAATCATTCTGTCTGCATAGCTCAGTCAGTAGAGTGCCAGACTTAGGACAAAAAGGTTGTGGGTTCACAACCAAAAGGTTGTGGGTTCAAGTCGGCTACTGACAATATAAAGAGTCTTCAAGAACCCTTCCCTGCTCCCACAATGACTTGACATATTTCTCAAGTTCAGTTTTCAGCTATATTTCCTTTTTTGATATTGATCTGTGATTTGTAAGTCATTTTAATTAGTCTTTAATATATATCAGTACCATACTCAGTCACAATAATCAGCTGGGGTTCGATTCCTGGCCGGGTTATACTCTGTTTTTCAAGTGTACACCTATGGAGACAAGGTATTCTTTTATTGTCCTAGTGGTAAAACTCTGCTCATGCCACAAACGGATACACTTTGTAAATCAAGAGGCACATTATAAGACTGTTAAAGATTAGTGTCACAGCCCGTGTAGCTGGCTTAATAGAGCTTGTGTGGTTGTACAGTCAGTGTATGCCTATATAACTTCCCACAGGTTCTGAGTTGCCCATCAGGTGCATTGGGAGCACCTGGCCAGTGTTCCCAGGGTACACTAGTGAGTGTGGCACTCAGCCTCTCTCTCCTTCCATTTGAACAGCAGCAGCCCTTTGCACCATTCAACACCCCACATTTACTACATTTACCACACATCCACTCACTTACACTACTGATGTGACTGGTTAATATATTATAATTTTTATGCATGTTTAAATTGAATGGCTTCAAGTAAATAAATCATGTCTTGTTTTGTTTGTTGTTTGCAAAGCTTATATATCGAGCACCGAACCATTCATCAGTGACGCCGGAGCGATCTTAAACTGGCTATTAGTGGGGCAGATAGGGGAGGGGGAGTAGCAGCATTGTTTCCCTCTTGAAAAACAGTGGATCACCAGTTTGACACCCTTGCATTAATGGGTCAATTAATATTTCACCCATTTTGCAACCAGAGCTTATTTTAATGATGACTTTTTTAAATATGGAAGAATTTTCATGAGGTTGTGAACAGTATGACCTCCCCAGGAATCGAACCCCAACCTCCCAGTTTCAGTTTCTTTCATACATAGTTGCCTACATATAACATATGTGACCCAGCACGACTGACATTGAGAATGTTTTAATATTTGTTTTTCTCCTCTCCTGAAAAGTTAGTCTTCCCCCAATGACTCAACCTCAGTTAGAATTGGTCACATACTGTATATGTATATATGTATACTGTAGTGTATATACTGTATATGTATATATTTATACTGTCGTTGCCCTCTACCCTACTGCCATGTGCTGTATTACACACTTGGTGAAAAAAACACTCCTAAACACGATTCATACTTGGATGCGTGCACATCTTGCAGCATGCACTATAAATGGCTGATCTACAAGCTTACAACACATGTGCTGTAACACTTGTGATGGGTTGTGAGCTTGTGGTGTTCAGTGAACCGCACCGCTCCCCCATTGGTTGTATTTTATTAGACAAGATAACACATTTGTCAGTGTGAGTAAAATATGTATCCTAACATGTCTCTCTGGTGCCCTCAGCTGAGAGTCCCCACCACAGACAAACCAGGAGTCATTTTGAAATTCCGCATGCTGCTGCTCAACCGCTGTCAGGAGGAATTGGAGAAGGACCAGGACAGTGACGAGATCTTTGAGAAAAAGCAGGAGATGGAGGCTGCTAAATCTGTAAGAAATACTCACCTGCTTAAGGCATCAATCCATCCTAAGTGACTGTACTGCATATTTATGATGCATCTCATTTTATCTACAGTATTGTATGGTTATGTTTTGAACTGTGTTGTCACAAGATTATTCCAAGTACCTATGCACATGGACAATTCAGTGATTAAACTTAAAGCATTGCCTTCTGGCGGTCAGGAGGGATTCATAGAACTATAGTTACATATGTAAGTTTCAATGTACCTTCATTGAATCAATTAATGAACATCAGCCATTGAGCTTGGAATTTGACCTAATTCAAGCTTGTTATTCTTGTATGCTATGTTGTAATTGGCACCCGCCATGATGGACATAAATGTTTTCTTGTTGGCAGTAGCGACTTTTGTTATTTCCAAATGATAAAAGGAGGATCTAGAGTGCCTGCCATTGGAGCTGACCAACGCCAGGGACCAGGCCCGCCACCGCTCACTGGGCAACATCAAATTCATCTGTGAACTTTTTAAGCTGAAGATGCTGACAAATGATATTGTGCATGACTGCGTGGTCAAACTACTGAAGAGTCACGACGAAGAGTCCCTGGAATGCCTCTGCAGGCTGCTGGTCACCAGTGGCAAGGACCTCGACCTCTTTAAGAAAGCCAAGGTAGCCGAGCATGTGCTGTACATGTTCCCACACAGACACTGACACACGTATACACAAACACTCATTTTAACTGTTCTGCTAAAGGAAAGTGTGTCTATCTCCGTCTGTCCCCCCGCAGTCTCAAATGAATGGGTACTTAGAACAAATAGACAAGATCATCAAGGAAACGAAGACGTCATCCAGAATCCGCATCATGTTGCAGGACGTCGTAGACCTCAGAGAGGTAGGACGGAATTAATATGTGATCAATTAAATTCATGCCCTGGATCAAAATCCGTTCCAATAATATGTCCTGCTATCCTTCATAACTCATCAACTGCATTCTTTAGACTCGTCTCCTCATTTCAAACTTTATATAGTTTAAAAGATGTTTTCCCCTGTGTTGCTCCCTAGAATTCATGGGTGCCACGTAGAGACCCGGAGCCCATCAACCAGATCCACAAGGACACAGAACTAGAGCAACATGGGGAGCAGATCACAGTCCAGCAGCAGATGAACAAGAACGACGGGGGAGGAGGCATGGGGGGGCATGGCTCTCACAACCAAGTGCGTGGCAAGATGTAGCTTAAATCAAAATCAAGTCACAAATTAGCATTTATATTGCTGATGATCACTTCACTGAATGGACTCAATTGCGATGGGCAGCCCATTATCGTCGTCAGAGAGAGGTCACTTTCTTTCAATTAGTTTTACCGCACGTTTGGGTTTCACAGGGTGGTACACTGGTCTGGCAAGCCTGCTATCTGCTATCTGTTAGATAGTCAGCGTGAAACAAGGATCGTCTTGTAGGAGAAATAAAATTGTATTATAGATGGTAGCTAACATTAAGTAGCAGATAGTAATTCCAGTATCCTGCTGATGCCCAAATCATCATTTTGAATGCTTCAGTTGATTTAGAACCACTCTTAAGCAGATTGCTTTTATTTTTTGCGCTTTTTGGAAAAAAGGCAGCAGGCTGCAAGGACCTTTGTTATTTCCATTAGTATTTTATTAATCTGTAGTTACAATTCAATATAATTATAAATGAGGTTTGATTTCTTCCTAGATCAGTGGATCTCAAACATTTTTATTTCAAAGACTCCCATGACTCTGAGTGTACAAATGGCACAGAGGTCCATTTGGTTCCAATTGTGCACTTCGAGTTACAGACCTGTAATGATCCATTTGGAGCCTTGAGAAGACCCACTTTGAGGTTCTCAAAGTGGGTCTTCAAAAAACATTTAAGCAGTCTGTTGCCCATAACTCGGTGTGGGTATAACAGGCAAATAATGAAAACAAAAACACGATTCATGTTTCTGTGTCTCTAGGCCAATTCTTATTGGCTGTCTGTCCTGGCTCGCATGATGAGTGCTGGTCGTGACTTCCTATTGCTCTGGCCCTCTGAAAGATCTTTGTGTCTTTTGTGTGTGGGTGATATTCACAGGCTTTCTACCTCCTAAAAACTGCTTTCTCTTTGTGTGCATTTAACTTAAAACCATTTCTACAAATATCTTTTCAACCAGTAGTTCTTTAAAGATTTCTCTAAAATGTAAAAAAAAAAATAATAATAATAAATAAATGTTCCAAAACATAAACTGTTCCAAAGAGCCAAGAAAGATCATCACCCAACGATGACATGCAGCTCAACAAGGCCGAGAAGAAACCACCGGCGACCCGCTTGGACGATGGTGAAAATCTGAAAATGGCGGAGCTGTTCAATCGCATGCGCAGCATCCTCATCGAGTTGACCCCACAGAATTTCCAGGCGAGGATGAAGCAGGTGATGGAGCTGGACATTCGCACAGAGGAGAGTCTCAAGGGGGTCGTTGACCTGATCTTTGAGAAGGCCATCGCTGAGTCTAACTTTGTTGTAGCCTACGCCAACATGTGCCGCTGCCTTATTGGGGTGAGTTATCATTTCTTCAGTGATGTTATTCAGTTTGTCCCACGTATCTGGTCCACTGATTGCAACCGTGTGGATTGAGCAACCTAAGAAGCGTCAACTACACAGCTCTGATGCCTGATTTATACCTGGATGGGTACATCTACATCTGCACATCTTGCCGAATGCACTATAAAGGGCTCATCTACAACATGTTACGTGTTGTACTACGTGTGATGGTTGTGAGCTTGTCAGTCTTTGATTTTCAGTGAACAGACAGTTGCACAACTTATTAGAACGGATAATATTTGTGAGTGTGAGTAAAATGTGTATCCTAACATGTCTCTGGTGTCCACAGCTGAAAGTACCCACCACAGACAAGCCAGGAGTCACTGTGAACTTCCGCAAGCTGCTGCTCAAGCGCTGTAAGGAGGAGATGGAGGCTGCTAAACCTGTAAGAAACACTTCCATATTTAAAGCTATCTTTCCATCAAAGTGGCCGTACTGCATATTTATATTGCATCTCATTTATGTATTGCGTCTGAAGTTGGAGCAGACCAACGCCAGGGACCAGGCCCACCACCGCTCGCTGGGCAACCTCAAATTCATCGGTGAACTGTTTAAGCTGAAGATGCTGACACAGGGCGTCATGCATGACATTGTGGTCAAACTACTGAAGAGTCACAACGAAGAATCTATGGAATGTCTCTGTGTGCTGCTGACCACTATTGGCAAGGACCTCGACTCTGAGAAAGCCAAGGTAGCGGAGCGTGTACATGTCCCCAGACAGACAAAACACACACATACACAACAACTACTGTATCTGTTTTAATGCTTTTCTGCTAAAGAAAAGTTTCAGTGTTTATCTCCATCTGTCTCCCACAGCCTCGAATGGATCAGTACTTCAACCAAATGCACAAGATCATCAAGGAGAGGAAGACCTCGTCTAGAATCCGTTGCATGTTGCAGGACGTCGTAGACCTCAGAAGGGTAGGCTAGAATGAATACATTATCGATTCAATTATTGTCCTGGTTTCAAAATCCTTTTCCTCAGTATGTTCTGTTATACTTGAGAACTACACTATAACAATATGTCCTGTTATCCTTCATAACTCATCAACCGTATTCTTCAGACTCCTCTACTCATTTCAAACTTTATATAGTTTAAAAGATGTTTTCCCCTGTGTTGCTCCCTAGAATTCATGGGTGCCACGTAGAGACCCCGAGCCCATCAACCAGATCCACAAGGACGCAGAACTAAAGAAACATGGGGAGCAGATCACAGTCCAGCAGCAGATGAACAACAACGACGGGGAAGGAGGCATGGGGGGCCATGGATCTCACAACCAAGTGCGTGGCAAGATGTAGCTTAAATCAAAATCAAGTCACAAATTAGCATTTATATTGTTGATGATCACAGAATGGACTCAATTGCGATAGGCAGCCCATTATCGTCGTCAGAGAGAGGTCACTTTCTTTCAACTAAATATCAGCTCCATTCTCAGCCTCTACTCATTTCAAACGTTATACACTGTATTTTGAAGAGATGTTCTCCCATGCGTTGCTCCATAGAGCTCATGGGTGCCTCGTAGAGTCGACGACCAGATCCACAAGGACACAGAACTAGAGGAACTAGACGAGCAGATCAGCCAGCATGTGTTCAACAAGAAGGACGAAGGAGAAGGTGGAGGAACCTGCATTGTAGTATGTTTGCTAACCACTTAAAGGGATATTCATGTGAACACACCTTAAGTTACTCCTTTCACTATTCACTAGCCTCCATAGTGCCACCATATTGACTGCATGGAATATCCACTGTTTGACCAAATATGCCACCTGGGACAAGGAATAGTAGTTACGGGCGGTTGGAAAGAACAGATAGAATGGATGTTTATTGAGACAATGCGTGATCCTTGTACCTGTTTTCTCTTTCTGCAGTATCGAGCTCAGCAGTACCGTCCTACCGTCCTCCCTCCTGTGTATTCTCCCTGTGAAACAGCGACATGCCACTCGGTGGCGAGTGCTCAATTGTACGGAGGTCTAGCTTGATTTTATTATCCATTTCTACCTTTCTATCTAGTATATTTTAGTGTCCTATTTTATATTCTGTCAGGATTCCCTGCATGATCAACCCCGCCCACCAGCAGCAACAAGCTCCACCCCCTCAGCAGCCACCAGCCCAGCCACAAGGCCCGCCCAAACGCAAGCAGGTTAGTGTAGCTGTAGCACAACAAAGTGGCAGCATATGAGTTGACTACAGGGCCGTTACTGTCCATTCAATCAGTGTCGAGTGGAGACTTAAGTGTTTGCCCCTTTCTCCTGATAGTTCAGAATTCGAGACCCCAACCAGGGTGGACGTGATATCACAGCGGAGATCATGTCAGGTGGAAGGTCCACCACCACTCCGACTCCCCCACAGGTAAGACTTTGCAGCGCATGCATCTTTTGTTTCTCTTTTTCCTTTGATTTCCAATGAGCCAAGAAGAACAATCATTTCAGTACTACTGTACTACTGCACCACATTATCCTATGAATTTTAACTTAAAATACTGTCCTGTCCAGCAACAAGCTCCACCCGCTCAGCAGTCACCTGCCCAGATACAACACCCGCCCAAGAGGGAGTGAAAGTCGGTTAGTGAAGCGACTTTCATGGCATGGCCCTGAAGACGGTGACCGCCTTCTTCACCTTGCTCCGTGAGGCAGAGAACGAGTCTGACAAGGACTAGGGACTTCTTGAAAGCTGTGCCCACCCTGTGCCCATATTAATCTAATCGAATCACATGGATTTAGGTTTCATATTTACCTAGGATAGTCTCTCTTTTTTTTCTATTTTATTTTTTGAGCAGAGTTTGGGTAAAACTGTGCCCTACTCATTTACTGTCCTTTTTGTTACTTGTTGTGGCTGTGTTGTTTGTGCGTGCCTATACAATGTTTGATCATATAGGGTTTCCTGTTCGGTCAGTATTTGAGTCAAAAAATAAACTCCTGGTCAAAGAATAAATTGTTCAAATTACTATTACAAAGTACATTTTCTTTAGTACATGTTCTATGAAAAAGATTTTCAAGTTATAAGGATAAGAAAGTTACGAATATTTTCATGAAGAACTTGGTGAAATGAGGCTTAATGGGGACTTTTTAGCCAAAAATCAAAATATATACAGATATATTTTTTGCCTTTTCCCCCAAGTTGATACTGCAGCTGTTTCCCTGCAGACAGACACGTGCTTTGTCCTGCAGACGGTCCAGAACTTTGTTGTCGTCAACAAATCATGAAAACAAAACATTTGTTGGCCTAAGAAAAGGCGGTGATAATTAATGAGTGGGTTGTGAGGCAGCGTTTTTGCCAATCATGGCACAGCAGCCTGCAGAAGATTCATAATGAGCCAATAGAGGAGGTGAGGTGGAGTTAGATTATGTTTTTATTACTGTTTTTAATCCGTTTACCGTTGCCTCTATTACCTTTAATGTGCCTTTTCCATCATAGATATTAGTGGCATTAAAACTTTAAAACTACGATATTTGTCTTGGAAACATAGAGCCACAGTGGGCTGTCTAAACACAATTACTCAGGTAATGAACAGACAATTATTTTACTTCTCACAGTTGTGTACATGTAGGTTACTTCCTTCAGCGTCACACTGTCCGCCAGTGTGTAGTGTATTTTCTCCCCAGATATAAATAATAGAATAAACTATTTACATTTCAATGACAAAAATGCAACGCAAAGAACTACATTAAAGAATCATTTGCTTGCAGTAAACGTATAGAAGGATAATGTCGAAACATCTGCAGTGTAGTGGATAGGACTACTTGCTCTTTAGGATGTGGATTATTCAGCCTGCGCTGCGCAGTTGCTGATTATTCGACGTGGGGAGGGGGAGACGGAACATGACACCGCCTTGTGTTGATGACGCGTCTCGAACGTGGCATTTGGACAGCGTATGCAACGCATATACACTGTGCCGAGCGAGCAACAAATAATGCACACAGCCGCGACCTAATACCACCGGAGCCTGGAATATGCGCACTGGGGATTGTGTGCCATTCCATATACATACTAGCCTACAGCGAGAGGTCAACATATCATCTGTTGAATTGATAGGATTGGAGAAAAGCTCATTATAATGCGCGACTCTCACAGGGCCGCCAGCGTTCGGTGTGCAGGTAGGTTTGCTGTGAAGTGGCAGCATATAGGCTACTTGTAAACAAAACTGCCAATCATGTCTGCCATATTATATCCATCGCTTGTTGGATTGCAGAGCAGATATAGTATGAAGGACATCCCATCCTATTTTTTTTTTAGTTCGATGCAGTCCGTGTGCCATTCGTTCGTGTGCAGATGTGGTCTTCAGTTCAGTTGCTTGGAAACGTGCTGCAGCAATAAAGTCTCATTAACCCACTTTAACGATGATGTCCCCCCTCCTCCCCTAATTTCAGTACGTCTGCACGCCTTATGCTTCCTGCCGCATGTCTTCACTCGCATCATCCTGTCTCGGATCAGAGTATGATGTAAATTGTACGTAAACCCATAATCACACATCCATCCTCGTCGCTTCCATTCTAGTCAGGGGGCATACAGGTATGTTATTATGCTCTATCTCAGTGGCTACGCCATGACACTTATTGTTGTTGGCTTGACTATATTCCACTTGTTGGTCATCGCATCGGTCGTGCGAACCATGTTGCACTAGTGCCGAGGATTTAATGTAGAGTAGCACACACAAATAACAATCCCAATAATAATAATAAGAAGAACATATGAACTGCCTCTTGGGTTATTAGACACGATGACGATCCTCGTCATATTCTGAGAGTGGAGAAAGAAAAACGGAGCTCCCATAGGGTTTTATGATTCATTTGTGATTGCTCGAACTTGGGAGGAGCTGTCCGTGGTGCTGAAACAAGCTACACGTCGTGAAGGGCTGCATCGTTTTAATTTTAAACGTTTTCTTTGTGCACTGAATGCTCTCAAATTCGGAACAGTGATTGATTGTCACATGATTCGGTTCCTTTTGCTATAACTAGCTAGCAGCTAACCATCCACGTATCACCAGCAAAGAGTTTGATAGGGTGCTGATCATAGACCTAGACTCGACATGCATATGCAGACATGTATGTGCCTTGGAGATGGAAAACCTCCAGTCTTAGTGTTATTGTTTTTTTTCCCGCGTGTCATGCTTTTAGCAGATTTTGTGTTGACCTGTGCTTTCGAAGAATTGTACCCATTATACAACCTGTTAAAATAATTAAGGTAAAATGTCCTATAGATCAATAAATTCCCTATTCTCTAGGCTTAGTAGGCTATGCCTTGCTATCTTGAATAGGCCTAACCTATTATATTCGGTACTATCTTGGCTATTAGTGTCAAGTCTGCCTATACTATATCATAGTGGTACAACCAGTCACTAGTACATACTGTATGTAGACCAAATACTTGCAGTTTGGTCCACAATGTTTCATTTCTCTAGTGCATGTCCTGAATGTCCAAAAGTCTTGTTAGTGTTGATTGTTGTTCCCATTTGTAAGTGTCAGAAGTGATTCATGACCCTTGTCTTAGCCCGCCTGGTATTATTGTGGTCATTTCAAGCCATGCACGTGTTTACCAGAGCTGGTCAAAAGCACTCCTTCTGGAAGTAAAATAAACTCCACTTTTGCTCATATTTGTCGTAGGAGTGTACAGTATATGCTCTGAAGTGCACAATGTTAACAATATTTTTGTTTGTTTTGGACATGCGGTTAATTAAACATGGCTATCAGTTTTAATAGGGATCAGCAGCCATGGGTTGGGCAGCAAGCCACGGAGGTGCTTACTGAGGCTGCTGTTCACGTGCCATATGTTCGCCTGGTCTCGTGGAGACTCTGACAATCCCCCCCTCACCCTTCCAGGCCCATGCAATGATTCTATCTGGTTTCACAGGCTTAACCATGGCTTTAGCATCTGTGCAATAGATTTAGGGCATAGTTGTTTGCTTGTCAGCCGAGTGGTTTAAACCAGTAAACCGTGAGCTGTTGTGTGGTTTAGTCGTGTCAGTCGGCTGTGCGGTGACACCAGCTCCCCGTCTCCACAATGCGGTTGACGCGTAGTAGCAGCAAGAGAAGGGAGCCGCGGCAGGCGGAGGTAGGAGAAATGGCAAAGAACTGCCTCAAACTCTTCAGCAACAGGGCTCAGGTTACAAGCTTTTAGTCGTGTCGTCAAATTTTGTCCCGTAAGAGCCTGTTTTCGAAGGAAAACAGGCTGGGTTGTGGCTGTAGGCCGGCAGTGATGAATACAGTATGTTTTATATATTTACATTCAAAACCACAAGCAAAAAGCAGTTATAAATTAGGCCAGTGTTGCTCTGTTTTGTAACATTTGTGAAATGGAATGGTAATCAAATTTTTCTTGCAGGTGAAATTTGAGGAGGCTGAAATGATTCCAAAGTCAGTGAAATCTCCAACTGACTCAAAGAAAGCTGTGAGCATGCATGAGTTTGCCGCTCTGGCCAGGTCTTCCCTAAACGGTAATTAACTTGCGAACACACACACACACACACACACACACACACACACACACACACACACACACACACACACACACACAGTCCGTATTACAGTACATCTAGAGCAGGGCGTGATCACACAGGCTGTGCAGGACCCTTACGGGTCCATTTGGTTTCATTTTACACTCTCAAGAGTTAAATTATATTTAAACATCTGAATTACGTAATTTCAAGAGTCCACACAATTAGAAAATGGAGAATAACTGTGATTTTGACCAACGTTTTGCCAGTTCTCTTTCCCAATTGTGGACAAAAACATGAAAGTTCTTAGAAAACCCTAAATACGGTTTTCAAACATCAGTAGTAGCATATACAGGTACAAGAAAATCTTCCAATTCTCACCCTCCATTTTTTCATTGTAAGTGCATTATTCTTAAAGACTATAACAGTAAGTAACACCATCACCATTACTTCAAAGTCAAACTTTCTTGGGGGCCTTGAAATGGATTTTTTTTTTAATGTGTAGATCTTGTTGAGCCGGTCATTTTGAAAGTAGCTCTCAAGTCAAAAAAGTGTGGGCACCCCTGATCTAGAGTAATCTATACTCTATTTCTTTCTCGACACTTATAGGCATCTCCCAGGTTGTGAAGGACCATGTGACCAAGCCCACATCCTTGGCTCAGGGCCGCGTCGCCCACCTCATTGAGTGGAAGGGGTGGCCGAAACCCACAGAGCCACCGCCGGCTGCCCACTTCAGCTCCTACTGTCACCTGACTGAGGGAGAGAAGGAGGCGCGCTTCGCAAAAGGTCTGTTAGCTTCGCATTCGCATCAGCTAGTTGCGTGGATCCATCCAGTGTTCAGAGAATGGCAGATCAAAGTATTCTTGGTTCAACTTATTTGTGAAAGTACGTGACTTATATAACCATATATATATTCTGTATATGTATTAGGGCTGTTGAATGATTAATTTTTTTTTATCAAAATGAATTTAATCATGATTAATCACCATTCGAACTATGTCCAAAATATGCATGTTTTCCTGTACAGGATTTCAACATTTAAAAAAGAAACAGAATCTGTGAAAAAAAACTTTTATCTTTAAAATATCATTAAAATGTATCTTCAAAATAGATGATCTACAAGCGCTCAATGCTTGTAGATCCTCCAGCTATACTCTATGGCTCTGGTTACAGTGAGACACACAGCTATATGTCTTTGTAAAACCGTGCTCTACTCATTTCTTTCAATGAGAAAATGCTCAGTGGGTTAAGTCAGTGTGCACATGAGTTAATTGCGTTTTTAATCAGATTAATCCACAAAATTAATTCAATCCCATTAATTAACTATTTTCAACAGCCTTACTATGTATACATACTATATAATGTTTGGTAGACATTTTAGAAAGGTTACGAATACGATTTTGTCTGTGTGTTTATTTGGTTTCTGTGCGCAGTCTTTGTGGGTGCATGGCATGCTTGTGTGGACTTGTTTTGTTAGAAATACCATCCTATCCTTGCTTACACCCCTCTGTCACATCTTTAATCCAAAAGCCCTATGTTTGTATGCTAGCGCTCACATTCTATAGCTTCATTTGCGCTGCTGCTGTGTCTCCTGAAAGATGGCTGCTACCGTAACAGATGGCTACCAAGACTATTAGATTGACTGCAGACACACTTTATTGCCCTTTGGTGTCCCAGATAGGCCACCTGTCATTATCCCTGACACCTGTGACTTTAACCCCATGAAACAGGGGCGGATCTAGGCATGGGCATGGGCATGGGGGGGGCAATGCCCCCCTAAATACCCAGTCTGCCCCCCCAAACACGATGCCATGCAAAACAACCCAAGATATTTCAAATTAAAGTGCTTATATTTAAAATGATTCGAAACACTACTCCTGCTATACTAACTACAATTTTGGCACCACTAAACCAACAGTATTTCATCATTGAAAACAGAAAACTCTCTGAGTCAGACCTTTAGCTTTATGCATGCTGCGTGTCTGTTGCAACTTCAACAACAACTGATGTTATTATTGATGCTTTACTTGACTAATAAAAGTCCTGCAACCGAAAATGGTATGGGTGCGGCTTCATCGCCCGTGGCACGAAGCGCCACGGGCGATGAAGCCGCACACATACCATTTTCTCTTGCCCCTCCAAATGGGACAAGTTATATCCGCCCCTGCCATGAAACCTCGCTTCCCTGTTTCTGGGGCAAACAGAAAGTGCAGATCTACAAGCTCTCCACATGTCGCGTTGCATTGCAACGTGAGAGTTTGTCTATCTCTAAATTGTCTATATCTTCAGCAAAGAAATTCACTGTAAAGGGAAAATAAAGAATCTCAGTTCTAATGAGTGTTTTGTGTTTACCAGCAGAGTGAGGAACAGGTGTGGGGGAAGCAGTAATACCCTGCATTTTTGTGCTTGGTGTAGTGTTGACGTCATGATTGAACGTCTCGACTTACAGAAAACCCAACAAAACCCACCTTCGCACCATGGGTGACCGGGCTTTTTGTTCAGTCGCCCCCGAACTGTGGAACGCCCTCCCCACTCACCTGAGAGCGCCCCAGCCGGTGGATTCTTTTAAGAAAGGACTAAAGACTTTTCTTTTTGACAAAGCCTTTTTTTAGTTAAACTTAGGCTGCCGGTTTTTCCTTTTATCCAAATTTTATATGCTTTTATGGTGGGATGCATTGTCTTGTTTTTTCTTTTCTTTTTTTAGATGATTTTATGGTGGGTTGCATTTATCTTGTTTTTACCCCTTGTAGCACTTTGAGATTCACTGAATGTAAAGCGAGTTATAAATAAAATCCATTATTATTATTATTATTATTATTACAGGAGTGGAAGAGCAGTTTGCGATTGCCGAGGCCAAGCTGCGTGCTTGGGCATCAGTGGATGACGACGAGGATGAGGACGAGGAGGAGGAGGAGGAGGAAGAGCAAGACTCTAATGACGCAGAATTCATGACGCAATCCGAGAACCACACACACATGTTCTCAGGTAAGAGCTCCCAAGACGCCCATCATCTCCTATAACTATCCCTCTCCCTCTATTCTCTCCCGTTGCAGCCGACGCATTGTCATTTCTAGATCATCACCACCACCATCATCATCATCATCTCATGAACCCCCCCCCCCTCCTCCTCTGTCAAACCATCCCCTCCTCCCCCATCCCTCTCAATCCATCTCCTATAGGTGTTCTGACTCTTTGCTCCTCTCTCAGTCGCCGACGCAACCGCCAATCATAGTCCTGCGTGTGAAGTGCCATCATGCCAGGCTGAGGCGGCAGCCGCCGCCGATGACAACGAAGGAGCTCCACCTAGTGGCGTTCCTCTGGGCTCCGGCAGCAGCAGCAACAGCAGGCTGCTCCGTGATAGGTTCGCGCCTCGCGACGATGACCCACATTCCACCCAGACCCACTCACCTACTTTGCACGGCAGCAGCCATGCAACGGGCTCCTTCCTGGAGGAAGGGCTGCAGCAGCAGCAGCAGCAGGAGGAGGAGCACCACCACCAGCAGCAGCAGCACGGCGAGATCTGCGTCCACCAACACCACCACGACGGCGGCAAGCCCGAGTGGAGGCCCCGCGGTTGGAGCGGCCGCTACGACTCCTGCTACTCCACCTCGCACTCCGATTCTCCAGGAGAGGAGGACGAAGAAGAGGGGGATGACGATGAGGAAGGGAGCGTGTTCCTCCGCGAGGGGCACGCGTGGCACCCTCCCGGCCCCCCGGGGCGCCGCTTCTACTCCCACCGGGCCTTGTCGTCCGGAGTGGCGTCGCTGGACGAGGAGGAAGGAGAGCGCTATGAGGCGGTGGAGAGCAACGAGGGGAAGGAGCACTTGATGTGACACGGGGGTGACTGTCCTCCCAGATCCAGCATACTCCCCCCTCCTTCACCCACCTGCCACAACCCCCCCCCCCCCCCCCCCCCCCTTTAGTAACCTTTAGTAATCCTTTAGTAACCCTACCCCCCACCCCACCCCAAGACACACACACACACACACACACACACACACACACACACACACACACACACACACATACACTTCCCTCCCCTCCCCTCCCCTCCCCTCCCCTCCCCTCCCCTCCCCTCCCCTCCTTCACCACCAATGTGCTGTTCCATAGCTCATCGTCTATGGTTTTATAGTGCTGCAGTTACTGTAAACCAGCAAGTCCACAATGTTTTTTTTCCCCCCCCGAATGGGTTTTTTTGCCGATGTATGCATTAAATATAAGGTTTGTGGTTAACATAAAAACCCGAGAGAGCTTCGCTTTATGTTCTACGACGTATCTCGCATCAGTTCATATATCCTAACTGTGAATTTTGAAGCCATTTCTTTCCATGTACTGTATATGAATTACCCGTAGGGGTGGCTTAAAGCTGTGGTCGATAACTTTAACATACAGTATATTAACTTGGGATTCTTTTAACCTGGTCTGCTCTGGCAGAAGGACCCTCCCCCACCCTCCCCCCACGCGCAACTGGCGAATTGTATGCTGTCCAGGGGTGTAGTGGAGGGGGGACGCAGGGGGACGGCGTCCCCCCACTTCTCACATCTAAAATATTTTTGGGGCAAAAGTAGGCCTATGTTTTTGTCTTGTCATTTACTTTTATGGATACAATTGTGCATTGTAAACAATCTTTTGATAGCATGTCTGTGTGTGTTGTGCAGGTGCACACAAATGTGCATGCACGTGTCTTAAAGGGGAATTTCGCTCATTTTCAATATTTTACTTTACTTTCATTAATATACCTTAGAGATGTTGTGTGGGCATGGTAAAAAGTTAATGAGTTTCCATTTTTCTGAGAGTGTACAAATGGAACCAAATGGACCCGCTAGGGTCCATTTGGTTCACATTTGTACACTCTCAGAAAAAAAAAAAAAAAAAAACGGGTGGAATTCCCCTTTAAGAGGCGTCCCCCCACTTCTAAAAGTACCACTACAACACTGATGCTGTCTGCGCTAACTTAGCACAACTGCTTGCATGGAGGAGGAGAAATTGCAGGTTGACCTTCAGGTGGTCCTGCGCCGGCTTGAAGGTCGTATCTGACCTCTCGACACGAGCAGACGAGACCACATCCACCCGCCGCAGGTGTGTTAATTGTATTGTATCAACATATTCTTCTAAAGCTGATAACATGCAGTAGCGTTTTATTCAAGTAAGTTATGGATTTCAGCGTTAAAATGTGTTCATACTGTAAGTATGTTGAGGAGTAACGTCAGGGTCGACCTACAAAAAGACAACAAAACCCTGACGCACTCTGAAGCCGCTGAGTATAGTGTTTATTAGCCAGAATGTAAATCTGACTGTAATTGAAATGTTTTCTTTGTACAGTTTTTTATTTGATCTTACTTTCTTTTTGAGTTGTGTTGAAACGTTTCGGTGTTGTTTTTCCGGGTCATGCTGTGTCATGTGGCGTGGGCTACGTTTGATACTGAATGTCTGAGTGTTATGTACTATATAAATATGATTTGTTTGTTTTTGTTTTTTTTTCAAAACCAAATTCTGCATGGGCTCTTTTTTCTACTTATATTGTAAGACGCCTGACAGCGAGAAGCGACGTTTCCCCATATATGAAGGGTGACTTGAGCTTGAGAAGGCTGAGCTTTGGCCGGACCTTAATTGAATAATTTTCTCCATATATGAGCTTAACCTATTCTGTACTGAACGCATTTGGGTGTTTCGAGCATAACTAGCTTTAACTATTGAAAAATAGCAGATCTACAAGCTCATATCGCGCCACCGAGTGGCGCGATATGAGCTTGTAGGTCTGCTATTTTTGGAAAATCCTTAAAACATGGTGCAAATCGGAGCGAATGTTATTAACTCCAATCTTTGTTTCTGGGTGGGTCCCTCCATGGGATATTTTCAGATGGGGGGGGTCCTCCGCAGCCTGCCAAACACAGACAATTCTAGGGGTCCTTGGCATGAAATATTTTGAGCATCACTGACACAGAAGTATTGATTTTTCAGAAGAACTAGAATATTGTGCTAGAAACTACAATCTAGGGCCAGAAACTAGATTCTAGTGTCAGAAAGTACAATCTAATGCCATGACAAAATGGGTTAATTGCGATATGCTATCACAATTAAGCCCTGTACTAAGCCCTATACATTTCAAACCATTTACAAGGAATGCGACAGACGTTGTTGCATCAAGTGTGATACACTTTCAATTGTCATCAAGAGTTTTTCTTGAATTTAGCCATAGCAGATTAATTTGGGAGCGATTGACGAATAACATTCTCCAGTCCACACTAATTCATAAGGTATAAATGATAGATGAGGGGTCAGGACATCTAGGCCTTTCCTGGGAGCGGTTAGATTAAGACATGGATTTAAGACTATTTACTTTTACTTAGTGAAACTATGGTGAACAATGTTTGTCGACTAACTCTTTTCACTGACGAAACAGAGAAAATAGACCCAGTATAAGTAAGAAAGGTATCCCCCCCCCCCCCCCCCCCCCCCCCCCCCCAACCCCCCCCCCCACACACACACACACACACACACACACACACACCCACACAATTTCAAACAAGTGTTCTTTCAGCTTACGTCTCAAAGTTTTTCAAATTTAATCCTTCAATGATGTACAAAACAACTTCATGTTCTCTGAAAAATAACAATGGCTGTTGATTTCAAATGCATAACTCTCCTATATACATAGCAGGGATGGGTACGCAGAGTTCATCCATATATATATTCTCATATATACAAAGCATATACAGGCCAGGGCCATATAAAGGGAGATACTACAGACTTATTGCTTAACTACAGTAGATGTGCTGCAAGTTAGCGTATAGGCGCTCTACATTTTAAACTCCTCAGACATTATCTTATATTTGTGAGCACTACATTACATTCTATATGCGTACAAAAGTAAGACAGCGATCAATTATTGCACATGTTTGCACAGTCTACAATGAGTTTGGCATGTTGTGACATTACTCATCACAAAACAATTGGAGTATGGCTCAAAGGTGTCGTGTGAAGGCAAATCTGTTTCGGCTTCCAACAAAAGTTCTACATCCATTTTGCAATTTGATTCAGGGTCATAGTGAGTTTGTAATAAGCACTCACACACTTCTGCTCTACGAGAGGCTTGTACCATCTGTAGCTATCACTGTGCTTCAAAGTTAGGTCATACTTCTAAAACATTGCATTAGAGGCCAGGCTGGAGTAAATGTTTTCTGTGCCATTATATGTAGGAGGCTTTATTTATTTAACACTGTATGAAAATATCGATTTCATTTATATAAATATCTATAGGCCATGTACATGTATTTGTGCATGTTTCATGTGGTGTGTGTGTGTGTGTGTGTGTGTGTGTGTGTGTGTGTGTGTGTGTGTGTGTGTGTGTGTGTGGGTGTGTGTGGGTGTGTGCGTGTGTGTGTGTGTGTCTGTGTGTGTGTGTGTGTGTGTGTGTGTGTGTGTGTGCGCGTGTGTGTGTGTGTGTGTGTGTGTGTGTGTGTGTGTGTGTGTGTGTGTGTGTGTGTGTGTGTGTGTGTGTGTGTGTGTGCATGCATGCATGCGTGACTGTGTGTTAGCATATTCTGTACAATAGCCAGTAATATTCTCCTCGGTCAATACTTGAAAAGTTTAAACACGGTAAGTTCACAAAGATTTTAGAGGCAATTCTGAGTTTTGGCTGTCTGAATTTTTAAAAAACAACATGAAACAAAACCATCAAACATTGGTGCCTTATATATCAAATCAGCCCCTATGCAGCCAGATGAGGCCATGTGTGTGCTGTACCTTAAAATAGTGGTTCTCAACCTGTGGGTCGGGACCCCTGTGTGTGTATGTGTGTGTGTGTGTGTGTGTGTGTGTGTGTGTGTGTGTGTGTGTGTGTGTGTGTGTGTGTGTGTGTGTGTGTTACATTGTGCATGGGGACCAACATCTGACAACACACTCACCTCGTAGGGACCTAAATTCTTGTGGAGACCAAAAACTTGTGGAGTCCCCACAAGGATTATCATTTAATTCGATAGAAAAAGCATTGCTGATATGCCTGGTAAGATTTTAAAGAAGTCCCCACAGTCCCCACAAGGATTATCATTTAAATTGTTAGAAAAAGCATTGCTGATATGCAATAGGTCATGGGGACTCTTGTCCCCACAACGTCCCTTGTGGGGACAGGTGTGTTTAAGGTGTGTACAAATGTTGCCGCCCAACTGGCCAAACCCATGCAACTGCAAGATGAGGTCCCCACATGGACGGACCCGGTCAGATCTGGGGAAAAAAAATGAATTTTGCTAATTGAACTTTATATTCTTTTTTCTGAGTTTTTTCAGGGCTGTAGCATGTCTAGAAAGGGGTGTCCCCACATGGGAGGATACAGTCACCATGTAGCAAAAACAAGTACGTGTGTGTGTTCTTGCAGAATCTCACGATATTGATGTGTGGAAGAGAGTCAAACAAAAATGTAATGCGTCAACTCTTAACATTCCAAGTGCTTGTCTGGATGGGGCATCCCCAGTTTTACTTCAAATGTGAATCCTTTGGGGAGTCAGGGCCTGAACAGGTTGAGAACCACTGCTTTAAATCAATGGTAATTACAATGTGCTTTGCCAGTGTTTCAAACCCTGTAGGACTATAGCCTGACCGTGGTCATATCCGGTACAGTACAACGTCTTCTATCACTTTAACCCCCCAAGTCCCAGTTTTGTGAATATTCTCAAAAACAAGATTTTAAAAGTCTTACCAAATCTTTTTTTTTTATATATATTTTTCAAAAATCGTGAAAATAGCAGATCTACAAGCTGTAGATTGGCTATTTCTGCTGTTTGTCTTACAATGAAGTATATACCTAGGATGTGCGTGTGTGTGTGTGGTTACGCCACGGTCCTGGGTGTGAACAGGTAGTTGTGTTATATCGTAATCGATGCGGTCTTCATTCCTTCTTCACATTTCCTTCATCCGTGGCAGTTTTCAGTCATGCTGTGTCTGACCCCTTTAAACCTAGTTTATACTCCATAGTAGGACAACGTCGCTTGCCAACAAAGAACTGATTTTTCAAGCTATCAAAGCATCGCATAGGTTAAGCTTTACTTATAGGGTTATGTATTCACACCAGATTGCTGGGCAAAGTGCCACACAAGGCACACACGCATGTGCACAACCGCACATGAAAGCATTATATGTGCACATGCACATGCACACACCGACACATACGCGCATTCACTCACGCACCCGCTCACACTTAAACAGACACACACGCACACGCACACACACACACACTGTCACAGTTTCATACAAACCGCAACACTAACACCAAAGGCTGGAGCTGGAGGAGGTGAGAGTGACCTCTACAAATGTAGAAACTTCGACAATCATGAGGCGTGTCTGTGTAACGGGACCGTTACAGTACGTTTCAACAGCGGGCGATGGACAAACAACGTCGTCCGATATGAGCGACGCCGACGGTCATTACCGTAAATTATCACTTAGAATGGCATGCATAATCAGACGGTGCTGTGGTGCACTGAGAAAAAAGTATGGTGGAGGAGGAAGTGGGGCGGAACTAGGAACCAAACGGCGCAGAATGGTTCGGGGTTGAGGGGGGAAAAAAGCAGCACTTGGCTCTGATTGGTTATCCCCGGGCAAACGAAAAGCTCAGCAATTTTTATCTTTCCGGGCCGACGCTGCCACGCCCACTTTTTCGACCGTCGGCCGATATGCTGCTGTCCCGCTAATCGGCGGCTCCCATAGACAAATAACTGATGACGGCTGATGTCGCTTTTCCATCGCCCGCTGTTAAAACGCACTGTTAGTGACCACCGAGTCTCTCTCAACCGCAAGACCCTCGGATCATTCCAGCTGATCCTCGGAACCAGAACTGCCCCCCTCGCACTCCTGTTCCAGGACCTCCAGGTCCTCCAGGTCCTCCTCCTGGTTCAAGGAGGTCTGACTCCCCTTCTCCTTCACGGCGGGCTCTTGTTCCGACGGCTCCGGCTCCGGGGTGTGGTGGGAGTCGCAGGCGAGCTCCGACTCCTCGGTGTGCGAGGGGCTGATGTCGAAGGTGTAGTCCGACTGGTCCTGGTCCGTGTAGGACAGGCTCTCCTCCTGGAGCACCAGTTCGGACGGGGTGTCCGTGATCTCGTCGTCGGGGCTGGCCAGCTGCAGCGTCTCCGTCTGGGTGTCGGGTATCGGGTAGCTGTCCGGGATCTCCTCGTAGGGGACGTCCGCCTCCTCGCGGCCCTCCGACGACGTTTTGGGCGGGGTGGGCTCCCGGGGCAGCGTCAGCCCCTTGTGCCGGCTCCACAGCTTGTGGAGCTCCGTCACCTCCGACACGCTGGTGGTCTGGCCGCTGTCGCGGAAGCTGGCCAGCGGAGGGCGCACTTTCACACCCGTCACTGTGACGGAGCCTTCTATGGCCTTCCGGAGCTGGGGAGGGGTGAGATGGAAGGAAAGACAGAAGGGAGAGCATGTAGAGCAGGGGTTTTCAACCTTTTTGATACCAGGGCCCACCATTTATTCAGCATTTGAGCCACAGACCACCAATTGAGGATATTTTTAGACCCACAGAACTAAAGATTTCTTTTGCTTCTGTCCATGACCATTAATCTTCCAGTTGTGTAGATTTGGACTAATTCGCATAATGAATATTTTAACTCTTGAGAGAAATGGTTTCATTTTTACGTTCTCAAGGGTTACATTTGGTAAAAACAACTCAGCTGGGGACCACCTGGAACCCTCTCAAGGACCACTGATGGTCCCCGGAACACCGGTTGAAAACCCCTGATGTAGGGGCGTTTTTGCTATTAGGCAGAATAGGCAGTTGCCTGGGGCCCCATGAGGGGAGGGCATGCTTTAAAGTGATCCCAGGTTAATAAGTCTCATATGGATGAATGCATTATAATGTCCTCTATAACTTGAACACATATAATGTGTTCTTAGTTTAAAAATGGTTCATAATTGTATCCCTTGGGGGATGGATACCAAGGGATAAAATCCCTTAGTGGATAGCACCATTTTATTGTGCCTGTCATAGGTATGACGTCACAGGAGGGCTGGGCAGATTGCTTAGAAACTCTACTGAGCATGACTCTCATGAAACTTGATTGAGTAACACGCAGCAGGTCATTATTATTATTATTATTTCTCTCAAGGAAGGCGACAATCGTACGTCAAAATGTATAACGCATTTAGAGATAGGATTCACAATATAATCAGACGTCAACGAAAATTCCGAACTAACGTTTTTCAAAGTAGTTAAACGAGATTATAGAGTAGATTATAGAGTACAAAAACCCACCTGTATAACAAATAATAAGTGGGACTAAATATAAGTCGTTACTCAATTTTGCTGCTGAATAAAACAACATGAAAGTCCATCTTCATTTTAGGTCATCATTATATTAATCTCTTTCACACGTACCCTGTGTCGCGCACGTGCGCGCTCTGTTTACAGAGAACAGATGCTGCTCTCTGACGTGCTGTGCTGCGGTCAGCATGCGCGCACACACACAGAGTTGAATGGACAGCTGACGCTGTGATCGCAGCGGCGACACAAAAAGTTACAAAACTACAAAACGCACGCACACACACACACACGCACACACACACACACACGCACGCATACAGTCACGCATACACACACTCACGCTCACCTCTCGAAGAGAAACGACTCCCACAAGGCGTCCAGTGCTGGTCACATATGCATGATCCAGACCCAGCAGAGAGAAGATGGTGTGAGTCTATGTGGTTGGACGGACAGACAGACAGGCGGACAGACAGACAGACAGACAGACAGACAGACAGACAGACAGACAGACAGACAGACAGACAGACAGACAGACAGACAGACAGACAGACAGACAGGTAGATCAAGAAAAATAAGGTCAGGATGATGTAAGCCACAGTAGAAGGTGAATATAGAGGACAGAGACAAATTGAAAATGAGTCATGAAGGAGATATGAAAAGAAAAGGAGAAAAAAAACAAGAATCTGGTATAATTGTGAAGGATAAGGCTAATCTAAGGATAATCTACAAAACATAAACACAAAGAAAAACCATTCACTGGTTTCACTGTGTTGAATCGAGCTTACGCGATTTGGTGTTTTTTCAAAACAAACAAAAACACAGGTGGAGATGGATTTTTTTTTATGCCAAAACATCTGGCTAATCCTGATCCTACTATTGAAAGGGGGCGGGGCCCTGGGGGTTGATTTAGAAAAAGATGCCATATAGGCCTACTAACCAGGGGCGGATCTAGGCATGGGCATGGGCGGGCAATGCCCAGGCTGCCCCACCAAACACGATGGCATGCAAAACAACTCAGTTGTGGCACCAGTTATACCAACAGCATTTCATCATTGAAAACAGAAAACTCTCTGAGTCAGACCGTTAGCTTTAAGCATGCATTGCTATGTGTCTGTTGCAACTTCAACAACATCTGATGTTATCATTGATGCTTATTTTTCTGATAAAAGTCCAGTAACCCAAAATGGTATGGGTGCGGCTTCATCGCCGATGAAGCTGCCCCCTTACCATTTTCTCCTGCCCCCCCCCCCCCCAAATGGGAAATGTTACATCCGCCCCTGCTACTAACTCCTTACCTTATGCAGGGACGTCCTCTCCACCAGCTGGAAAGGGGCGGGGTCAATCTTGCAGTTCTTGAAATCTATAAGCTGTTCCATTTGCTGCTCTTCCCATTCTGCTATCTGACAGTGGTCGGGGTGGGTGGGTGGAGGGGGGGAGGAGCATTCACATACATACAAGCGTAAATTACGAATTAGGAACGCTCCAAAGTGCCTGCATTCCCTGAGCATCATCAACAACGTGCTGTGTAGCTCTCACCTCTGCTGTCGTCATGTCATCTTCTACCTCGGTAGCGTCCTGCAGACACAAATTGTGCTTTGCACACATGACCAATATTCACATCCACCAAAGACGTATGTATACACAATACACGTGTGTCTGTGTGTGTGTGGGTGCGTGTGTCTGTGTTGTGCTTGCAAGCGTGCATCCATGCCTGAGTGCATGCACACTTCATCTTAGTATCTTAGTTTGCCCAGTGGGAAATGTGGCAAACCAGGGGAAAGAACCAGGCCTGTCCCATTGCCGGTCCCCCACAGAAGGAGGCTGGGGGAGGTGATAGAGTGAATATGTCAAAGATACTCTATTTACGAAGATACACAACCTTGCATTGGCGCCACTTTAGGTGAAATGGACTACAAAGCTTACAAATGGTCTCCTAAGTAGTCATGTTTTTCTCCTGTTGTATGTCAAATTGCAAAGAGACTTTCCTGACTCCTAACAAGTTAGAATAATTAGAATAATAATTAGAATAATTGATAACAAAGTGAAATTTCTCCTGATTTGTGTCACTAAAAGAATCCATTTTGGTATGGATATGTTGTAAATATTATATGCCTTGTGATGATTGGGTCCAGTATTTAGTTCAGTGTCCATGGATAATAAGTTGTGTTCACGTTCATTCTACCATGGGAAATGAATAGACTCCAACACTCTTCCAGTCTGCTAATATTGTACTTTTCACCTAGAGTCAGGAAGCAATAAAGCACGTTTGCCCCTCTTGCCATTGGCCTCTTGGATACTACCCTGTGCAGGCATTGCAGCCAATGGGAGCCTGGAGTGGACATGGACACACCTGCAGCCAGTCAGGCCATCAGCGGAAGCTTTTAAATAGCTGACGCTCAAGCTGTGTAGAGTCAGTGAGGAAGTAATGGAGGCGTGAGGAAGCCTGGAATCACTCTGTTGAGGAGTGATTCCATGAGGAGGCTGGTATGAGGGATATCTCACTAGTGAGTTAACAAATGGAACCCACCTGGGATGTGTGTGTATTGTGGCTGACCTGCTGGCTCTCCCTCCCACCCTCCTAGGCCAACTGAACTCCCACACCACAAGGAAAAGCAGTGCTTTCCCCCTTCACCAGAATCATATTGGTCACTAGTTCTCTCTCTTAGTGAGCGAAAGGAGCCAAAGCCCCAGACCACAGAAATCCTAAGTTGAATTTTTGGTCCCGTTTTCCCCTACCCTAACTAATTAATAAAAAGTTACTTGCAGACGCTGACGCTGAGCTTCTTATTTTATTGTGAATATTGCTATTCTAGTATTCTCCCCTGGGTTGCCACAGAATCAGAATGTATAGAGATGCTTCGGAAAATACTTCAGTAAAACATATCATGATCTGCAGGTGAAGAAAAGCAAAAGCAGAGACCCGGAGTCGTTCACACGGACAGATGCAAAAATTGACAGCATATTTGTCGCTTCGTATCTTTTGTAGCAGCTGCAGACATTTTCACGTGACTCTTTCACGTCACTCCAAGCTGGAAATGGCCGCAGACTGTGTCTTTGCATCTGCCTGTTTGAATGCAGTAGCATCTCTCCGCGGAGTCGACTCCATTGATTGACCTACTCACCAACCACCCGTTCATCGAGTTATTGTCTCAGTAATGCAAGTAAAGCTTACAGTAAACGAAATCTCCATGAATTCATGGCTTCATGTAGCCGCAATGCAACTGTAGATTGTTTTATAATTGGGCTGAATCTACCATTGCAATTCGGTCCATCGACTCCCCCATGACAAGAATTTTCACCAACTTGGCAGCTGTATGGAAAGGCTGAATTATCTTCTTTCTATCTGAAAAGCATTTGTTTGATAAAAACAAACAAACAAAACACCATACACATGTTATGAACTACTTTCTTTCAATAAGTACTGGAGTTTGGAAGCACTCATCATTAGTCACTGAACGTCTCTGTGTAGTGTGTACCACCTGTTTAGAATTTGCACATAATGCAGGAGGCACCAGCTCAACCTGTTAGTGCCTTCAAAGTCCAGCACTTTTATTTACTGACAGAAAGTAGCTTATAACAGGTCTAATGTGGATTTTGAAACAAATGCTTAGCAGATAGAAAGAGGATCATTCAACCTTTCCATACAGCTGCAATATTGGTGAGTTTAACGTTGTTTAATACAAGCAAATCACAGATGAAATTCTTGTTATGGGGGTGTCAATGGACCGAATCGCAACTCTAGATTCAGCCCAATAATTATAAAAGAATCTAGAGTTGCACTGCGGCTAGGCTTCATGGGGTGTGCAAATGTTGGAAAAGAAGTCATATGTAGGGTGAACTCCTCCTCAGCCATTTTGTCAACACTTTATTTGTTGTTACATGGCGCAACAAAACAAAAATATGTACTTTGCTCCATGAGGCAGGCATGCATATGAGCCTGCAGGGTGCAGCTTACATACTGTACCCCTCGCAAACACTGCACAGTACTAAGCATGCAATCTTTGGCAGTTCTGAAGTTCTGAGTCATACTTGGTGGCACGACGGTGGTGTTGTGCAACTGAAATGGCCAAATTAGAAGCATGCAAGCTTTTATATGGATTTCTTCTCTCTCTCCCTCTCTCTTCGGTCGTGTGACACCAGAGAGGAACAAGGTATAAATCAGGTATCAGAAGTTCAAAGAGTAACCTTTATCCCTCCCGCTCTTCACAAACACCCCCCCAACCCCCCCATGCAATGCTACTGTAACAGTTGGCTGGTGCAAGGGTGGGGCAACTTGACGACGGAGAGAGGCACTACATTTCCACACTCAAAATGCATCACAGCGCGCTGCGTTCTGAGCTCGTAGATCGGCTATTTTTAAGTGCTGCATTAATCGAGGGGCCGCGTGTGGTCACCAGTTGCCCGTGTATGATGAGCTAGTGCATCACAACGAGTTTGGTCCGACCGTCACTAGTGTCTCGTTCACAAGGCAACGGTTACCTAGCAACGGTCTCTAGGCGGCAGAACAATCTTACCGCCATGGAGATTCTCACTCGTTTGGGCTTGGTGGTTTCAGGCGATGCCGGACCAACGGAGGCCTGTGCGACCGAGGAGGGAAAAAGGAATCAACATAAGAGAGGATTTATTAACACAAGTGTCAGAAGAGATTTGCACAAGTTAGCCCATCCGCCGTTTTGCCACATCAGATTGGCTTTAAGACTTACAGTGCACAGCTCTTTGGAGAGAGTCCCTCTGGCATGAGCACATGTTGCTGGAAGGGCCTAGTTACTATGCCAGAGATGATACCTACGGTAGCATGTATTCAACGGTGCATTATTGATGAAGCACTTCTTGGAGAGAGAGAGAGGGTTGTGATTCACAAGAAGCGTTCAAGAAAAAGTCAAGACTACATTGAGGACACACTGTAAAGAGTGTACAGTTTGAATGGACTTAAAGAGTTAAGTGAGCACTCAGGAGTTTACACTGCAGGTTCACACAAACTATCTGCAAAGCCGTGTGTAATGTGCGACCAAATCCGCTGAGGACAGATTTTCTTTCTTTTTTTTTCTTTTTTTTTATCTATTTATTGCATTGGCAGGTTTTTCAAGCTTCAACGTCCACGTCGTGAAAATATTCCAGCACAGCTTTCCCCCAAAATCAAGTGCCTAAAACACAGTCAGTAACTCACATTTTTACTGGCTGAATGATTAAGCATCTGATCTGTAACATTGTAAACATGTTTATTGTTTTTAATTGTACACTTGATTACTTGGAAATATCCCACTGATTGACTGATATACTTTATTTATAGCTCTTGGATTGAACACATAGGTGCCTGTCAGATGGTAAGACAAGGCTGCTCTGTATGTCTGTGATGGAACAAACTGGTGTAGTAGGCAGTGACTTGAACTTCACCATCTGACACCAGACGTGAGATTTGAACGTGATCCACATGATCAAATCAAAATCCGTAAAGTACTTCCGTAAAGGCATACAGATAGTTTTCAGTCAGTGCAAGCACAATAAACAAGGGCCGATGTACATAAAGATAGAAACATCACAAAGATCCCGCCACAAAAGTGTCCTCTTTCTTTCTTTCTTTCTTTTGCTCACCTCCAGCAGTTCCTTGTCTTGCTCAGAACAGGACAATGTCTGGGAGCCTGCAAAAGACAGAAATGCGGTCTGAATGAATGATGTGGTTCTACTATATGTTCACCATAGCAAGTCAACCTTTTTAGTCAGTTCACTCAATCTCAGCATTCCTCTGTGCCCTCGAGAGTGAAGGGCACTTACCGTAGGAGAGTACTGCTTTTGTGTACGTGTGTGCGTGCGTGCGTGTGTGTGTGTGTGTGTGCGCGCACTGCGTGTGTGTGATCAAGACTAAGGGCTCCATTTTCGTTACATTCTAAACTCCTTATCCCAAATCCCTTCGTTCCCTTTCGTTTTTACTATTTTGGAAAACCTATTTCAACATGCCAATCTATTAACACGTTGTGAGCTTGTAGAGTGGCCATTTGAACAACTGAAAAATGTTTTTTTTAAATAGTTTAAAAAAGGCAAAAGAGTTAAGGGATAAGGGGTTTAGCTGTAACGAAAATGGAGCCCTTCTAAGTGTACGTACTGTTGGGTGTCTCCGCGTTGCTGATGGCGGCCACGGTTTTCAAGGCCGACTTGAGGGGAAGCTGAGCGTTGGCCGTGCCCGGGTTGAACGAGGACGACTCCTCTGTGGAAATCTACAGGGGGAAAATATTAACAGAGACAGACGCATGCCACGAGCAAACACATGCATGCAGGCATGCACATGCACACGCACGCACGCAGGCACACACACACACACACACACACACACACACACACACACACACACACACACACACACACACACACACACACACACACAGCCATGCAACACACCAAAGCCACGACAGATATGTATACACACACATGCACATCACGGCACAGGTAAAGGCACAGAAACACAGAAGAAATATGTTAATATAAAATGTAGAGAGAGAGAGGACCTGCAGTAGTATCACAGTTACAGAAACTACTTACCAGAACAGATGCCCTGGCCTCAACCACAACCCAACAGCTTCAAGTTACATCTGTGCCATTACCTTACCTGCATGGGACATGCGTCAAAACCCCATGCATTTTTGGCCAAATGCAACTGCGTCTCACTCCGCTCAAGAAAAACCCCTGCAAACCCGACCCTACCTGTTGGCTGCTCACCAGGAAGCGGACCGCGGCTTGGCGGGAGTTGGTGTTGGCGGCGCCGGCGGCGTTGTCGTGGGCGTGGTGGTGGTGGGCGCAGGGCGGGGAGCCGGCGCCGCTGCTGTCGCTGGTCAGGCTGTCCAGCGTGCCGTTGTCCTTGGCCAGCTTCTGGAGGTACTCCAGCCGCCGCTGGCAGCCCAGCTGCTGGGAGAGCAGCGACTGCAGCTGATTACGCTCGATGGAGCCCAGCAGGATCATCGACTCTGTGGAGGGGCGGGCGGGTATTTTTATTTATCGGTGCAACCAGTCGCTGTGTTTTATGTTAGCGACAGGGGGCGCTGTTTCACCAATATAGAGTACACGTCCGTTCATTGTTGCCGACTGCCAAAATCCAAAATGCACTAGCCAGGGCACTTCCAAAATGCACTGAAATGCGCTAGAGCAGTGGGCTGATTTAGGAGATGTACAGGCAAAATGTTGGTCAAAATAGCAATTCTTCTACATTTTCTAAAGGTAGAAGAACATGTTAAATATAATTTAACTCTTGAGAGCTCTCGAGAGTTACAGATCTATAAGGGTCCATATGGTTACCAATAGTCCTTTCTAGGAAGGAAGGAGGATTCTACCATAGGAGGAAAAATGGTGCCCCAACTCACCAGCACTAGATTTTCCGCCAGGAGTTTTTCACTAATTTTGGCACTAGGGAAGTCTGGAAAAGTAAATATAGCAACAAATGCGCCAAGTTGGGCAACTCTGCGTCTTTCCCTATGTTTAGTGTAACAACAGGGGGGGCTGCTTCACCAGAGTATACACCATCACCACTCAGTTCACACTTTGGTGTGATTTTTTTTTATGAATCGCCTTTGAAAACAATTGTTTATACAAGGTGCCATACAATAACGTAAAACGCAGTATAAAACAAGAAAGAACACACGGTCAACATTAAAACCGAAATAACAGTAAGAAAGCGTTAGGAAAGGAAATACACAGAAACAGATACAAGCCGAACAAGACTAAAAAGGAGTGTGACAGAACATACCGTAGAGCACTCCGTATAGCAAAGTATTTACGATATGGGTGCGTTTTTAGCAGCTTTTTAAAAAGTGTCGCCTGACTGACTCTTGCATTATTACAAGTTAAATCGTAGGAGAGGAGGGAGAGTGTGTTCAAATAAACAAGACTTATCCGTCCTGTACCTCCAGACTCGACCAGGGCCAGTGTCTTCAGCTGACTGGTCAGCAGAGTCTCCTGGAGATCCCGATAGCTGGAGGACAGGGTGATGTAGCGCACGTCTCTGACCATGATGTCCTCCACGCGGATGTTATACTTCCTGAAACAAAAAAAAGAAGTGTGAGGGAGTTTTAGAGAAGCAGTTAAGGGGAATTAAGGCCGCGAATGAAGACACATTTGACGGGAGGACTGTGAAGATGAGGATGTAAGGCAAGCGGGAGCAAAGCAGAGGAGCTACAAAGGATTCCAGGCTCCCTTTTGCCAACAAAGTGCAAAGAAGCGGCCTTGAAGTAGCAGCTGCGAGCGAACAAAAACACCTCCATGAGCCTAACAGAAATGGAGGAATGTACGGTAAAACATCCAATAATGTGAAAGATACACCAACGTCAACCTCAGTGTTGCCAACTGTCAAAATCCCAAATGCACTAGTGGCGAAATGTCAAAATCCCAACTGTCAAAATCCCAAATGCACTTGAGAGCGTAAAAATGAAACCAAATGGACCCTTGCGGGTCCATTTGGTTTCATTTTTACGCTCTCAAAGAGTTACATCTGGTTAATCAACTGTCGGTCATTTAGCCCAGGGACCACTGGTTGAAAACAGCATAGGAGGGGAAAAATGGTGAAAAATGAGGGTTTTATCTCTAGTTTAATTTAATTTCGCTCCAACTCACCATCTAAAAAGCACTACATTTTCCGCCATGGGCTTTTCACTAATTTTGGCTCTAGGGAGGGGGTCTGAAAAAAAGAAAAAAAGCTAAATATAGCTATAAAATCCACCAAGTTGGCAACACTTGTCCACCTACTGTACCAAGCCACGGGTGGACAGTCACTCTCACCCACACCCACACACATACTCACTCGTGGTGCCCCATGCCCAGTTCAGGCAGATACGGTAGTTTCTTGATCCTGATGATGGAGTCGTACAGGGAGGGTTGGAGCGACTGGGCCACGGCGTTGGCCAAGATGACCGCTATCATGACGGGCAGGATGTGGGAGATCTGACCGGTGAGCTCGAACACGATGACGGCCGTGGACACGGTGTGTGTGACGGCCCCGGCCAGCGCTGCAGCTCCTGCATAGAAAGTTAAAGATGGAGTGCCATGATTTTTTTCTACCCTAAAACAGATCATTAATGTTACATGAAAAGTAAGATTTTTTCTTTTTTTCGCAAAAAGTGTACAGTGTTTGTCATTTTTTATGATTCCACCCTACCAGTTCATTAAGTATGCTTTAGTTGCATGATAAAGGTAAAGTTTTTTTTCATTGGCACATTTGACTGGAAAGGTTCAGCCCCCAGGAAGAAACCCTAAATACAAAGGGAAGACATCATTGTACATAAAAAACACACAAAGGGATCTATTTACATACTGTAACCTCTTAAACATGTACAAAATTGGAAAAAATACAAAAATCACGGCACCTCCTCTTTAATGATATGAAGGGGAGATGTATTGTACTCGTTGGTATCTCAGATCTTTCAATTTGATCTTCACCTTATTTTCCTTCCTGCTTTTTCATTCAGGGGAAGAATCAACTACTTCATGTCCTCTTTCACTTACATCCATAAAATCTTGTCTTTGGTCTTCCTCTAGGCTATAGTGGTTTTCAACCTTTTTCATACCAGGGCCCACTAGTTATTCAGCACTTGAGCCACGGACTACCATTTGAGGAAACTTTAGCACCACAGACCCCGAAAACTAAAGATTTCTTTTGCTTTTGTCCACAATTCCAGGCTGGATTTTCCAAACAAAAACAGGCAATCGTACAGATCAAAATGACCATTAATCTTCTACATTCTCTAGTTGTGTAGACTTGGGCTAATTCACATGATGAATATCTTAACTCTTGAGAGTGTAAACATGAAACCAAATGGACCCGCAAGGGTCCATTTGGTTTCTCAAAGAGTTACATCTAGTTAACCAACTTTTCATCATTTAACCCTGAGGACCACCTGGAACTCTCTCACAGTCACGGACCACATGTGGTACCCGGATCACCAGTTGAAAACCACTGCTCTAGCTTCCAACCTCAACATCCTTCCATATACTCTCTATAGCTTCTCTGTCCAAACCATCTCAGTTCTGGACACCCTGTTTTTTTTTTTTCTCCAAAACATCGTCCATGCGATGTCCCCCTGATGTACTCGTTCCAGATACTATCCATCCTTGTGCATCCCAGAGAACCTCAACATTTGTCTCTGCTACCTCCTCCAGCATGTATGTTCCTGTCTTTTCCCTCAGTACAAACATACAACAACATGGCTGGTCTCACCTTCCCTTTCAATTCTTGCTGACGCTGTAAAGCATCTATCATGTGTTTGGCCCTGTCTCCTAGGCCCTGTGTCCGTGTGCGTTTATCAATCTCAGACATCGCTGGACAATCAATCTGCATCAGTCACCGTATGGCACATCCACACTGTCAGTATCTATAGCGCAGGCCACAGTTACTGTAAAAGCAAAACCCACATTTTTCACGCTGGCGATAAATGTAATTATATGTGATTATTATATATAATATATGTGATTTTTATTTACATACCTAACAAGATTTTCCACTGTTTGGAAGTCTTCAAAACATTCTACGCCTACATACAGTATATTGTACAAAACATATATTATCTGATAGATTTGTTTGTGATTGCCTTAAAATTTCATAACCTTGGGCACAAATGTAGCTTGACAGTCAGTCTGTATTTTCATTTTGTTTCACTTGATTATTCAGACCGAAAGCCCTCCCCACGGCAGCAGTTTCTGGGCTAGTTGTTGTTAAATTCTTCTGCGATTGGTTCATACCAACCAGTCAAGCAGCAACAGTGGCAAAATATGCTGGATGTGGTGTTTACAAAGCCCGTTGTTTCTGTAAAGAAACAATTTAATAGCCAGTTTGATGCGTTGGCGAGTCACTGCAGTGGGGGCAGCCATGTTTGTCAGTTGATGCTGTTGAGGCCAGCTGACGTTCTGCACTGGACAAGTTTTTTTTTTAAATAATGGTTGCAACGACACTCTACGTCAATAACATGCGCCGGACCGGTGCCATATTCCACAATTCCGAACTGCCATTGTTGCTAGCTCCCATTGTTCCGAATTTACGAGACGCAAAACCCTAGCCCCCTCCAACCGTAACCCTAATCCTAAATTGATGGATTGATGGAGCTGATGGATTTCCAGCGCATGTTCGTAGCGCCCAGTTTCTGACCCCTCAATGTCGCAACTCTTCTGATATGAGCCCATGTGCAGCACATGTTATTGACGTAGAGTGTCGTTGCCTCCGTCATCTTGTCCGGTGCAAAGGAACTTGTCCAGTGCAAAAAGGAAGCCGGCGCTGTTGAGTGACAGGGCTGATGGCTAATCAACTGCTGTGATCAGATTTTCGATCAAGACTGACGCCGCTGTAGGTAGCAGCACCAGCCCTGAATCTCAGGAAGTGTTTTTTTTTAATGGTAGTGATTGTAGCGATTGAGGGCTGAAGCCAGTCTAGAGTCTAGACAGAGGCCGGCGTAATCGGCAATGCAGTATGTTTTGTTTTGTTTTTGACTATATGCCATGATGAGACACTGAATCCAAAACCGAGTCATTGAATTTTGGGGGGTTTCTTTCACAGCGCCCTGCTAACCAGTGTGTCTGAGCCACCTCCATTTAATTTAAGCCCAAAAGCCTGAATTGGATTCCCTTTGCATCAGTCACATTCAATAAGCTTGCAAAGACAGATATAAATAGCCTCAGTGATTTCAATTATAGCAGAGCATCGGCTAGTCAGAGCCCCCCCCCCCCCTGTCCTCACTTCCCTTCCACTCATCCACAAAATCCTTTATGGGAGATTCAGGACAAATTGGATACAGAACTTAGAAGTATTGTTGTGCTGATTTTCGAGCGGGCGCGAGCAGTGTTGTAGTGGGACTTTTAGAAGTGGACCCTAGCGGGTCCATTTGGTTCACATTTGCACACTCATGGCTCACATTTGCACACTCTCAGAAAAAAGGAAACTCATTAACATGATGATGTCATCAAGATGTATATCACCATGCTAATGATTTTTTTTTTTTTTTGGGGGGGGGGGGCTTTTTATCATGTCCACACAACATCTCTAAGGTATATTAAAATCTTGAAAATGAGTGGAATTCCCCTTTAAGACACGTGCATGCATGCACACTTGCATTTGCACCTGCGCAGCACACACACAGACACAGACACACACACACAAAAAACATAGGCCTACTTTTGTCCCCAAAAATATTTTAGATGTGAGAAGTGTGTCCCCCCTCCACTACACCCCTGGGCGCGAGGGACGGATGCTCACCGACCACGGCGTAGCCGCCGGGGACTATGGGGTACACAGTGCCATCTGCATGGATGCCGTCTGGGAACACGGTGGCCATGATCTCCCCCACCAGCCGGCCAAACGCAGCTCCTGTCCAACAAAGTGCCAACACATCCGCACAGAGATGAAAGACGGAGCGGAGGGGGGTTATTTATAGGGCTTGTGTCATCATCAGGGTATACAGAAACGCGCAGGAGGAGGACCGGAGAAGGAAGTTGCTTACCGATAAGAAATACTGGCATGAAAGCCCCGCACGGCACCGGCATGGTGGTAGCTACGGCCGACATCCAAAACTGACAAGTGCAGAGAAAGAGACAGAGCAAAGGGAGAGCCAAACACGCACAGACACAAACACACACACAGTTTAATATAAATAATATACTTTGACTTGTTTTTATACTCCTACTATATAAGCCAGGTATAATTAAGTATACTTAGTCTTAAGTATATATCTGTTGAGTACATAGAAGTAAACTTGAAGTGTAATTGTATAAAACAAGTATACTCCTAGTGTACTTTTATATACTGCTTTTTGCTAAGGGTTGTCATCTAATTAGATGGACTCAGACTCAGACCTTAATCTAAACTTTCTAAGCAGGGTAGTGGCAAAATTCATATGACACTACTATGGTATTCATTTACAGGGGAAGTCCACCCATTTTCAACATTCTAATATGTCATTAGTATACCCTAGAGATGCTGGGCGGACATGATAAAAAGTTCCGTGTTTCCTAGAAATGGAGGTCTGAAGAAACCCACTTACATGGTGAAACATCTTGATGACATCTTCAAGATGTATTTTCACCATGTTAATGAATTCCTTTAGACGCTTCTTTTTTTTTTCTGAGAGCGTACAAATGGAACCAAACGAACCTGTTAGGGTTCATTTGGTTGCGGAATGGGTGGAATTCCCCTTTAACATAGCCTACTAGTAGCTGAAACTTGTTATGCTGGCTAATAAGCCAGACCCCTAATGACACCAATGCTGCTGACAGGCTGATTCAGTCTGGCTTATTAGCAAGGCTAGAGACGTGTAACCTCTGAATACCACCTGCTCTTATTCCCTGACAAACTAATTAGAGTATGTCAGAGAAGACTGCCGACTCATGCAAAACTGCCGACTCATGCAAAACCTATTTCAAACCGTGTGAGTCAACTCTAGAACTGAGTCAGACATGTAAGGATGACCACTCTCTGTGCACTCCTGCTAGCTGGAGCGAGACACTGGTTTCTCTATGGTTAGTGCAACATCTGCAATAAAAGAATGAAAGTTTTAATCCTGATCATCATGACTTCCTGCGATTCTTGACCATGACTTCCTGCATCAGGCCAACTTGCCTCAATTTTTTTCTGAGAGTGTACAAATGGAACCAAATGGACCCGCTAGGGTCCATTTGGTCCCCAGCTAAATGATGAAGAGACCGAGGCATGTCTCATACTAAAAACTACAGATTTATAGTTTTTAGTATGAGACATGTCTCGGTACCTTCATGATGATGAAGAAGACGAGCGTCATGAAGACGTTGACTTGGGGGTGTTTCCAGGCGTGGTGGTGGCTGATGTAGTGACTGAAGTCTTCGTTTACTCCCTGGCGGCACCAGGTGCGGTTGTCGAACAGAGCCACCAGCGACTCATGCTGTGTCAGCTGCGTACAAACACAAAGGAAACACAGGTGGATGCGTGGCCCGAGGATCACCGGTGGTCCTTGAGGGGATACCAGTAGGTGGTCCCCAGCTAAAATGATGGAGAGTTGGTGGTAGCCGAATGGACACTTATCGATCTTTAACTCCCCAGAACGTAAAATGTACATTTTAATTGCCAAGAAGTAAATTAACTATTGAGAAGGTAGTTTTTTTTTTTATTGGTATCACCATTTTCCCGTTATCTTTCCTTTCCAAATCTTCCAATCCAATGAGAGAAGATATTGAACGTTCTGGTTCTGAGAGGCTAAATGTCATCAAATGGTGGTCCATGGCTCAAATGCTGAATAAAAAATAATTGTCCAACTGTGCTAGCCTAGCCTACTACTACTACTACTACTACTAGTACTTAAACATATGTGTGACTACCTGTCCTCTCCTCTTCACTTTCTTTGTGTTCTTGGAAAAAAAAAAACACAATGGGAAACTATGCCCAAATAGTCGAATTTTCACCCATCATCTTCGTTTTGTGACAATGAAGCTGATCATGATTCTGAAACACTGTAATCACACAGCAATGAGACAGGAGTTCTACCAGGCGTTGTTACATACAGAGTGACAGAGTGGTTGTATATCCTCACCTGCCCAGCCATGAACTGTCCGAACCCTGGAGGGAAGGTGAGGGTGGTGACCAACAGGGTGACCAGTGCAGGGTACACCAGACGCCTGACAGGGAGAGACGGACTGTGGGGTCATTAATGAGGGGGAGCCGGCATGCTCTGCAAGTCTTTCCCGAGAGGATGTTCTATCTACATGAACCGCCGCACTTAAGACTTGACAAGACAGATCCAAATCCATGAATAAGATATGGCACCGCTCTGCTGAACACAGGTACCGTATGGACTTTTTTTTCTTTTAAATAGATGTGTGAAGGATTTCACATTTATTATGGGAGCTGGAATCCGCCTACCCACAGACACTGTTGTGACAGCATTAGATTCAAAGAGGTTTTATTTGTCCCTCTGTGACAGTAACACAATATGTAATATAAACAGGCATTTTGCTGTGTGTCAGTTGTACTCACTTCCTCAGGAGCAACTTGTTAATGGTCTTTTGTTTCCTCATGCATTCCACTATGAGTCGGTTCAGGTAGACGAAGAGGGCACCACCGAAACCACAGGCAATCCTTAAGGAGAGAATCAGCACAAAACAGATTTTCCCAGTGAAAATGAAATGGGTGAAATAAAAGTTAAAGCCCTGTGGTGAGGCACAATGACAACTATTAAAACTGTTGAACAGGGGGGCAGTGGATCAGTTGTTAAAATGTCAAAGATTCCTGGTTCCATATTCCATTCCCATCTCCCCTTTGAGTTACTTATGGTCCGAGGACCCTTGAAGAACAAATTACAATTTAAGCATTTGGCAAACGCTTCATAAAAAAACATGGTAATGAATCAAATACATAGAGTCAGCATGAGCTACATGTAAGCTAAGAACCTATTAGTGAATATCTAAATTATATAATGAAACTATGTGCATACACTATGCAATGACTAGTCAGCATGGGTCATATGTAAGCTAAGAAACTATTAGTGAATATCTAAATATATAATGCAATGACTTCAATTATCAGCCTGTTTCTTTGACTCCACCCTCATCCAATCATCATCACCTGCTGCCTATAAAAGGCTCACTTCCACCTGTGCTCTTCTTCTCAACCAACTGTTTACCCTGGTGCCTCCTTTTTTTGTTTCCCTTGGCAAACCTTAAGTGTTATTTATTTTTATTTTTTTAGGTTTTATGTTCTCGTACTAAATGTAAATTCTGTTGTATATGCCCTGCCTTGGGAGGGGTAAGGCAGAGGCACCGCATAGGTAGAACCTTGTTAAGCACACTAGGTTAGGGGTGGTTCCGCCACACGTATATATGAAAGTTTTGGTTGGAGTAGTCTGTCTTTTGCTTCACCTAGATTCTTTGTTTGTTATTTTGGCAACCTCTTTGTCTCCTGGTACTGGTTCTTGTGTGCTCATGTGTTCACTTACTGTACAACTTGTATTGTAAATGCCTACTTAAAGTTAAAGAGTAAAAATACTGAACACTTTTTACTCAAACTGTTGTCTCCTTTATTTGCACCTTTACGCTCAATTGCCTGGTTTTACAGTTGACACAAACCTAAACTAATTCTATAAGCCCGTAATGCAATATGAGTTCAGTCTCCTGTGTCTCTACAGTAGGTTATACTATGGTGTAATAATTAGCAACTGGTGTTGTCAACTGACAGAAGGAATGATTAAAATTATTATAATATAATTGCTGAGCCGTATCATTAATTCAGTCTGACAGCAATAACTATAAATCTTTAGTAGGAAATAAAATAAAACCAGAGGATTAATGGAACAGGAGGTGAAATTGTAGATTCACAAGTAGATTGCTACTGGTTGTGCTATTTCATGTTTTGTGTTTTGTTTGGTAAATGTAATTTCATTGTTTTCTATTGCAAAGTGTGTCTCTTTAAAGAAAACAGGAAGTATGCTTCAGAATTGTCATGTGACACACCTGTTTCAGGAAGTGTTCAAAATTCTCACTGAAAACTCCTACAGAGCTTCTGTATCTGTAACATCTGCTCTAATGTTCCCCCAGTCGTAGCATCGTTGGTATGTATTGTGAGCTTTTCATCTGTAGAATCATTGCAGTTTTTTTTTTTTTTTTGTGGAAGTTGTTTTTGCAATGTTTGATGTGAGAGGACTCTAATTCTACTCACTCACTATAGTACCCATCTCCTCTTTTATTACCTGGCTTCAAGTTGCTTGCCTGGGTCTTTTCAAGTTGATTTATTTCTGTGGTTGCTTAAGGCCTTGTGGTTTTCAGAAAGGCATGCTTATACAGTGTAGGCATCTGTAGTATTATGTGCATATGCAAATGGAATAATGTCATTACTGGCAAGTAATGTAAGATGTTTGCGCTTTACGGTAAGCATATTTTGTTTATGCTTTTGTCTGCGTTGAGTTTTATAAACCTGCTGACTAATAGAGAACGGTCTCCAGAGTCTTGATGGAAGGAAGGTGTTTATTCTTACTGCCAAGTTATAGAGCCTACATAACGAGGGCGGCTCATTACACAATCACTATTTCAATCACAAACATGGATCCTTGCATTAGTATCACAATTGCCCTCAATTCCTCTCATACTGTGGCTACCATTTCCCATTTGATCCTCTGAAAGGAATAAGGAAAGTGTGTTCTGTGGTTATTATACAGGCACATTTATCCTAATGTAATACAAACTTGTCTAAACATAGCTTGCTGCTAGTTCCAGACTCTACCGGTGTGTGTGTGTGTGTATATAGCATTTGGAGATTGTGGAATATTGTCTGACTAATTGAGATGTACTGTAGTTGTCAACTGCTATGGGTGAAATTGTGCATTAAATCTTAAAAGCAAGCAACACTTAAAGGGGAATTCCACCCATTTTCAAAAAAAATCCTGAGAGGTTACAAATGTGAACCAAATGGACACCGCTATCCATTTGTACCCTCTCAGGAAAAAGGGGTCTGAAAAAAAAAGTCATCACATCTTGATGATGTCATCTATTTCACCATGTTAATGATTTTTTCAGACCTCCTTTTTTTTTTAGAAAATATAGAATTGAGGGAACTTTTATCATGTCCACACAACATCTCTAAGGTATATTAATGACATATTAAAATGTTGAAAATGGGTGGAGTTCCCCTTTAATGACACTAACCCCAGGATGGCAAAGGCTGGCAGCTCCTGGAGATCAAATGGGAAGTCCAGACGGAAACGCGTCTTAAAGAGAGCAGTGATGGTCTCTGAAGAAACAAAATGAATAGTCACATTTAATTACATAAATTATATTATTAATATATAATTTATGAATACATAAACACTTGCCAGTGTGGTCTGCTTGGAGGACAGCCATGGGATATATAAGTTGACTATAAAAAACATACAGTATTACTATTTCATATAAAAAATAATCTGGAATTCATTTAGCTGTAAGATATTTCGCAAAACGTGTCCAAAATGTTTCCTCGGTTTTCACCGCCAAAAAAACGTTGAGACCTCCTGCACTAAAGCATATTTTCTCTAGCCAAAAATGTAGACTAGGTATGTATAGGTATTTCTTTCTTCAATTCTGACATCACCACTCCACAAGAGTCAACACGACCTTACCGCATGGAGAGCTGGATGAGCACATTTTTGCCTCAAAGTGACGTACAAATGCAAATCTAAGCAGATTTTCATCCCTCCATTGTAAAGGTGCAATGCCCACTGGGGGCGCTAGAGTTGTGTAGCCCTGTTAGGGCAGATGAGGCAATTCTGAGAGGAATTGAACGAATCACCCATTCTATTGAAAACTATGGGCGTTCGGGATGGTAATTCTCCTGCGTAGGCAAACCGTACAAGAGGGGATTCTATGAAAATCTGCTTAGATTTACCATTTTGTATGCGGGAAGCGTTACTTTGAGGCACAAATGTGCTTGTACAGTTCTCCATGCGGTAAGGTCGTTTTGACTCTCGTGGGGTGATGACGTCAGAATCGAAAAAATGCCTCTACGAGAGTCTACATCATGGGTGTCAAACTCTGGCCCGCGAGCCAAATTTGGCCCGTCGTGTAATTTCATTTGGCCCTTGAGACATTATCAAATTAAAGGGGAAGACCACCCATTTTCAACATTTTAATATGTCATTAATATACCTTAGAGATGTTGTGTGGACATGATAAAAGTTCCGCCAATTCTGTATTTCCTAAAAATGGAGGTCTGAAAAAAATCATTAACATGGTGAAATACATCTGATGACATCACCAAGATGTATTTCACCATGTTAATGATTTTTCTTTCAGACCCATTTTGAAAATGGGTGGAATTCCCCTTTTAAAAGGTTAGTTTGTTCAAACTTGGCCCCCGGCTTTGTTCAGTTTTAAATTTTGGCCCACATTGTATCTGAGTTTGACACCCCTGGTCTACATTTTTGGCTATGTGTTCGCTATGCATGCATGCATGCATGCATGCAGCGCACACCTTCCTCCTGGTTCCAGACAGCCAACACTCTGAATATGAAGGCACTGAAGGTGGCAGCGAAGAAGCCCCTCCAGTAGTTCCTCACCGCGAAGAATGTTGAGGTCACCTCAATACTGAACAACACCCCTGGAACAAACACACACGCACACACACGCGCACACACACACACACACACACACACACACACACACACACACACACACACACACACACACACACACACACACACACACACACACACACACACACACACACACACACACACACCATATGACTCTTATGATACTGGTCGGTTACCAATTGGTCACTCCGTACTGTCAGGGCCGGATTTAGCCAGCTCCACTAGGGTGGGCTGGAAGATTGGCAGGGTGGGCAACTTAACGCAGCAGGGGTTTTCAATCTTTTTGACATCAGGGCCCACTATTTAATCAGCATTTGAGCCACGGACCACCATTTGATGACATTTTAGCCCCACAGACCCCGAAAACTAAAGATGTCTTTTGCTTTTGTCCACAATAATTCCAGGCTGGATTTGGGGAAACATACAAACATCAAACATACAGATCAAATTGACCATTTGGTTTCATTTTTACGCTCTCAAAGAGTTACATCTGGTTAACCAATTTTCTACCATTTAGCTGGGGACCACCTGGAAATCTCTCAAGGACCACTGGAACTCTCTCAAGGGCCACTGGTGGTCCCCAGACCACTGCTTGAAAATCACTGACCACTGGGCTCTGCCCACCCCTGCCCCTCTCTAGATACAGCCCTGCGTACTGTACATGCACACATGCACACACACAATTTACAATTGTACATTTAGCAGGAATAAATAAGAACAAAAAAAGGATGGTGTTGTCGTTGCGAACCACTGCAACCTATGCATGGACAGCAGCATGACGCAACCCATGCTGACACATTCAACCTTTATATGGCACCAGGGAAGGAAGTATGAGAGTGGAACGATTAGAGAAGCCAGGATATACTAATAGTTATTTATACTTCACTATATTCGTTTCCTATCCGTATCTGGATAGGTGTCTGTGTCCATATCAGGACAGGCATCTTCCTAACCTAGATAACAGCATCGTCCAGGACGTCTCTAACCTGGACAATGTTGTTATCTAGGTTAGGAAGATGTTATTCCTTGAAGACTTGAAGATGCCTGCCCTAATACGGATAGGAAATAACAAAAATAAAATAACTATTAGTATATCCTTGCTTCTCTATTCTCTTTCCCCCGGTGCTTCATAAAAGGCAATGTGTCCTCATGGTTTGTGTAACGCTGCTGACCATGCCTATAGCACACTGCATCGCAACTACACATGGCAATACATCATATACATACAAAATAGACATTTGCATTCAAATAGGTTAGGAACATAACAGTGAAATGTCTATATAATCAAACTATGCATATAATTACACTATATAGTGTCATCTAATAAATCTGCAAAAAACTGCCTCAAGTCTACATGAAATGCCATCTAATAGAGCTGAGCATGAGCAGTTCTGCCCCCTGGTGATGTCGCCCTTGTTCCAAAGAAATGGAATCCAGAAGAAATAGATTCCTCCATTCATTTTCCTCATACACTTTTCGAAAATGATTCATATAAAGACGATTATGTCGTGGACAAAGCCAATTCATGACGACACACACAATGTTTTGGGACAATCAAATAATGTCCAAGGAGAAAAACGAAACAAAAAGAGTTGTATCCTGCGTTTTTTTTTTGTTCTCCTTGCTAATTAGATATTGTCTGATAATAGTGTGTGTGTTGCTATGATTTGTTGAGACCCGAGTTGGCTTTTGTCCACGGCATAATCATCTATAGATCATTTTTGAAAAGTCTATGAGGAAAATGAATGGGGAATCCATTTCTGGAACAAGGGTGGCGTCACGAGACGGGCAGGACTGCTCAGCTCTATAAGACATTTTTTTTCTGAGAGTGTACAAATGTGAACCAAATGGACCCTAGCGCGTTCATTTGGTTCCATTAGTACACTCTCAGAAAACAGGAAACTCATTAACATGGTGAAACACATCTTAATGATGTCATCGAGATGTATTTCACCATGCTAATGATTTTTTTTTGATGGGGGAACTTTTTTATCATGTCCACACAATATTAATGACATAGTAAAATATTAAAAATGAGTGTAATTCCCCTTTACAGTAAGACACGTGCATGCACATTTGCACTTTGGTGCACCTGCGCAACACACACAGACACGCTATTAAAACAAGTATAGCATATTGAGAAAGATTGTTTACAATGCCTAATTGTATCCCTAAAAAGCAACATAAAACATAAGCCTACTTTTGCCCCCAAAATATTTCAGATGTGAGAAGTGGGGGGACGCCGTCCCCCCGCGTCCCCCCCTCCACTACACCCCTGGACATAAACATGCACAGACACACGCACATGTGCACGCGGCCACGCGCACACACACAGAATCAAGGCCATATTCAGATCTAAATGTCTTCTAGGTGATATATGTGGGAGGTTATTTGGCTCCATGGCCGTACCTCCAATGGGAGCAGCGAAGCAGCAGCCCACACCCACGGCACACGCTGCCGACAGCATCTCTGTGTTCCTCAACTCATTCTGTTAGAAGAGAGTCACATAGACACATACAGGTGGGGAGACACACATACACACACACACACACACACACACACACACACACACACACACACACACACACACACACACACACACACATCACGCGCGCATACACACGCATGCATGAACGTACACATAACTCAAAATACGAACAAAACCCATTTCACACAAAACGGCCGGCCGCTAGGCCGATATAGGCCTCCATGCTCCTCCATGCGACTGTAGTTTGAAATGACATATGTGTGTGCAGTGAGAAAAGAGACACAATAATTGAAAAAACGCACGACTGAATGCGTTAAATCATGGAATGGGGATGTTTGTATGGAACCAAAATAGCGACTACCAGAATCAATGCCTGGGTGTAACGGTTCACTGAACAGCAGAATCAGACACAGCGCTCACAAATAGATGGGCATCAACAAAAAAAAAACATAATCATCTCACAGAGCTTCTGAGACGGTCGGACAACATGGATTATTCATGTAGATGGAATTGGCAATAAGAAGAAGAAGAAGAAGCCATATCAGACTCCTGCACCCGTACCTTGTTTCCCTCAAAGGACTCTTCCTTCAGCAGTAATGTGAAAGAGACAGAAGCACACGTGAAACACCTTCCTCCAGCTCCTTCCAGATCAACATATTGCATCACAGCAGGAACAGATCCAATGTATTTAATTATCACACATCCAAATATTGAACATTTTTAGCAAAGCAGGCCCCTTTCATCAAGCAGTCTTAATTTCCTGCAAGGCGCCGATCGAATTAGCAACTCTCGGGCCTAATTATGGCTAATGTCCACAATATTCGACCCGTTGACAGCTTGAGTTCTCCAAATTAACGTGGTAATGTCTGTAAATGTCCTCCACGCCACTCGACTCCTCCGTCTTCCGCCAGAATTTTTGGCCGCGTTTACTGTCGGCGCGTGCAGTGAGTGTTCTCCTGGCTGTACTGTACTGTCCCACGGCGCAGCGCGGCTCGCTCAAGTGAGTGGGGGTGAGTGTGTGTCCTAAGGAATGGCACAGAGTCAAACAAACTTGGACTTGGAGTTGCGATAAAGCATATAAGTGTGTGCGTATGTGTGTGCCTATGCATTTCTGTCTCCCTGTCTTATCGCAATATGACTCTATATATGTGGCACTAATTTGCCCTTCTCTAAATGCCGTACCAATCTCCATATAGTTTTGCAACTGTTGCTATGCAGGTCAAGTGTTCTTGTCTTGTCCCTTTCCTGCTAACATGCCTATTGGACAACTTAAAGGGGTATTCCACTTTCAAAATAACTTTTGGTCATGTTCTACTCCGTCTCATGTGAACACACCAGACAGTTTATAAGTTACTCTATTCAGGAATCCATTCAGAAATTTCATTTACAGTTTTCATTTATTTTTAAAATATTGTTTTGGAAAATGTAGCAGCCTCCATGTTTGGGTATGCCCACCCAAATGAATAAAATAAAAATAATTGAAAACAGTAAATGAAATTCCACGGCCCTCTCACGTATTAGGAGGACAATATCAGTCACTAGAAAAAAGATGGGTTGTTTTCGAATAATCTGTCATGGTTAAAATGGAGTTTTAAGTTATAATGGGTTTGTATAGGAAGGAGGTGGATGCGCTAAAATCAACATCAAATATTGAATGGAGTAACTTATAAACTGTCTGGTGTGTTCACATGAGACTGAGTGGACCATAAAATTACCAAAAGTTTTTTTGAAAGTGAAATACCCCTTTAAGGATGTACTGGGAATGGACTTAGAGCCTGTTGTTTTGTTGCTTTTCTGTTTTAGCTTTATGATGTATTTAGTTCTAACTTTTTGTACAGCACTTTTCATACCTTGCGTTGCTGATATGTGCTATATAAATAAAGGGGATTGGATTGGCTAATTACTAAGGTTCGTGCTGTTTACTCAGACCTTATGTCGCTCTGGATGAGAGCCTCTTCTTCAGCTGTCTAAATTGTACATCTCGAATTGTGTGTGTGTGTGTGTGTGTGTGTGTGCGTGTGCGCGCGCGCGTGTGCGTGTGTGTGTGCGTGCGTGCGTGCATGTGTCGTATGTGAGGGTATTTACCATATAGATCCCACCAAAAAGGGCTGCCATGAATTTGCTCAAAAGAGCAGCACAGAGGCTTGCAACATGTACAAAGGGGCCCTATAAGATGGAGAACGAGAGAGAGAGAGAGAGAGAGACAGACAGACAGACAGTCAGTAGCCTGAACTAACCTGAAAGCATTTTGGCCTAGAGAGGCGGGGACCGACCCAGATAGGCGGTTGCCCTGATTGGACCTCACAGATCTGTCAGTCAACACCCCAGGCTTCCACTTTTTCCGCCGCAGTCAAAAATGAAAGCCTGGGTATCGAGGCTAGACAGGCGGTGATAAAGCATATTGGAAATAGAAGGGCCGTAAAGTCTCGCCAATGAAATGTGAGATTTGGGCCACAAACCTCAGATTCTAATCTAAAGCTACTATTACTCAATACATATGTCAAGGAAAGGTCCAAATAGTATCAGTAATACTTCCTTCTCTCTTTGAACGGCTGTGACTTCAATGTCAGCCGCTTCGACCTCTATCCATCGATTGAATATACACTTATCAACAGAAATGTTACGATCCAATCGTGCCGGTATAGCAGATATTCAGATACCCGCCGGGCAAGTAGATATTTTGTATTCATTGCATCGGTGGATCACGGATACTACTAGTAGGGCGGGGCGAAGCATAGTTTTACTGAAGTTATGTTTAGGGTTAGTAACTGCATAAAGCACCGTCTAACCCTAACCCTAGCCTAATCCTAAACCCTAAACATAACCCCAGTAAAACTAGGCTATGCCTACACCTAACCCCAACCCTAAACTTAACCTCAGTAAACTTATGCCTAAACCTAACCTAACCCTATCCATAACTTCAGTAAAACTTCCTTCGCCCCGCCCTACTAGTAGTATCCGTGATCCACCGATGCAATGAATACAAAATATCTACTTGCCCGGCGGGTATCTGAATATCTGCTATACCGGCACGATTGGATCGTAACATTTCTGTTGATAAGTGTCTATTCAATCGATGGATAGAGGTCGAAGCGGGTGTCAATGTGAAAGAGGGTACAACCAGTGTTGCCAACTTGGCGCATTTGTTGCTATGTTTAGCTTTTTCCAGACCCCCCTAGTGCGCCAAAATTAGTGAAAAGCACCTGGTGGAAAATCTAGTGCTTGTTGGCTGGTGAGTTGGGGCGAAATTGATTAAAACCCTCATATTTCACCATTTTTCCTCCTATGGTCCCCAGGCTAAATGATGGACAGCTGGTTAACCAGAGGTTAAAATATTTATCATGTGAATTAGCCCAATTCCCTTCCAGGCAATCCTCTAGCGCATTCTAGTGCATTTTGGAAGTGCCACTAGTGCATTTTGGATTTGGGCAGTTGACAACACTGGGTACAAAGTAAGATTTATTGAACAACAAAGGGGACACGTTGTGGTTGTTGTAAAGCCTGGACATTGTATGGACGGAAACCTCTATACCTCCTTGCCCAGGGGCATCCCACTGCCCAGGGCGCAGGTCAGACCGATCACCTTTGCCACGAAGGTCTTAAAGGTCAGATACTCCTTCAGTACCACCCCTCTCAGAATGGTCTTCATCTCGGGAATCCCAGAACCTTGGAATGTGAAAAAAAAAAAGAAGAAGAGGAAGGAAGGAAGGAAGGAAGGACGGACCGTGACCTGAGTGAAGTTGGCACCCCATAATTTTTCATAATTTTGGATTTTTTTTAAATGGGCTCATCTTTTAGTGCTCGGCAGGGTGGAATTTGTGCAGCTGAAATCGACATTGGTGCTGCTTTTATTGATTTTATATGAATATTTATGTGCAATATGAGCTGTTTTATAGGCTTGCACCCCCACTTAAGGTGGTCCAAACCGGACTAAAATGGGCTCATCTTTTAGCAGCACAAATTCTAGCACATTGAGCACTAAAGGATAAGCCCATTTTAGTCTGTTTTGGACCACCCCAGTGTGGGGTGCAGATTGACAAAGCTCAGGACCTATAACTTCAATTATCTCCAGAATGGTAGCAGCAAGATTTCTGAAATTTACGGCACAATTCAGCACAAATGGAGCACTAAAGAATGACACCATTTTTATATATTCTTTTAAAAATGAGAAAAATCATGGGGTGCTAACTTCACGCAGGTCGGCTCGTGGGGTGGATAAAAAGGAAACGCTGTGAGGTTGATTGAAGTGACACTATTCATTTTAATATGCATAAAGCCTAGTGTGTGCTAACATCATCAGGGATATGTTTCATGCATTTCTTAGGGGCTTTCTGTTAACATGAGGCAAACACTGTGGTGTGGACTGGGCTCCGTGGATGTGACCTCTGAGGCACGACGCTGTCCTTGTGGGACTTATAGTTCATTACTAAGCCAATTACACCAGTCAAACATAAGAGTGCACAAGTCAGCAGCAGCATGCATACCGATGATCGGCGGCAGCTTACGTGCTGTGCGTCTTTATACATGCGCGCGCGTGTGTGTGTGTGTGTTCTGTGTGGGTGTGTGTCTTTTAAGGCCAAAGTCATTAAATACCAGCCACCCCTCCATACATCAGAGAGCTATAGGTTATAGGCACAGTCTACAGCACTTCCAACAACCTGGGATGCCAAAAAAGCTGCAGCTTAAACAGCTTGCGAGATTCCAGTTTGGCAGCGACTCTCAGTAGCTGCCAAAATGTGGCGAAGACGCCGTTACTTCTGTTACTCCTCTGGAGAGGGCTGTGTCAAAAAACCTGCTGACTGCATTTTTGTACGGCACTTTAAAAAATATTTGTGTCTTGACATAAGTTAAGTGTGTGCGTGTGTGTGTGTGTGTGTGTGTGCGTGTGTGTGTGTGTCTTACCCACAGCTTGCGGGGCCAGGATCTGTGTGAACCCTGCAGAGAACGTGATTAGCACTACGGGGTAGGTGACCCACGCTATGTATTGCAGGAGCATGTTGCTGTCCAGTCCGCCGTACATCCACTTCTGTGCTGCGCGCACACACACAAACACAAACACACACGCACACGCACACAAAGACAAACACGCACGCGCGCACAGGCAGGCAGGCAGGCAGGCACACACAAAACACAAACAAAACGACTACATAAGTACCTACGCCGCGCTACAACAGACAGTGCTAATCCAAGGGCACAGCCCTCTGAATAATAATTGTGCCACTTGAACGTGTTTTCCCATCGATCAGTGTTTATCAGCGGTGAGCAGAGCCCCCCTCTCTGAGTCCTCTCGTCCGTCGTAAAGTGTCCCGCTTAACCTTCACTATACGCCCTCCTCGTCCCCTTTGTCCCTCCCTTATTTGTCACTAGTTGGTCTATCACGATTGTGTCACCGATGCTGTCTGTCGTCTGTGCCAGCTCTGTCCAGCATCGCACGGCACTCCCCCCTTTCGGCTTGTCCGTTCGTGTTCTGCACGTCTTCGTCTGTCCGTCTGACCTAGCTGCTATGTTCTGACAGCGTCGGTGTCTGAGTGTGTGGGCGTACGTGTGTGTCCCTTTCTGTTTGTTTGCCCGTGTCTCTGTCCTACCGTCTTGGCAGAAGGCGATGGCATAGTCCATCACCCAGCTGACCAGGGCCATGACGAGGCCCAGCAGGATGAGGAAGATCCAGTCCTCTCCCACCCGCGAGATCAGGAACTTCTGGCAGCGAGATGCACACACTGATCAGAGAGAGAGAGAGAGATGGGGGGGAAAAAGAAACGTCTTTCATGACAAAATTTTCTTTTATGTTTTATGATCTCAATTACACACAGAAAACCTGACCTTTGAACATTCAGTGGATTTTCTGTGGTCTCAAGTTTTCTGTTGGGTTTGGAAGGCTTTTGAGGTGTAAGGAAAACCTAGCCTGGCACCATACTAATTTGCCATTGGCAACATAAACGTTCAACATGAACGTTAAAGTTTCCACCTCCAATTCGGAGGTGGACGCTCACCTCTGCTCAACATTAACGTTAAAGTTTCCACGTCCAAATTAGAGATGGAAACTTTAACATTCGTATGGTACCAGGCTAAGGAAAACCGGCAAAACAGTGGAAAAACATTGACATCTGATGGCAAATCCCCTCGACCTATGGGATTTTGCAGAATGTGACATCACACTCAGTAGGAAAATCTAGATCAGTGGTTTTCAACCTTTTTCATACCAGGGCCCCCTATTTATTCAGAATTTCAACCACAGACCACCATTTGATGACATTTTATTTTCATGTTTACGCTCTCAAAGAGTTACATCTGGTTAACCAACTTTCCATCACATAGCCTGGGGACCACGTGGAATCCTCTCAGGGACCACTCGTGGTCCCCAGACCACCTGTTGAAAACCACTTGTTTGAGACAGCACACACCACATCCAAAACTGAATGTGGAAAAAAAAATACAGCAACAAACCAAACATTAAAAAAGTAGCGCCTCTCCATAAACAGGAATAACAATCCCGCTGAGTGACGTGCGCTGTGGAGTAGGGCGCGGTGCGACGCCGTCTATCTTCCAGTGTGGTTGGCGTGGCCGCCCTGCTCAGGGGCTCAAGACTATAATTAACCGAGAGAGGTTATTATTATAGAGTGATGATGACTGGCGCGCAGAGGACACTAAAAGAGAATGAGAGCGACAGGAATTGGGGGTACAGGGGAGATAAAAGGGCGAAGAAAATCCGACACATAATTAATGTGGATCTCGCAATCCACATGGGACGTTTGGCTTCAAGAAGTGTCCAGGCTTCGACCGAGCTGTGCATGGCCTGTTGGTTGGTGTAAGTCAGTGGTTTTTAATCTTTTTCATACCAGGGCCCACTATTTATTCAGCATTTGAGCCACGGACCACCATTTGATGACATTTTAACCCCACAGACCCAAAAACTAAAGATTTATTTTGCTTTTGTCCACAACCACCATTAATCGTCTACATTCTCTATCAGGGGCGGATCTAGGCATGGGCATGGGGGGGCAATGCCCCCCTAAATGCCCAGACTGCCCCACTAAACATGATGGCATGCAAAACAACCAAAGGTATTTCAAATTAAAGTGATGTGATTATTGATGCTTAATTGCCTAATAAATATGTAACTGAAAATGGTATGGGTGCGACCTCATCGCCCGTGGCGCAAAGCGACATGGACGATGAAGCTGCCCCAATACCATTTTCTCCTGCCCCCCCAATTGGGAAATGTCACATCCGCCCCTGTAGATTTGAGCTAATTCACAGGATGAATATTCTTTGCGGGTCCATTTGGTTTCATTTTTAGAGTTACATCTGGCTAACCAACTTTCCATCATTTAGCCTGGGGACCACCTGGAATCCTCTGTGGGCCGGCAGGAATCCAGCCTGACGGTATGCCATAGGTTTGAGTCCCAAGCCCATCAACTTGCCTTTGCCGCAGTGGCGGATATAATATTTCCCAATTGGGGGGGCAGAAGAAAATGGTAAGGGGGCAGCTTCATCCCCATACCATTTTCAGTAGTGTTTCAAATACTTTTAAATATAAGCACTGAAATATCTATTTCTTTTGCATGCCATCATGTTTGGAGGGGCAGACTGAGCATTTAGGCCGGGGGACATTGCCCCCACATGCCTATGCCTAGATCCGCCCCTGCTTTGCCACAGGGCCTCCTTCCCCCCATCTCTCTCCCCCTTTCCTGCCACAGTACTGTTACCCTTTCAAATACAGGCAAAGAAAAGCCGTAGAAATATATATATTTTTAAGGGGGTCAGAAGTTTTGCTAACCTGACTCCGCCATCTGGGGGCAGCAGTGGGTTCCTTCTACTGCTCCCATCTGGAAGCACTGGGGCAGACCCAATGCTCTCCGGTCAAAATCTGATCAGAGCTGTATGCCTCCGTACGCGGCTGCTAGAGCCGGATCAACGTGAGACTGATGACATATTGAAGCTGTGCCACTGCTGCTCTAATGTAAACAACAACCTAACAACACTACAATTCCAAATTATTTTGGATATATCATATTTTTGTTCTGCTGTTGTCCCACATAGTTTCTGTTTGAGGGTTCCCAGATCAAGGTAGGAGGAGAGGACTTGTGAACTACTACTACTGCAATATGGCAGAGTCAGGTTAAAGTTTTGCACCACCTGTCATTGTTCTGACAGCTTCCAGGATCCAGCTGCACAGGCTGGGGGTTCAGTCTGAGGTTTCTGGGCTTGGCATAGAAGTATGGAATCAACTAGGGCGGCGTTGAACGATTAACTGTCATCTATGCACAACAACATTCTCACAGGAGTCTTTCATCTCCAGGTGGGAGAGGGCAATTGTGATATTTTATTTCCCCAATACCGTAAGCCATAATATTGTGATACCAATATTATGGCTTTTATGGTATTGGGGGAAATAAAATATCACAATTGACCTCTTCCACTTCCACCTGGAAAAAAAGCATTTGTTTTTGGCGTTAGTTTTTGGGCAGAATTGCTGCCTAAGGAAATTGAACGCTGTGATTGGTCAGGAAAGTATCGCACCCGGGGGGGAAATACAACTGAAGGATGTTCCGACCGTCACTTCTGACGATAGCGTCTCCTCTGCCTTGTATTGTGACCAGGCTTTTCTCTTCGCATACGAGTAAGCCTGGGGCTGAGGCTAGTAGAATTGTATTAGGTCGACATCTATATGGATCTGTTTTAAGCAAATTGGTAGGGACCTAGATTGAGTGACAACTTGCTGCTGATCATCTCTTTGACATGCTTCTCAAAGTGCTTACGGGTCGCCACCAGTCACTTTAGAGACCATGCAGTTATCTTGCCTTTTCTTTTCGGGGGGCGAGGGAATGATTGCACTTGATTTGACGCCATCCTCTGTGCCTGCCTGTCCAGCCCTGTTTTAGCTGCTATTTCCCGGGGCAATGAGGGGGCCGGCCGTCGTCACGCACTTGACATTGGTTCCTACTGCAGCGCCCGGTGGTGACGTCACCTCTGGTGACACTGCTCTCGCTGCTACAGCGTTACCAGCTGGGACAACCGTCGCTTGTGCAGTGTTGCCAACTGCCAAAATCCAAAATGCACTAGTGGCACTTCCAAAATGCACTAGAATCCGCTAAATACTTGCCCCCCCTCTCTCTCTTTATATATACAGTATATACAGTATTGGACTAATGCACATGAACATTTTGACTCTTGAGGGCGTAAAAATGAAAGCAAATGGACCCGCAAGGGTCCATTTCATTTTTACGCTCTGAAAGAGTTACATCTGGTTAACCAACTGTCCATCATTTAGCCTAGGGACCCACAGGTTGAAAACCACTGTCATAGGAGGAAAAATGGTGAAAAATGAGGGTTTTCTCTGGCGCCTGTCAATCAATTTTGCCCAATCTCACCAGCCAAAAAGCACTATATTTTCCACCAGGAGCCTTTCACTAATTTTGGCGATATGGGGGGTCTGGAAAAAGAAAGCTAAATATAGCTACAAATGCGCCAAGTTGGCAACACTGCTGTTGTGGGAACAGGGCGGAGGGGAGATGTTTGTTTTTTGCAAGCGCAGTTTCGAATCAGGTGTAGAACTGATTACGTTTGCACTGCTCTTAAACGCAAGGTTATAAAGGCGCTAAATGCTCGTGAACGTTCCCAAATGTCTGCTTTTAAATGAATACTAGAGAGAGATTGAGGCCGCTGTTTCTGTGCGTGTCCCTTTTATGTCCATATAAATGTCTGTCCGTCCTTGTCCCTTTTATGTCCATATAATGGATATCCCTGGTCATCTGTATATGCCCATACACCACATCCCCAGAGAAGCTCTCCAGTGTCTCCAGTGCCCTAGTGGTGAAAAGTGGAAGTGCAGCTCTATAATGGAAGTGAATGGACTTCATGACGTCACAAGTGTCATGGCGGCACACATGTGGACACCAAAATTTGGTGGGCGGAAGTAGCCTACAATGTTATTCTATGGGGAAGGAAACCCTACTTCCGGCAGTCTTCCGGGTGCTTCAAAGCGCCAATGAGCAACTTGTATTGAAATGAACGGCAAGGGGGCGGGGCTATCGCTCCAGTCCACTCTCTATATTTTATTACTCTCTGCCATATACACTTTGTTGGAAGGTCCCTATATGGCCATATTGGTTGGATTGATAGTTTTGGATGCGTGCTGGCCAAAGGTTGGAATCGCCATTGGTCCAACCCCACCCCATTTCATCACGGCGATTGGCTGAAACGCTACCCAGCCCCGTTTCACCAGGAAAACATGTCACGATATCAAATGATATACTAATTTCATGTCGTCTTTATCTTAGACCTGGGTCAGCTCTAAAAGAAGCATCGCTGGACTCATTTTCTCCCCGTCTGTGGAAAGTGCTAAAGATTGGAATTCACTTCAATATCCAGAGCATTCATAGATGCGTACGTCCCCAGAGGGCCCGATAATGTGCTACTAACACATTTGCTATAGTGGCTCCACATTTCACGAAATGTTGTGACTGAGGTTGAGAAACTTTGTTTTGAATCTCTCCCTCTCTCGTTACTAGTGGTAGGCTGGTAGCAATGTTCAGGATCAGAAATCAGAAGCTTTACCAAGTTTTCACAGATAGAGATACATTATTCACGTAATAGCACTGCAGAAGAAACTTTCAGACACTATATTCTAAACCCGACACAGATATACTGTTGGAGTCTTAAAGCACATGAACGCTATAACATGACATTCGTATTCTTGGCCAATTTGTCAAAATGCGAACAAGCATTCGGTGAAAAAAATAACAGATAACGTGAGATGATGCTATTTCCCCTTTACTTTGAGGTTCCTCAAAATACACAGGCTTTAAGTGGATTTTTATTCACAATTCAGTGTGAAAATGCCAGTCATGGTGGACACAGATAAGGACAGATCAGAGCCAGAGAGAGACAGAACAGAGAGAGAGGGTCTGCGATCTCACAGATAAAAGTGCAGTCAGTCAGTGCAGCAGGCATCACAGTCGATGGATTCAATTCACCGGCTGAGAAAAGTCTCTCAGGGCCACTGGGGCACAGCTCTGTGTGCATGGCGGGGGGAAGATGCCTGTCAGCCAGGATACCTGCCGGCTGGCAAGCTGGCCGTGTGCACACAGAATCAGGTAGACACATCTATAGTACACAACATGTACACACTTTCAAGAGCATGAACATGCATAACGTAACACTGACCAAAAACACATCTGAAATATCGTAACATAGCCCTACCGTGTATGCCGAAGCATACCGTAATATCCAAAATATGATTTGATTTCCATTGAGGTTGTTCACACGCACACAGTGGCGTTTCTAAGCAATTTGGAGGCCTAGGCAAGATTTTCCCTGGAGCCCCCGCTTACCAAATGGACCCGTAAGGGTCCATTTGGCTCCAGGGAAAATCTCCTGTAAAATGGCGCCCTCCAAGGGATAAAAATCTAAACTATTTTTAAACTAAATAACATATTAGAGGATAAGGATGTATTTATCCATATGAGGCTTATTAGCCTGGGATCCTTTTAAAGCATGTCTGGTGGTCGCCCCCCTCCCCCCCCCCTCCCCTCATGGTCGCCCCCCTCCCCTAATGGCGCCCTAAGCAACTGCCTAGTCTGCCTAATGGCAAAAGCGCCCCTGCACGCACACACCAAGAAGACTTGTCTGGCAAATACGCAGCCTGTCTCTTGCCCAGTGGCTTCACGTTGCGCCTTGGCTAGTGTTCACATAAGCAGCCTCGGGCCCAGTGGCATGCAGCACTCATATCTCCTGAACCCGTGACCACACACAAACTACCAGATGTTAGAGGGTTTTTTTCCTCTGATGGCAACCGTGCAACTGTATCGCCCGTGGGCCACACTGGCCGAGAGATCAGGAAAAGCGCGCCAGTGTACAACACATTGGGGAAATAATGTGATATTTTCCAGTGCATAACTGTGACAATTGCTCTGCAAATGTCACAATGACTCAGTTGCGAGCCTTTTGGTTTAGCGACAAAACCGAGAGGCAGGATTCAGGAAAATTATGCTCTGGAACTGACCGTTGATAGCCGGTACGTACGGAGCGGTTTGATGTACCGATGTGCTCATCAATACACAAACTGTTGAGTCATGCAGCAATTAATGAATCAGCCTGTGCTGTCTATGGAAGACCCACAGTCTACCATAAAACATATCTGTGTCTCCCTATAGACAGATTTACCGACTGCATCGGCAGTGCTCCCTGGCTCTCTGTCACCATCAGACGGCTGCATCTTTCTAAAGCAGAGCCTCGGTGTTGCAGTGAGCTAGCCTCATACTCATACACAGGTGGTCTCTCTTCTCTGTTTCTGTCTCGCCCAGGGGCGGATCTAGGCATGGGCATGGGGGGGGGGGGGGGGCAATGCCCCTAAATGCCCCCCTAAATGCCCAGACTGCCTAACCAAACATGATGGCATGCAATCAACCCACATTTCAAAGATATTTCAAATACCTACAATATATTTTAAATTATTTGAAACTCTACTACTGCTACTAACTACAGCTGTGTCACCTCTAAACCAACAGCATTTCATCAATGAAAACAGAAAACTCTCTGAGTCAGGCCTTTAGCTTTATGCATGCTGTGTGTCTGTTGCAACTTCAACAACAACTGATGTTATTATTGATGCTTAACTTGACTAATTAAGTCCTGTAACCGAAAATGGTGTGGGTGCGGCTTCATCACGGGCGATGAAGCCACACCCCTACCATTTCTTGCCCCCCGAATTGGGAAATGTTGCATCCGCCCCTGGTCTCGCCCCTCTTTCTTTCACGCACGCACACACACACTCACACCAGACATGATTAAAATTCTGAGGCAGTTGGTAGGAGCGACTGCCAATACTATAGTGTGTGCTAACGCAAAGACAACACAGCGGTGCAGAGCCAATAACCGTCAAGTCTAAAAATACACTGTATGTATTGCAAAATGTATGCACACACGCACATTCTAAATGATTTCCATTACAAGCGACTAAGCGGTGAGCCTGGCATACTGTAGTGATCACCTACAGTGCAATCCATAAAGCATTTATCAGACCGCCGGTCACAAGGGCAGTCAAAGACAACCAGAACTTGGAAAATAGCCCTGTTGGCTCGCTTGCATGGATGTGTGCACACGTGAAACAGATGCACAGGCACACACACACACTTTCCTTCTCTTTCTCTGCTTTTCTGGGAGATTCCATTTGTTCTACAGTGTTTCTGATTGCTTTCTTCTCTGGTACTGCCTTGTCATTAAGCCTACTTTGTGAAAACTAGGCGGAACTGATTGAATCGTTTTAATGCAATGTACTGCATGGTGAGCTTGTCGATTGTCTATTGTTACTATCTGTCGTACAATCAATTCTATACTGTTTAAAGCGTTTTCCTTCTCCAATCTGTAGTCCCTAGAAACCTTCCCTATCCCTGTCCTATCCCTAAGACAGCAAAAGCTCTCTGCCCATACTGTTGGGAGTGGATAAAGTAGTGAGTGAGGTTTTACTGTGCATGACGCACTTTGATCCAACTAGTCCCTAGCGCCCATATCACCTCCTTACTGCCCGACACACTAGACGTACCACAGTTTTTCCAAGGCTGGACTGTACAATGAATGACGTCATTCCCCTCGCCCTCTGGACCAACCCGTCTGCATATTACTGGACCACAGGAACAAACGTGAGAATGCAATTCATTGACTACAGTTTGCAATTCAACACCATTAAGCTTGCCCCATGACCGCTCACTGCCAGGCTCAGAGACTTCAACACCCCGTGCAACTGGATCCTGGACTTCCTGACAGACAAGCCCCGGGTGGTGCAGATTTGTACCAGCACCTCTTTTTCATTGAGTCCGAGCAGTTGGCGCTCCCAAGGTGTGCTCAGCCCCGTCCTGTACTCCCGGGCCAGCCCAAAGTCCATTATAAAGATGCTTGTCTTGTTGCGCCGATTACAGACAAGATGACTTTAGAGAAGGAGTGAGAGCCTTGACATTGTGGTGCCAGGATAACGATATAAATTAGGGGTGCCCACACTTTTTTGGCTTGAGAGCTACTTTCAAAATGAGCGGCTCAACAGGATCTACACATCAATAATGTGATTATTCCATTACTGAAAATCCATTTCAAGACCCCTAAAAAGTTTGAGCTTTGAAATAGTGGTGATGGTGTTACTTACTCTTAGTAGTGTGAATAATGCACTTATAATGAAAAATAGAGGAGGAGAATTGGAAGGTTTTCTTGTATATGCAATTACTGATGTTTGAAAACAGTATTTGAGTTTTGAGTTTGTGATGTTGAGTTTAGTCTCTTGCATCCAAAACTAAGAACTTTCACGTTTACTGTCATACAATTGCGAAAGAAAACTGGCAAAATGTTGGTCAAAATAACAATTATTCTCCATTTTCTAATTGTGGGGACTCTTAAAAATTATGTAATTCAGATGTTTAAATATATTTCAACTCTTGAGTGTAAAATGAAACCAAATGGACCCGTAAGGGTCCATTTGGTTAACGCTCTCAATAGTTACAGATCTATAAGGGTCCAAGTGCTGGGGGGACTGTCATGTGATCTACCTGCATGGCCTGTGTGATCTACTGGTAGATCATGATCTACCTTTTGGGCAGCCCTGGTTTAAATTAATGGCACCTGAACAATGCAATTGAATGTGGACAAAAGAAGGCCGCTGGGTCTCCACCTTTCGGATCAAAACTAGTGAGCAGCATCAGTTTCCTTGGGATTTACATCAGCGGTGAGATCGTGACAACAGCTCTCCTTCCTCCACACACACAGGCTGATTCGTTTTGGCATGGATTCTGACATGTTGTGAAACTTCTACAGATGCATCCCATGGCTGGCTACATCACTGTCTGTCACAGAAGATACCCCACCCACTACCACATGGCAAAACAAAACAGAACAGTATGTCCAGAAGAACAAAATTGCCAGGCAATATATGTCCCCGCGTTCATTTGTCTTTGTATGCAGTGAATGGTGCTTTTATCCAAAACACGTTGTGCATTACAGTACATTGACCCATTCCTACACTAATGGCGCAGGAAACCATGCAAGGCAACAATCTGCAACCAATCAGGGGTTCAGAATCTTGCTCAAGGACAGTTCGAACTCTGGGGGATGCATGGAGCCATGGACCATTCAAACGTCTTCTCTCCCTAAGCTGATTTCAGATCTTTGGTGTTTAGAAAATTGGATTAGTATTTTAAAAGGGCACTCTAGTAGTCTCTACACACCAACGCTTGGGTCGAGGACGGCACAAGGGTGGCAGTATCTCAGGGGTAGAGTCACCGGATGGTAACCGCAAGGTTGCCGGTTCGAACCTGGCCTCCCGCAGAGTACTGCCCCATACATCACTGCCCATACATCACTGTTGGAAGTGTCCTTGAGCAAGACAGGCAATCCCTAATTGCTCCTGATGTGCTGGTTGTGCCTTGCATGGTTTCCACTGCCGTGTGTGAATGTGATGCAATCAATCTGTGTAAAGCACTTTGGATAAAGGCACTATACAAATGCACCATTTACCACACAAGAACTGGCCTAAAGCCTACACCAGCAACAGCTCTCAGGTTCACTCATCCAGACCAGGAAATCGTTTTATGAATGTTGGCAGCCCTGCAATAAAACATGAAAGATTGGGAATACCCAGTTCCCCCCATGCGCTCTGATTCTTCGCTATAAAGGTTTTGATCATAAAGTCCTTCTTTATGAGCTGTTCTTTAGCACCCGGAGCTAACTTTGAGTGGCTTAGGGAGATGTTCACGGGCAAATCATTAATAATTAATTGGAAAAGTTTTGTAAATCCAAAGAAAGGAATAAATGTGTTGGAATACTGGGCTATGTAATTTATTGATACAGTAATGTTTTAGTTGGATATAACTCTTAACCTTTCATACCCCCCAAAGTGTGCAGTGTTCACTTCAGTGGTATAATGCATTTCACTTTACCGAAATGCATTATTACAGCAAATGTGCTGCTGTACTACACTATAAAATAATGTATCTAGTTTATTTGTTATAGCGATTTTGCAATGTTTTCATGCTGACAGGTTTTATACTTGAAGACAGGGGCGGATGTAACATTTCCCAATTGGGGGGCAGGAGAAAATGGTATGGGGATGGCAGCCGCACCCATATCGTTTTCGGTTACAGGACTTTTATTAGTCAAGTAAGCATCAATAATAACAACAGTTGTTGTTGAAGTTGCAACAGGCACACAGCATGCATAAACCTAAAGGTCTGACTCAGAGAGTTCTCTGTTTTCAATGATGAAATGATGCTGGTTTAGTGGTGCCACAATTCTGTGGCTACGGTTATACTAACTAACCGTAGTTAGTTAGTATAGCAGCAGTAGTGTTTCAAATCATTTTAAATATAAGCACATTAATTTAAAATACCTTGGGTTGTTTTGCATACCATTGTGTTTGGTGGGGCAGACTGGGCATTTAGGGGGGCATTGCCCCTCCATGCCCATGCCTCGATCCGCCCCTGCTTGAAGAGTACGTTCAAGGTATACAAGGCAAGAATTTCACTGCATTGCAACTTCACTGCAGACTGTATTGTACTGTATGTATCTGCCTGTGACAGACGCGTGCAAGCCCACACCCGCATCACTGTCAGTCTGTCTGTCTGTCCGTCCGTCCATCCATCACTCCAGCCTACATCAGAGGAACACTGTTCTTGCACCTCTCCTTCAATCGCATTGAAGTGGAACGAGTGGACATGAAATGATCTGACATTCCAAATCAGTGTTCCGTCCACACACACGAACACACACACACACACACACACACACACACACACACACACACACACACACACACACACACACACACACACACACACACACACACACACACACACACACACACACACACACGCTACAGGCCATTATCAGCCAGCAGAGGGGGCTGTGTCTTGACATTCAGACGGGGGCTGTCTATCAGCTAGAGGTCATTCACAGATCAGTGCGTTGAAAGGTGTTCATATCCTCTCCATGGTCCCTGGAGCCCTGCTAGGCCACTCTGTTGTTATTTAGAAGAACACGATTTTGCACAACGTTTTTTACGCTTGCCGGAGCACTAGATGTAAGTCCTATAATACAGCTGCCTTCAGATTGCACAAACTACACACCCCGCTCCTCTTTGTGTGAATTGCGATTGCTGAATACCTCTTTATTCTTTAACCGTGATTTATACTCGGTTGCACGGCGGTGTGACACGAGCTGAAAAATGCCGATCTACAAGGTCACAGCAGCGCAGCGCGAAGCGACATGTTGTAGATGAGCTATTTAGCCTTTGAGTCAGCACGCAACAAAGTGTGAATTATGCATCAGGGTGTGGGCCCCAATGGGGGACTGCCCTTACGTCAGCCCTGCCGTTAGTCCGGCTGCGGGTTGCAAATCACAACAGTTGGATCCTGTTCACTTAGATTCTATGTGAGTGAAGCCAAAATCCAAAATGCACTAGTGGCACTTCCAAAATGCACTAGAATGCACTAGAGCAGTGGTTTTCAACCATTTTCATACCAGTCCAGGGCCCACTATTTATTCTGCATTTTAGCCAAGGAGGACCACCAGTTGATGTTGAGTTTAGTCTCTCTGTCTAATTTAGGAGAAATAACTGGCAAAATGTTGGTCAAAATAGCAATCGTTCTAAATGTATAGATTCTTGAAAATTAGGTGATTCAGATGTTTAAATATAATTTGGTTTCATTTTAAGATCTCAAGAGTTACAGATCTATAAGGGTCCATTTGCTTACCTATGGTCCTTTGTAGGAAGGAAGGAGGAATCTATCATAGGAGGTGAAAAATGGTGAAAAACGAGGGTTCTATCTCTGGCGCCTGTCAACCATTTTTCCCCCAAATCACAAGCAAAAAAGCACTAAATTTTCCGCCAGGAGTTTTTCACTAATTTTGGCGCTAGGGGGGTCTGGAAGAAAAGCTAAATATAGCGCCAAATGCGCCAAGTTGTGAAGCATAATCACTCTAGCCTACTTACCATGGCATGGGGTTCAGCTTTATTGAACTTCGATGCCACGGCATGGACTGGCCACTCCCCCTGTTATCGTACAAATGCCACTGTACTGTGTTGTTTTGCGCCCGAAAAGTTGAAAATATTGCATTTGAGCTGTCCGCTGGCCAAGTCATCCGGGCGCATGGCACATATAGGCTTTGGCCTGGCGACAAGTTGTGTGCTCAAGTCGCGCTCATAACGACGTTTGATGCATGTTTGTCCCCTTCTATCTCCCTCTTTTCCATCTCCTTTTGAAATGCTCAACCCCCCCCCCCCCCCCAAAAAAAAAAAATCATTGAGAAGAAAATATGACAACGTATAAATTAGCCGTTAGATCAAGGCTTAATGTAGAATGTCGGATGCTGTGTACATTCATTGGTTCAACATTCACTGGTTCAACTTACTTCGGCACTTGGCACAAGGTTTATTTTTCTTGTTCTCCAGCAGATCAGCAGCACGGCCGCGAACGCTCGCGTTCCTCCGGAGTCCGCCGCCATCGGGCAGTCGTCCATCTCGAAGGCGGGCTGCCTCCTCCTTGGCATATACACCCAGCTCCTGTGTATACTGCCCATACATCTGTGCATGGAAGCATACAGTAGAATGAGAGAGAGACAGAGAGAGAGAGAGAGAGAGAGAGAGAGAGAGAGAGAGAGAGAGAAAATAACAGGTTAACAAAAAAAGAGCTAGTGAGAGATATTCATAACAAAAGATTTTAATTTCAGGTTATTGATCCACAGAGGGATATTAGAGTGTCTCTGTTTACCTTCTATGTCTACTCAGTATAATATGTCAGAGACTTATTGAGCACAGTGTGTAAAGCATGTAATAATGGCCTGGGCCGCGGCTCAGTGGTCCAGGCACCCTGGCTGGTAACCCAGTCGGTGTGCTGTGTGCCGCGGGTTCGACTCCACATCCCGACAGTCTTTACTGCGGGTCACCCACCTCATCTCTCTGTCTGTCCCTCTATAAAAATAAAATAAAAAGTCTTAAGTGACAGGCACAACAGCACCCCCTGTCGCTATGCTAAACATAGGGATGTACAGTATAGGGATAGGGATAGGGATGGCCGGACATAGGGACACAAACAATAGTATATGGTAGTGCTTTTGCAAGTGTTTGCTCAGTCATGGAATGTAATATCCGTAGCCTAGTATAAACTCTCTCTCTCTCTCTCTCACACACACGCGCGCACACGCACACACACGCATTCCAAGACTATATAGTCAGTGATGGGCAAGTTACTGGGAAAATGTAGTAACCTACACTACTTGTTACTCTCGAAAAAATGCAGCTAAGCTACTCTACAAGCTAACGCCAGAAAATTGTAGCAAGCAACACTACAAGCTACATGACAAAAGTAGCTTGATGTAGCTTGCTACATCATCACTACATAATATAAATATATACCTCAACTTAATGTACAACTTTCTAAATAATAATCATAATAAACTAATATGGGTAAAAATAATAATGATAATAATTTAGCAGAGGGTTTGAACATAGGATGGTGGCATGTTTAAGTTTTGGGATGTATATTTGAGGTTTTCTACCCATTAGAATGGGTGGAATTTGAAAATGTGTGTGGGAAAATGTAGTAAGCTACAATCCTTGTTACTCGAAACAAGTAGTGTAGCTTCACTACAAGCTACTCGAAACAAGTAGTGTATCTTCACTACAAGCTATTCCCAGAACAAATGTAGTAAGCTACACTACAAGTTTGGGAAAATGTAGTTAAGCTATGTAGCTTAGCTACTTGTAACAAGCTACTGCCCATCACTGTATATAGTTCATAGTGCTTGCTACTGGTTTGTGTCCAAGTCCATTGTTACAGAGTTGAGCAGGGCACACTATATGTGAGTTTCATCCCAACAATCATTCACATCCAGATCACACCGCCGTATAAATAGAAAGCCCCCTTTTTTTTCTGCAGAGAGAGAGAGAGAGAACACACTGCAGGTGAACTCAAACACACCTGTCTCTTGCAGAGCAAAGGAAAAACATAGAATCAGCAAATTTCTGCTGCCAGCCCTGCACCGCAGCCCTGTGGGCTGTCATCTCCCTGTCTCCACCAACACCACAAAAGTGTCCCACACTTGCGTAATGATGTCTCTTCAAGACAGATGAGCAGACAATCAGCTCCCACCTGTCAACGTGACTTTGATTAAATGACCAGGGCTGGCCCAAGATTGATTCCTAACGATGGAGGGGTGGGGCTCTCAGCAAGACACATGGCTCAATCAATCATACATGCATGCATGCATAAAGCCTGCACAGGAAACAACAGCCACTATACTGGTGCAGTTCTGAGCCAGTGAGGGTGAGGGAGTCAACAGCATGGTGAGGTTAATGAAGTGTGTGTGTGGCGTTGCGGTGGTGGTGGTGGTGGTGGTCGTTGCTCTCTTGGCTTGCTGTGTCAGTGCCCAAACGAATCTATTACTTGGTGGTATCCACCGAGGCCAGAAGCCGCAGCAAGGGCACAATCAGGGTTTTCTGCAGCAGCAGCAGCAGCAGCAGCAGCAGAAGCCCATACCTCAACCTCCCTTTGACAAATGCCAGCTAGAGCAGGGTGAGAAGATTAAGTGTGGAACCCCAGACACCACCGCGGAACACTGCCTGAGAATCAACTGCTGCTTTGACGGGCAGCAGTGCTATTATGGGAAAGCAGGTATTTATAGCACACTTTTCTCCATGTTTTTTTGGGTCTCCCTAACAATGTTTTCCTGTCCCCATTGTGGCAACTCCCATTGAAATGGGGAAAGAATTTGTCAATTTAGATTTGAACCTATATGACCATTATTTCATACTTTGGCTGTTTAATGATGGGAAGCGGGTATAGTATACAAGCCCACTTGTGCTGTGCTCTGTCAGCAATCAAACAAACTGACATAAAACCCACTGATGCACCCAGACTTGGGCTGTACGCAGGCAGAAAAATCAATGTCCACAAGTTGAGCTCCTTTTAGTCTGCATTTACTTCACCATTTGAAGTGCATTTACAGAACAAACAACTTCTCTGTGACATTCTCTGGCTGGCCTAGTAAAAGCCATGTTTCCAGTCAGGTGCAAAACCACTCCTCCTTCCTCTAGCTTTGTTATGCTGTCTGTACAAGTCAAGCCAAGAGAGGTGTGCAATTTGGTGTCAAACGGTTAAATGGCTTCTATACCACTAGCTTGTATACCTTGTATTTGCGATGTTTGTGCACGTCTCTAAATGTATACAGAGAACTCCTTTTATAAAAACCCAAATCTTTGAGGGTTGGTGGTGGCAAAGTGCATAATTTGTGGGGTCCTCGACATGAAAAGGTGTGTGCCCCACTGATGTATAGCAACAAAGGTTTATCAGAAAACGGAATCTTTTGCCTCAGGTCTTAATGGTATAAAACAGGGGTTTTCAACAGGAGGTCTGCGGACCACCAGTGGTCACTGAGAGGATTCCAGGTGGTCCCCAGCTAAATAATGGACAGTTGGTAACCAAATGGACCCTTGTAGATCTGTACCTCTTGAGCACGTAAAAAGAAACCAAATGGAACCTCACTGGTACACTTGGTTTCATTTTACATGTTAAATTACATTGAAGCATTTGAATTACTTAATTTTCAAGAATCTACGCGATTATAACATCTAGAACAATTATTATTTTGAGCGACGTCACTCCTAAATTGTAGACAAAATCTTAAATCCTTGCTTTTTAGGGCCAAGAGATTGAACTCTACATCAAGGGTTGTCTGTGGCTAAAATTCTAAATAAATAGTGGGCCCTGGTAGGAAAAAGATTGCAAACTGCTGGTATACAGGCTTTGCTCTGTCTTGCCAGTGACGGTGCAGTGTACCAGAGACGGTCAGTTTGTGCTGGTGGTGGCCAGGGAAGCCACTCGTCCAGAAATCGACGTGGACTCGCTCACCCTGCTGGATGTAGATGAGATGACCTGCAGCCCGGCTGCCACCACTTCTACCTTTGCCATCTTTCAGTTCCCTGTCACTGCATGCGGAACTACAATGAAAGTGGGTACAGGCCAGGGTGCAGTATTGTTTTCTTCCCTGTAATGTGGTCTTAAAGGAGAATTCCACACCAAAACCCATTTGGCATCCATCTACTTTGATCACTGTGATATCATAATATTGCCCTTGATTTCTGTCATAGATGCCCCCTTTTCAACAATTCCCCCTTGCGGTCAGTTTGCATTGGTGCAGGTTGCCTTTATTTTAATGCAGCCATTCTAGTAGTTTCAAAGTTTTTTTTTTTTCTTTTTCCCCAAAAAAATCCTATTTCAATGATTTCTAGTATACTGGTACTCCTGTTGCACGGGTGCCAACTGTTTTTTTTTTTTTTTTTTTTTTTTCTTTTTTTTTTTTTTAAATCATGTAGCGGCCCAATTATCTTGTAGTGTATAGTGTGTGAAAAGAAAATAAGTTGGATACTAAAATACCCGCTTTAGAATAAAGACAAGCTGCGGCAATGCAAACTGCATTGGAGGGAGATCTCTGGGTGAAATGTAGAAAAGGGGGCCATCTACTGACACAAATCAAGGGCTCTATGTATCGTGTCACAGGAATCAAGGTAGACTGATGCCCAATGCGTTTTTGGTGTGGAATTCTCCTTTAAATGGTACTTCTGCAGGAGGAAAACGGGTACATCGTATATGAAAACCACATGTCTACTTCATACAATATTGGAACTGGGCCCAGGGGAACAATCACGAGGGACAGCAATTTTGAGTGAGTAATGCGATCGCTTAAAGTCTGTAGAATGAAATCTCATGCCTCGGTAATGATTACAGCTTAAAGGCATTTATTTATTTTTGCATGCTCTTCCAACAGGTTGCTGTTCCAGTGCAGGTATGCTGGCTCTGCTGTGGAGGCTCTTATTGTGGAGGTGAACGACATTCCCCCACCTCGGTCGGTGGCAGCCGCAGGGCCCCTCGGGGTGGAGCTCAGACTTGCCAACGGACAGTGCATCACAAAGGGATGTGTTGAGGGTGAGGAGGATTAATGACCACCTCAATTATGCTTAACTTGGCATTAATTTACATGAGTTAACCTTGGGCTCAATTCAACCCCCCCCGCCCATCTCCTCGACAGCGCAAGAGGCCTACACCTCGTATTACACCACCCAGGACTATCCCGTCACAAAGTACCTGAAGGAGCCGGTGTACGTGGAGGTGCGCATACTGGACCGGACGGATTCCAACCTCCACCTAATGCTGGAGCACTGCTGGGCCACAGCATCTCCCGAGCCTGATAGCCTGCCACAGTGGGATCTTATTTATGATGGGTATGTACCGGTACAAACCTCTTAGTCTATCTCTCTCTCTTCAACCTCCATATCATTATAAGTTTGTTCTTGGTATCTCTCCAGGTGTCCTTACTATGATGACCAGCAAATGACCACGTTGGTACCAGTCACTTCTGACCTTCGGAGCCCAAACCACTACAAGCGTTTCATTATCAGGATGTTCACTTTTGTGGATCCTGAATCTTATGTACCTCAACAAACCTCGGTAATATAACTTTAGAAAAAAGTGGCTTCTTGAATTGCTTCAAGACTTGGGTCTCTGTAATACAACTGCATGATTTGGAGGATGGTGGATACCATAGTAGTTGGTGTGCCCTCCAGTCCCTTTTATACTAACCTAATCTACTGGTATGTTTGATCAGGTGTACATCCACTGCACTACAGCTGTATGTCATCACAGCAGCACAGATTCCTGTGAACAGCAATGCCGCAGGCAACGTGAGTAGTCACAGATGGCCCTCAAGTCCACTAATTGAAGATTTTTTTTCCCAACATAAGTCTCAGGCAAATGTGTATATTTGACTGTAACTTTGTGCTACAGGACGGGCTGCGCCTGCAGTGAGGAAGGTTCGCTCTGGCAAGACATTTCACGTGTCTAGTAGAAGGGTGATTCTGCTGAACCGCACAACCTCCGACACCGGCTCCGCTAAAGAGATGACATCGATAAAGAGATGACATGGTGGGGGGGATAAAGCTATGTCGCTCTTTTAAATAAAATAAAAATCCCTAAAAACTGCTTTTTATTTGTGTCTACAGCCTCTCTTGCTAGCCTCAGGGAAGGTGAATGGTTATGGGAGTGGGAGATTATGTTTTGCTGAGGTAAGGAGGGGGGCATTTGTGCTGTGCAAAAGCAAGACAAAGCGGTGCAGTAATGCAAAACCACCTCCCTTGAATAGTGCTGAGAAATCAAGAGGCTGCATCACGGCTCCGAAATTGTACTTCATGTTGGATATCGTGTGATTCTATAACGACGTGAGGGGCTGCTATGATCCGTCTAGCATGTTGGAAGATGAATATAAATTTAGATGTCGTACTTGGAAAGCCTAGATGCCTTCCCGAGTTACTGTACCTTGGTGTTTGTTGCTTTCCGTGTGGGAGAGCATAACCTTACTGTACAAGCCTCAGGAGAAAGGAGGGTTCAGTCAGCCAAAGCATTGCCAATTCACCTAGACTCTGCCATCCATGACCAGTGTGGTTCCTGCCGGTGTTTACAAAATGTCCTTGAAACAGAGTTGCAACTGCATGGGTCAACCGAGGCCGATTCGAATGCTGTATAACTGAGTTTCCATCTAGAAGCGTTGCAACATCAAAAGGGGTTCCTGCAGAATGGGTAAAAAGACTACTTTTAACAATCCTCAGTTTATTCTCACTAATGTTAATGATGGCAAAAAAAAACTTAATCAGAAACTGACTATTTCTGCCAATATGAGGGCTGTGGTGTTGGCAGCTCTGAACCACATCCACTGGTGATGTCATGAATGGGGAATCCAAGCTAACTGCAGGCCTTCTGTTCCTTCAAAAATGGAAGCATCATTATCACAAATGTTTTTGTCCTGTCTATGACCCTGCCTATTTATGAACTACCCGCACCCCTACTAATATTAGACGCAGATCAGGTAGAATAAATTGAGCAATTCCATTGTGTGCATTAGTGGACCGGCTATATAAAGTTAGGTTGAAAAGTGGTGAAGTGGTCCTTAAGCTGTTTATGCTTAAAACCTGATCCCATGGCAACATGTCTGCTTCCCGTCTTGGATGGTAAAAAGAAAAACCCAAAAGGGTTTCCCATCCTAAACGGGTGCGATTTAAAAATGCTGACTCAGTTCAGCCCTTTAGATGAGCATCACAACTCCCCGCAACCTCAAAAACTATTCTCCAGGGTCTAGGCCTGAGGTTGTCCTTGTGTATTCTACAGATCAATGCATATTGTGAGTCTGCCTCCCATCCCACGCTCTCCATAACACCCCCTCCTTCCCTCCCTCCCTCCGTCCTCATTGAGATGGGCATCACGATTCATCCAGACTCGCAGTTTTCTGGTCGCATGAGCAGGTGGGGTTGCAGAGAGCAGTGCAGCTGTGGGCTTATGACAGACGGACAGACGGAGGCAGGCACCGTAGTGTCAATGCTAATCTTCCCACTGCGCTACTCTCCGACCTGCCGGCGAGCGTTTAAGCAAGACACATTCATACATCAAGCCCGGTACGGGATTCATCTGTAACCACTTTGCGGAAGCCCCGGAAGGCAGCAGTTTGTATAGGTCTGAGCAACAGATACCCTAGGGCAGGCACGAGGCACATGTCAATGCAGTGTCAACACACTTTTCCCCACTGGTTGCATCAGCCACATTTAAGCTACTTGCGGCACTGATATGAAAATCTGCCTTGTTAACGTGCTGCTTTTATACTTCAGGTTCGCGTAGCAGCACATCAAGGCGACGCACGTGGTGCGAGGCGAGCGCAACGCGCACAGCCGCATACACAGAAAGTAGCAACACCCACTGGGAGTATAAATGGTTCCTGCCCGTGTTCCCCTGCTGTGCCTGTGAGGACAAAAGCGGCGGCCATCTGGAGCACAGCCCCCTGGGAGATCAGCAGGTGGGTTGTTGTGGGTTAAATGAGCTATGATCGTTAACCAATTTACCTCCTACATTAGCACCTTCTGTATCACTTAGTTAGTCAGCTCAACCTCCCACCCACACCGCTGATTTGGAATCCTTTTCATTTCTATAAGGACCCCCTATGTGTGTTTTTAGGTGATGGACACCCATTGATACAGTGCCTTTAGCTGCGGGACTCCAATTTATGTGAAAACTGTTCCGTCCTTTTTGACTTTTACAAACACACACACGCGCGCGCACACGCACACAGATGCAAAAGCATCCAATTAGACCCTCGGTCTGAGCCAGCTGTTGAGGAACAGTAACCAAATGCCAGCCTCCAATATTCTAACCTGCCACTGCAACCAAGCTACAACCTTTCATGGAATGTATCTGTTCGTGTATGTAATTCTCTGTGGCTATTCTAGGCACAAGCTCCAATACAGTGGCCATGTGGTTTGATTCCCGACCAGGGCATACCAAAGACTGTGAAAAAATGAGGCCCAATAGGTGGATTTATCAATGGTGCTAGGGTCTATAGGTGGATTTATCAATGATGCTAGGGGCTATAGGTGGATTTATCAATGATGCTAGGGCCATAGGTGGATTTATCAATGATGCTAGGGCCATAGGTGGATTTATCAATGATGCTATAGGGCCATAGGTGGATTTGTCAATGATGCTAGGGCCATAGGTGGATTTATCAATGATGCTATAGGGCCATAGGTGGATTTATCAATGATGCTATAGGGCCATAGGTGGATTTATCAATGATGCTATAGGGCCATAGGTGGATTTATCAATGATGCTAGGCAGCTAGGGCCATAGGTGGATTTATCAATGATGCTAGGGCCATAGGTGGATTTATCAATGATGCCATGGCCATAGGCGGATTTATCAATGATGCTAGGGCCATAGGTGGATTTATCAATGATGCTAGGGCCATAGGTGGATTTATCAATGATGCTATAGGGCCATAGGTGGATTTGTCAATGATGCTATAGGGCCATAGGTGGATTTATCAATGATGCTAGGGCCATAGGTGGATTTGTCAATGATGCTAGGGCATGAACCCAACAGGCCCGTTGCATTAATCCTCCCCTGCCCAATATGCCTCCCTGCTTGGCACTCAGCATCAAGCAAGGGCTGTACTCGAAGTAACAGAAGTCCCAGAAGCGACATTCTGTACTGTCATGTCATGGGGTGTACTTGTACATCAGACTGCCTCGGGAGTCATGCTCCAGAAACGGGAGATAGCGGCGGGCAGAGGCTTACTTCAGGGGCGGATCTAGGCATGGGTATGGGGGGGGGGGGGGGGGGGGGCAATGCCCCCCTAAATGCCCTGGCTGCCCCACCAAACATGATGGCATCCAAAACAACCCAAGATACCCAAGAAATCAAAGTGCTTATACTGTATTTAAAATGATTTGAAACACTACTACTGCTACTAAATAACTGCAGCTGTGGCACCAATAGACCAACAGCATTTCATCATTGAAAACAGAAAACTCTCTGAGTCGGACCTTTAGCTTTATGCATGCTGCGTGTCTGTTGCAACTTCAACAACCGATGTTATTATTGATGCTTATACTTGTCTAATAAAAGTCCGCCACGGGCGATGAAGCCGCACCCCTACCATTTTCAGTTACATTACAGTTACTGTATTTAAGGACTATAAGGCACACTTAAAAGCCTTTAATTTTCTCAAAAATCCACAGTGAGCCTTATAATCCAGTGCGCCTTATGGATTGGTTGACTGCAGTAGCTTCCATTCTATGTTAACTGTAGTAGCTTCTATTCAATGCGCCTTATAATCCAGTGCGCCTTATATATGAAATCAGTTTTAAAAGGTGCGCCTTATAATCCGGTGCGCCTTATAGTGTGGAAAATACGGTATTAGACTTTTATTAGACAAGTATAAGTATGTTCTCTTGCCCCCCCAAATGGGACATGTTACATCCGCCCCTGGCTTACTTACTCGCGTCACCACCTCTGTGTTCCAAAACCGCTCTGTGAACCAATCTGCAGCAGACGCTAATTTACATCATGTTGTAGTCAGTGATTTGCGGTCATCAGACAGGAGAGCACAAATGGAATAAGAAGTATCCATTCACAGTACTGATTCTGCTTGTAGTTTCCTTGCCAGATGACAACAAATCACTGACTACAACACGACAGTTACAGTACCACTCGCCCCCAACCGGATCATAAACCCGAAATGGATTGCTGCCCAGGCTACTTACGTACTACTTGCTAATGTCGCTATTACAGACTGTGAAAGCGCAACCTCACAATCCTTCTGGCTTTTTGGCCACTGGAATGTGTAGCGCTCCAGATTTCTTGTGCGCCGCGGCAATACGCCAAGGTAGCACCCGCAAAATGATCCCCACGTTTTATTTTTGAGTGGTGCAACCACTACCGGGCCTAGCTTTGTCCCTGTGTTTAGGTTACCAACCATGTCCTTGAGGGGGGCGCTGTTTCACTAATGGACCACTCAGTTCACACGTTTGTGTGCTTCTTATTTTAATATTTACCAGATTTATTTACCGTATTTTCAGGACTATAAGTCGCTACTTTTTTCACATGCTTTTGACCCTGCGGCTTATACGGTGCGGCCAATCTATGGATTTTCCAGGTTCCAGGTGGGCTCCGCAGACTAAAGGATAGAAAGTTGGTTAACCAGATGTAACTCTTTGAGAGTGTGAATATGAAACCAAATGGACCCTAGCGGGTCCATTTGTCTTATAATCCGGAAATTACGGTATATTATGTTGTGTATGATACATCACACATACTGTACATAATAGATTACTGACTTCTATAGTGGCCACATGACAGTCTTTATACAAACTTTTAATTTCACAGATTTGGCTGAGCATAGGCATGCAATCTCTTTTATAGCAGCAGCCCTGGGCCTGGCACTGGTTCAGGATGGTGGACTGTGTTGCCATCTGGGAACCAGAAGTTTTCCGGTTCGATCTCATGATCCTCCTGGCACTGCTGCATCTGAGTGTCCTTGAGCAACACACTGAATCATAACTCTGTCCGATAAGCTGTTCCCTGTTGTTGCTCAACAGTTCCCAAGGAAGGGTTTTAGAGCAGGGGTTATCAACCTTTTTCAAACCAGGGCCCACCATTTATTCTGCATTTGAGCCACGGACCACCTTTTGATGACATTTTAGCAGCACAGACCCCAAAACTAAAGATTTCTTTTGCTTTTTGTCCACAATACCAGGGTGGATAGGCCTACAGATGATGAATATTTTAACTCTTGAGAGTGTAAAAATGAAACCAAATGGACCTGCAAGGGTCCATTTGGTTTCATTTTTACGTTCTCAAGAGTTACATCTGGTTAAGCAACTTAGCTGGGGACCACCTGGAACCCTCTCAAGGACCACTGGTGGTCCCCGGACCACTGGTTGAAACCCCCTGTTTTAGAGGAACAGCTAAGATAAGAAAGCAAATACGAAAACAACCTCAAACGCCTATCTGTATGCCTGCTTTCTTCTAATATACCTTAACAGTATAATCTTTTTTTCTCTCCACAGGCAGATTAATGTTAAAAACCTTAATACGTTGCTGTTGGATGGAAACCCTGTATGTCCGTAACTGGAAAAATGTCATAATATATAACTAGCCCGAATTGAAGCCATCTATCGTATCAGTGAATTGAAGCCATCTATCGTATCAGTGAATTGAAGCCATCTATCGTATCAGTGAATTGAAGCCATCTATCGTATCAGTGGCCATATCAGTGGGTATCGGTTCTATCTGCTGTCATATCGTATCAGAGAAATTGAGAAATTTTAATAGAATAAGTGCACAGTGCACACTACTAGGTATAAGTGTGTGTGTGTGTTTTTTAGAATCAGCCATATGAGTAGTCATATCAGTGAGTCCACCTTCTATCGGTGGTCATATCAGGTGCCCCCTTCTATTGATGAAAAAGGTCTATTTTCATTCCAGCAAAAAAAAAAAAAAATAAAAATAAAAAAAATATATATATATATATATATATATATATATATATATATATATATATATATATATATATATATATATATATATATATATATATATATATATATATATATATCTGTTGCAAATCGACCTTTTCACTTAAGAATAAAATATTTCAAGCTCATAGTGTGTAAAATCACATTGTGGGCTTGTAGACCAGCCTTTTTGGCTATACGTTCGCTTGACACTCGGACATTATAAAGGCGAAATATGGAGATATAAGGTTTCTGCACGACAGCAACAAGAAGATAGATAGACGCCCTATACCTGCAGATTCAGGGTATCTTGCATAATGAGAAGTATTTGCATAGTATTACTTAAAAAGCCTACAGATGGCGCATAGAGGTGGGTAGGGAAGAAAAGAAAAAAGCGAACGTCTGAAGCAATCTGGCTAATCCGAGCCCTCTGGCCCCCGGGGACAAGATTGGAAATTGAATTAGAGGAGGAAGTGACAAATTTGACTCATCCTACATCAGATTTGCATCATTCTAGGTGACACAGACTGATTTACTGATTTCCAATGAGTCAGTTGTTGCACACATGCGCGTACACAAACGCACATGCACGCACACACACAGACATTGTTATAAAAAAACAACAACGCGTAAACACTGTTGAGGGGATTATGTTCTCACAGACACAAGCACACTCCCGTCATACTCTAGTAGTAGTAGGACACTCTAGTCGTCTAATAAAGGAAAGAAAGGGAAGAGAATCACGCGACTGCCTTCTCATGACAAGCTTTTCATAATCCATGGCTCAAGATACCCCCATGTACATTTCTTAAAGCAATGTATGACATTTTTAGAGTTAAACGCTCTGACACAAAACCTCCACTATAATTCACCTCCACCTACATAAACCTTCACACGATGCAAAGTACACGGAAGGCAGCGTTTGATTTGAATAACAAACAATTTTTAAGGGGACAAAAATAGGACATGTTTCTATTCTGAGCGAGCATGCAGTGGATTGTAATTGTTTCTATCTGCGGTCTCTAACTCTGTATAGAGTGCTTCATTCTACAGCGAGAGCAGGTAATAAATTGACAGCATCAGACATGGCCCTGTGCCCAGCTCTGTGAGGGAATGCTGACTATGAATAACTAGACCCACCTACAGAGAAATGAGCATGCGTGTGTGCGTGTGCATGTGCGTGTGTGTGTGTGTGTGTGACTGTGAGTGTGTATTTGGGCACCATAGTGAGACAGAGATGCAGGGGTTGGATATAATATAACTATTTATAAGGCACATAAGAAATTGAAAAATAGATGAATCGGAAGGACAGAAAGAGGGAAGGAATAGTGGTATTGCCTTAAAACCAATTACACACACGCTCTCGCACAGACTCTCTCGTGCACACGCGCGCCGCACACAGGTAGATCATCACTTAAGACCTTTCAGCAGCCAAATCCTGTCCCCCCTGCTGCTAAGAGGACATGAGCACGCTGTCGGCAACACCTGCTCTGACCCAAACTCGCCACACTCTCATCAAAGTGCACACGCGGCAGGGGCGGATCTAAGCATGGGCATGGAGGAGGGGCAATGCCCCCCCCTCCCCCAAATGCCCAGTCTGCCCCACCAAACACGATGGCATGAAAAACAACCCAAGATATTTCAAATTAAAGTGCTTATATTTAAAATGATTTGAACCACTACTACTGCTACTAACTAACTACAGTTGTGGCACCACTAAACCAACAGCATTTCATCATTGAAAACAGAAAACTCTCCGAGTCAGACCTTTAGCTTTATGCTGCGTGTCTGTTGCAACTTCAACAACAACTTATGTTATTATTGATGCTTAATTGCCTAATAAAGGTCCTGTAACTGAAAATGGACACAGGCTTCATCGCCACACCCATAACACCCCCCCCCCCCCCCCCAATTGGGAAACGTTACATCCGCCCCTGATGCACGGACCATGCTGTGTACACCCACGCACACCCACGCACACACTCACACACACACACAGTCACACATTCTTCAAGCATTACATGGGGCACACACACACACACACTCGAAACACACACAAAAACATTTTCTATGAAACAAGCATGCCCACGCTCATGAAAGAAAAGACACCAAGCGGTATGACACATACTACCGACCTCCCACACCTCTCCAAAAAGCCGTCAGAAGGAATTGCAAAAACAACGAATGCATCTAAGACAGATCGCAAGCGCAGACCCCAAAACGTAGAATTTTTCAGTTGCAGAGCCGGTACACACCGACAGCGGTGGGAGGGGCGTTGCTGAGGGGGTTGTTGCGTAAGCACGATCACTTTCTTAACGCGCTGAGGAATAATTAAAAAGTACCAGAAGGTTTGTTTTTCTGTCAGGCACTCTTGAATGAGGGGGCGAGGTGGCCCGGTCGAGCACTTGGCCAACTTGGCCACGCATCCTCATTTGGCGAGTTGGGACTTGGGATGAGAACGCGTTGCCAAGTCACGATCCTGTCTCTCTCCTCCTTTACCTGTCTTTTCTCCCACTACCTTACACACACCTTCGCATTCCATGGCATGAGCCCATGAGGAGGCGAGCGGCCACTGCCAGATGTCCCAGCATGCACCGTGGGTGAAGGCAGCTCTAGAAAGCTGTGACCTGCATGTATCCATCCCAGATTGCTCTGCAGCTGTCAGCCACTAACTCACATGAACTGTCTTATGTATCTTTAGGTCTCCTCCTCCTTCGGCACAAGCTACACCAAGTGCGAAATGCGTGGATACGCAAGCCCCACATACCCTGCTTGGCTGCTTTAAAATAGGACTGCATCTAAAAGTAGTGCATGTGCATGTACTGTACATGCTTGTTGGAAAAAAAGACAGGCAAGTTCCCCCCCAAAAAAATTCGAATGCTCAACAGCGACGGATGAACAAGGTCTTTTGGCAGGGGACCCCACCGTACAACTTGGTATAAATCAGGCTTATGTTTAGAAGGCTAAAGGCATCCAGGGGGTAAAAACAATAAAGACGTTGTGGAAGGCCTTTATTGTTATAAATAGCCTGTTTATTGCTGCTTCCACTCACCCTGTCGGACAATAATGAGATCCCTGCATAGATAATGGGTTCAAGAGACGGTAGAGACTGCCAAGCATTTAATGCCTTCCTAGATGCCCTCTTTGCAGCAAAGGTTGTAATTACAGTAACAACATAGTGGTAAAAAACTGTAAATAACATTTACATGTGTGAATGTTTGCTTTTCACATCATAATGGGCTTGCTATATTCCACGGAGAATTAAGTTCATTGTGGGAAATACATGAATAATAAATTAAAACACTTTGGCTTTGGCTATGCTGTGAATGGAGAGATGGCATTTATCGGCTTGTTCTTCCTGTTGAGTTTATCAGACAGTCATCCATGTCATCTTATCTGTGCCACTACCTCTGCTCTGTTCCAGTAACGCACAAGAGCCCGGTGCACCTTGAAACTCATTTATGAAGATGGACCCGACAGAGTGACACAGGCAAACTATACTGTTGGCACCGGATAGCCACCATCTCAAAACCAATAAAATAGAAGGGGCATTCGTCCAGCACGCTAGAATCTAGTTTGGGATTACAAATTGCTTGGTTTATTTCATCTGCATCCCATCCATTTGTCTTTTTAATATCTGCTAGCTGCATGGGACAAGTGTCTGTAAGTTTTGGTGCCAGACAAAAAACAATGCCTGTCTTTGAACGAGATTCTCATTTCGTCAGACCATCACCTCACATCCTAGCACTTCACTTTCATAGCCTGGCAATACCAGACTAATATCACTGCAGTGCCTAGATATATATCTCCACAGGGATTTTTTTTCCTAGGGCAGATTGGTCTGGTGTACAGGCTATCACTTTCCCAGGACCTATTGCTGCCATATTCTGCCTCGATTGATGCAGGGCACGCTCCTGATGATATGGGCTACCATGCATGCAAACATATCTGAAGGTTGAGAACTTCAAGTTCAAGGTTGTAGCATTGTTGTTGTTACATCTTGCGTACAGTTACATAAGAGTAGAACTTATTTTTGGTTTGGCTTCCTTCAGACATTTCTGCAGCATAGACATGGTGATGAAAGTAAAAAAAAAAAAAAAAACTACTCTGTCTGAGAGGGACACAAGACGAAACGGCTGTATGTGGCGTTAAGTTTGTTTTCTTGATTGACCACAATATTAAGACTGGATTTCACAACTTATGAGATCCACATGCATGCTCTAAATGCGTAATTCTAACCACTTTAAATATTATTCTTTGTGCCTGCCAGCAATGGCAGAGCACACGTCTGAGATTCGACTTGCTTAATCCTTCACTTATTGTGACTTATAATAATATTATTTATATCCGAAACTTTGGCCACTATGGCCAGCCACACGGCGGCCACAAAATGTGTGGCTCGGCTGGGAATGGGGTGCTTTTCTTTCTGATAGACCTACGTGTTAACACGCTGGCCTAATTTGTTACGTAACGTTACATTAGCATGATAGCATTAGCATTACAATGTTGGCATGTGTTAGTATATTAGCATTAGCTTGTTAACAGTAGTATTTTAGCAAATTTTAGCAATTTTGGCAACGTGTCCGACTCTGATTGCACGCCATTGCCATCATAGTGGTCAATACCGGTAATATCGAATATCGAGCTAATTAACACATTATCAATACCGATGTTAAAAAATCAATACCGCCCAAGACTACTCCTAAGCACAAGGTTGCACCAACTTAGCCACGGCAGGCACACAGTGAAGAGAAATTTTGTTTGTTCTTCGAATTTATCTCAAGATATTTCTGAACCAACAGAAATGTGCAAATGTCCCAGTGAGGTAAATGTTACTGGTGTTATTACAATCCTTGAGAGGATTTTGGGTCCATGTAACTAGCACACACACACACACACACACACACACACACACACACACACACACACACACACACACACACACAGACCTACAAATGTGTTGCAACTTGCATTCATAGAATATCAAATTGTTGGGCTTCTGTTATTACAGTACATAGTGATAACCGGCTGTAGTGTATATCTATATCACACACGCACGCACGCACGCACGCACGCACACACACACACACACACACACACACACACACACACACACACACACACACACACACACACACACACACACTATACTGTATCGTGCTTGCCATCTATTTGTGGGTAGACAGTACAATCTTTAGTGTTAAGTTCCAAGTGGAATCATAATGTCCGGGGGAGACATTTGTCTTAGAAACAAAGACCCGCACTGCAGCAGCATAAGTAAATAGAATACAATACAGTATAATACAAGCCAAGACTATAAGGTACATAGTGGCTCGTACAGCATATAAATAATAAATAAAACAACCACGCCAAGTGCAAAAAGAGCAGCACCTGAAGGCCTTCTACCCCTACCCTGTATGCCCTCTGCAAGGACTGATAAGGAGTGTGATTGACAGAGGGACACCCAACACTTACGCACTAAAGTGTGCAAATGCTGAAGCCAAGTATGTGAGCACTGAGCAGTGACAATGTCCTACTGTGGACAGAGCCACATGTTAGCAGTGGTCTATACTGTAGAGACAGCGCCACATGTTAGCAGTGGTCTATACTGTGGACAGAGCCACATGTTAGCAGTGGTCTATACTGTAGACAGAGCCACATGTTAGCAGTGGTCTATACTGTAGACAGAGCCACATGTTAGCAGTGGTCTATGCTGTAGACAGAGCCACATGTGAGCAGTGGTCTATGCTGTGGACAGAGCCACATGTTAGCAGTGTTCTATAGTGTGGACAGAGCCACATGTGAGCAGTGTTCTATATAGTGTGGACAGAACCACATGTGAGCAGTGTTCTACTACAGTATACTGTGGACAGAGCCACATGTTAGCAGTGGTCTATACTGCAGACAGAGCCACATGCGAGCAGTGGTCTATAGTGGACAGAGCCACATGCAAGCAGTGTTCTATATAGTGTGGACAGAGCCACATGTGAGCAGTGTTCTACTACAGTATACTGTGGACAGAGCCACATGTTAGCAGTGGTCTATAATCTATAATGTGGAGAGAGCCACATGTGAACAGTGTTCTATACTGTTGACAGAGCCACATGTGAACAGTGTTTCCCCCTGTGTTTCTACTGTCAAAGGACAGTGGCCTGGGCAGGCCCCTTCCAACAGAGACACACTGGACGGCCGCCATTTTACATGACTATTGATTCTGAACACAGACGCACACAAGGCACAGAACACAATGATCTTCACACCGATACGAGACGAAAGAGACTCTTTCTCCTAAGGGCTGGTGCACATATACAGTACGTCTGTACTCCAAGACGGGGAGACACATCTCCCTCTTCACACACACTGACACACACGTCAACACATTGACCTATTGATATATGTGCGGTTGCGCCCATGTCCATGTGCACATCTAGATTAATGTGCAAGTGCACGCACACAAGACAAGAGAATATCTGGGATTTTATAGCTCATGGTGGACCATTTCTTCCTGCAGATGGCACAGGGAGACTGCAGTAAAGTGGGTTCATCTGTTGATCTCAGACTTGAATTAACTCATGTCTGACACAGGTGTTCAGAAGACTAACCACTGTGTGCACACAAATACACATGCAAGTAAACGCACACACGCACATGCAAGCATGCAACCACGGATGCAGGCACCTCCCCATCTCTCTATCTGTCCTCTTAATTTAGATATCATAAAAGTGCTCCAGGGTATTGCTGTCAATCCTGCCATGACTTGACATGGCAGCAAAAATAAAATGGTGCAAGAGGCAATTAATATTCCAAGGGTCTCCACTTTTTGTTAGGAAGTACGATGGAGAGTTTAACAGTGTGAGAGTGAAAGAGAGAGACAGACAGACAGACAGACAGACAGACAGACAGACAGACAGACAGACAGACAGACAGACAGACAGACAGACAGACAGACAGACAGACAGACAGACAGACAGACAGACAGACAGAGCGAGAGCGCGCGCGAGAGAGAGAGAGAGGGAGAGAGGGAGAGAGAAAGAGATGGAAGGAGATGACAAAGGCATATGAGGGGCAAGGGGAAGGACAAGATATGCAAAAGACAAAGATAAGGGAGGTAGATGGAGACTACAGTGGTAGTAGGGTCATGTACCCTCTGTCTAGCCATTCTGGAATATTCAACTAAGGGTACATGGATCATATTTAAGTGGAACAAATTACCGGCAATCTTCTGAATGTGATCTAATTGTTCTCAAAAAAATATACATGGATTGAATGTAATTGCCCTCTTAGTTCTCTTTATTAATGAAGAGAGTAAGGTTAGACTTTTTAGACAGGAGGAAGCATGAGGCAATAAAGCTGTGAGCTGTGACCACCTGTGGCTCAATGGGACTCACAATGGGACTGAATGGAAGAGGCTGAGCATATATATAAATATTTCAGAAGAACACTGGGGTCCATCCAGCTTTGCGTGTGCGCCACCACCCGGTGGCGGCGAAGAAAGAGCCCCACTGTCCTACACACACACACACACACACACACACACACACACACACACACACACACACACACACACACACACACACACACACACATACACACACACACACTAGCATGTGGTCTTCTACGCAAGGAGAACACCTACGCTAAGGACCGCGCAAGCATGCATGACTGACTGCACGTGCAAAAACAACACAGCTTCACAAACAAGACTTCTTAGTTCCGTTTCTGCCGCAGGTATAGCCATACATATAGACATTTCACTGAATAGATCTAATCCCTTTCATACGCGGCAGCAGCGGTGCACCTCAGTCTCCAAAATAAGACAACTTGTCATTGTCAACTGTTTCTTTGTGCTGCTAGTGTGGCGGCTGGGCGGCGACATACAGTACATGCTTCTCAGCCCTACGGCCACGTATACCCTCCCGTTCCTTTGCATGATGCCTGAAGTGACATCATTTTCGCTTCATCAGAAACTCACCAAAGTTTCCTGATACTGGAGCGTACTCCGCTCTCCGGCGGCCTGCTTGTCCTTCACCATTGCCGCAATATCCTCATTAAAAACAACCAATCCCCAAGACTCGCAGGACTGTCACTATACTAGTATAGGAGATATAACACCCCCCCGCGGATTAATAATGATTTGTCGGGGAGGGGTTGGCTGGTTGGTGGTAGTAGTAGTAGCAGCGCTGCTGGTGGTGCTGGTGGTGGTACCCATAGCAGTAACAGGTTCCTTTGCATAAGCCCCCCCCTGCAGAGAGAGAGACACGAGCACGATGTGTGCCAGATGAGATGAGTTGCTGCTGGCTGGGCTGCAGCAGCAGCATCAATGCTGCTCCACTCCTCCACTCCTCCGCCGGGGCGGTTTGTTACTGCAAAACACCGCCTCCCTCCCTCCCTCCTCCACACCCACTTTGGTACAGTCGACCTCTCTTTGGAGTTCGTGGAGTAGTAGGAGCAGGTATGCTGCTGCTGCTGCTCCTCGACATCTCCTGTGTGCAGCGGACGTGCGGTGCGGGGGTTGTGCGTGCGCGGTGTGCCGTAGTGCTAAGTAAACGCCGCGTTTCCTTGAATCGCCGGCCGGCGCTGCTGCTGCTGTCGTTTAAAAGAAAACCTTGCTCCGTCCGGCTGTCCTTTAGCATGTCTTTGCCCCAGCATGAGTCACCATCTTTAGGCTAGGTAACACTGACTTCACACAGACAGAGAAATCATAACAGTTATCTAGGCTTCTGCCCGATACCGGTGAAATATGAATACATAAATATAAATACATATTATAAATAATGATAATTCGTCGCAGACTTTATTGGTTTAAATACAACCATGTGGCCAATGATGGCCAATGAGCAACTGCATGGGGAAATTAAGGGAGGTTGTAATTGAATATCTAATAAAACTGTATTATAACATGTAGCCTATAAAACGATGCAATGTGACATAATAACTCTGTTTACAAAATTCTCAACTGATTTTTTATCAGAAAAGGACTTAGGTGGCCCAATTTCAGATTATCCTAAATATGTAGTGTATTATGGGCACAATTACCACCGTTACTGGTACTAAAAATAGATGGCTATGAATAATGGCTATGAAAGTGCCATCATTGCAAACAGTGAGCCAGAACTATGTAAGCAAGGCATAAATGTGTGTGTGTGTGTGTGTGTGTGTGTGTGTGTGTGTGTGTGTGTGTGTGTGTGTGTGTGTGTGTGTGTGTGTGTGTGTGTGTGTGTGTGTGTGTGTGTGTGTGTGTGTCTGTCTGTCTGTCTGTCTGTCTGTCTGTCTGTCTGTCTGTGCATCATACTTAATATTTGTGAAAGTGAAAGAAAGGGGAATTATGCATGCACATTTGAGAACTGTGGTATTAACAAGCAAACGCATAACGCAAATAAACTACACACATTTACAGGAATGGTTGAGTACATAAGATTTTTTTGTTTTGAAGGGCGCCTACTCCATGGCGCCCTCTACTGATACTGCCAAGAGAAAATCTCATAGACAAGATTTTTCCTTCCAGTGAAAATGAATAAATTATTTCGAGTATGTATACCGCAGAAAGTAGGAAAGTTGTCACACAAATAGTCTTTGTATCCAAGTAGCAAAAACCTTATTTTTTCTTTTGGCTACATACAGTATGAGACTTGAAGGCTGGTCTGCATTTCATACAAGGAAGACGGCACTCCCAGTCCAGCATGGACCTGACCTATGGCCGTGAGCACACTACAACTTTCAAAAGACACAGATGCCGTCGCCATGTTTAGAGTTTTAGAATGGCTGTGGATGGGAAATAAAAATGTCCGTTGCAGCAAAGTGCTGCAATGCCCTGTTTCCAGAGGACGCACGGCCCAGCAGCAAAAAGAAGCTGCGTCCAGCGTCTCTTTCCCTCCTATATAAAACACGTCATGTGACATCAAGACACTGCATCTTTTGTATGCAGTGCAAAGTGTAGTGTGCATGCAGGTTTAGGCTGATTCTTAACTGAACAGCATATCACAGATGTATGGCCCTAAACCATTCCAAAAAATCAATTCTTTCAAGTGAAAGCTATGACAACTGGAGTGATGTGTTCAATTTCCACCAGGCAACAGTGTTCTGAATAAGCTTCAGCCGCCTGAAGGATAATAAATATTGTTTCTGTTTTGTCCTTTTTCACTTAGATGTAATTCTGGCTCACATAATAATTGATTTGTTCTGAGCACTTCTTCAGTTATAGACTCCGGGCCCATAATCATCTGGATTTATTGTTATGTAATTCTGTGTGTCATCTGCATAACTATGGTAAGCAGAAAATTGAACAAACTGGTAACACCAATCTTACATTCAGTAGCACAATATCAGCCTCTGATTGTCTGTAGGAATGCATAAATTAGCAGCGACATGCATGGCTGTTTTATTTTACATAATGATTATTCAACAACAACTGAAGCTAATTTACACTTTTAACATTTAGCAGATGCTAGTGCAACACAATATACAGTATAATGTTGTGAAACAAGCAAACATCTAGCATCTAAATCAACAACTACATAAATAAATATATACCTTCCACACAAAGACACAACAAACACAGTGTGATTGCAAGTCACAAACCGATTATTAGCCTATATTAGCATCTTGTAATTGTACTTTGGATGAACCTGAATATAGTGCCCAACTGCCCACTGCCAAAATAGCAACACTCTACTTCCCTGATGCTTTAAAGATCACAGAACCAAGATGGTTTTCGTTTCAGTTTTGACTCCAACTGAATACCAAGAGTAACAACCATGCTGAAGTTCACTGGACAAGCAAACTTCAATGTAATCAAACTTACATTCTAACTTAGCTTTACCAGTCAATCTCAAAGCTTGTTTAAAATGTTTCTTCTTGGCTGACAGTTCAGTTGTCTTACGACTCAACTTCGGCTTTACAGTTTACAGGTGAGTTTAGAGGTTCTTAAAGCTATTTCATACAATCTCCCATTTGTGTATTGTTCACTGACAGCAAGAGCAAGGAAAACAGTTCCGATGTTCCAACGAATCGATAAGTACAGTGCATACATACAATACATACATGTGCACGCATTAGAATAAACGCAATGTAAACAGAACACATTGTAAGCCATCATTTAGCAGGCAAGTATGCAGAACACAATCAATTTTCAATAATGCGAACCAGCAAGGCAAACACAGGACAGCAAACATCACACAAACGGTAGGATAAATCTAAATATTTGTTATCACGATTCATGATCCAAAACAAATATGTCAACGTTTTCTCTTTGTTCACATTATGTAATGCTTCATCTCATGTATCTGTATTCAAAGAGCCATCTCTCTCTCGGTCATCCTCAGACAAGTTCTCTATTATTTCCTTCATCAATCCTGGTTCTCCATGCATCTGGCCAACTCACTGTGTGCTTGGATCTGTCTTCGTATGTTGATGTGGGATATGCTCATCATGACGGGTACCCATGCATGAGTTTGTTTCCACAACACCAATTAGCAGGCTGGCAGTTGATGTCTCAGGCAGGCTGTGTCCTAAGGCGCATTCTCCTGGTTGTTATTTTCCTGCTAATCCTTGGTATTCCCTCCTAAAAAATATTGTTGGTTGGTAACATGTTCACTTTTGCATGTTTCACATGCAACAGTCTGGTATAACGCCTGTCTATGATTTGGTTGGTTTCCATGCAAGTGCTTTCCTTCGGATTTCGGTCAGTTGAGTTGTCCCATGAGCCCGGGTATTATTGACTTCATTCAGAGCAGTACCTCCTGTTGTTGCTGTTGTTGTTGTTGTTACATGTGATGACCTCAGTTGTCTTGGCATTTAGTGAAAGGGTACACTCTGACCCCACTCTGCCCAAGAGCACCTGTTCCACATGGTCAGAGATCATCTGTGCGAGATAGTGAAGCCAAGCTCCACTGATGTCCTTCCTGAGTGTATAGTGCTGTGATGAAGAGGAAGGGTGGCGGAGGGTGTCCGGTCGCATTAACAAAGCCATGGGTTAATTTTGCAATCTGGGGTGATGCATGCACCTTGAGCCTATAGTCAAGGTGCCTATACTACATGGTTTCTCTATGCCCGGGTATAGGTTGGGAGCATCACTATAGGTGTATATCTTTTTTTTTTATAATCAATGAAACACATTACCCATCAGGTTATTCTTTCCCACCTCCTCGATATATTCTCAGCCAAGATCTGGGCCACAGAAGTTTGAGTATACCGTGTGTGTGTGTGTGTGTGTGTGTGTGTGTGCAAGAGAGAGAGAGAGAGAGAGAGAGAGAGAGAGAGAGAGAGAGAGAGAGAGAGAGAGAGAGAGAGAGAGAGAGAGCATGAATGCATTCATACGAATTGGGCGAGGGTGAGTACACACAATGCACAGGTGCAGCAGGGCTATACATAAAAGCCGTTTCCCCTCATGCATCTGCATGCTTTCACCTGCATTGTGACTGGCAATCACACTATCATTCACACCTAAAGGTTTCTATCAGCTGCTACCTATCCTTCTCTTGCTGTAACCGAGGGCAAACGATGCCACTGACTTCACTTCATCACGCTGAATGGAGCTGCCTGCCTGCCTGCCTGCCAGCAGCAGACAGCCCCGGCTCTGTTGTGGTGGTGGCCCCCCGGCAGCGGGGAAAACTGGGTGCTCCGCAGCCCTAAGCACCAGCACACTGACCCACATCACAACCCCCCCCCCCCCTCCCCACCCCTGCCTCCCCCATCTCACCAAGATCAGTCCAAAATACATGCCCACCTCTGGAGGCTGGTCTGGAAACATGTGCGGGGACAATTTATAGCCTTCACTTTCACATGACACGTTAGTACCAATCCATGGTGTGTGTGTGTGTGTGTGTGTGTGTGTGTGTGTGTGTGTGTGTGTGTGTGTGTGTGTGTGTGTGTGTGTGTGTGTGTGTGTGTGTGTGTGTGTGTGTGTGTGTGTGTGTGTGTGTGTGTGTGTGTGTGCGTGTGCGTGCACGTGTGTTTCACCTGGGGTGTCAAACATGGCCCCCATGAATTGAAAACCAGGACAACCCAATGCTTGAAAAGGTCATTGCAGCTCCCATTAAAAAGGAGGACCATAATAGATTTAAGTATAACAAAGGCCACAGTAAAAGTACTAAAAATCAATGCGTTTTGTAATCTGGATTGCATAGGCTGTACTACTGTATATAGCCTATATGTATAGTGGCTAAAATAATAGCCTAGACCTGTTGATGCTGTGCAGTATGTTCCTAACTATGTATGTCTGTCAGTATAGTATAGCATGAAATTAAACTGATTAGTGTAATTTTTAAGATTTCCATGCAGGTGGTCGGAAATCGCTATTTTGTAGGACTATTTCTTAATAATCCAAACGGCCTGCAGCCTACAGAATGAATAGTGAAATTGTCAATGAACACATTTGGAGGAATCAACATGTGCCTGCCTTCCATGTGACCTATGCAAAGGACCTTGACATTTAATTGACCTGATGCGCAACAGAACCACCTGTTTTGCTTCGCAAGTTTCTTAATCGAAAGCATCACTGATGCCATTAAGCCTCGCTGCTGTGCTATATGCCTGCAAGCATGACACACGCACACATACATCGTCAGATGTTAACCCAATCAGACCTTCAAATCAACGCTTGCCCTTGAGCAATTAAGGTAAAGTTCAATCGCATAAAAACACGTGTTTACGCGACGCTGGAAGACAGCGTGAAACATCTTGTAAAACACAGCATACATACGGTTTCCCCTCGGGCTTTTCTGCTCTTCTTTCTTTTTTTCGAGGCTTGAATCCCAAATCGTCAGCTGCGTCCTTCCATTGCGCCTTTTCTTTCGCGGAATAATGACTTGTAAAAGAGGCTGCAGCAGCTACAGGTTGCACCCTCTATCTGTGTCCGTCCACAGTCCACACTATGGCACTTTGTCCGGAGATCAGACAGACATCGTCATATTCTTTCTACGCTGAAATGCACCCCAGAAGTACACGTTGGATTCACTTCAGTTCACTCCGTTGTTTTCTCAGACAGAGTCACAGAATCTATCAATGGCCTGTTGCAGGAGCGAGCAATCCACGGAGGCACCATGGACAGCACCAAAGTTCTCAACAGTGCGCGCAAAAAGAAAGAAATGCCGGCTATGCGCATGCCTACAGGCAGACATCAGCTGGCTGTCGATAAAGCCCAGCAGGCAGCGACAGTCAGAGCCACTCATCTGATTGTCCGTGGGATTTTTTGAGCGCAGAACTCTACAGACTAATGAGATTCTAGTGGTCTTGAAGCTGAGGTGGGCGGGGTAAAGCAATGCGGGTAGGCACCCTGCACTTGCCACTTTCCTCCTCCTGCAGGAGTCTGGACCAAAGCGTCACACAGACTCACACAGGCGTGCCATTATGGATGGAGCCGTGGCGCATTCGCTTAATTCACGATGATGTCCACATGGACTGCTAATAGAGTGCAATGGAATAATCTCTCTCTCTCTCTCTCTCTCTCTCTCTCTCTCTCTCTCTCTCTCTCTCTCTCTCTCTCTCTCTCTCTCTCTCTCTCTCTCTCTCTCTCTCTGATCTCTCTCTCTCTGATCTCTCTCTCTTACGTCAGTAGTCTAAATGAAGAAAAACCAATGATCAGAGAGAGAGAGAGAGAGAGAGAGAGAGAGAGAGAGAGAGAGAGAGAGAGAGAGAGAGAGAGTGTGTGTGTGTGTGTGTGTGTGTGTGTGTGTGTGTGTGTGTGTGTGTGTGTGTGTGTGTGTGTGTGTGTGTGTGTGTGTGTGTGTGTGTGTGTGTGTGTGTGTGTGTGTGTGTGAGAGAGAGAGAGAGAGAGAGAGAGAGAGAGAGAGAGAGAGAGAAAGAAAGAAAGAAAGAAAGAAAGAGAGAGACATGTAACGGTATGACAACGGCGTCGGCGATGAGCGACACGCAGTCTCTCTCTCTCTCTCTCTCACACACACACACACACACACACACACACACACACACACACACACACACACACACACACACACACACACACACACACACACACACACACACACACACACACACACACACACACACACACACACTATAGTTAATCGGAGACGTAATGCGCCTTGAAGTGTCATTGCGCAGCTGGGTATTGGCCCCAAATTGGGGGATCAATCAATGTCTGAGCTACATCTTTTATGTGTGGAGAGTGAGGTGAGCAGTAGGCACGTGTCTTAAATGAGAATAGATGGTGCATTCCCGAATGTTTTCCCTTGTCCGTGGCCTGACAGCTATTAGTTTTTCACCTCACATTTTCCCTTGGCTTGGAATTGAATTGGAGCATTGTCGCATCTCGCAGCTGTGGCCCCTGGACATTACACTGAATGGATGATTGTACAATACTGTGATTGCACAATGGATGATTGTATCTGGGTGACAAATAGATTGGTCACTTCTCATACTAAAAAAAATAAATATAGCAGGTCGATTGAGGATACAGGCTATAAAAATATCCCTGGGCTGCAGGGCATAGTGGTCATTTACCTTTCCTTGGTGCAAAAAACATAAGTCACAACAAGGAACTTTACAAAATACATGGCCAATATAACATATAGCAGAAACATCATATAAATCAACAGGCAGACCAAGAAAACCACTCCTCTGCTGCAATGAAGGACAAAGCCAACAAATGTGTCAAACCTATGCTGCCCCAGAAAGAACCTGGTGACTTATGGTGAGTCAGGCAGTTATTATACAAGTTGGAGATCAAAATATTTAACAGAAATGGGGAGTTACAGAATCTCAAGAGTGATAAGTGCACCTGATTGTCTGGTTGAGTCATTACTTGCATGAGCAGAGCAGGCGCAAGTAAGGCGATCGGTGTGCAGTGTTCGGTGTTCGGTTCTCTGTGTTTGGTTCTGCAGTCGGTCCCTCTGGGTACCCCGATTGGCTGGTTTAGGTAATGATGTAATGATGACGTGAGTAAGAGAGAGAATGTAATAGTTAGAGTATACGTTAAAAAAATCCTATAGGATTCCAATAGAAAAGTCCTATCAGATTTAAGAACAAATCATATTGGATTTCCAATAGGATTCCTATAAGAATCCTATAGGATCTTATAGGAATCCTATAAGAAAATCCTATAGGATTCATAAGATCTTATAAGAAATTCTTATAGGATTCTATAGGATTCCAATATAGGATTTTTGGGAAAACCATAGGATTCAATTGTAATCCTATTGGGTTCCTATTGGAAATCCAATAGGATTTGTTCCAAAATCTGTTAGGACTTTTCTTACAGGATTTTTCTAAAATCCTATAGGATTTTTTCACTATAGGGTATTAGCCCACTCCGCTCATACACAAGTAGGTCATGGCCTACTTGTTGTGCACAACGCGCAAGTTTGCATTCTACCAAGTGCTTTGAGATATGAAATACAGTATATCATTAATAGTTAATGGACCACTCGTTGAGAAACAGTGGAAACAGAAACAGTGGATGTATACATGATACATGCATGTGTTGCAAAAGCCATATTTTTTTTGCCCATCCAAAACAACAGCGGTCCTCAGGTTGATAAGTCCCCCGTTATAATGACTGGACATGCTTATTTCAATGTATCTTATTTGATCAGCTGTGTAAATCCGGCTCTTTCACAATAATAATGGATTGCATTTTAATGGATTGCATTTTTATAGCGCTTTTCCAAGTGCTCAAAGCGCTTTACAATGGTCCATTCATTCATACATTGGGAAGTAGAGCGGCGAACAGTCGACGCCAGCGTCCCCACTTCCCACATTCACACACCAATGGTAGCCAGCTCACACCGACCAACTCATTGGAGGCAATTTTGGGGTTCAGTGTCTTGCCCAAGGACACTTCGACATGTAGACAGGAGGAGCCGGGATTCGAACCGCCGACCCACGGGTCATTGGACGACCTGCTCTACCTCCTGAGCCACAGCGCAGCTCTATAACAAATCATTAACTCCTGCACTTACTGTTCCACTGCAAGATCCATGTGTGCGACAGGTCACATTTTCAATGGTGACACAGAATAAACTTGTTTTTTTTTTAATCAATGGAATGCAGTCAGTGTCAATAATTTTCTTTGTTTTTTCATGTAGCAGTGCAACAGGAAAGTTGTAGTGCATCCTGCGTCCAGAACAGATAACAGCTCTCACTTCCCGCTATAGAGACGTGGGAAATTAAATAGCCCCATCTCAGTGCCAAAGCAATACCAAGCTCTGCGTTATGAGAAGAACACGTTACATTTCCTAATGGGACACATGTATTCCTATCAGAAACAGGCGAGCAGTGAGTATAGAACTAAACATTTCAAAGTCTGACCAATGTACTTTACTATTGTTGTGAGGGTCAATAATTGCTTGTTTTGGTTTAAAAGAGTCCAGATTACACTGCATTAGGTTTTGAGTCGTGACTGATTGTAGCTGTGAGACATTATTCACTTTAGTGACAACAGCAGATTTGCATGCTCACAGTGTGTGTGTGTGTGTGTGTGTGTGTGTGTGTGTGTGTGTGTGTGTGTGTGTGTGTGTGTGTGTGTGTGTGTGTGTGTGTGTGTGTGTGTGTGTGTGTGTGTGTGTGTGTGTGTGTGTGTGTGTGTGTGTGTGTGTGTGTGTGCGCGCGCGTCACACGCATGCATGCACTGGTCTAGGATGTGCTTGGTGGTCTGCTGCTTGGTGGTTCTGTTTGGTGGCCTCTGAACTGTGGGATGCTGAGACAAGACCCATTGACTTTGTTTGTGACAGAGGCTCCAGGAGGGCTATGAATACTGTGGCAGAAATGGAGGCTATATTGGTGAGAAGGATTGGTGTTTGTGTGTGTGTGCGTGTGTGTGTGTGTGTGTTTGTGTATGTGTTTGTTTATTTGTGCGTGTGTGTGTGTGTGTGTGTGTGTGTTTGTGGGTGTGTGTGTGTGCGCGTGTGCATGTGTGTGTGCGACTGTGCGTGTCTTTCCTTCCACGTGTTTATTTGTGTCCTTCTGTGTGTCTATTTCCCTTACTCTCTCTGCAGAGAGATTGCAATGGTTTGACACCTCTCTCCTCCCCAGTTAAGCTACCCTGCATCAAGGTTCATAAAGCAACTTGGGAAACTAAAACGGTAGGGTATCCATGCTTTATTTGTCAATCCCTTTTGTCATGCCCAGGTTGACACCAGGTTAAAAAAAACTGTATGTATGTGTACATGTGTCTGTGCATGTATTTGGCTGTATAGCAACAGGAGAAGAGAGGGGACATCATTGCGGCACTAGGTGTTCTCGTTGAGTCTGTGAGGGCTGCTACAGTGCTGGGCCAGTCACAGTGTGTTCCCGCCTTGCTGCAGAGACTGGAGCGGAGCATGAACAACTACCTGCATATCCTCACACACCTGGAGTTGAAGGTAATCTATTTATTCATTTCATACAGCAAAGTCCTGGCTCTTGATTCCATTTGACTCTGAAATGGTAAAGCTACATTAAAAAAAAAAAGAATATATATATTTAAATATATGTACACTCTCAGAGTAAAACTGATGCTCAGGATTTTACTGTGTATATGCAGTACAATGCAGACGCAAGCAGATACTCTCTTCCCTCCCCCTCCCTCCCTCTCATTTTCTCTCCATCGTCCGTCTCTCACAAGCTCTCCATCGAGCCCTCCCCTCATTGACAACAGGTCACATTAATGTATGCGAAGACATGCGTGTGTCTTTTGCTTTCACTGAAGTATCCTGCGTGGCTACCAGTAAAATCCCTTGCTCCTCTCAATGACCTGTACTCACACACAGCCCTTTTCCTTCCTCAGGATATAATAACAGATAAGAGAGCATACTTCCAAGACTTGTAAGATTCATTGCTCTATTTGGAATTCAGACCTCACTTTCCCACTTATCTGTTTTGTGCCCTGTGTCCTCTGACTGTATAGCCTTATGTTGCTTGCCACTATAACTAATAATTGTATAGAGTTCATAGCAATTCTCATCCACATTCCCCATGAACCTAATAGACTTGATTTTCTCTTAACCCTTTGTTTTGGTGTTCAAAGCATTATGTTACACTTAAGCTATTGAAAAATATCAGACCTACAAGCTCACAGCGCGCCACCGAGTGGCGCAATGTAAGCTTGTAAATCTGATATTTAAAAAAAAAAATGAAAATGATGCGCAAATCTGAGAATATATTCTATTTGGCACCTGATTGTAGTTTCTGACACTAGATTCTAGTTTCTGACTAGTTTCTAGTTTCTGATGCTAGATTCTGACAGAATCTAGTTTTTCTGAAAAATCTATGTTCCTGTGTCAGTGATGCTCAACATATTTCATACCAAGGACCACCAGAATTATCTATATTTGGCTGCCTGCCCCATCTGAAAACATGCTGTAGTAGGGATCCTCTAGAAGCAACTATTTTAGTTCAAAAATATTTGCTTCCGAAAGAATATATATTCAAAGATTTGCATCACATTTTCACAATTTTTCAAAAATATCAGACCTACAAGTTCACAGCGCACCACTCGGTGGCATGCTGTGAGCTTGTAGGTCTGATATTTTTCAATAGCTTAAGTGTAACATAATGCTTTGAACACAGTTCAGTACACAAAGGGTTAAAACAGAAATAAGATGCATTTCCTATATCACCATTTGCACATCTCATCCCTCCCACATTTGTCAGGACCAGCAAGTGTCATTGGAGAGTCCAGTCTTGTCCTGTGTGGCCCAGAGCACCCAGAGTCCTGGAGACATTCTATGGACCCTTGACCGACTGATCACTGGCAAGTTGGAGTGGCTCATGGATGCTCTGGCGGATAGGTGTACTGTCCAATGACGATGACTGGCCAAAACCAACAGAACTTCACAAGAAGAGGAAGAGAAGATCAGGCCGGTTGCCATCGTTGAATTGCTGTCACCAGTCAGGATCGATCGATGTATAGTCACTCCGAATCCCCATTCAGCATTTTAATTTAACTCTCAGTATTCCCTTTTGCCACCAGTTTGCTTTTGAATGGAATGATTTGACAAACACTGGATGGAGGGTACCAGGCCAGGACTTTAGGCAGTAAAAAGTGGAAGAACACTCACCTCTGTTGGTCATTATGAGATTCTACAGCTGCCTTCTGCAAGCAAGCAAGGACAGGGCCCTGGAACTAAGGAAAATAAAGAGATGGGTAAATATACAGTACATGTATACAGTACATGGACAGAATAGTAATAGGCCAGCCAATACCACCACACTTCATAAAGAGGAGACTGCATCAAAGCTGTAGGGTGCCTATATACAGTATCTACTAAATCTTGGATCTCTGCCAAACCATCTAAAGGTCAAAAGCAGATCAGATCTAGCTGTGGATTATTATGTGCATAGGCAGCTGCCTCAGTGTTCCCACTCCTCAGTGATAATACACAGAATATAAAAATGGACCCAAATGGACCGATCCAGTTTTACATTGAGGATTATACTGTTTGCAGAACGATTTGCTGGCTTTGCCTGACTTGTCAAGTTGTCCTTTAACAATGTACCTGCAGTTTCTAGATTCATGTTCCGCAAAGATGACGGGGTCACAAATAAAATAAAATAAAATAAAATAAAATAAAATAAAATAAAATAAAATAAAATAAAATAAAATAAAATAAAATAAAATAAAATATATTCAACATCAACACTATGTATCTTTCCTCTTCTACCCCATATTTGAACCAATTGTTTCCTGCTTAAAAGAGCATTCAGTGATTTGAGAGATTTGGAAAACCCTTGGGTCCCTCCGGTAACACGATGTGCACATGCACACACTCTACAGTGGTGGGAAGTGTAAGAAAACAAAAGAAGAAATGAACAATATTTGAATGAAGTGAAATCACTACCTTTAAGTGCTATGAGCGGCATTACTTGAATCTTGACCATCAAGTCAAAATCATGTCTCTAGACTCCTGCTTACTCGTTCGCTTATAAGTGAATGTCGCAACTCTTCCTCTAAATGGCTCTGGGTCAGGCTGGGCATTGAACCAATTAGGCTACACTCAGGTAGCTGACGTCATCTTTCCGGGTGTTTGGGGAGCTTTCTTTGCAAGTTTGCAACTATGTTTGGTTTGCAATGTCTGTGTTCCCGAGACTAGTCTGTGAGTGAATGAATTATTAGTTTAACGGCCCATGTTGAAGAATTCATACACTCACTGGACCGAAAACGCTCGTGTCTGTTTTCACATTTGCGACATTGCGCAATTAATGTAACTTTAGACGGGTCATATTGCCATGGCAGATGAAAAAGCACCACTTCTTAACTATCGTCTCAGCCTGAGCAGGGATGCGCCCAGGGTGACCGTCCCACAGGGCAAAACACCAAAGAAGCTTGGGGTCATTTTTGGAGTGGTTATTCCGACCTTCCTGTCTATGTTTAGCGTGATTGGCTTTCTGCGAATTGGTGAGTAAATATCACTGTTGTTAAAGGGGAACTCCACCCATTTTCAATATTTTACTAATTGATGTAGGCCTACCTTAGAGGTGCTGGGTGGACATGATAAAGAAGTTCCCAAGAAATGGAGGTCTGAAGAAGACCACTAACATGGTGAAACATCTTGATGATAATGGATTTCTTTAGACGCTTCTTTTTCTTAGAGCGTACAAATGGAACCAAATTAACCCGTTAGCGTTCATTTGGTCGCATTTGTACGCTCTCAGAAAAAAAAAGAAAGAAAATGGGTGAAATAAAAGGATCCCTGGCTAATAAGACAAATATGCCTTAAAACACTATACTTGCATTCTATAACTAAAACATGCAGATAAAAACACCTTCAATACTTTATTTGTTTCATAAACAGAGAATAATTCACTCAATAGGAGGTGCTCCTGTCGCAGGATGATGATGTCACATGAGCATGCTCATTCCTTATATTCCATAGAGGTAGACCAAAGGTACTCCATTTTTGAAGATGGGCATATTCCCATTGGCGCCACTATAGGCGACATGGACTACAAAGCCTACAAATGGTCTCCTAAGTAGTCGTTTTTCTCCTCTCAGAGCCCCCTATCTGTCGTATGTCAAACTGCAGATTACAAAGAGACTTCCTGACTCCTAACAAATCTCGTGAGAGTTTGTATGTGGGATAAAGAATAATTGATAACAAAGTGAAATTTCTTCTGATTTGTTTAGCTAATAGAAGACATTTGACCTTTAATATTTTGTAAATATTATTAGCCGCAATGCAACTCTAGATTCTCTGATAATTGGAATTGAATCTAGAGTTGCAATTCCGTCCATTGACTCCCCCATTAAGAGAAATGTCATCTGTGATCTGCCTGTATTAAACGACGTCAAACTCACCAACTTTGCAGCTGTAGAGAAAGCTTGAATTATCCTCTTTTGATCTGCAAAGCTTTTGTGCCATAAAAATCCACCGTAGACATGTTATGAGCTACTTTCTGTCCTGGGTATTCCTCAACAAACAACATGAGTTGCCATCTTGAAAACAAGAGCTGAGGGGGAGTGCTTGTTTTATACACTGACACACACCAGGTGCACACCTGATCGGTGCAAATGCAGTGTCATCACCTCTTGTTTGAAAAGAGAACAGGCTTAATAAATGCTAGGAAACGTAATGGCAGAGGAGAGGAGTGTTTGATTGAAATGTTTATTAACAACTTGGAGATGTAGCCTACTAACTAAATACAAGATTGATAACTGTGAATTTTACAATGGTAATTGTACAATTGTTTATTTCATTCAAGACATTTACAGATAAGGGGGTGGGAAATGTAACCATGTGAATACTTTAAAACAACCTCTGACTGAACAAATGTCACACTTACTGGTAAACCTGTTCTCTTTTCAAACAGCAGGTGATGACACTGCGTTTGCACCGACCAGGTGTGCACCTGGTGTGTGTCACACCCACACCCACATGCACACACAAGCACACCCCCTCAGCTCTTGTTTTCAAGATGGCAGCTCATGATGTTTGTTGAGGAATACCCAGGGCAGAAAGTAGCTCATAAAATGTCTACGGTGGATTTTTATGGCACAAAAGCTTTGCAGATCAAAAGAGAATAATTCAAGCTTTCTCTACAGCTGCAAAGTTGGTGAGTTTGACATTGTTTAATACAGGCAGATCACAGATGATATTTCTCTTAATGGGGGAGTCAATTGACGGAATTGCAACTCTAGATTCAATGCCAATTATCAAAGAATCTAGAGTTGCATTGCAGCTAAAATATTATATGCCTTTTCGGGTCTAGTATTTAGTTCAGTGACCATGGAGTCCATGGAGTGGAATGGACCATAAGTTGTGTTCATGTTCATTCTACCATTGGAAATGATCCAACATTCTACCCTAGGTCTCCTAATTCGTACCCGCCTCATTCTACCCTAGAGTCGGGAAGCAAAGCGAGTATGCCCCTCTTGCCATTGGCCTCTTGGGCTAGACCACTCACAGTTTCCCAACCATGACCTGATCATCAACTTTGATCAGTTTGATCCCACGCACGGTCTCAAGTGTAGAAATGGTCTAAATTAATAAATAAAAATAGGGTTGTTGTTTTGCAGGGGAGTAGTCAAGCCAGAAGCGGGCAGGATCTTGGTAGTGTTTTGAGAAAAAAAAGTGTTGCCTTTTTTGTATAATTAAGATAACTACTGACAATCTAACAATACTGATCCATAAAAAAATAAAGCAATTCTGTTTATTATACCACTGCTTAGTTGTTTTTCTTGCAGCTCCCCATGTTAGTTAATTTGTCAGAATGTGAACGCAGGCATGTTGAGTATGTCACGCCCTCCAGTAAGTAATCAAAGGTTCTGTTGTACTGATGGCTTTATTTATTCTCTCACTCATAACGCCAACGTCAAAACTGGCAGACAAAACACAAAGAAACAGAAATCAGAACAAACAATATACAAACCAAATATAGGCTATAATACAAATGACCAATAAAGCAATAACACAGATTTACCTCACTGATTCTGCACAGGAACTGCAGGGCATGAAGTGTTAGGCAGTAAGGAAACCCATAAATTGAACAACCAAGACTGAAAAGAAAAATATCCGATCAATTAAACTCATAAAGAAACATAACATACAACTTAAATGTGGACAAAGAAATTAATATATTTGAACGGAAATAACAAAACGAACCTTAAACTGTGGACACGCTCCAAACAACCAACCTCCCGTCTGCTCTGCAGCACAGACTGAGGGTACAAACGCTTGTGTGCGCCATGTTACTCTGTGCCTGTATAAAGTTGTGGCGCCGGAAATGATGTATGACTACTTCCAGAAATATTGCACATTTGCCCAAATAATATTGAAATAATCAAAACATACATAAAGTAGACACAACAAAATATAACTGTTACCAAAATAATTCAAAAACAAAATAATGCCAGATTATGGCAGCCAAACTCCCACCAAATCAACCCTTGATTTCATAAATGAATACATAATCCTTATAAAAATGGCCATACCAGTCAATGCAGTAAACCTTTTCCCATTCAGTGTACAATAAACGGTTTACAAAATATTTAAATTGATACCAATACATTCTTTAAAACCTTTGACCTTGTCAACCAAAAGATGAGCCATTGATAATTGATAACTTGTTTGCCAGTCAGGTGGCCTACTGGGTTTTCCTCCCACCATAGCATCATTTAGGAGAAGCCCCTTGCCTTCCTGCTCCTTAAATGTTGGCACCGTTGTATTTGCATCCTCATGTAAAGAAGAAAATGGTCTCCTCTCCCTTGTTTTAGTTTCCTTTCCTGTTGAAACTTTGTGACTAATGTTAGGATTGTCGCTTCCTTTGTTCTTTGCAGTCAGAGGCCTCTTGGCCTTCCTTTTGCCTGTCCTTCCCTTGGGGTCCTTAACAGGTCTCTTGGGTGACTGCTGTATAGGTGGGACCTCCTTTGCCCGGTCCATTTCAGACTCTTTGAGCGGTCCCATGACAGAAGCACTTCTGCTCTCCTTCTGAGCCCCTGGTTGCTGCTTGCTGTCCTCCTTGCTCCTTTCTTTGTGGTCACCTGGGCTCCCACCATTACCGATTATGGTCCAACCTAAATCAAATCTTTGGGCAAAGGGTTGGTTATCGTTGCCACTTACGATTTCTCTTGGGGTTAATGCTTGAATACAATTGCACCCAATCAATAGACCAATCTCACAGTCCTTCTTTGGTGCAAGTTCATCAGCGAGATGTCTCAAATGTGGCCATGCCTTGGCAGTTTCTGAGGTTGGGATGTGAGATCGATTAGCTGGTATACATTTACTGGTGTACATTGTCGGAACAGTAATAGTCTTTGACGAAAATAAACCTCTTATTTTTAAGTCTTCAATTCTTTTACAGGTAATAGATGCTCCCTGTGAAGACATGGTGGACAATCTCAAATTAACCCCTTCTGCGGGTGCAGCCAAAACATCAGCGACCGTTTCTACAATAAAAGAAGAGTCACTTTGACAATCAAGCAGAGCATAGACAAGTACTTCTTTAGAACTGTCTGGAGTAGACACATAAACAGGGACAATTGCTGACGTCTGGGTAGCATAGTCATCCTGCACAACCCTGTGGGATATTATTTCTGTAGCAGTAGTTTGTGTTGATTCTGATGCTTTCTCTTTAACATGACTTTGTCCTAGATTTAATTCTTGATTTGAACGAGTTTCATGCAAACAGGTGGGGTGACGCTTTGAACAGGTTTCACAAACCATCCTGTTGCTACAAAATTTCGATTGATGACCAGAGTTTAGACAACCGAAACACAGCCTCTGTGACTGAATAAATTTAACTCTGTCATCCACTGGTCTTGTAATAAACGCATGACAATTATTTAGCTCGTGTCCTGTTCTATGGCAAAAGAGACACTCAACCATTGACCTTTCGCTTGCAGCGGTTGTAAAAGTTCTGGCATGAGGGTTCAGCTTCATAGGTTTGGGTTTGTCTTCTTGCTCACATGACCTTAATGCATTATATGAAGTTATAGGGTTACATGCAATGCTTGCTTCTTGGCTTAAAAATGTCACGAAATAACTAAAATTAGGGAAATGTCCATACAGTAGTTGGTATTGTGTGGCTGCCCGATTCCAACCATTAAGCAACCAGTCAGGTAACTTTGTAATGAGTGCTTGATTTTCCATGCTGTCATTAAGAACATTTAAATGCACATTCTGTGAAATGGCAACTTCACAGCTCCTTAAGAAGTCCACAAAACGTCTCAACTCAACACTGTCCTTGGGGGCAATTTTTGGCCAGGCATGCAACTTGTCTCTAAAAGCCTTTGCAATAATAAATGAGTCACCGTATCGTGCATTTAAGAGATCCCATGCTGCGACATACGACTCTTCTGTGTCAATTAGAAAATATCCATCAATGGCCTCTTTAGCAACTCCTCCAACATATTTTTGTAAGAAGAATATCTTTTCCACAGTTGGAATATTTTTTCTCTCAATAAGGGTTTGAAAGGAAGATTTCCACAAGTTGAAGGTGAGTGGGTCCCCGGTGAATATGGGGGGCTCTGGGATGGGCAATCTGTTAGCTGTGATGGCCTCAGCCAGCATCTTGACAAGATTTGCACAATTATCTGCAGGCACACTTTGAGTCACAGTTTGTACTTGTGGTGGGTCATGAAATCTAAGGTGGGCTTGCGTGGCATTCTGTTTCTTAAGTTCCTCCAAGTGCTCAATGTTCCTCTTAGCCTCTTCTATGGCCTTTGCTTTTATGGCACTTTCCCTTTGAACAGTGGCAGCTTGTTCTTCAAGTAGTCTTAATTGCTCTCGTTGTTGTTCTTGTTCAGACAAAATTTTCAAAACTGCCTTAGTAGCTGAAAGTTCAACTGCAGCCTGTGTTTCATTTACTTCTTTCTGAGAAGGATGGACATGATTGTCAAGCTGAGAGAGATCCATTTGATTTGAACATTGGGAACCTGGCAGTGAAATACTGGAAACACTTGAGAATACAGAGCTGACGTCAGGCCAGTCAACCTCCTCTTCTAGTCCTTGTATACGTGCTTGTGCATTACGAACAACATTTTTGGTTACCAACTTGGACTTTTCCAGCTTGCAATGCATGTCACTTTCTGGAATGTCAATTTCCTTATATGAATTATAAATGCTCTGCAGTTCATCAACATCTCTTAGAACAGCATTAATAAAAACCTCTAACTCTTCAAGTGGAGCATTGTTGAGGACACCCCTTTTGGTTCGTTTTGCTTGTAATTTCCAGTGTTCATATACACATTCAAAATTATATATTAAACCCTTTAATTTTTTGCCTTGCAGGGCTCTTCCCTTCTCTGTGAGCTTATGAGATCTTTCACCTCGACGAGGCAAAGGTTGTAGTTGGTCTTTTTCAATAACTGTTGCAGCATCCTTAAATACTTGATCTGGGTTTGATGGTACTGTTTTTTTAGCTTGTGTAGACTCTTTAGTTATGTCGATCACCTCGTTTGTTTCCGACATTTTTTTTTTTTAGTTTTACACACACACAACTACTTAAACCAATTCCCAAACAGTCCACAAGGTGTCACCTTAGTTCGATTTACATTTAATTAAAGGGAATAAAATAAACACTTAAAGACCATCAACAATGAACCATCGTCCTCAGTGCGAGTATTTCCAATTTGCATAACAATGCACTCGTTAACAATAAAACCAGTCTCTTCTTTATCTTATATCACCTTACAAATTAATCATTGTTCTTCACACAGTTCCTTGTTCACGCCGTCTTTGTCACTTCAATTTGACTGACTGACCTTATTTAGACGTGAGGCTGTGAACTTGTGTGGCTTGAACGTGAAGCAGGGACGGTTGGTTGGCGTGTTCTCTGGTACGTTCGTCAGGGATGATAGGGTTAAAGAGTCCACCGTGTCGTTTCGCTCCGCGAAGATCTGCGAGCAGTAAGGGGGGAGGGAGAAGTCGAAACAGCCCGGGCACCGGCCGGTTGAGTCCGGTGTTTCAGCTTCTATCCGTCACGCAGATCGAGGAGGAGGCAGCAGCAGTAGTAGTATGGTGGACTCCACGCAGGTTGAGTTTTGACTGTCACGCCCTCCAGTAAGTAATCAAAGGTTCTGTTGTACTGATGGCTTTATTTATTCTCTCACTCATAAACGCCAACGTCAAAACTGGCAGACAAAACACAAAGAAACAGAAATCAGAACAAACAATATACAAACCAAATATAGGCTATAATACAAATGACAAATAAAGCAATAACACAGATTTACCTCACTGATTCTGCACAGGAACTGCAGGGCATGAAGTGTTAGGCAGTAAGGAAACCCATAAATTGAACAACCAAGACTGAAAAGAAAAATATCCGATCAATTAAACTCATAAAGAAACATAACATACAACTTAAATGTGGACAAAGAAATTAATATATTTGAACGGAAATAACAAAACGAACCTTAAACTGTGGACACGCTCCAAACAACCAACCTCCCGTCTGCTCTGCAGCACAGACTGAGGGTACAAACGCTTGTGTGCGCCATGTTACTCTGTGCCTGTATAAAGTTGTGGCGCCGGAAATGATGTATGACTACTTCCAGAAATATTGCACATTTGCCCAAATAATATTGAAATAATCAAAACATACATAAAGTAGACACAACAAAATATAACTGTTACCAAAATAATTCAAAAACAAAATAATGCCAGATTATGGCAGCCATATTGAGTACACCCAGGTTTTGTGTTTGAAATGTTAAGCATGGGTCCCCAGCATTTTGAAGCTGATATATGTAACTTGTATATGTTGAGCAATTTTCACAATTGGCACAATATTTGACCTATAGAAAGCAATAAAGTCAGAATTCCATCATGCTTTATGGATTTGATATGTCAAACTAGGGTGTTTTGCAATGCTGAATCCATTCCAAGCATTGTTGTTTGCTTAGCTCTGTGAAAGCAACGTAATCTCTCGGATGGACCTCTGACCAACCTCTTCTGGAGTGGAAATATAGAGATTACATTGTCGTTCACAGCGCTCCACTGCAAGGCAGAGTCATAGAAGCAATGGAGCTATGGACCAGAGCTAGTTTTGGCTTTTCTTTTCTTTTCTTTTCTTTTCTTTTCTTTTCTTTTCTTTTCTTTTCTTTTCTTTTCTTTTCTTTTCTTTTCTTTTCTTTTCTTTTCTTTTCTTTTCTTTTCCAAAACTAAGGCTTGGAATGGATTCAGCATCATGAAAACCCCCTAGTTTGATATATGTGCTTGTTTTGCCATCTATCGGTTGTTAACGCTATCATCACATATTATGCCAATTATTAAAAATCTCATATGCATGTTAGCATCTGGTGGTTTCAACATAATGGGGATCCATACTCAGCATTTCATCATAAAACCATGGTATATCCAGATTTCACAAGTGAAAAATGTTTGACTACGAAATACGAATTTGTAAAGTAAACTTAGTGAAGTGTGTAAACTTGGTGAAGTCTTGGTCAATCGTGATCATGAGTCAGACACAGAATAGTGGATGAGTGCAAATTATCATTATTTTTAGAACAGAGATTTACCTTGTGCAAATAGGCTTTGCACACAGTATTCCATCTGAACTATATTTTCTGGAATGCACCTACCATGACTGATTCATTATACAGTATCAAAAACAAAAGTGTAATTTCATATGCTTTAGCTTGTACAATAAATTACAAATTTTGAACCTTTGAACAACTATTTCCAAGTAGAATTATCCCTATGGTACCTTTGCTATTGCAAACCTTTTTCCTGTGTGAAGTCATTGTTGGTAGTTATAAAAGCTGTGCGTTCAGTGTACGGTATGTGCGTGGCTTGTTTCTCCAATAATGTCATTTTGTGAAGCCATTTAATCTTGTCTGACTGTGTCACTTTAGGATTTGTGGTAGGACAAGCAGGACTCTACCAATCCATTGTTATGTTCTTGGTGGCATATTTCATCATCATCATGACGGTGCTGTCTGTCTGTGCTATATCCACCAATGGAGCATTAGCTGCTGGCGGGGCCTATTGTATCCTTTAACCTAGAAAAAGTGCTTAAGAAGAGTGCATCAGGAGGCACTCCTAATACATCCCAGTCTACAGCTTTCTCGCTGATATAAGACAGCTCAAACAAACTTTAGTGTGTGCTGACACAAATGTTAGCGTGGCGTGTGATTACCATTTGTACACACCCTGCGCTTTTTCCTTCCACGGACTCTTGCTTACATTGTATTTTTATTTATTATTTTAAATAACATGCTGAGAGATTGCGGGAGGGAAAGCTGGCAGAAATAACGTCAAGGCTTTATCCCTTTTTATGTTTGGAATATGTAAGAAAATTGAAATGTTCTCTGCACGCTTAATCTACAGTAAGTTCTTGTGTTTTAAACTTGATATAATGGTAGTGGGAATACTTCATTCACAGCTATGATTTTTTTTTCCCTCATCTTGGATACTCAGTCATGATTAGTCGAGCCCTAGGCCCAGAGTTTGGTGGCAGTATTGGGATCATGTTTTTCTTTGCCAATGTGTGTAGCAGTGCTTTCTACATTCTGGGACTGGTTGAAGCAATCACCTCAGCCTTTGCCATACCAGAAGGTAAGGTGTATAGAGATTAGAGGGCAAAGATGAAGGGGGCTGGGCATGTATATGTGCTCTCATTTTAATCACACTTTGTCTTCCTCCCCCAACTACTACTACAGACCTCCAGTCAAACCTAGCAGGCCCTTACCAGGTGTTGCCGTCTGGATACTGGTGGCATGTGCTGTACGCCACTGTCCTCCTCTTCCTGTGTCTCATCGTGTGTATGGTGGGGTTCAGCATTAGTTTATTTTAAAAGTAGTAATGAGATTTTGTTTTGTCAATTGTTTTTCGTCCTGTTCTTTTCTCGGGTATTAAATTAAGCAACAATGATTTTCATTTAAAAAATGATTATGCTCTATCCTGGCACATCTCAGTCACATTTTAATCAGAGACTAAAGTGGATTGTCGTTTCAGGTGGGCGCTCACATCTATGCCAAAGCCACATTCGTCATCTTCATCATTGTCACCACCGTGCTGGCTTTCGTCTTCATCAGTTTCTTCATTGTGGAACCGAAGCGTGTGATCCTGCCCATACACAGTGGTGTCAACGCTACAGCGCAAATCGTTGCCAATTACACCCGCCTTCGGCTCCGTACCCTTGACGGCAACCTATGGCGTAAGCGTTCTTATTCTTTTACATGCATTGATTTGGCATTTCATGTGTGTCGGTGAATGCACATTGTCTATTCACCAACCTGTACAGCACTTATTTATAGCGCCCATGATTGTATTGGCCTTGACTTGTCTTCTCTGACCTGCTCTGTATTCATGCGGTCTATGGCTGGGAAGAAAAGGCTGCGGTGATCGAGAATATTATTTATCCCTGCTGTCTTCCATCCTATAAATAACCCTGCCACTCTTTCCAGCTGACTACACCGTGGACTACACCACTGGAGCCATGATGAGCTTCACCACAGTGTTTGCTGTTATGTTCAATGGCTGCACCGGCATCATGGCTGGATCCAACATGTCAGGTGAGATGACTGATAGCATAGGTCATGACAGTACCCTGTAAATATGAGCCCTGGGGTGAAAAGATGGATAAAGGGATTTTCTTCATGGGGGAATATATCTGTATTTATACACAGATATATCACACACACACACACACACACACACACACACACACACACACACACACACACACACACACACACACACACACACACACACACACACACACACACACACACACACACACACACACACACACACACAAACCCCTCTCCTGGCTTCTTTTCCTTCCTTTATTGATCCCCGGAGAAATTCAGTTGTTGGGATCACTGCAGTGATGAAAGGGGACAAATGCAGAACAATCACATCTGTGTGAAGTGAGGGGTGATCTTATCATCATACTGTACATCACCATACACTATATAATATAATACATACATTATAAGTAGCCCTAGAACAAGATACAGCTACGAGTCACAAATAATATAAAATACAAAGTTGTGAGACCTTGAATTGTACTGTACTTTCCTTTGCTTTTTTGCCAACTCTTAATACAGTATTGTGAGGTATGTTTGTGTTCACTGCGTACAGGTGATCTTAAAAACCCCAGCTACTCTATCCCAAGGGGGACACTTGCTGCGGTTGCCGTAACCTTCATTACATACAATCTGTTGAGTCTGCTGGCAGCTTCGTCATGTGAGCGGTGAGATACACACGCAACATGGGCTGCAATTAATCTGTCAATATTAATAATGTTTTATTCATCTATAGAAATTAGTTATTAGTACTCTGAAATAGCATCACAAGCTATGTGCAACCTAACAGGACACCCTGACCACGTTTTATTCACCCCAGGTTAAAAACCATGTCTGTCTATAATGTGCACAATTGGTTAATTGTTTTAGTTTTAAATGGCACCTAAAATGCTTGTTTTTAATTTGTATGTATTGCTTAATGTATTTATACTACACAATGCATGTTCTCATGTACACATGCTGTATTTAACTTTCCCATCCATTGTTGATCATTTACAAGACGAACCTATCCAAGTCACTAAAATGTTCTGTCAATCAATGGTTTGATAAGTTGATTGACTGCCACATTACTTCAATTTGAATTCATGGAAACACATCAGTTTCCATAATCGACTATTCACTTTTGATTTGACAATGGTCTGGAGTGCAACCACAAACAATCAACATTCAGTTCTCACTGGAGTTATTGTCCTTAATCCTCTTTAGACGCCTACTCCAAAAAGACTACAGTTTCCTGGCGGATATCAACATTTGGAAACCCCTGGTCACGATGGGCATCTACTCCTCCACCCTGTCTGCGGCTATGAGTAACCTTATAGGAGCCTCTCGAGTCCTCTATGCCCTGTCCAAAGATAGTCTGTTTGGTGAGATACCCTCTCTTCCTGACCTCCTCCACTGATATACAGTTTTGTTTTGATGCATTGGTGTGGCAAAAGAGGGTTCTTAAAGGGTAACTCCACCCATTTTACACATTTTAATATGTCATTAATATACCTTAGAGATGTTGTGTGGACATGATAAAAAAAGTTCCCCCAATTCTGTATTTCCTAAAAATGGAGGTCTGAAAAAATGAAATGAGAAATGTCCACTCTTGGATGGCTAGGAAGGGGCTGGCCAAAAGGCACTTGACAGGCACAGCACAGAATCTGGCTACAGAAATTATCTTCATATTTATATTATAAATATGTATTTTGCAGCTGATTCAATCTTGTCACCATCTGTTTTTCAATTACCAGTATTCAAATAAAATATAGTCTGTCACAAGGATGAAAATATAATTGTGAAGCTGAGCTGTATTTGGACCGTGGCAAGCCATCTGCTTCAAATAAGAGGCCAAAGTCTCAGTGTGAGAATTCTCATGTTCATAAAGCAGACAGCACATTTGACCTTATAAAATTTGACCTTGTATAATTGCGTTGCTTTTACCTCTATGATTGAATAACCCATTAACCTTGATTGTATAATGACAGAATGTACTGCAACCCGGTGATTTGGGGCTTCTATCAAACACAGGCTGTTAAACATTTGAAAGATTCCAGGCATAATTTAGATCAGGGAATAAGAAAATGCATCAAAGTTTTCTCAAACACATATCAACAAGCAGGTATAGTTTTATGCAGTTCTTTGTTCAGGTTTTAGTCCATTTGACCCAAAATAAACGATACCAAAAACTTTACTGTCTTGGGTCCTCAGGTGGGGTCCTCCTTGCTTTTGCAAGGAAAACATCTGTGAGTGGGAACCCCTGGGCCTCGGTTCTCATCTCCTGGGTCCTAATACAGGTACTTACTTTACTATTCATGTGTCAACACTACTTTTTCAGTTATTTTTCTATCATGAAGTTTAGAATTACTCCACTTTGGAGCTAATTAGTCATACCTTCCCTATCCTTTAACATGTCTCATGCAACAATTCATGCATATCTACTAATTTGAATTACTTTTTCAGTGGAGCTTTAATGCTCATTGTATAATTTGTGTTTAATCTTTCCTGCCATTAGGTGGTGCTGTTCTCTGAGAAACTGAACACTATCGCTGCCATTGTCACAAACTTCTTCTTGCTGGTCTATGCTGCTGTGAACCTGGCCTGTTTGGGCTTGGAATGGGCGTCGGCTCCCAACTTCAGGTGCAGTAGAGTTAAAGAAACACCATAACTGTGGATAAAAAAGTGATATATTCCTTAGGTTCTGCTGGAAATAATTTTGTTAAACATGATTGTTAGTTGCTGCATGAATGAGGTCTAGCCAACACCCTACTTGGGATTTCTGGATCACTATCCTCCTATCTAACCTCAGGTACTTGATCTCTGCGGTGTTGTTAGCTAAGCTGTTTACGTAGGTGGCTTTGCCCTGGGTTGGCTCCCATAAGTTCTAGGTGCCTGACACAGTGACACAGCCCACCTTATCCTTCTCTTCTCTCTCTGACTTTGTGACCCGTGGTAGGTCCCCATAGAGGTCCACATTTCTGATCCGGATTCCGCAAGTGTCATGACAGAGCTCAGCCATGCATTATGCATTGGACGTTGGTGACAGGTTGACAGCTGTGTGTGTGGAGGGGGGGGGGGGGGGGGGGGGGGTGCGTGTGCGTGCGTGTGCATCTGCCTGCCTGCCTGCTGCAAGTAATTACACAATGCAGTCGGTGTGCAAGGATGTTTTGCGGGATGCTTTTGGTGTATCTGCTATTTGTGTTTTGTCTCCGTCTGTTTTTCCCTTTTTCTTTCTGTGTAATGCCCTACACACAGGCTGTGTACAGCTACAGCTGTGTTCCAGGTGTTTCGTGCAGCAAAAGTGTTTTATTTATTTTTTTCACTACAAAGTTGGCAGCAGTTGAATGGAATTTGTATTAAAATCTGAGACCCCTTTTCCACTGGCTGGGAACCAGTTTAGTTCAGAACCAGTTTTTGTCCTTGAGTCCATGAGGCAGACGTCCAAAATTGGAACATTGATGAATTTACCTATATTAAATTGTGTTCTATAGGATCAATGTAAGAATTTCGTTTCATTTCGTTTCTCTTCATTATTCAGACTGAAGTCCCTCTCCACCACATCAGTTTCTGGGATGGGTGTTATCGAAGCAGCAGTCTCCAGTGATTAGTTCATACTAACCCATAAGAACATTTCAAAAACAGACAACGTTGTTGTCATTAATGTGCTAGCCTGGACGCTAACCAAAGAAACACAGCTGACAAGTGTTACTAGCAAGTGAACAAAAGCAGTAAAATATGTTAGGCGATGATGTTTATAAAACCTGACACTTCTTTAAAGAAGCATTGCCACTCAACACTGTTGGGTGACAGGACTGTTGGCCAATCAGCTGTTGTAGTTGAATTTTCAACTAATACTAACAACACTGTACACACTAGGGAGGACACTGTAGGGGATAAGTATTTAAAAATAATAAGCAAGTATTTTTAAGGTGCTATTATACTATATATTTACACCAATAAGGTTTGTAATACAATAAATCATTGTCATTTACATTGTCTAAGTAAATCAACTGGGGAAGTTTCATGACAATAACAATTTAATATAGTTATGGTATTGCACACAAATTAACATTGCAATTTTGGAGTTGTAGCTCCTGGACTAAAAACCAAAAAGAACTGAACTGGTTCCCAGTTGGTGGAAAAGAGGCTTGAATGTATTTTTTTGAGCTGGAACCGTTTTTGAACAAGCCCTCTCTATAGCATCTATTTCTATGGGAATATAGAGATAGTTGTTTTAATACATTCAGAACCTATTGTGGTGTTGCTGTAAATTGATGGATTCACTGGTGAATTCTTACATTATGCAGAGATTTTGTGATTGAGTATCTTTGAACTGCCTGTTTTTTCCTCTGATGTTTAGACCTTCATTCCGTTTATTCACATGGCATACCTGTGTCCTTGGCATCTTGGGCTGCTTGGTGATGATGTTCCTGATCAGTGCAATCTATGCTTTTGCCAGCATAGCATTCATGCTGCTGCTCTTGCTGCTCATACATTACCTCTGTCCCACCAACAACTGGGGGTACATCAGCCAGGCCCTTATCTTCCACCAGGTACAGAATCCTGTGCATTCTAGTGTTGCAACTGGTAGTAGTATACTGCCACTGCTTGGTGGAACCTTGTATAGATACAATTTTTCATGAAATGGAAGAAAATTGTGATCCATTGGATCAATTGTAGTTATTTGATCACAAGCCTGGCCGATGCATATTTTTGGGACTGATACTGATTTTTTGAAAAACCTACACTGATCTTACTGATGTTTAATTTATAAAAAATATATAAAAAAACATTGGTAAAACTTCTAAACTTCAAATGTATTTTCTATATCAAGTTATCAATAGATTTTTTTCCATTAATATTTTTTTTATTATAGAACAGGTTAGCATTCACATTACCACAATAACCATATCTTAAAAACAAAACAAAAATATAGCTGCAAGCAGCAATAAAACGTGACCAAGCAAGCAGCAATAAGGAGTCAGAACAATATGCAGAAGAAGGAACATATTTTTGAGAAATTATCTGAGGGGGGTGCTTTTGCCCCGGGTCCATACAATAGTGAATGAATAAATGAAATGTAAAATTCCTACAGTAGCCTACATGTCAACATGGCCTCCTACAACAAAACTGATAAAAGCTTGGAGAATTACAGTACAATTCAAGTACAACTAGAAGAAATTGTGAAATAAATGTGATTGGACACTAGTTAACAACAGTTGTTTAATGGCCACTTTGTTCAAGAAGTTAATCTAACATAATCTGGCACAATGTTTTAACCACTACACTGTTACATGAAATGATCAAGGCTTGTACAATGCAACGCTTTCGTTGGGTAGGTTACTACTGGAAATCTAGAATGTCGAGGTATGACCTGGCCGGGAATCGAACCCCAGTCTCCCAGTCTCAGGGCAGACACTAACCACAAGGCCACTGAGTTGGTGCCATTACCATAACATTGAGTTTTATCATCTCAATCACAAAGTGACATTTCCGTGAATGTCACTTTCATGATATGCGAGTGTAACTCAGTGCTATTGAGAAGTAGGCAGAAATGCATTGGACTCAAAGTAAAAGCCCAGCTTGAATCCTTTTATGTTAGGTCTTTTTAAGTAATAGCAAATCATACACATTGCAGAGACTTTAATTGTTACTGTAAAATAATTCAAACCGGCTGTCATTTTACATCTCATCTTACTCACTTCAAACAATGTGTTTCAGACACTAGACTATGATTTGTCACCGTTAGGCTCACTGTGACCACTGATCACGTGACTAACCCAATGTAACTGTGTACCCCATCATTGGCGCAACTCCGTCTCTAAATGGCTCTGGTGCGTTGCATTAAAATTGGATTTTAGATCATGCAACAGCATGCAGCAGTGGATAAACAAAACACAAGACAAATCAGTTTATAAAGAAAACTGAAGCAATAGGACATGTGGGTGTGACAATCTGCCACATTCTGATGTGAAACTCTACATACAATATAAAAGTATACTGGTTTACGGCAGTATGTTTTTATGAAGTGTATCCTTTAAACAAACAACTACCCTTAATCAATGATTATCTATGATAAAAATGCTTCAAAACAAGAGCCTCCACATCAATGTTAACAATTAATGTGATTCATAAGAAGACTCCTCACAAAGCAGCAATTTTCATTGGCTTATAAAAACGTCATTTTTTGATGAAAACAAATTTGCTTCGGAACTTTTGTCCGGATGGGGCCAAAGTTCTCATGTAGCAGGTGTCATGCAAATTGATCAAAAATCCAGGCAGAGAATCAGGCATGAGCATTTTTCAAACTGCTTAAAATGGCAGACACTCTGGGGGTGGAGCTTACCGGTCAAATTTACAGATGTGTTCCACATGAATCAAGGAACATGTAGAAACAAGTCCCATGATTTTTGGCCAAACGAGGCCCGAGTTATGGTTGTTCAAATGTTTCAGTTTCAAAGAATTGTTATAGCGCCCCCATTTGAGCAATTGGAGTAAGACTGGTTTTGCTGCTATTTGGCATCCCCCTCTACAAAACTGTAAAATATCAGAAGCAGATTACGCTGCATGTGTAGATTAGGGGCATTAGAATCATTTTCACAAACAAGCAATTTTCATTGGCTCGTAAAAACATATTTTTTTCACTTAAAACAAAATTCACACCTATTTTCATATTTGTATGGCTTCAAAGTTCATGTGTAGGTCATTGTTATGCATTTTGATCAAAGATTGTAGGAGAAGAGACATTTTAACTGTTTTACATATAATTCAAGATGGCGGTTCATCTAAAGGTCAAGAGGTCAAAAGTCAGAATACAAAAGTTGTTCGGCATAAGCAGACGCATAAGGGAATATAAGTTACATTTCTGAGAGTCAAGCAGTTCATGAGTTATAAGTGTTTAAAGTTTGCAATTTCAGTTGAGTGCTGTAGCGCCACCATTTGACCAGTGGTCACAGGCTTCGCATCATCACCGTTTGGCATCACCCTCTACCAGATTACCAATTTTCGCGAAAACCGACTGCACGGTTCAGCCAGAACAGCTATTTTTGGCGGAAGAAGAAGAAGGAGAAAAGCAGCAATATCAATTAAGTGACCAAGTCACTGCTTGGTCACTTAAAAATAAGTCCTACATGCATACATGGTGGTGCTAACATTCAATCATTACAAGCCCATTCCCATATTTTTACTTAACTAACAAACAGCAATATAAAATGAAAACAGAAATGCATGAAACATTAAAAAGAAGAAAAAAGAATATTTAGAAAAATGAAGAAGAGAAGAGGCAAAATGTAGAGGGAAAGGCAGAGAGAGTAGTGAGAATAGATAAGAGGAGAGAGGAAAGAGGGGAAAGCGGGGCCTCAGTCATTCGGTGAATAGGATTTGACTGCTGATTAAAGAACAACAATAATGGATCCCATTTCCTCTGAAATGTAGTTCCTTTGAACCTCTTGTGGAATATCTGATTTTCTCCAATTTTAGAAAGAACATTACTTCTCTCAGCCATTGGGTACTGGAAGGGCTATATACTGTGCTTTATGTGAGTTCATCATTCAGCCAAGGCAAATATATGAAATATTAAAACCAAGCTACATATAATATGAACAAGACTGATGCTGGCTATTTGCGATAGCTGTAATGGCTTTTTCACTGATGACTGATCACCAATACCGATGTCGATATATCAGTCAGGCTCTACACAAGTGGTTTTATTTTCTCTTTCAAAACGTCAAGCTAATCCTTATCCTTAATTATCCTTAATTCTCGGTCTCTGTTCTCTCAGGTGCGCAAGTACTTATTGATGCTAGATGTGCGAAAGGACCATATCAAGTTCTGGAGACCTCAGTTGCTGCTGATGGTGGCTAATCCACGCAGTGCTACAGGTCTTATCACATTCATCAATGACCTGAAGAAAAGTGGCCTCTTTGTCCTGGGCCATGTACAGCTGGGGTTACTGGGTGAGTGTATATTTTACTTTCTTTCCATAAAGATTTTTTTTTTTATATAAAAACAATAACTGTAACTGTATTGTAACCTAGATTTCAAGACTCCTTACGGGTAGGAGAATCTTGTTCTTGTACAGCTAACTTCTTGTACAGCTAAATTAAGGACTTAGGGCATCAAATGAGAAGTCATGTGGTGTTGCCGTCTCAACCATCTGTGTGTGAATGGGTGAATGTTCACAGCACATTAAAGTGTTTTGGTTTTATAGTAGTGCACTATAGAGTATAAATGCATACCATTTTCCATGATGGCATACCATTCATCTGCGTTGGCCTGCCTTGTTGACAAAATGGGTGTGTGTTTGTTCAATAGCGGTTTGTCAGGGAACCAAAGAAATATGGTCAACTTCATAGGATGTGTGTGTGGGTGTCGTCCTCCTCTAGATGGGTTACCTACGGACCCCCTGCAGAACTGTTATGACTCGTGGTTGTCATTGGTGGATCATCTGAACATCAAGGCCTTTGTCAACCTAACCCTGGCCGACTCTGTCAGACATGGAGTCCAGAACCTGCTCTTCATCACTGGCTTTGGTGAGCAAGTTTATGATATCATCATACAGCATATTGTAAATGGCATGCAGGATGGAAGTACAGTAGTAGTACAGTACACTCTAGTACAGTACAGTACTTTAGCCCCTTCCACCAGGGGGGGGCACAGACCAGGCCTGGAATAAATGGTGCATTTATATATTGCCTTTATCCAAGCCAATAATTATAGTCATAATTATTTTAGTATAAAGGTTAAGGATTTTTTTTAGGAATAACTTCCAATGAAATAAAATATCAATAAGCAGTTTATTTGTTTTACTGTTAAAATGATTTCAAAACCAACATTGGTTCTGAACAGTGCTTCACAATAATAATCAGTTTTAAATAACAAAATATAAGAAGCTGTTAGCTAGTTATGTGCGCCAAAAACATTCATTTTAATGCATTATTTTTCCAACCCTTTTAATATCAAGGCCCATTATTTATTAGCCTAGGTAATGAAATAACCAAGTCCCTAAATCATATGAATTTGATTTGGGGATCCTTGAAATTAAAATAGCCGAGAATCACTGAGTTAAACTGTAGTTAATTCAGAGGAAATAAAATGACAGTCTACATAGCCTGTAGCTTTGCAAAAGGGCTTGGTTTTGAAAAGCCTATACAGTAGTGTTCAAAATAATAGCAGTCTGTTCAAAAAACTGAATAAAGCCCAAAATCCTTATAGTGATTTTATTTCCATGCATTGGGAACACTGCACATCATATTTTAAATCAAAACATGCAGAAAAAAGCAGAAATTATTTAATTACTTTACAGAAAATGAAGAAAAATGAACTTTGGGCTTTTCAAAAAAATAGCAGTGTCTGCACTTTACTTTACAAACTCAAATATTTACTGTATTAACTGAAAAATATCCAGGATTCAGCATTCCTGTGAATCACTAAACTAATATTTAGTTGTATAGCCACTGTTTTTGAGAACCGCTTCACATCTGTGTTGCATGGAGTCGACCAACTTCTGGCATCTGTGAACAGGTATTCCAGATTTGACAACGTTCCATAATTCCTCTGCATTTCTTGGTTTTGCCTCAGAAACAGCATTTTTAATGTCACCCCACAAGTTTTCTATCAGATTAAGGTCCGGGGATTGGGCTGGCCACTCCATGACTTTAATTTTGTTGGTCTGGAACCAAGAAGCTGCTCGCTTCATGGTGTGTTTGGGGTCGTTGTCTTGTTCAAACACCCATTTCAAGGGCATTTCCTCTTCAGCATAAGACAACATGACCTCTTCAAGTATTTTGATGTATCCAAACTGATCCATGATCCCTGGTATGCGATAAATAGGCCCGGCACCATAGTAAGCGAAACATCCCCATAGTAAAGCATTGTGGTGCAAGCATCCTGATACTCTTACTATGGTGCCGGGCCTATTTATCGCATACCAGGGATCATGGATCAGTTTGGATACATGAAAATACTTGAAGAGGTCATGTTGCCTTATGCTGAAGAGGAAATGCCCTTGAAATGGGTGTTTCAGCAAGACAACGACCCCAAACACACCAGTAAGCGAGCAGCTTCTTGGTTCCAGACCAACAAAATTAAAGTCATGGAGTGGCCAGCCCAATCCCCGGACCTTAATCTGATAGAAAACTTGTGGGGTGACATTAAAAATGCTGTTTCTGAGGCAAAACCAAGAAATGCAGAGGAATTATGGAACGTTGTCAAATCTGGAATACCTGTTCACAGATGCCAGAAGTTGGTCGACTCCATGCAACACAGATGTGAAGCGGTTCTCAAAAACAGTGGCTATACAACTAAATATTAGTTTAGTGATTCACAGGAATGCTGAATCCTGGATATTTTTCAGTTAATACAGTAAATATTTGAGTTTGTAAAGTAAAGTGCAGACACTGCTATTTTTTTGAAAAGCCCAAAGTTCATTTTTCTTCATTTTCTGTAAAGTAATTAAATAATTTCTGATTTTTTCTTCATGTTTTGATTTAAAATATGATGTGCAGTGTTCCCAATGCATGGAAATAAAACCACTATAAGGATTTTGGGCTTTATTCAGTTTTTTGAACAGACTGCTATTATTTTGAACACTACTGTATATTGTGCTAAAGTAATATGATGGATAACAAATATAGTCTTTTCAACAGGGTTATGCAGTCTACATTGTAGACTACTTATGTAGTCTACATTGTAGACTACATAACCCTGTTGAAAAGTTCCTGAGCAAGTTTCTTAACCCCTAACTGACCCCCACCCCTGATCAATTATTTATTTTATCTAAATTTATATCGACAATTGTTTACTATAACCATTTGTTATTGCACTAATATATTTTATTTCATATGTATAATATTTCACAGCTTTATTGTAAGTGCATGATGTGGCAAATACAGTAAAAACCTTGCAACCTTCAGGTGGGATGAGGCCAAACACTCTAGTCCTAGGTTTCTATGACGATCGCACGCCAGAAGACCTTCTGAGCACAGCCAACGCCCAGGGAGAACCACGGCTGTCCTTCCCAAACCTGAGACGTGTGAATGAAACCAAACAGCTCCAGGCAGAGGAATACGTGTCTGTAATCGCCGACGCCATCAAAATGGGGAAGAACGTGACTCTTGGCCGTTACTTTGACCACTTGAACCAAGAAGCGGTCGTGGGGTCAGTCCACAAGTCCCACATGGCCCGCACTCGCAGGACAGGGCCATTCGTTGACGTGTGGCCCCTAAACCTCCTTCGACCAGACAAGCGCGGCTACGTCGACACCTGCTCACTGTTCCTGCTGCAGTTGGCCTCTGTGCTACACGAGTCCCGCGCCTGGAAGCAGACTCGACTCCGCCTCTTCCTGTGCGTGGAGTCCGGCTGCAGCCTGCAGGAGGAGGAGGAGAAGCTGAGGGGAATGCTGAAGGAACTTAGGATCTCAGCCCAGGTTGAGACCGTGGCCTGGGACCAGGTGGTGGCTCTTCACTGGCAGAGGAGGCGAGAGAACGAGATGGAGAGCAGGAAGCCTGACGAACAAGTTGAGAAGGAAGCGGGGTCGGAAGAAGAGTCCACACAGTCCTCCTGTGTGGGTGGCGTTCAGAGCTTCCCTAACAATGCTGCTCAGCTCACAGACGAATACATCTCTGCGGTCAACGGTTTAATTCGTCAGCATGGAGACCCGCCACCCGCAGTGCGTTTCTTGTACTTGCCTCGCCCACCAGCCGACACGAACCGCTACCAGGCCTACCTACAGCAGCTGGAACTGTTGAGCCGGGACCTGGGACCAACACTGCTCATCCACGGAATCACTCCTGTGGTCACCACACAACTCTAGTCTTCGGCTTTCTGAAAATGTGCGTATTGTCACTATAATAATATAATGATACTCTCACCCCCAGATTTTCACAGCAACTGAAATTGATGTATTAATGCCATTGCTGATTAATAATATCTGTGTCTTATCTGTTGCTTGCAGAGGACATTATATACTCATAATAAAGTTGTCACAAGTTGCACCATTTCAAGATTAAATGTATCATTTCAGATCAGCATATGACTTCTGCACTGGCCATATATAGAGTGTTTTGAGTGTACTGTGTTTGATTAGGTCAGATCAAGAATTGGAATGTCAGAATAGGAATGGCAGGTGGGGAAGGATCGACATACTTTATGAAAGGTCATAACAGTTCAGCTCCATATACGGAGATGTAAGGGTTTGAGGTCAGATGTAGAGTTGCTGGTGTACTTATGATCTTGAAATAACACTTTTACAACCATGCTGTGAAGCGGCGTGGCTGTGACAGTTGTGTGGATTTTGCCTAACTCTCTTACTCTATGACTGGGCACGGCAGGATATGGCACACAGAGAGCAGCACAGCTACCAGCGCACGCATGCAGATCTGCAAGGTTCTGCATGTCACAAGGCCTAACCATATATGGAGAGGATTAAAAAGTAATGGCTTGCAACTCGCTTAATGAAGATGTGTACTTGATGGGTAGGTAGGAATGATTGAATTTTAAGGGAGTTAAGTATAATCAATAAATCATAATTGGCTATGCATCCCACTGAGCCTGGGTGGACAGTATAGGTGTACACTCTTATTGTTTTTTCACAATGGAAGCAATTCAACAATACCATAATCCTCTAGTCTACATTATGCCACACAGCGTACATTATGGCTTAATAACAAATATACCAATATTACGTGGCCAGGGAGATATTGTTTTACTCAAAACTAATGTTTGTAATGGATTCAGCACCCCTGAAAACCCCTAGTTAAACACAAGTTCATTTTTAGACTTTTCACCCCATTTTTTTTATTTTTCATCCAAGCACTCTGTGCTCCATAACTTTGATGGGCTCTCCAGGATTTGCCCTTTCCCCCCAGGATTTGGGAATCACCTAGAATCACCTCTCACTAATTGAGAGGTGATTCTAGACGCCTATCAGAACAAACACATTGGCTGAGAAAGCTATTGGTAGTTTTTTTTTTTTCTCCACAAATAGTCCAAAACATATTGCTAACACATTTCCTATTACTACTTCTCACGCCGCTCACACGCTGGCCTGTAGTCGTGGGATTCCACGTGAAAAGGATGGCACATAAAATGACTGACAGCTCGACGAGCCAGTCACCGCGCGGAACGGCCATGGCGACGCTCATCTTAGCCAATGAACGCAGAGTAGACGAGAGACGAGGGAGTTGTGTGTGTGCGTTAATGTGTTCACTCTCACTCTGTGAAGAGTCAAGTGGATGGAGCTGGGGAACTTGAGCAGTGTGTCTGTCTGTCAACCCGTCTGCTACTGGCCATGACCAGTTGACCACCTTGCGCCACGGATATCACGGACACAGATGAAGAACATCGTCACCTGATGTTTTGGCGGGGATACCTACACGGGAAGAATGAAACGTCTGCCTGAACTGGTTATAGAGGTTTGTGTAAAAATGTATTGCATTCAAGTTTGGCATTGAATTGTGTTTGCTATTTGTAGTGCAGTTGTTTTCCCGTAATTCTTTCGTTAGCGACTACATTTTATTATAAGAGAAGTGCATGGGTGACAGACACGTGTTTTTAACGTGCTTCGCATGTGAATATACTCGATGTTTATAATAGGCTGTATCAGTATCAGCCGTAAAGGGGCGTTGCTAACTGTGTCAGGCTGTGTGTGTGTGTGTGTGTGTGTGGGGGGGGGGGGGGGGGGGGTCAAATTCGGTCAGTAGATCAGTGGTTTCAACCCTTTTGATACCAGCGCCCACTATTTAATCGGAAACAAAACAGGCAAAGATGCAGATCAAAATGACCATTAATCTTCTACATTCTCTAATTGTCTAGACTTGGGCTAATTCAGATGATTAATATTCTAACGCTTGAGAGTGTAAAATGAAAACATTTGGTTTCATTTATAGGCTCTCAAAGAGTTGGTTTCATTTTTACGCACTCAAAGAGTTAGACCTGCTTAACCAACTTTCCATCAAGTAGCTGGGGACCACCTGGAACCCTCTCAATGACCACTTGTGGTCGCCGGACCACTGATTGAAAACCACTGGAGTAGATAGTCAGTATGCTATCTAGTATCCTATCACAGTCACACGCCGTTGTTTTGTGAACACGTTTTACTGCACATGCAATGCAGTACATTAGTCTACACAAGCGCTGCACACACAAGCAGTAAGCTACGTCATACATGTAAGAAGAAAAATATCAACACCAAGTGACAAACTGAGAAAGCAACCTTGGAAATCGAAATTAATGCAGATTTACATGTTATACTTTGCCCATGGCTCCATTGGAGCTAATTGTATCCTGATTACATAAACCTGACCTTTAAAGCTTTAAAGCACAACATTACTGATAGTTCGCCGTGGCTGGGTGACCATCAAGGCCACGGAGAGATAGAGATACTGCCTATGTAGTGTCTGAATAAAAAGACATAGCTCTTCAGGTCAGACATGACAGCGCTGGAGCTGTGCTTCGGTCGAGGTCGTATCTGCTTTTAATTATGTCCATTTGCTGTTCATATTCATATCATGAATGGCTGGCTGCACTCGTTCTCATTTTGAATCAATCATTAAATTATGTGACTGCAGCCTGCTATTGGACTCTAGTTGTTTGAACTTAAAGATGGAGTGCCATGATTTTTTCTACCCTAAAACATGATCATCAGGTATTAATGTTATATGAAAAGTAAGATTTTTTCCCAAAAGTGTACAGTGTTTGTTAAACTGTCATTTTTATGATTTCAGCCAGCCAGTTCATTAAGTATGCCTGGTTTGCCTGGTGGGTGGTGATGGGTGGAGATCCACCTGAACTGAAGCCACACCCACAGCTTTAGTTGCATGATAAAGGGGGAGGAGTTAGGGGAGGGGCTGAGCATGTGATGTCACTATATTGAAGTTTTTTTCATTGGCACGTTTAACTGGAAAGGTTCAGCCCCCAGGAAGAAATACAAAGGGAAGACATCATTGCACATAAAAAACACACCAAGGGGTCTATTTTCATACTGTCACCTCTTAAACATGTACAAAATTGAAAAAAATACGAAAATCACGGCACCCTCTCTTTAAATGAGCGTTAGCATTAGTCCATCCGTGTGCAGTTTAGTCTTTCAAATATGTGGGCCCTATTGTAAACACGTGTATTGTCTTCGTTATGGTGTTGTCCCACTCTGTTTAACATTCTTCATATTGAGTTGTGCTTAAGATTTACTGTAATTCTTCTGAAGGGATTGCTGCTGTAGCCTACTGTACTGAAGTGGTGTGTTGCCCTTGACGTAGTCAAGGACCCCCAAACCCGCAATCACTGATGCGTTTATGCAGTAGGTCAATACAAAAACATGTCATGAATAATTTCATTAATAGTTACAGACTTGTATCATAATGCTTCAGGCTAAGGCAAGCGTGTATACAGAATTCATGGCACAGAGGTTTGATACAAGTCAAAGAACCAGTAATTTCAGAGTTCTTTCAACAATGTCCCTGAAATGAAAATGCTCTAGAATCACTGTTAGAATCTCAAAAATCATTGCTGCTAAAATCTCTCTCATGGGGTCGCTGCATGGCATATCTTTTCAAGTGCAGTCCGCAGGCTAATAAATGTGATTTACGGGTGGGGTCCTTGACATGAAAAAAGGCTTGGGAACACTCGCGACAATTCATGTTCAACCCACAGAAAGATTTCTAAGTAGTATTAAGCTCATTTTGTTTGACTTGCACGTCGATGTTGAGAAGTAACCAGATCTCATCTCCCACCATAATCTGTATATCAGCCAACCCTGCCGGCAGAAACTTGAGATAAAGCAAGATTACAGCTGTCATTGCTGTGAAACCCAACTCACTTTATAATAATTCAACCTCTGTTAGTAAATGAACTTAATTCTTTTGCTTAACTAAAAGTCTCAAGAACAAGAACTAGCCTACTTTGTTATAAGTAAACACAGAATTGAGAATGTACTTGAGTAGAAGTACATAGGTATATGCATCCAAATGTACTTGAACATATAACCTTAGTGAAACACAAGGATTACCCCGTACTGTACCGGTACTTGTACTGTGTGTGTGCGCGGGTGTGTTAGAAATATGATGAAGTGGTTGTGATGTAATAATAGCCAAATAACCTAACCCTTGTAAATCCACCTTTTAAAGATGTACCATCATTAAACCTTTAACTCAGGTATAAAACATTAAACTCTATGGAAAGTAGAGTTTTAAGTAAACCTGAAATAACTGACACGAAATAAGTTGTTGGGCCCAATTACGAAAGCAATAAAAAGAAAGCCAGCACAACTGCAGAAGAGCTGCATGATTACCAAATGCTGCCCCAAATACCCACAGTGGAAAACCCACTGGTGTGGTGGGCACAGAACGAGGGTCGTTTCCTTCGCCTCACTAAGCTCTCCAAGACCTGCCTAGCGATTCCTGCCACCAGCACTCCCAGTGATTGTGTATTTTCCCTGGCAGGGAACACCAAACAATGACCTTCCAATCAAGTGAATTTTAATTTTGATTCAGAGGGCTTTACAAAGCTTTAGCAAAGGGACACCGTTTAGGCGCAGAGGTGTGTTGTTGCGTGTCATGTGATTGTTATCAATCAATCAGGAGGAGATCAAGCTCTACCAGTTCTACCGTTCCAAACTCTGATTGTTGGTGGCATCTTGATATGTTCAGATGACCTTGAATGGTTGTGACGTAAGAGTGTCAAAACCATCTTGTAGCCTACGTGTGATGTGTAATTAGATAATTATAAAGGGCGTGGCAGGATTTAAAGGAAATGCAGTACGCAACTGCAAACAATGCAGTTAGAACTACCTGGAATGCAGTACCTAGTACCTAGATGCAACAATGCATGAACTAGTTCATGTCAGGCGCAGAGATGAGGAAACTGCTAAAGCTCAAGGGTCTGATGTGGATCCTCCAAGCTCTGTATGAAGGGTTTCCACAGATTATGAGTGTGGACTGGAGTGTTGTTAATTTACAGTACAAAGAAAGACTTATGTTTACCATGTGACAAATGCACATTACCGGTATATATGCACATTGCCCAAGATATAATTATCTAGTTTCGTCTATTCGTGCAATTGTATACGAGAGATATGAATGCGAATGTGAATCCCTGTAGAATGACTGAAGTCAGTATGAGCACTTCCATTTTGAGTGGGAGGTAATGGGGCTGATTGGGTGATTGGTGCCACTCTCTAGTTGACAAATGGAGGGTGTGGTGCAGGGGAGAAGGAGACCTGTGTACTAGTGTGAACGGGTGTGGAAGGAGAGATCTCTAAGGCGCCAGGAGCTTTATTGTTAGAATCAAAGTTATCTTAACTACTCTGACTAGTATCCTGCGGCCTGAACTTAAACACTGTCGCCCCAGCCAAGCACAGTGTGTTGGGACACTGGGGGGAACTGTATCATCAGCGCTGCCTTGGATTCATATATGAACTGCCGGTCAATAAGGAGCATTGAGGGTGAGAGGATTCCATGTTCTGTTGGATTACCGGTGGATATTTCTCTTCATGTGGATCTAAGGAACTTTATTGAGGGAACACTAAACTAAGAGGACTCAAGAGACTGTTTGTTCTGTTTATTTCTTTTGTTTGTAGGCAGAGTGATAGGGACAGAGCCTGATTTAAGTGTATTGTATTTGCCATTTGACCATTAACTGTATTTTTGGTGTAAAAAAATATAAAGAGCCAAAGCTAAAAACCTGCCGATCCTGTTGTTTAATTCCTTTAGTTAACAGTTATCCTTTTAGAGTAAAGGCTGATTGTTACAACCATTTAACTGTGTATTGCTGCAGATAATAATATATTTACACATGGGATAGATCTAGCATTTCCATTCATGGTTCCTGGAAGCCATTCAAATGTTGAACGATTTTCCACAATGGCTCTCAGCTCTCTAAATAGTAATCAATAAATATGGCAGTGAAAGAGCTTGGAAATCCTTTTGCAACAGCCCATGGCATTTTTTGTGTTATACAACCGAAACTACTAAAACTGTCATTAATAATAGATACTGGCCTCCAACCAATATTATTTTTTCTGTCTCTGAATTATTGTTTATTATTATTATTATTATCATTATTATTATGTGTAAGGGATGTTGTTGTTAGACAGCTTATTCACATGGCACAGTTTGTTGAACACAGACACCTCATAAACTCCCATGAGGTCAGTAATCCACTAGCGGCCAATGTCCTGGTCATTGTGCAATATCACACTGGTCGTGACTACTTGTGACAGTTTAACTGCAAGCACGTGTCGAATTACTAGCCATATCTCTAACACTAACCCTAAACATAACCGTAAGCATAGGGCAGTGCATAGTTGCCAACCTGGTCACGACTAGTAAGCAACTGGTCGCAACCCTGTCCTGAACCAAATGCCACCAGAACCTATAGCCAGACCAGAAGACCCGGTAGAGGATACCAGCACTATCAAGTGAGCCTTTTGATTAACCTTTAATACAAAAGACACGCCCAAGCACGCAGATGGAATATATGTGTAATGTATGTGATAACTCAAATACAATATAAAGACAAGGACGGACAGACAAGGGTCACCCCACACAAACTTAGGCCTTTCCTCTGACTTCCTCTGACTTTTTTCTTGTATTGTTCCACATGCCTTACAAACATGACAAATGTTTCGGCTTAGTATCAAGCCTCTGTCAGTGCCAAGAGTCGGAGCACTGTGGTAATAAACACACTTTATTAAAGAATGGAGGACAAATATAACCATGACCTTATTTCTCCGTCCACTGGAGCAATCCTCCACAACCAATTGACATGGAGTTGTCAGGTCTGTCAGTGCTGTTTGCACCAGGAAGTTGGGTGGGGCCTAATGGTGTGATTAGCTGTCCTTACATGAACCAGGAAACACGGTTATATAACAATTTCAAAACTTGCCTAAGTTTATATAGGCCTACTAGTTTATTTATTTATTTTTAATCAGTTCTGTTCTATGTAACTAGTATGAATCCCACACATTTCCACTCATTTCCCTTCTACTTTCATTTTCCAATGACTTCACTTCACAGTGTCTGATTCTTGCATCCACCCCGCAATTATGTGTTCTTCCAGACCATAATATTCTGTCTTATGTCTGTGTAAGTCTGTGTAATTTAATTTAATGTGTTATTTTTTTCCTTTCGATCCAAGGTTTGTTGTCAGATCTCCCAGATGTTCAGTGATCATTAATTCCAGAACCTTACCTTCACAAGTGTTGGGTCTTGAATACAGTTGCAATTTTCCTGCTTTGCCTGCCAGATAAAAAAATATTATTTAGTGTTAGAAGGTGTGTCCTTTCAATATTTGGCCCAGATGTATTCACAAACAAAGCAGTAAGGACATACAATGTAATGAACAATATACTGTAGGTCTTTTATCAAGTTTATGTGGGAAAAAAATGGTTGAAACTTTGTATGTCCTGCCTGCTGTCTTAAGGGGTTTGTGAGCTCCTGCTTTTGTCTATGTTATTTGTTATGTCTTATCTGCGGTGGGGTTGAACTCCCTCTTCTCACATACAGGAAATGAATCTGTCATTTTGGTTTCTCCAGCTTTCTTTTTTTAAGTAGAGAGTGTCGTTATGTGCCCTAAGCATGGAATCTAAATAAATCCACACATAATACAATAATAACAATAGTAGTAATTATATTAAAATACATACATTCATATGTACTGTAAATAAAATGTGTTGCGAGTAAACTGCTCAACAACAAATGCCTATTAGTATGCAATATTAAATATAAAACTATGGAAAAATACAGCCAGACTAATAACCCTTCAGCATGAATATGCTGCTTAAGCACTGTCTATTTTTGCTGTTCAAGATAATTGCAGAACAGACTCAGTGTTCTTCTTCAGTTATTTGGAAACTGGAGGCTACTAACCTGGGAAAGCAATACAATGCTACAATATGGCACAGCACTATTAAATTACTGAATGGTCGCTGATAAGTTATCAGCCATTTTGGCACTGCAGTGGAGAGACTAAACACTGCTGTGTAGACACTACCAGCAAGCACTTAACACATGTACGGCACTTGCATGGCTTGCACAGAATGCAGGCAGCTACCTGATCACTATAATTTGCATCTCTCTAGGAATTCTTCTCTGCTTATTTCCGCAAATGTTATATAACGTTATGAGTCATGCAATACAGACAAATCACAAGACCAAGGAGACCAGGAGACCAGGAGACTTCCTGACGCAAACACACCTAAAACACATGACAGGCCTACTGTTCATACCTTATCCACCCACCACCCCCCCAACACACATACACGCACGCACACACATGCACACTGCATTTAATTTGTAGTGATACACAGATTTATACCACAGCTCTGGTATAAGATATACATGACAAAAGTTATGTCATGCATGTCTTATAAGTTGACTTTCATCTTAAATAAATCATTATTTATTGTTATTCAAGGCCAGTGATTGGCTTGATTCCTTTTGAGTCTTGGTAACCTAGTGCAGTACAAACGGTATGACAAACAGCCCATACTGCCCAGTCAGAAACTTACTCCCTTTAGATATCTCAATAAAATTATATAGTTTATTATATAGTTAATGTTTTTCTCATTCCAAATGAATCAGTGAACAACATGTCCACAGATTCCACTCTGTGATGCCCTGAACACAGAATCTGTCCCTCAACCCTAACCAATCTCAACTACCTGTGTGCATGTAGCAGGCTGACACTAACAGGTTTCATTGTGTTCTTATCACATGTGGTTAAAAACAGTATCTCCCTTATGTGCCACTTTGAAGAGGCCATTCAGTTTAATGTATATAATTAAGTATTGCAAGAGCGAAGAGGAGTGACAAGACAACGTCAGTTTTTAATTGAATTACTATATGTTGCAGCAACGTATGCCGCGAGTCTGCGACGCATGCCGTGGTCACAAAACAGGAGGGGCGAAATCACCCCTCCTCAGTGATTATTCCTTTTTACAGTTTGCCAGATTTTGCCAGATCGTGGTGCTAACAAAAATATTATTTATTGATAAAGTATGATACATATAGTGTTACTGAAAATCTTAAAAGCGTTTTTCAGATTACATTATGGAGGTGTCAGTAATAAAACTCTAACCTTTACGTTTAGAGTTTTATTCAGTATGTTACTCATTCACCAATGGGCCTTAAGCAAACGCCCATTTTTGTTGTGCAATATCCCCGCAGTCAACACTGACACAGTAATACAAAAGCAGACCACAGCTGCACCCTTGGGTTCATGTGAGGATAACATATCATGAACGTCAACCTAAATGCTTGCCAAGCCCTGCGATCCTACATCTCCCTCCCTGCGCCATTCACTCAACTGGTCCGACAGATTTGGCAGGGAAGTTGAGACTCGAGGAACATACGCTGTTCACCCAGGGGAATATCAAGAGTGCTCTCACTCCTCTGCAATATGGAGGGAAAAGAATCCCAAACACCACTCATTTGGTTATTCAACGCAGAACGAAACCACAGTTGTCACTATTCACATCGTCATTCGTCAGGTGAATCATGCAGCATATTCATATTCGGTTATTTTGTTGCTATGACTCCTAAACTTTGTTTGACAGCTCAATGCTAGGATGAGTGATGACATTAGTCAAGAACAGCCTGACCGTGGGATCCACACATGTTACTGAATAATGAAACGTTGTGCAGCGCTGACTGAAAAAGCAAACTTTACACACACACAGTATACACACACACAAACACAGTGGGAAGGGTTGTGTTGGGATTTGGGTTAATCATCTGCAAAGCGTGCAGCACAGCAAATGGAGTGAAATGTTTGCCTTATGTTAAATTCAAAAGGCATACATACTAATGTGCTGTGTTCTTGGTCTCTCTATAGATGCACTGTTCCATGGCATCATCACCCAAGTAGGTGGAGTGATTGTCCAGTTCACACCTCTCTCCGCTCACCTCCAACCAGCCATCGACGGCACCTCCTTGCCGGAGGCTCAGGCCTCAGGTTCCCAACCTTAGCCTCCTCTTGCATCTCCGAGATCAGCGGGACGCTGCCAGATGGACGGCTACAGCCACGCTAGGCCTGACCTGGGCCTCGTCGCCGCCTCGGAGGGCAGCGAGAGCAGTAGCCTGCAGGACCCCCTGGCCTCCTCTCACAGCCCCTGCGAGAGCATGGTCTCCCCGTCGCTCCAAGAGGAGGATGTGGAGATGAAGAGCAACAGGTCGAGTGGGAGCGGCGCGGAGTCGCACAGCAACGAAAGCCACGGGAATGACAGTCACAGCAACGAGAGCCGCGGCGGGTCGACGACCGGCAGCTCCAACAGCAACAGCAAAGACTCTGCCCTGCTGCGGTCGTCTGAGAGCAACAAGAGGTCAGTGGCTGCAAGAGTGGATTTTATAGAGAAATGTAAAAGTATACTATGTATACTTTTAGTTTAGTGTGTATTTTTTAAACGCTGAAATCTTAATTTCTTATAGCGATTCCTTTGAATCCTATGTTTGTGACTCTGAGAGCGGAACACAATCCATTGATTAATCATCAAAATGAACATGCCACATCCCCTGAGGTGCCCTCCAGGCTTGAAGCTTGGGCCTTAGTGGTCAGGTCTGGAACTGCAGGCAGGTGGAATTCATGCACTAGCACCAGGAGACCACACACGCTGGTTTGCTTTGTGAACACGGACAAGGCAATTTGTGTTTACGTTGTTTTCTGGATGAACCACTGGTGCTCACGTCATATACCACATCTCAAAACATAATGGATGTTTGTGTTATATGACGGATAATAATCCCACCACAAACCCACACGCTTGTTTTCTGATGTTGTTTTGTTTATTTCCCTTTGCTCGTTCTCGACAGCGCTATAGTTCGTGAATTTCTTCAAGCGCGTTCATGGAGAGGGTATACTTCCACATTTCCGCACTTCCGCATTTCCGTGGAAAATGTGGAAGTGCGGAAATGCGGAAGTTGACCCTACTACCGGCAGTCTTCTGAGTGCTTCAAAACGCCAACGAGCAGCTTCTATTGAAATGATTTTTTTTTTCTTTTCATTCAAGATTTTCAAAACGGTGCTGGTCCAGGAAAGGTTGGGGTTGACTACAGTATTTGTTGTGAAAACAGTGAGCCAGATAACTATACTGTAAGGGCTAGGGTTATTTGGGCATGCCAAAATATGCAAAGTGAACAGCAGAGGCGTAAACTTGTGTCCGTCCTCATAGAGGCTGCAAAAAAACACAACCCAGCCCCGCTTCCCCACGCCATATTTTATGGCCTGTTGCCTAGGTGACATGGTCAACGCCCAGCCGACCATCGGCCACTTCTCCTCTTCTTCTCGCCCCCGAAACATGCGTCCCAGACGTGTAAAAAGCTCATGTAGGCTGCAAGATGAGGGAATGGGGCGGCAGTGGCTCAGGGGTAGAACGGCTGGATCCCAGTTCGATGTTTCCTTTACCAAGACTCTGAACCCCTAATTGCTCCCGGCTGGTGCCTTGCCTTGCATGTTTTTTTCCTGCCACTGGTGCATGAATGTGTGTATATGAATGGGAGAATGTAAATAACATAAAATCTTTGTAAAGTGTGGATAAAAGCACTATATAAATGCACCATTACAATATTACCATAAAATTTGTAATGCCAGTACTATAAACATCCTCAAATATTTCTGCTGTACTGTATAACTCTGCTCTTACAGTAACAGATGTTTACATATTTTTACTGACTGTAGCACTTTAAAAATCCATGGTGTTTTGGTTTGCGGTCTACCCTCCTGCCAGAATGAATGCAGTAATCAGCAATGTAGGATTTGTGTTTATGTTCAAATGTAATCAGCAAAGTCAGTGGTGGTGATTGGATGGTTGGGCCTAGTCCTTCCTGCCAGTTAGGAGTTTCATAGGAAAAGGGCTTACCGCGACAAGATTGATTTGAAGAGTGGGGTTTGTATTCTGTCATCTGTATCACAGTGCCACTGCTAGTAGAATTTGCGGAGATGCCCACGAGTCTCGATGCTCAAGTCGGAGTCGAGTCGGAGTCTTTGGCTTCGGAGTCGGAGTCGAGTCGGAGTCTTTGGCTTCGGAGTCGGAGTCGAGTCGCGAGTCTCTGACCTCGACTCGCGAGTGGAGTCGCGAGTCTTTTTTTTCTATCGTTTTTAAAATGTAGCCTGAATACAAAACTATGATCCGCCGGATTGCACAATGCTACAACACAGCCACATAGACACGGCGCCGGCGTTCTCAGACTAGTACTCAGTATAGATATGACCACGTTAGGAAAGGGTGAACAAATGTACTCACAAATGCTTGCTTATCACGTTCGAAGTTCCACAACTGCAACGGATTTATCGTCAGGGAGGAAAGTTATGTCCACAGTGATTGATTGATTGATTCATTAGAAGAGGGTCATGCCTATAGCTCTTATTTGCGCCAGCCTCGTTGAAAACAATGCATTACCAACTCCAGTTTGTCCCTATTCAGGCTGCGTGAACAGCGCTCGGTGTCTGACTCCTCAATGACGCAACTTGTCTTCTACTATGGCTCTGTTGCTTTGTGGCAGTGACGTCGTTACTGTCGTAAACATGCTATGGCCAGGCCAAAGGAGCGAATACATTACCCATAGTATTCTGAATTGAAGTACGATAAATAAAATTCAGATATGGTCCTATAGTCTTAACAGTATAGTCCCTGTACTACTGTAGTACAGATAGTTTTGAAATCTACTCATTTATTTCTACTCATCTACTCATTTTTCTTAACATTAGCAGTTGCTAATAGAGAGCTGTGCAAACTGCGTTCGTGTCATGTGGCACGCATGCCTATAGCTTCTTATTTGCGTCGCCCTCGTTGAAAACAATGTATTTCCAACTCCATTTTGTCCCTATTCAGGTTGCAGGAACAGCGCTCGAGCGCTCAGTTTCTGACTCCTCAATGTCGCAACTCTTCTACTAGATGGCTCTCCAGCTGCACCTGTGTTCTATGGTTACCATGACAACCCGTATTACTCCCCTACGAAGGCAAATCACGCTGACAACGGCTCCGACGCGCGCTCCGATCCAAAAACTTTTGAGAGAGATTACAAATGTGCCATCCTCACTCAGTTTTCAAGCGATTGTTTTAATTCCAATTTGTCAATACAGTGTATAATTTATATATTTTATATTTTCATTGGGTAAAGGTATAGGCCATGTTTTTTTCATCAAACAATATGAAGATAGATAATGTCGTCCTTTTTATTCACGCAGCTTAGAGACACGTGCGTTGGCAGTCAATCATGCCAGTCTGAATCTGGGCCAGATCAAGCAACGCTGCCTATAGTATTAAATGGAAAAAGTCAATAACTTAACCTGCTATGTACTGTATGTTTGTCATACCTTTTAATTTTGCACTAAAAACATGTTCAGCGAAATCCCCCGTTTATAGCGTGTGCGCACGAGAACTCCTGCAGTGCCCAAAATCTGTTTTCCTTTGCGCGCGGGGGTTGGCAGGAAAAAAGGACAATGGATTTTTTTGTGGGTACAAAAAAGTAATGCAAGACTCTTACAGACTCAAGGAGTCATTGAGAGTCATTGAGCTCGAGTCTGAGTCGAGTCAGAGTCATTAGGGACGGAGTCCGAGTCGAGTCCCGAGTCCCATTTTGCCGACTCGAGTCGGAATCGAGTCAGAGTCTTCAACTCGAGTCGCCATCTCTGAGAATTTGCAAATGTGCACTTGCAAATTTGCAAGTACACATTTATGTCTGCTCTCAGTGTGGCTATATTGGTTAGGAAAGATTGAATGGCCCAGCCTAGGTCTTTGGAACCACTGCACTCTTCATCAACCACATAAATGTCATAATTAAGTGACTCATAATTTGTTCCAGCTAGAGGCAGTCGCCATTTTGCCTGGAAACCTCTCCTTCTCTGCTTTCTTTTTATCTTTTGTTTGTGGGCTTTCATTCTGTATATGCAAATACAGTATGCCTGTATAACTACAGGTTTGAACATGTTTGCCTTTCAGTAAGGCAGCACTCAGCTGTAGGGTGAAGTAAATTAAGAAGGTTGCATTGGCATTGCAGTGTATGATATTTATATCTGTTGAAACATTTATGGCTGCCAGATATGTGCTACGGCGCTAAACTAGGAACCGTTTTGAAGTGCTGTATAACTACGTCAAACTATTTGACCTATTGCTCAGAAATAGCTAGATAAACTTTAGCCAATGTGTGAAACAGATGCCGCCGGTCTAAAGTACACAAACTCTGCTACTATATGCACGGTTCTGTTTTCACTCAACCTTACAGTGCAAACAACTAGTCGTGTCCTGAAATGAACTTGGGTTGAAACATCCCTCTGTTGACACTGGAGAAGCCTACAGTAGCTGTGCCCTAGAACGACCCACGTTATATTAAATGAGACTTTTTGAAGCTTATTTTGTTCAAGAGAATCTGTCAGTGCAGGGATTATATCTGAGACAGACTTGTTGGGCCAGATTTTGAAATGCTTTGTTTGCACGCCCTGCACCTATTTTTTTTCCATTAGGAGGTGCCATAACAGGCCGCTTTACCTTTAGGCCTATGACTCTTGAATCAATGTAAAAAATATATATATTAAAAAAAAAAACTAGATTTTGGGCCATTTTTGCGTTATACAATGGTATACGGAAAATTAGCAATATTTTTGGACAATCTGTGAAAAAATTTACTACCAATAGCTTTCTTCACCAATGTGTTCTGATAGGTGTCTAGAATCACCTCTCAATTAGTGCAAGTCCAAATCCCATGGGAAAATCCTGGAGAGCCAATCAAAGTTATGGAGCACAGACTGCTTTGGTGAAAAATATGAACAAAAATTAAAAGTCCAAAATGAAATTGTGGGGTGTCTAACTAGGGGTTTTCAGGGGTGCTGAATCCATTCCAAACATTAGTTTTGGGTAAAAATGTCTCCCTGGCCATATAACCTATATATGTTGGTTATTAAGCTGTAATTAAGCCGCTATTAAGCCATAATGTATTCTATGCAGCATAAGCATAGTGTAGAATAGATCATGATGGTATTGCTGAATTGCTTCTATTCTTAAAAATACTATAAGACAAGAGTGTACACCTACTGTGCCCAAGCTCAGTGGGATAGACTGTCTGCCTTTGGGAACGTAAGGAGCACCAAGGGCATGGTTGAAAAATAGTAAGGGGAAATGAAAATTAAAAATGTATTTGTAAGGTGTTTAACTATGGGTTTTCATGGGTGCTGAATCCATTCCAAACATTAGTTTTGAGTAGAAAACAAGTAATTTTCCATAAGAACATATTTTATTCCATATTTTTAAAGTAGTAAATGTGCAGTATTGATGGAACCTGGTCAGTTTAAGCAATAACCAAGTCTACAATAAAACTATTAACTGTAATACAAGTATAACCGCTGAGCCAGTCAACAGATGTAATTCTCTTCTTATCATATTGACATGTTTGACCAAAGAATTGACCAAAGTACTGTACAGTCAATAATTCAATAATGCAAATAGAGCACAACACAAAAAAGTGTGCATAAATGGTGAATTTGTATAGAGTGCCTTTCTGCAAGGCTATCTACGTAGATTGTGCATTACATTCACCCATTCATGCACCAATGCTGGGGGGGAAACCTGCAAGGCACCAACCTGCACATCAGGACAAATTAAGGGTTCAGTGTCTTTCAAGAACGCTTCGACTCTGACTCTGGGGGGAGCCTGGGTTCAAACTGGCAACCTTGCGGTTGCCATTGAGTCATTCTACCCCTGAGCCACTGCCACACTCCTCTCCACGTTGATAAAAAAACAACTAAAGAGTAAATGGGCATGTTATGTAGAGTAAAAACTTTATACTATAAAGTAACTACTGTAGGACACCACCATATGCATCAAACGTAGCTTAATGTGGAAACAATGTGCTGTCTAAGTAACATTCTTCATACGTTAAGTGGTAAAGTGTCCATTTACTAGTGTCCATTGTTTGGGTGGAGGAGAGGGTGGCAGTAGATCAGTGGAACCCTTAATTTCTCCTGATGTACAGGTTGGTGCCTTGCATGGTTTTCTCCAGCAATTGGTCCATGACTGGGTGAATCTAAATAGCCTTGCATAAAGGCACTGTATACAAATGCACCATTTGTGGACAGTTTTTATATTGTGCTCTATTTGTATGATGCTTTGAATTATTAACTGTGTAGCAAAAAACACAATTTTGTAACCCATTTTTCACCCAGTGCAAATTCCTAACGTGATCCTGGGCTCTACACACCCTCCACCATCCTGGGGAGGCAGCGGACTGGCCTCATGCTTCCTTCAATGCATGAGGAGTCCAAGCTGCCTTCTTTTCACCTGAGAGGGGGGAGTTTCCCTGGTTGGAGCACCAGGGAAGGAACACGTTACCAATTCCCGGCACGGCCGAAACTGTCGTGTGCATTTATTGCAAAGTACAAAGAAATGTAAGCAGAAATTAATAAACTACAACACTCCTGCAACCTGTCGTGCGACCCACCTCCTTTTTGATGAGAACATGGAAACTCCACATAGAAACTGCAGCACTGCACAGACTGTGCAGTACTTTGGTCAATTCTGTTGATTTTAATCAATGGCAACATATTATATATGTATGAAGCTTACATCCACTGATAAATTGCACCCTTGCAATTGTTGAGATCTGTTGAATAGGAAAATTCTGCTTCTGTTAATATTGAGTAATGGTTTCTAACTAGGTAAAATAGGCTAAAGCTGAAACTTAAAAAAACAACAACAACAATTTAAGTATTCTGATGTTTTGCAAGGAGCTGTTATTGAACAGGTTAAAGAGGCCCAGCTGTTGGATGTGATTATTGACTATTAAACACTGTCCTTGTCGATACAAAGTAATAAAATGGTTTCTAAAATGAGTAGCAGCAACATGTTAATGTGATAAGAAGAGGATTACATCAGTTGACTGCCTCAGCAGTTATACTAGTAACAGTTAGCAGTTACAATATATTATAGACTTGGTTATTGCCCAAACTGACCAGATTTCATCAATAGGCTACTGCACATTTCTTACTTTAAAAGTATGTAATAACATATGTTCTGGAAAATGACTTGTTCTTTACTCAAAACTAATGTTTGGAATGGATTCAGCACCCAAGAAAACCCCCTAGTTAAACACCTTACAAATTCATTTTTAATTTTCATTTCCCATTATTTTCCAACCATGCCCTTGGTGCTCCTTACGTTCCCAAAGGCAGACAGTCTATCCCACTGAGCTTGGGCACAGTAGGTGTACACTCTTGTCTTATGGTATTTTTAAGAATAGAAGCAATTCAGCAATACCATCATGATCTATTCTACACTATTCTTATGCTGCATAGAATACATTATGGCTTAATAGCGGCTTAATTACAGCTTAATAACCAACATATATAGGTTATATGGCCAGGGAGACATTTTTAGCCAAAACTAATGTTTGGAATGGATTCAGCACCCCTGAAAACCCCTAGTTAGACACCCCACAATTTCATTTTGGACTTTTAATTTTTGTTCATATTTTTCACCAAAGCAGTCTGTGCTCCATAACTTTGATTGGCTCTCCAGGATTTTCCCATGGGATTTGGACTTGCACTAATTGAGAGCTGATTCTAGACACCTATCAGAACACATTGGTGAAGAAAGCTATTGGTAGTACATTTTTTCACAGATTGTCCAAAAATATTGCTAATTTTCCCTAACTAAATGGTATACATACCATTTGCTCTCTCAAATTGGCACACATTATCATATACCTGAGTCATATGATCAACATACAGGTATATGCATTAGTTTTGTCATATTTAAGTCAGACTGACTGTTTGTGGGAGGGGCCTATCTTAATAAAGTCCTGAGCTTTGTTGCATACAAGCGCAAAAAGTGTTGCATCCATGCGATGTATCTTTAAACCTTTAGTTTCTATTTATAGTGGCTCATAGGAATAGACTATGTGACAACCAGGGAAAGACTTGGTGACCACCGGAGAGACGGGTGACAGCCGGAATGTAGACGGCACCCGGGTGAGCAGTATAGGTTAGCGCCCCAGCCTGTGTCCTCCGTGAGGAGGAAGCCCAACAACCCTTGGTGAGGCCGTTAGGAGGGCCATTGTGATTTACTGCTCCTGAATGAATTGCCGGTGCTGGGAGTCTGGTGCAACGCACAGGTCCTGTGCCAACCTGGTGAGAGCAGGAGCAGACCTGGTGAGACGTAGGAGGGGTCTGGACAGGAGTCAACCCACAGAGCCTAGTCCTTCCATGTACCAGAGTATGGTGTCTCCCAGTACCGGCGGAATAGTTCTGGAGCAGTGGATTGTATGGCCTTGGGTCTTTCCCTAGTGGACTGACCGAGAGTAGCTACTGGGACGTAAGTCGGGACTTGATCAACCCCGGCTGGGTCGCCTGAGTGAGGGGTATGATGTTGCGAGACCCGAAACCCCGATGACCTTGGGATACATCACTGAGGATACGTCCCAGTTGCATCCATGCGATGTATCTTTAAACCGTACCCTACACTTTTCCCCCTTCTTTCTAATTATTTGTTCGGCCCCAAAACTGTGTTTGTTGCCACAAGGTGGTCTACTGAAGGCTATATTTAAGGGGATTACAATATACAATTTAGTCCAGAGCGACTTAGTAAAGGAAAGAAACATGCAATACATCGTATACATACTGTACGTATTAGCAGAATTTACAATTTAAGCACTAATACATGGTTTGGAGCATTGTATTGTGCATTATACTGGTGCTGTATAATTTACGGTTGTGCATTTCATTATTACTGCACTATTACCACGAAGCCAAAGACATTTAGCTGTAGGGCATTGAACAAAAAAAGCTAACTGCACTATGGCACGCTCATTTTAAGCAAACAACAACAATATCACCACATGCGTGTGTGATGTGTCTGTCCCAAAATATTACCTTTACCGTGATCTGTCCCAAAATATTAACTTTCATATTAACTGTAACCTTCCTGTGGAGTTGCACCACTCCACAGATCACTTTTTTTAGATAGTGTTGCGGGTTGTCTGCGTTGGCAGATTTTTTGTGTACACATAATTCCCAAAACAGCCACGTAGACCAGGTCACACAGTCATTTGAAGTTTCATTTTCTGTTTTAAAGAGTGCAATGGAAATGGCATTGGCTTTCTTGCCTTCATCTCTTTGATGGTGAATATGTGTGCCTTTTCTGAACATGAAAACAGTGTCAAACCTTGCACTGAATAAATATACACATCAGACACAGCATTGTATCATTAAGCTAATGTTAAATTAAGAGTGTGAGTCAAAACACGCTATGCAAAAAATCTGCCAAGGGTCCTTCTCTGCTTCTCTCAGTGATATATCTATGCTTGTGACAGTCTTTGCTTGTATCACAGGCACAGCATGTTACACGTCACATCATGTGAGATGTCAAAATGAATTGAATTGAATGAATTGAAAAAATAAAATGAATTGAAATTTAAAAAATGACGCAACACCCTATGTATATGCATCTTCGTGAAGTCTAGTGTGTGATCCGTAGTCGGCTAGTCAATAGTTTAGTGTGAAAGTCACACAGATAAAATGACAGTTGATTTGAAGAAAATGAATGAGGATTCCATTCCATTCCATTCATTGGAACACGGGCGACGTCATGAAAAGTACGGGACTGCTCAGCTCTATAGCATACACTAACAGCACAACGTCATAGCAGCAGCCCCCGCTGCATTCTGGGGTATGTTGTTCTTTTGACTTGCTGGCTCACAGAAAGATGACTACATATATGGGTGCTCTCTGTTGTTTATATTGGACAGCTCGGGATCAGCATGTTGCCACATTTTCGGAGAGAAAAAAACGTACAAACACTGAAGACACAGAGCTTATACAATGACATAATGGCAATGGTGTATACAATGACATAATGGCATGGCAATGGAGCTAGAACACATGCCGGCCACATCACAGCACACATCAGAGATCTGATTGTCCTTTGAGGTAGTGCTTTCAGCACCACTCAAAAACATGCAGGGTAATGTTTTTCAGTCATACAGTAATGTGACATACACCCCTAATCATCGTGAAGTCTTTTTTATGGAGGTGACCCTAGTAGTCTGGCAACTCATACAATGACAGACAGTCATTGTAGCACAGATGTAGGCTAAACCTGTCAGCTAATACAGTGTGTGAACGCAGTCACACATGCATACTACCTGCACATACTGTGTGAGTGTCCTTTAGGTTGCTCTTATAGGGTCCCATCATACTTTTTAGTTATGACCGTAGTTACTGCAGTGTGGCCACTGCAGTAAAGTCAAACTTACAATAGGTGTAAAAGGACTGTATACTTCGATAGCTCCCCATGAAACAAACCTTTTAGTAGGGGAAATTTAGGAAAAAAACACTTTAACCAGAAAAATACACCTAATACCCAAATGAACCATAAGACAAACAACACAAAGAAAGTAATTCCAGTCAACAAGTCATGTTTTCAGAATAATAAAGTTGTATTCCGGGAGAGACATTTATTGGAAAATCCACGAACAAGCCATCATGGCAGCAAAGATGAACACAGTATATATTGGTACAACGTACAATAGGCTGCCGTCACAGTTGTCATAGCTACCCATGTTAAGATACAAAATGTACCAAAGATCTAGTTCAAACCAGACACATTAAGAACAACATGGAAGTTTCACGGTCAGAGCGTTCTGACCATTATGAAAATGTTATCACTCCTCTGGCGACAGAAATCTCATACAATGACTGAACAGTAACATCTGTATGTCACAGACAGGTAGGAAACCAACAGATAATGAAATGACAGTCAAGAACTTACTGTGGCAAACAAACGTATAATACAGAGACATGATGGCACCCTCAAAACAGTAGATCTACAAGGTGGTAGCGCAACACAATTAAAATCCATGGAGACACATGTAAAATCATTCACAATAAACACAGAAATCTCCAGAATATCTATCAGCATTGTTTTTATTATTGTTTTACTGTTGTACTGATGATTAATCCAGTATCTCAACTGCACCAAATTGACTTAAGAGGTGAAGGAAAGGGATACATTTTTTAATTTAATTTAATAAATTACATCTCTGTCATAACATGGGAGTGAGTGTTGTTAAACGTTCTTTTTCGATCATCTATCACTACGGCATTTCATTGATTTTAGACAAAGGGCTTTGCCTAAGCAGGTGGGATACGTTTGACTGAAACAGTATTCATAGTATTAACAGAATAATGGCGATAGGAGAATAATCTCTCTGTCTCTGTTTTCTCACATTCCAGTTCCAACTCCCACAGCTCATCTCCTCCAGGCAGCTCCATGGCCTTCAGTCTGCAGAGCTCGGAACAGGACAACCCTTCCACCAGCGGCTGCAGGTTAGCATTTCAGACATGCCACATTTGTGTAACACCACTGTCGGCAACATTGTCTAGTTGTGCAGACAACTAGACTTGGGCTAATTCACATGATGAATATTTTAACTCTTGAGAACGTAAACATGAAACCAAATGGACCCACAGGGGTCCTTTTGGTTTCATTCTTACGCTCTCAAAGAGTTACATCTGGCAAATCAACTTTCCATCATTTAGCGTGGGGACCACGCTAAATGATGGAAGTTGTCAGTACATTTCAAGCATTTGTTGAGCAATTATTTTCTTCAATAATGAATTACGCTATAGTCAAAGATTGTGAAATCAACTCAAATGTACTGTCTGGCATTTGGAATGACAGTGTGTGTGAGTTGTTGTTCTGACTTGCTTTGAGATATACCCAGGGGGTTATATCAAGCAAAAGGATGTATTTTGAGTTGTCGCTGACTTTTATGGCTATCATTAGGCATTGTTAAACCCTGTTTTTAAATATGCTACATGCATTTTTATAGTGTGTTTTATGGTGTGTTTATGGTGTGCCTATTTAACACACATGCACACAAATGCGCGTGCATGTGCACACGCATCTCTTATGAGGCGTCCCCCCACTTCTAAAAGTAGCATGACAACAACAGCACTGGATATAGCCAGCTGCATCTGCATTTACACATTCTGCATGTGCATGTGATCTGTGCGTCTTGCAGTAGTGAGGAGTCTGCCAAGGCCAAAAACCAGAAGGAAATGATTAAAACTCTGAAAGAACTCAAGCGCCAGCTGTGCTCTAGGAAGAGCAACAAGGCCAACACGTCCACCACCCTCAACACGCTCAAATACGCGCTGCGCTGTGTAAGACAGGTGGAAGGTAAGCACACTCACATCTCACTGTCTGTCTCGCCCGGTCTTGTCTCTTCTCACCAACACACACGCAGTGTTGCCAACTTGGTGCATTTGTTGCTATATTTAGCTTTTTTCCAGACCCCCCCAAACTCCTGGCGGAAAATCTGGTGAGTTGGGGCGAAATTGGTTGACAGACGCCAGAGATAAAACCCTCATTTTCACCATTTTTTCCTCCTATGATCGAGTCCTCCTTCCTTCCTAGAAAGGACCATTGGTAACCAAATGGACACTTATAGATCTGTAACTCTTAAGATCGTCAAATGAAACCACATTAGATAATTCAGATATTTAAACATCTGAATTACCTAATTTTCATTTAGAAAATGTAGAAACATTGCTATTTTGACCAACATTTTGGCAGTTATTTCTCCAAAATTAGTCCAAGAGACTAAACTCAGAATAAATAGTGGCCCCTGGTATGAAAATGGTTGAAAACCCACTGCTCTAGTGCATTCTAGTGCATTTTGGAAGTGCCATTAGTGCGTTTTGGATTTTGGTAGCTGGCAACACTGCACACACATTAGTGTACTGAATATGAATTTAGACTTTGGATGCATCTTTGATGTTTTTACATTTTTTGTATAATAGTACAGTAGCTGTCATTCACACAATCACAGGTGATGGTCGGTGGTCAAAAGCAGTACCCGTGCGTGACCCAGTATCAGAGTATAATTGATAGCCAGTCTATGATGTCAGGTGTGTTTTGCTCATAAAGACAGGCATATGTATATAGATTATACTGTATTAAAGCCCCGGTGAAATGAAAAATACTTTTAGACCACAATCAGGGTCATTATATGGCCATACCCAGCAATGCATGCCAAAGGCCAATTAGTCTGTTTTTAAAGGTATCGTGACATTATTTGTAACATCATTTTATTATGTTGGAGATGATCCTCCAAATGTGTTTAACAGGCTTTTATAGAAAAAAATACTCAATTAATGTGTTTTTGGTCCCTTTCTTTTACATTCTAATGGGGCATGGAGAAAAACCTGATCCAACCTGTTCATTTGAGGGAAATAAGTGTTGCATGTGTGGGACATGTTGAGTGGGGAAAGGGGACAAAATGTGGTTAGTTAATTATTAACATTGTGATGTCATTATTCTAAAATAATTCAGGATTCCAATTCGTATATAACAAAAATAGCTGATCTTGGTTGAATAGACAGGAAATACTAACTAGACCACTGACGCTGTGGTTGCCTCATTTTTAGTGTTCCGAACAAATCCATAGACTTGTCTTTGAGACTAAATATTTGGTGATCAGCAGTTTAACTGTACTGCATTACAGTGGTTTTCAACCATTTTGATACCAGGGACCACTATTTATTCAGCGTTTGAGCCATGGACCACCATTTGATGACATTTTCACCCCACAGACCCACAATACCAGGCTGGATTTCAGTGCACTGGTGGTCCCCGGACCATTGGTTGAAAACTGCTGTATACTACCTTGATTCTAATCTATACTCTTTATCAGTTGTTTGTAAATAGTAATCAATAATATAAACAGAATCCTAGCCGATGTCGCACAAATTACGGGTTATATCAAAGTAAAATGATCGAGCAGAGACAGAGAGAGAGGGACAGAGAGACAGGCAGAGACCGGCTGCTGTGCCAGAACTTAGAGTAGAGAGTTGTGCAAACTCCGTTCACTTCATGGGGCCAGTCTAATGGAGGCTCTTCTACATCAACTTCTATTGAGAATGGTGGAAGCAAATAGGGACATGTCCTGGACCTGAAGTAGGCTGAGACAGCTTTAATGGTCGTAAAACCCTTTATTTTAGATCGTTTTGTAGTAATAGCAGCTAGGCTACAACATAAACATGACAACAGTTGGCATGTTGCTCTTGTTGAAAATATCGTAGGCATGAACAGCGCCAAAGCGCTCGGTTTCTGACCCCTCAATGTCGCAACGCTGACACTAGATTGCTCTAGGCTGCGAACGGCAGCGTGCCCCTGAGTGGAAGGTGGAAGAAGGGAATTAGTTTACACATAGCCTAATAATCAAACACTTCTCTCTCTCTCTCTCTCTCTCTCTCTCTCTCTCTCTCTCTCTCTCTCTCTCCTAGCAGTCGGTCGGTTAATACGACTTTTTTTTATTTTTTTTATAAAGTCCACATTTATGTTTGCCTGGCTGGTTCGGGTCTCTCGGCAGGCGGCAGGGACATGCAGAGAGTGTTGAGGGCAGTGCCTGTAATCCAATGAGAGGGCACTTCTAGCGAAATTCATGGTCTGGAAAGGGCAGTTGTTTACAGCCGTCGGTGTAAAAGAGGCACGAGCCCCCTTCGTGGTCTATGTGTGCACGTCCCTCAAACGGAGTAGAGAGGCGGAGAGTACAACAGTGGAGGCTGGAGACAGCACGGCTCTGGGTGGGTGTTTACCGTGATGTACACGCAACAATCCGGCGCCCAACCAGACGAGCCGTTTTTAAAACTAATTAACATATTTACAAAATACGGAGAAACCACTGAATGTTCAAAGACTGACTTTTATGGTGTAATTGTTGTCAAGAACCCCCCCAAAACACAAAAAATGAACAAAAACGTGTTTTTAATGTCACGATACCTTTAAAACCCCCTTCCATATGATACCCAGACAGTGTATTACTAGGTTTAAACTTAATCATGCTACAATATACATGTTGTGTATAGGTTAGAAATAATCGCCTGGCATTATTCCCCTTCTCTCTGTCACTTTGTTTACAAACGAAAATGCACATGCGTCTCATAAGATGGAAGTGATGGAGGGATCCTATCAGGGGATCTCATCAGGAGATTCCATAGCCTGGAGGGAATTGCCACTCTGATTGGTTCTGAATCTTGAAAATTAACCATTTCACTGCACCTTTAAAGCATTTCATCAGTGTATATTCACCATAAATTATTGACACATCATGCAGTGGAAAGTGTCCTGTCCTAGTGGGCTCTATAGGGGGCATCTATGGGCCTTTTCGCAAAGACCCATTGAGCTTGAGGGGCACTTCAACTCAAAAATCATACCTCAAAGCAAAAGGCTGTACCTTAACAAATTTTATCAAAACAAAAGATACAAAACACATTGCTTGTTTTTGAGGTAAGCATTAATAACAGGGCTTATAGACGTAAGGCAGATTCAAAACCATTATTGGTTCAAAAAATGATTCAAACAGGAAAAGGAGGAAAGGAAAAGGAGGAGGAATTCATCATCTCATATACAACTGTGATGCCCACAAATCAAAGGCTGTATATACCCTATTATGAAACCGACATTGGTCTTTACGTAGACACAAACATCTCGAAATGTAACCGGGGCTTTGGGAATGAGGCCCAATATTTACATATCAGAAAGGGCTGACAAACAAGTCAACAAACCAAAGCTAATACATTGTATGCACAAATATATTTGACCAGTGATGCTGATCTTTGTACCTATCAGAATCTGATCATTGATCATTGACAGTGAGGTTAATCTGACCCTTGTACTAAAGTCTATCATTACCAGTTTAGTAACAGGTAGCCTCGACACCCAGCCTTTCATTTTTGTCCGGCTTGTGCGAAAACGGAAAGCCTCTTGTATTGTTTTCGGTTACCGTACCTTGGCTCTGCTCAGGGGGGTTGTTGATATCAGAGCTGTGTCTTGGTCAGTGTTGGTCTATATTACTTAGGAAAGTAACTTCTTTACTTTACTCGTTACCCCTTAGACAAAGTAATATCATTACTTTACTTATTACTGGATTTGAAGAGTAATATATTACATATTACGTTATTACTTTCCCAAGTTCTCAACACCGCTTTTGAAAAATTAGAGAAGTACAACATAATCCGGTTATTACAAAATAAAGCAGCAATGCGATTTGTAGTGTACATAACTGCGCAGGATGCAGTGTGTGGACTGGATCTACAATCTACTGCACATCTCTGTTGTTACAGTACCTGTCAATAGCTTGTACATCTGTTCGATTTTTGCATGCAACAACAAGCTCATTTTAAAAAAAGTAACTTGGCGTTACTTGCAAAGTAATGCGTTACTTATTACCCATTTTTGCAGAGTAATCTCGTTACTTTACTTTTTGGAGCAAAAGTAATAATATTACAGTAATATGTAATCTAAAATTAGTTACTGCCCAACACTGGTCTTGGTACACAGATATCAGACCTATCAGTTCCTAGATCGACTGATATCACATGAGCAACAGCCACGCCCCCAATACAAACATTCAAAAGCTTTGCAAATGGTCAATATGATTCTAAGCCAAAGTGCGTCAATGAACTTTATTTGTTAAGCACTTGTCAAAACAGGTTTAAAAAGTGATTAAAACGCCAAACAAAAACAACATGCAATAAAAAACAAGAAATAATTACTGGTATACAGAAAAAAAGAACAATAATAAACTAGGGTGAATATATACAATTGGTTAAAAAGCTCTATACTCTATAGCTCTATATTGGGTACAACTGCTAAAATTGTACTTGGCATTATCTATATATCGCCTAATCTCTGAGTATTTGTCAATCTGTGTTTTAACTGGGTACTCTGAAAACAGATACGATGTATATTGTATACAGTAGGTATGTACACTGACAACAACGATTCTCAATTATCATCATCGCTCATGCAATTTAAATCAGCATACATAAAACAAGAAAAAAAAAGAATATCAGGAATGCATTTGTAAACTGTGATCTTGTACTCTACTTGTGTTCCAGCAAATGAGGAATATCATCAGCTGCTCATGACTGGCGACAGCCAGTTGACTGGCCCAGACGTGTCTTCTTACACCATACAGGAGATTGACAGTATTACCTCTGAATACACCCTCAAAAGCAATGTAAGTCACTGCAGTCAACCCCACGCAACCTGTCTGTCTGTTGGTTATATTGCAATACGGTTTTACTGAAAACATTGCACCTGTCCACACCTACCACTGCTATTGACAATAGGGCTTTCACTTCTAGTGACTGTGTTCCCTGCCAGGGAAAATACACGCTCACTGTTGACAGAAATCGCTAGGTAGGTCTTGGAGAGCTTAGTGAGGCGAGGGAATTGTTCTCAAACAGCTCTTCAAAGTCACTCTTAATTGATTTAATTAATAACAATCATCACCTACAGTTCCAGGCTTGTGTTTGTCTGGTACCAGGTCCTTCGGATGCTCCCAGGTGTCCTCTCTGGTACTGTCTGGCAGGAATTTGAGTTGCTTAAACAGTGGGTCCAGTATGCAGGCTGTGATTGGAATAACTAAGTAAGTAGCCTTGCCAGGCCATGATGTCAGGAGGCCCAGCTGAGCCATTGAGGCCCATATAGGTCAGGAGCCTATCTCCTGTTTCTATAGCGTGAGGCAGCTTGATGTACAAGTACACCCCCTGGGCATGACGCTAGTGTATCGTAGGGACTTACTCCCAATTTACCCCCCCTTGATGCTGAGTGACAAGTAGGGAGGCATTGGGTCCCATTTTTAGAGTCTTTGGTATGACCCGGCCGGGAATCGAACCCCGACCTCCCAGTCTCCAGGCGGACACTCTAACCACAAGGCCACTGAGCTGGTTTGTGATTGGAATGGATACAGCCAAAACATCATTCTCCAACTTGAAGCGTGTTATGAGCTGTTTCTTCACAGTGTCCTTGAATGAGTTATCGCCAAGTCAGAGTGTGCTGAGAGTGCTCTGTCAGTGTGTTGTCAATGAGTCGTGGCCTTGGCTAGAGGCCTCAGTACAGGAATCAGTTGCTCCATTAAATCCCACTGGGACGGCTTTGTAGCCTCCCCAGAACCGCCTGTACTGGGATGTGCTGCTCTTGATCATGGCAATCATTCTGGAGTTTGCAGGGAGTTTTACCCAGACTTTTTCTGACATTTCTTCAAAGCACAATGTGCAACTGAGGAGTGGCAGAAATGTCTGACAAGACGCCAAGCAGCAGCGGTAGTCTTCGCATCATCAGTTAAATCTAACCCTGCTTTCATAGCTAGTTGAAGTGTGTGCCCTGTGCATCGTGCATCCAAGGTGGGTGGGAAATTGTTGGCACAGGACAGTCCATTGCCAGATTCGTGCTGCTTGCATCGTCATGGACTGCGGAAAACACTGTTCCAGTCCTTGATGGTTTCGGTCAGCTCTTCGGCAATGTTTACAGCAGTGTGTCATTCAGTCATGTTGTCAGTTCGCAGGACTCTTGATTTGATCTGCCATGGGTCTGTGATGTAGTGAGCGGTCACGGTTTCAAGGAATCGTACTGCCTGTTGATTATTTTCCAAAGTGTATTATGGCACGGGATTGTGTAGTTTGGCTTGAATCCTTCCCCATGAACCAACGTCATTGATGATAAAGTTGATGAGTAATTCAGTTATCTTCTTTCGTCTACTGGCGGCGTTGGCGGTGGTGGTGCTCTTGCTGCTTGGAAGTGGGGTGTTTTGCGTCCAGGCGGCTAGACATAGCAGACATGTTGATGTTGTATCCGACTGAAGCCTTGAATAACTTACAGACCTCCGTGGTGGTCTCCTTATCTTCGGTAAAATACTGCCACACAACTGATCGACAAGCCCGTTTTTTTAGCTGTGTACGGAGGAGCGGTCTCACTTGCCGTGTTTGGTGTAGCCATGTTTTTTGTTTGTTTCTTCTTGTTTGTAGCGTCAGGAAGCAACGTGTGTACAGGTTGGATAAGTGGACACATGCCAGTTCCTGTTCACGTCCACTGTTTATGTTATGCTTAGCCTCGACACCCAGGCTTTTATTTTCGTCCTTGTTGCGCGACAGCCTGGACTAATTTGTTAGCCATGGTGGCCTAGAGGGAGTCAACCTTTCGGGTGGGCGACACTCCAAATGATGTGATGTACAGCAGTGGAGGGGTGGGGAATGAAGGCACGTTGGTGAGATCAAATCAGATCAGCTCATCTGCCATCCAAATTTGGACGGCACCCCAATCATTTTTAGGTTAGTCCAGGCTATATTATACAATACTATATGTACATTTGGTGGTGACTAGTATTATATAATATAAAAAAGACAGAGTTTTATTTTTATTAACGACTAGTCAACTAGTACGAACAAAGTCGACTAGTGGTTTTACTAGGTGACGACTAGTAAACTATTTGTCTAGTTCGTTAATGGCCTAATTGACAATTATTCTAAATAGTACCACAAACTATATACTGTATTTATAAAATAGGTTGTCACCTCTCCTCTTAAAACGTTTTCTTCTAATCTAAACAAAAACACCCTTTATACATACTGTGGATTGTTGAAATGAATAAGATTGGAAAGGCAAAGCAAATGACAAGACAAAACAACAACATTTGTTAGGGAAATATAAAAGTAATATGCAATGTCATATGCATTTTATATATTGCGTATGTTGATGTTGATATATGATGACATATTTTGTATACATGCTCTATTGAATACACTTATTTACATGTTTTTTCATATTGAGTTCCTGGCAGTGTCTTTTAATGGAAAGGTCTGTGTGTGTCCATCTTGCCAACAGGACATTTTCGCTGCGGCCGTGTCTCTGGTCACAGGGGGCATTGTGTACATCTCTGACCAGGCTGCCTCCATCCTCAAGTGTAAGAGGGATGTGTTTAAGGGTGCCAGGCTGGTGGAGTTCCTGGCACCACAGGATGTCAACGTCTTCTACAGCTTCACCACGCCTCACCGTCTGCCCTCCTGGAACATGTGTAGTGGAGCAGGTGATCAAACCCTTTCTGTACTGAACGCGTGTTGGTTGTTTAACGTATTATGTTACACTTTAGCTATTGAAAAATATCAGATCTACAAGCTTGTAGCTTGAGCTTGTAGATCTTATATTTTTTGAAAAAATGTGCTCAACTCTACTAGTTTCTAGTTTCTGTTTCTGATGCTAGTTTCTGACACTAGATTCTAGTTGTTCCTGTGTCAGAGATGCTCAGCATAATTCATGCCAAGGACCCCAGAATTATCTATATTTGGCTGCGGACCCCCCTCCATGTGAAAACGTGTTGTTCTAGGGATCCCTAGAAGCAACGATTTTAGTTCAAAATATGTTCTCATTTCTGATTATCCTTTAACTTCTTTGCCAGTATCACTGCCAAACCCTTGTTTCCTGTGGTTTTGTGGCCACTAGGGGGCGCCAAAGTATTTTTTTTAGGGCAATGCTCTAAAGCAGTGAAAGTGTTAAACTAATTTAAAGAACATTTTTTCAATAGTTAAAATGGTGGCCAGTCTGCAAGCTCACAACCTGTCATTAGATTGGCATGTTGAACTATTCCAAAAAGTTTATCAAAATAGTAAAAGAGGGATAAGGGGTTTAGTGTGTGATGCACTAAACCCCTTATGGGACAGTAGCCAACAACGTGGGACTATTGCATAAATATTGAGTTAGACAAGAGGCCCACTGTGGCTGCATCACTGGGTAGAATCTACAATCAGCATGCTTTTTAAATTGTCCTCTTTTTCTCAGTTAAAACTTTCAAAGCACCACTGCTCTTGCCATTCTTACGTGAATGAGGTGACATTTCTTTGCCTTTCCAGTGAGTTTGCCTAGCTAGCGCTGCTGACTAAGCGGAACAACTGATATTAACAACCATGGCTGGAACTCTGTCGCTTAGCTAGTCTACCAAAGAGGATTAGACTTCATTTTTCCACCTAGGTTTTTCCCCTTAATTTTAATGAATGAATCCAGGACTCGAGTTGTTGAATCTCAATAGACTCAATAGTCTCAATGTCATTTTCCGCTTCCTCTCTGACTTATGAATTTAACCATGTCTGTGTCCTCTATCATAGAGTCCTCCCCACCAGACTGCATGCAGGAGAAGTCCTACTTCTGTCGTATCAGGTGGGTGATTGTGCCTGCAGGCCATCTGCTCCTCGTATGGAGCCTCCAGTGTTTATTCCACTCAAAATGCTATTCGTTATTTGGTCTCATCCTACTGCATGTGAAAGGCAAATTATTTTTCAGGAGATAGATATTCAAATGTGCGACGTACATACATAGAGACATGTGCTCACGCGTAGTTACCCACACAACCGTGCACACAGTCTCCACTTACCATATGAAAGCACTTGACGTACTAATTATAAAATCACAGTACCGATGTAAGTACACAGTGCAACAAAAAGGTTAATCAAAATCACTGAAGCCACAGCTGTGGCTGAGGAGGTAGAGCAGGTTGTCTCATGAACTATGGGCCAGCGGTTCGAATCACTGCTCCTCCTGTCTACATGTCGAAGTGGCCATGACCAAGACACTAACTGAATCCCAAATTGCTTCTGATGTGCTTGTTCTGCCTTGCAGGGTTTCCGCTGCAATTTGTGTATGAATATATGGATCAATGTCAGCAACTATGCAAAACACCATGGATAAAGGCGCTATATAAATGCACCCTTTACCACCATTTTTAATCCAGTGGCAGTAAGGACTGTGATAGAGAACGGCACTACTATCCTTTCCGTATGACGCCCTACCTGATGAAGGTCCAGGACACAGAGCATGCTGAGGAACAGTTCTGCTGCCTCCTGCTGGCAGAGAGGATTTACTCTGGTTATGAAGGTAAGCACCCCCTGCCCTGCCTGCCTTCTACCAGCACACACAACAGACTGACTTCTAGGGTCCGATCCTGTCCCGTGACCCTTATTGACAAATTAATCTTTAGGGGGAAGAACTTGAATACTGTCTTTCTGTTTCCTTTCCAGCTCCAAGAATCCCACCAGACAAACGCATCTTCACTACCACGCACACTCCGAGTTGCCTGTTCCAGGATGTGGATGAGAGGTAAAGTAAGACATAGTGTGGATTGTTTCCTTAACCCTCGACCTAAAGCCCTTTAGATTTTGTACAGAGATCGATTGAGACTTTCTTTGGGGACTCGCTCATTCGCTGATTGTCTTCTTATTTTGTTTCCATTTGTTTATTTACTCCAGTCTGATGTTGTCTCTTTACAGGGCTGTTCCACTCCTTGGCTATCTTCCCCAGGACCTCATTGGTACCCCGATCCTCACGCACTTGCATCCCAGTGATCGACCGATGATGTTGACCATTCACAGGAAAAGTGAGTAGGGGGTTTGGGTGAAACCATTGTGGAAAAAAGAAAAGCTGTTGCACATGGTATAAGGGTCAGAAATGTAAATGAATGAGCAAATATACATGCAAAGACAACCAATGTAACTAACTGTTTCATTCAGAACACGTGCAACGTGCATCATGTTAGAGCCAGAAATAGCATGCACCTTTCCCCCCACTCTGACGCAACACACTGGTGCACAGCACATGCTTGTGCATCTGAGGAAAATGGCTCATAATGCCATATGCCACACATAATTTGACTTCTTCCTTCTCCTTCTGTTCTCCTCTCTTTCCTCCTTTCTCCTTTACCCAACTACCCTCTCTAATGTATTTTCTGTGTGTATGTGAGCACGTGCTTGTGTGTGTGTGTGTGTGTGTGTGCGTGTGTGTGTGTGTGTGTGTGTGTGTGTGTGTGCGTGTGCGTGCGTATGTGCGGCGCGAGCATGCTCGTGGTTGTGCACCGGGGTGACGGTGTCTTTTTTTGTTTTGTTTTTGCTTTTCTGTCTCATGATCTTCTCTCCTGACCTAAGTCCCCCTATGTGTAGCCACATATATAGTTAAAAATTCACCAGTCTGAATTTGTATAGGGATAGGCAATAATAAGCCATAGGCTTCAGCCTAAACCCTTTTGGTCAAAATTATCCGTTGTATGACTGTCAGATGCATGATGCCATGTAATGTAACTGTATGACCAAAATAAAACTGAACTGAACTGAACTGAACTGAACTGAACTGAACTGAACTGAACTGAACTGAACTGAACTGAACTGAACTGAACTGAACTGAACTGAACTGAACTGTTTGTTTCATGTCCATTCTGTAGTCCTCCAGTATGCTGGCCAGCCGTTTGACCACTCCTCCATCCGGTTCTGTGTTCGGAATGGAGAGTACGTCGTCCTCGACACCAGCTGGTCGAGCTTCGTTGACCCATGGAGTCGGAAGGTCTCCTTCATCATCGGGAGGCACAAAGTCTCCATGTTGGTATCACTCTATATTCTTACGCCTATTCATTCTTCTCATTTTGTGAAGAATCGTGCAGCACTAGTTAGCTGTCCAATTCAAAAGAGTATTTTTATGGCAAAGAATTGTGTGAGAATCAGGCTCTCAATTCTTGCAGAGGAAAATCAAGATTCACATTTGAGCAAGAATCGTGCAGCACTAGTGTGATAGTTTGCCAAGCCATAGTGTTTTTAGTATTTCTTTGTAAAGTGAAACATATAATTTTTGAATTTATAAGAATTATATATGACATAAAAACAGATATAAGATCCATATTATTTTTTATGACAGGTGCCACTTCGGTGCCACTTCACATATAACGTTTTTTACATGTGGGTGTGCACTCAAAGCTTCTGTGTGCGTACTTTTCCCAGGGGTCCGTTAAATGAGGATGTTTTTGTGGCACCGTCCACTGCCCCGGTCGAGGCAAAGGGTACAGATTGTGACATTCAAGAGATCACAGAGCAGATCCATAAGCTGCTGTTGCAGGTAAGAAGCGGATACAGAGCAGGGAAGTAGAGGAAGCAGCAAAGCATATCAATAGAAAGCTTGCAGTGTCTATGCCTTCAGCTGCAATGCTGTAATAGCACCGGCAGCAGTGAACATGGACGGTCAGTAAGGGGTTAAAATGGGCCGCTTAGAAGTCAGCAGTGGGACGAGTAATGACATTGTCCAATCATCCAATTGAGATGACAGTTATTCTTTCCCCCACAAAAAAATCAAACAAAAAATAGCACAAGTGGATGGAAGTTGACTACCATCCACTCGCATCATCATGTTGACATAGAAGAAGGACGAAGAAGAAGCCAGAAAAATCTAAAAGTCATAAAAGTGGTTACAAGATAGCTCTCTCATTCTCAAGTTTCCTCGATCAAACCAACTGTGAAGGATATAGTGAAGATGCTCATTGTGGAAAACAGCCCCATAGCAGTGATGTATTATTTGCACTGTCGCTGCATTAATGTTATACTCTCACCATACCTGTCACTAGTCGTGAGTGCGGAGCTTCATTCTCCAAGCTCAAGTTGACTCACGACTCAAATATTCAAATAGGTTTGAGACTTATTTAACAAGCAGAATATTGGACAAGAAAGAAAGACTGACTGACTTTTTGTTGAGAACTGACCTTCTAACAAGTGAGTACTATTATACTATAACAGGCAACACCCACATCCTTTCATTAATGATGTGTTTTCGTATACTGTATAATGTGCTGTTTGTCTTGATTTCTTGCTTATGCAGCCTTGTTAGTGTCGGGTATGTGTCTGTCTGTGTGTGTATATGTGTGCACGCACACACGCACGTGTGTGTGTGTGTGGGTGGGTAGGGGCGGGGGTGCGTGCATGCGCGCCCATGCACTCGCAGTTGCTTGTTTATGGCAATGGTGAGGGTCAACAAAATCTTCTACCTATTCTCATGTAGATCCACCTGCGAGTGAGAATGTTTCCATATTGCATGAGAGCCTGTGATGGTAAGTGAATTGAGCGTATGTGTGTGTGTGTGTGTGTGTGTGTGTGTGTGTGTGTGTGTGTGTGTGTGTGTGTGTGTGTGTGTGTGTGTGTGTGTGTCTTTTCGTGTGCATGCTTGACCAGCCGGTGCACAACACCAATTCCAGCGGCTATGGTAGCCTCTTCAGCAACGATTACGTCGCGCTAGCGCCCCCTTGTGGTGATGAGAGCACCAAACATGGCACTGGGAACAAGATGAGGCCAGAGGAGGAGGAGGCGGAGGAGGGAGAGCTCAGCAATGTCAAACCAGTAGGTGGAACCATGTTTGTTTAAAGATTGTTGTTGTAAAAAAAAGCCCTCATTAGTCATTATAACCAATTCGAACAGAGCGTAAAACGGAGCCGGAAAAGGAATGAGGAATGGGAATGTGTAAAAAAAGAAAATGGAGGGCATATGAAACATGGGAGCGGGTTCTCTCTACATTACACAGGGAAGTTGTGCTGACATTGGCATGTGACTTGTCTCTCTCTGCACCACAGCGCTCCTTCCAGGAGCTTTGCAGAGACATGCAGCTCCAAAAGAGCCTAGAGCAGCAGGTCTGCCTAGCACCGCACAGCAAGAGGAGCAGCGGTAGTAAGTCTAACCAACAGCTCTGTGTGTGTGTGTGCGCATGTGTGCGCATGTGTGCGTGTGTGTGTGTGTGTGTGTGTGTGCGCGTGCATGCCATGCGTGCACATACATACAGTGCATGTGTCGTAGTGACAGCATTTCTCATTTATTCTAACAAATACTCTAATGGCATTGTACATGTTATGCCATTAAAATGTTGTGTGGGAAAAAGTTCCTCCATTGATGGTGATCTGGGAAGAAAAACAACAACTTGATGGCATCATCAAGTTGTGTTTCACCATGTTAATGATTTTTCTTTTAGGACCTATTTTTCTGATAGTGTACATTTGTAGGCTCTCAGGAAAAAAATGAAAATGGGTGGAAATTTCCCTTTAAAGGAGGATTCCACCCATTTTCAAAAAATTCCTGAGAGGGTACATATGTGAACCAAATGGACCCTAGTGGGTCCATTTTGTTCCATTTGTACCCTCTCCCAGGACATGGATTAGTGTCTCGTAAGCATACGATTCTATATCTGGTCTCTCATCTCTCCATAGCGGATTCAGACGGGAAGAGCTCAGCCGTGGTGAGGCCCAAGGACTCAGCTGCCCCTCTGGCCTGGATGCAGACGGGGGCCAGGATGGAGCCCAGCTCCTACCAACAGATCAGCTGCCTGGACGGTGTAACCAGGTAAATACAGTAGTAAACAAAAAAATGTCCTTTTGTGTGTGCCTTCCCATATGGAAAAAACTTCATATCAACTTCAATTCTTTCATACAATATACAACGTAATACAATATAAGATTGATAGTATTTTTTGTAAAGTGAACCATATATCATTTTGTAATTTATCATAAGAATTATATATGACATAGTGGCTTGTATTAAAGGTGTCACTTTCAAGAGTTTGCATCTAATGTTTTTTTTTTCATATGGGTTTCTTTGCATTTTAGCATTGCAAATGCTCTGATGTCTGTACTCATTATGTGCTCGTGATTGACAGTGTGAGACACTTGACTAAAGGGCCGAAGGAAGCAACCCCAGCAAGCCAAATGGCGTTATGATGACGTTATGACAACGTCCTCCGGTGACTCTGGTGACATTCAGGACTAATCCAGAACTCGGCCTATATGGGGGGGAGGTGATCTTTACGTAATTTCCAGGACGGCTTCAACAGCTAAAATAATAAAGCAAAAAATAAATAATAATATAACCAATAATAAAACAATCAAGACGTCACTAATTTGTCCCGGTCCTGACCGTGCTGAAGGTTGAGGGTTAAGACGTGTGCCATTGTGTTCAGGTACCTGGAGAGCTACAATGTACCCCTCACCATGAAGAGGAAGTGTCGGTTCGCCTCCAACACCACCAACTCAGACGAATGCAAGCAGAAGAGAAGCAACGCCACGCAGGCATTCGTAGGTATGTGGATCGGTAGGTTTAAGTGTCCTTGAGCAAGACACTGACCCCCTAATTGCTCCGGACGGGAACGGTGCATGGACCATGAGCCTGAATGCATTAAGGTTGGCGAACATGTGCTGCTCCCGTACGGTGTTAATGGGGTTAGTATTGTTCAGACTAATGGGAGGTCGAACCAATGACATGTTACCCTGGCGTGTTGGTTGGTGCCTTGCATGAATGTGTGTGCGAATGGGTGAATGCAATGCAGTCTCTGTAGGGCGTCTTGGATAAAGGCGCTATATAGAATGTGCCATTTGCCATGTAGGTCCTTCTGCAGAAATTAAAATATCAATTTATGCTCAACAAAAATATAAACGCAACACTTTTGTTTTTGCTCCCATTTTTCATGAGATGGACTTAAAGATCTGAAATTCATTCCAGATACACAACATTACCATTTCAACAGCATTTATCAGTTCCCACTAATATCCAGCAACTTCGCACAGCCATTGAAGAGGAGTGGACCAACATTCCACAGGCCACAATTGACAATCTGATAAACTTTATGCGAAGATGATGTGTTGCACTGCATGAGGCAAATGGTGGTCACACCAGATACTGATTGAGTTCCCAGACCCCCAATAAAGCAAAAAATGCACATTTCAGGGTGGCCATTTATTGTGGACAGTCTAAGGCACACCTGTGCACTAACTATCTGCATCTTGATGTGGCACACCTGTGAGGTGGGACGGATTATTTCAGCAAAGCACAAGTGCTCACTATCACACATTTTAGACAAATTTGTGAACAATGTTTGAGAGAAATGGTAATATTGTGTATCTGGAATGAATTTTAGATCTTAACGTCCATCTCAGGAAAAATGGGAGGAAAAACAAAAGTGTTTGCGCGTTTATATGTTTGTTGAGTATCTAACAAGAGAAACCCAAACTCAGTGATCCTCTCGCAGAGCCAGCGTTGTTAAAGGATCCTCGGTCTGAGCCTCCTCCTTGGGACGAGCCAAACAAACGACGGCGCGACGTGGCCACAGCGGTGGTGAGCACCTCCCTGCCCCTGCTCTTGTCCAGCAAACCCGAGAGCGTGGTGTCAGTAACCAGCCAGTGCAGCTACAGTAGCACCATCGTGCATGTGGGAGACAAGAAGCCCCGGCGTGAGTCAGGTTAGAGCCCCGGTGGTCGTTCAGAGGACGACCACCAGAGTCACTGAAAGTCTTGTTACAACATTTACAGCCAAAAGTTTTTTTTCCCTCTGGTCATGCGCTGCGATGTGTTTTCATGGTAAATAATGAAGTACCGTAATTTCCGGACTATAAGCCGCTACTTTTTTCATATGCTTTTGACCCTGCGGCTTATACAACGGTGCGGCCAATCTATGGATCTTCCAGGTGGAACCTGGAAAAGACTAAATGATAGAAAGACTAAATGATAGAAAGTTGGTTAACCAGAGGTAACTCTTTGAGAGCGTAAAAAAGAGTTATGATATTCACCATCTAAATTAGCACCACTTAATTAATAAGTCTTAAGTCATGTTCATTTTGGTCTAATTTTGATGTTTTGCCTCTTTTGTTTGCGAAAATCCATCCTGGAATTGTGAAAAAAAAAAAAAAAAACAGAAATCTTTAGTTTTGGGGTCTGTGTGTGAAAAAGTTGAAAACCACTGCTCTAACATGAAGCACCTGACTATAAGCCTGGTGCGGCTTATAGTCAGGTGCGGCTTATACAAGGAAAAATCAGTATTTTGCCCCAAATTTAAAGGTAGGGGAAGTGATTTGAAATGCATGGTGTAGTACCAGCCTGGTGCACTAGGGGCCCCCAAAAGTAGCTACACTATGTGAACCTGCTGCTCTCTCCTGATTGGAGGAGAATTGTGGTGACCTGGGGAACTTTTATTAGCTCCTCTGCTAATGTGGGGGAGGGGGAAACTCCATATGTGGTTTCCACACCTTATAATAGAGCATTTTAACAGAAAAAAAAATATTTTTGGGTGATATCTGACAAAAGTGAAATCACTATTTTCCCCCAAATTTAACTGGTGCGGCTTATATTCCGGTGCGGCTTATAATCCGGAAATTACGGTAAAACAAGCCAGTGTGGACATTCTTGTATTTCTTCAGGTGACCTGACTGAATGAACCTTTTGTCACCTTAAATATGTCATCACATGTTTATCCCATTTTGTTCTGACACTAATTTTCATTACCATCTAAAACCCCTTATCCTAAACCCCTTATCATTTTATTACTATTTTGAAAAGCTTTTTTGGAATAGTTAGGCCAATCTATTGACACATTGTGAGCTTGTAGATTGGCCATTTAAACTAATGAAAAATGATCTTTTTTTAACAGTTTAAAAAGGCAAAGAAGTTAAGGGATAAGGGGTTTAGCGGTGACGAAAATGGAGCCCTAAGACTTTTTACCATTGTAACTCACTCTGGATCAAGAGCGTCTGCTAAATGCCTAAATTGTAACGCTAGATTCTAGTTTCTGACACTACATTCCAGTTTTTGACACCAGATTCTGTTTTCTGGCACTAGATTGTAGTTTCTGATGCTAGATTGTACTTTTTCTGGTAAAAATATGTTTCAGTGATGCTCAACATATTTCATGCCAAGGACCCCCTACGATTATCTATATTTGGCTGCAGATCCCCATCTGAAAACATGTTCTAGGAATTCCCCAGAAGCAAAGATTTGAGTTAAAAATATTTGCTTTGAAATAATCTATCACAATTTCTCAAGAATAGCAGACCTACAAGTTAATATCGCGCTACTCGGTGGTGCGCTATGACCTTGTAGATCCATTTTAGTTATTTTTCAATAACTAAAATGTTAAAATAAAATGTTGAAAATGGGTAAAATAGGTAAATTGCCATTATCAGAGCATCCCTAATTATATGCGACACACACTGGCACAGCACTAATTCTGCTGCACTCTGTTTTCCTTGCAGAGAGCGTGGAGGATGTGTGTGGAGCAGTAGGGGATAGGACAGAGGCCAACCCGACCTCTGGGCCTTCCGTCAGCACTGTTTCACCTCTCATCCAGGAGAGGGAGACTTATCACAAACTAGGACTGACCAAGCAAGTCCTGGCAGCTCACACTCAGAAAGAGGAGCAGGCCTTCCTGCAGCGCTTCAAAGAGATCAGAGGAGCCGGGGGCTTCAAGGTCCACTGTTCTCAGAGCCTGGAACATCATCACAGAGGGCCGACGCCAATTGATGGTAATATTGGCACACCAACCTCCTGTATCCACCTCTCACACACTTATGATAACACAGTTAAACCACTTAAACCACTTGATATATCTCATTGACCACAGATCCCTCTACCCCAGGGATGCCCAAAAGGTAGATTGTGATCTACCAGTAGATCACATAGACCGTGCAGGTAGGTCACGACAGTCCCCATAGATCTGTAACTCTTGAGAGCGTTAAAACGAAACCAAATGTTAAAACGAAACCAAATGGACCCTTGCGGGTCCGTTTGGTTTCATTTTACACTCTCAAGAGTTACATTCTAAGAGTACGCAATTAGTAAATGGGGAATAATTGTTCTTAGTTTTGGGTGCAAGAAACTAAACTATACATCACAAACTGTCAACTCAAACCCCAACATTCCAATTCTCTCCCTCTATTTTTCATTTTAAGTGCATTATTCTTAAACACTATAACAGTAGGTTAACACCATCACCACTATTTCAAAGCGCAAACTTTCTAGGGGCCTGGAAATTGATTTTCAGTAATGGAATAATCAAATTTTTGATGTGTAGTAGATCTTGTTGAGCGGGTCATTTTGAAAGTAGCTCTCAAGTCAAAAAAGTGTGGGCACCCCTGCTCTACCCCCATCGCGTGGTTCTGTACTTATCCCCCCTCATCATCCCCTTTTTCCTCCTCTGCACCAAACCTGCAGCCAATCTACAAGCTCACGACGTGTCTGGTTGTGATGCCGCACGATCAACTTCCACTGTTTTCTGCTGTGTTAGCCCAACAAAACAGAATAGGGATGTTACATACACGTGGTACAGTATAATTGATTTCAGTTTGCTAACCTGATCCTCTCATGCCATAATCACAGCTTTGCCTGCTGCAAGGTCCTTCAAGCCCGGCACAGAGCCCACCACCACCCGCCGCGGCGGCCGCAACAAGAAGACCAAGTCCAAGCACGCGAGACGCACAGAGTCGTCGGACAGCGCGGCGTCCAACCACAGGGGGCAGCTGCTACGACCTCCGCTTATCAACCAGGGCCTCAACCAGACTTCCTGGTCTGCCTCCGACACGTCCCAGTCCGCCTTCGCCGTGGCCTGTCCTGCTATTATGCCGGGATATCCTCTGCAGGTGTATTCCGCAGAAAACGCTACTTTGACAGAATTGACGCCCTGTCTGGACCCTTCGCTAACAGGCCTTGGACAGGCCCCTGCCTGTGCTCCAACCACCCACCACCCCGCTCCCTACGCAGCATCCATGGTGAGCCCCGTGGTGGCCCTTGTGCTGCCTAGCTATGTGTTTCCTCAGGTGGACAACGGACCACCACCAGCGCCTCCACAACAGCCTTTTTACCAGCAAGAGACTGGTGGCTTCCCCGTGCTGCAGCCACAGCTGTTTGATCAGACTGGCCTCCTGGGGCAGGGCGTCATCCCAGGTCAGCCGGCCTTCGCAGAGCCGTGTGGTCCTCAGAATGCCGTCTGTCCTCAGGAGTGGTGCCTGTCTCCGTTGTTCTCCTCCTCCTTCCCTGTGGCTTCTGAGATGCCCATAGTGCCCACGAGGGCCCAGGGCGCGTCTCGTTCCTCCTCCTCCTCCTCCTCGCCACAGTTTGGGGTCGGGGGCCAGGCGAGTCCCCCGCTGTCCGAGTCCAGGTGCAGCTCCCCGCTGCAGCTCGACCTGCTGCAGCTGGAGGACTGTCAGAAGTCCATGGAGAGACAGGACGCTACGGCGCTCTCTACTGGAGGCCAGGGGAAGGACACCACCGTGGAAAGGGAGAACGGTTCAAGCGGCAGCCAGGCTGTGGGAACCCAGGCGCAACAGGTGAATGATTCTTCCTGTGTGTGTGTGTGTGTGTGTGTGTGTGTGTGTGTGTGTGTGTGTGTGTGTGTGTGTGTGTGTGTGTGTGTGAGGGGGGGGGGGGGGGGGGGGGGGGGGGGGGGGGTGTAGGTGCTAAAAAGATAGTAGATCTGGGCCTGTGATCTTTGTTGTGTGCCAAAGGGTGTTAATCTATCCCTTACCCCCCAACAGCTTTCTGTCAGAGAGTACCTTGTATACTGACTACGTAACCTGTAGGAGACAGAAGCAGGAGACATGGGGGCGTAAGGAAGCCGGACAGACATGGGGGGACATTTGCATTAAAGTCCCAACACCTCAGTATATATATATATATATATATATATATATATATATATATATATATATATATATATATATATATATATATATATATATATATATATATATATATATATATATATGTGTGTGTGTGTGTGTGTGTGTGTGTGTGTGTGTGTGTGTGTGTGTGTGTGTGTGTGTGTGTGTGTGTCACTGAAGTGTTCCGCTCAGTGAATAGAAACATTAATGTGAGTCTAAGGAAATAAAGTCACTATTCAGAAAGCACGTCTGTATGGAGCAGGCAGAGGGCATCTGTCATGGCTGGTTCAGTACATGATGAGTTCTTCTTTTACAGGCGAGCTCACTCAACGACGGAAACAACTCGTCCTCATCCTCCATGTTGGACGTACTTCTCCACGCAGACATGCGTTCAGGCGCTGGCTCGGCCACTTCAGGTTCCATGGGTTCTGATGGACCCTATGCCAGCGGAACCTCCAGCAAGAGAAAAGGTCTTTGGAACTCTTTGATGTTAAAATATACTGTACATGTTTACATTTAAATATACTGTTTGAAATGGTTTCACAAATTGGTATGTAATGCATGCCAATTTACTCACAGAGAACAGTATAATGAATGTACATCTGAATGTACATCTTAGGGTGTCTATACAGATACTGTATAGTCTATATTGTATTCTTAAAGACTCATACTGTGCAGGTTTTTAGGGATGAGTTTGCCACGTAGGTACAAACAACACCGTTATCAGCATCAAGCATTTGAGAGGTATTGATACAGTGATGGATTTTACTGTCCTAGCACAGAGTTATACATAATAATGGCCGGTATTCCGAAAGGACACAGCGTAAGGAGAACAGTGTTGCACATGCGCACATACTGTATGCCCAATTCCATGAATGCCATGACTGCCCCACCAAACATGATGGCATGAAAACAAGCCACAATTCAAAGATATTTCAAATGCTTATAATTAAAATGATTTGAAACACTACTACTCTACTGCTACTAACTAAATACAGGGCGGCTGCCCTCATGCCATTTTTTCCTGGATCTATAAACTATATAAATTGCATATGCATATGCATATGAACAGCATAGTAGTTTTAGTTGATGGTGGATAACAATCAGATCAGGCTACAGTATAAACAAATCAATTAACAAATTAGCCTAATTAATTCACTTGCAAATAACAGTCAAATAACTGTCAGAACATCCACATTATTTCTGCATTTTTCTTTGCGTCATGGCCAGTGTTGGGCAGTAACTAATTTTAGATTACATATTACTGTAATATTATTACTTTCGCTCCAAAAAGTAAAGTAACGAGATTACTCTGCAAAAATGGGTAATAAGTAACGCATTACTTTGCAAGTAACGCCAAGTTACTTTTTTAAAATGAGCTTGTTGTTGCATGCAAAAATAGAACAGATTTACAAGCTATCGACAGGTACTGTAACAACAGATGTGCAGTAGATTGTAGATCCAGTCCACACGCTGCATCCTGCGCACAGTTATTGTATGTACACTACAAATCGCGTGCTGCTTTATTTTGTATTTTATTTTTAAATACAAGACCTCAACTGTCTTTGAAAACAAAAGTCAAAGAGACAGATTTTGTTGGCTTTGTTTTCTGGTGCAGTTTGTGGGATTGGAGACTATTATTATTCCAATAATTTGGATTCAGTTCTAAAAAGAGCTTGCTCAACAGATTATGTTGTACATTTCTATTTTTTCAAAGACGGTGTTGAGAACTTGGGGAAGTAATAACGTAATATGTAATATATTACTCTTCGATTCCAGTAATAAGTAAAGTAATGATATTACTTTGTCTAAGGGGTAACGAGTAAAGTAAAGAAGTTACTTCCCTAAGTAATATTGACCAACACTGCATTTTTCTTTGCGTCATGGCAGATCTTTGCTCGGAAGATCTTTGTTCTTCACCACTGCACATGTGCAACACTGCCATCCTTACACAATGCGTTATCGAGAATGCCGGCCAATTTCTGTAGTCAGTTGGCACCTTATGAAAACACATGGAACACACAAACACAGTGGAAGAAGCACCTTCACAAGATCATTCCTTTGCACATACTAGAACACACTGACCAACATTCCGTAGCTAATATAAGACACATATTTATTTTATAAAGCATGTGTTCCAGTGTTTCGGTTCAAATTAGAATGATATCCAACTCTTCTGTGTTCCCTCAGGAAGCAGCAGCAGCATCTACTTTGGCAGTGAGGACTCATCGCAGACCAGCCAGCAGGTCAAAGGTCATTTAATGGAGGTGGATCCGAGTGAAGACTTAATAAAGGTTGCACTACAGGACCCACTGTGGGTCAGCATAGATGACACGGTTAGGATGACCTATCAACTACCCTCACGGTGAGCAGGAGATGAGAGTGATAGCAGTGTTGTAAAGTCCTGGCCCAAGTGATGCCACCCCCAGCAGCTGAAAATTCACTACTCACCTAATGTCGAGGTTCCATGTTTAACATACTTCCAAAATGTGTACATTGTTTAAGTCTAGATGCACGGTTTTCATATAATGAATATATGAACTTTGGCTAAGAGCTTGTGTTTAATCCACAACTTCTTGTTTACTCTTGGTTAGACTACTTATTGTAAAACATTTATACCAACCTTTTTTCAAGGTACTGTATATCTTGTATATAAACTGATACTGTTTAAAAATACATTTTATTTGTATTGTTTTAATTAAGAGTGTGTTTTAAACAGCTTGCAATCCTGTCAGTTTGCAAATAAATATTGCATACTAGTTGATACTTTATGCTGTTTCTTACTCAAATGCTAACTTTTCAAGCATAGTAATTTTGCATGTATTTCATTGATCTATCAATACATTTATCAATGTATTTAGTTTGTTTTTTAATTTGTTTATTATAATTGTATAAGACAACTTTAGCGGGGAAAAAAGGCTGTCCTTTAAGATTTAGTGTAAGTTTGTGCTTAGCTTTCATTGCACGAGCAACACACATGACGTGACTACTTCTGGGCACTAGATGGTAGAGATAGAGAGAAGACATCCCGGCTGATTGGTGAGGCTGATTGCCACTTTGACTGCCACCTTTGCCACCTCTGACTCTGAACCAAATGTTTTTTTTGCGTGAAAACATAAAACTAATATCTGTTTTGTTTTGTGTGTGTGTGTGTGTGTGTGCGTGTGCGCGTGTGTGTGTGTGTGTGTGTGTGTGTGTGTGTGTGTGTGTGTGTGTGTGTGTGTGTGTGTGTGTGTGTGTGTGTGTGTGTGTGTGTGTGTGTGTGTGCGTGTGCGCGTGTGTGCGCGTGTGTGCGCGTGCATGTATGTATATTTTGGCCTCTAGTGACATTGAAACGGTGCTCAGGGAGGACAGAGAAAAGCTGAGACTTCTACAGAAGCACCAACCTTGCTTCACAGAAGACCAGAAGACAGAACTGGTGGGAGTTCACCCCTGGTTAATGGAGGGAGGCCTGCCCAAGTGTCTTGACATCAAGGTAACCTATCTTATCTATCGTAACCTATCTTCTCTCTGCTGTATTGGTTCTCTTTCTGTTGTACCATCTCCTATCTACAGTATCTGTCTTACTACTGCTTACCGACAGTTGCTATGTTGCCTGTACCCTCTTACTCCAAGAGTAAAATGTAAAAAAAATGCGTGCAAACTTGTGGGCTGTAGCAGAAGGAATATTACCTTTAACAATAAGCTTTGCCGTTTTAATCTTGTATTAACAAAACTAAAATCCGCCATGTGAGAGGGTTAGCCAGTGCTTGCTGCTATGCTAATGTTGCAAACTACTTAACATCAGGAGCGTGTCTGTGTGCACGCGTGCGTGTGTGTTTGTGTGTGTGTGTGTGTGTGTGTGTGTGTGTGGGGGGGGGGGGGGGGGGTGCTATCTGCAAGGCAGTATCAAGCACTGGTCTAGTGTAGTCACGTGATGATGTGATTATACTTGTTTTATTATGGCCACATTTCCTAAGAACTGTGACTCATCAGGCCTCCTTCTTGAGAACTCCCTTCTGTGGAATTATGTAAACTCGATCAGACTTCCCAGAAACTGACAACAGTGAGAAACTTCCACTTTTTCCGTCACTTTGAAAAAAATAAAAATAAAATAAAATACATACTTTGTTACATCACTAAAGGCATGTTCAGAGACCACATGCAACGCCACTGGTCTACAGCTATGGATCAGAGCTATGGACCAGCCTAATAATAATATTGCATTTTGGGGACTTTGGGCATCAGATCTAGCTCTGAACATGTCATGGTGCATTTTGATAAATATTCACACAATAGGCCTACCATGTAGCATGTTACTACAGCCTACATGTTTGCAATTAAACAGAAAAAGCTGGAGAAAGATGGGTTTGATGCAATCAAGAGCAGCTTTTTTCTGAAACGATGTTGATGCTTCCTTCTTCTTGGTTTTCCAATGTATCTCAAGGTTGGAATTCATATTACTGTAAAAAAAAACTATGTGACTTAAATGCATATCGTCTCATGATATCGCTATTACTTTTAATATCTTTCTCCCTATGATGAGTGTAGTGTAGTAAGTTGTAATTTGAAACAAACTTGCTCAATTTTCTCCTTGCTAAAAGTATTTTTATTTGTTTGATGTATAACCTCCAGGTCTGTTCATGTTGTGACAACACCACGGAGCAGCTACATGTGGATGACGGGCATACAGAGTCGTCTGTGTGGTCCACTGCCTGAGGAAAGGAGTCCTTGAATGCCGTTGTCCATAATGTGACTCACTATCAACAGACACCTCTCAAAGTACTGGCTCAAAGCAGCATCCATCAATGATCTGACTCAGAGACCAAGTCCTTTGCCAGCAGCCGTGACAGAACATTTGTTGATGCTGACAGACATTCTGTTTGTAATAGTCTCCGCCAGGCCAAGGCGACTGAAGGCCAGAAACTACCGGTATGTGTTTTCATCTGTCCACCCATCCGTCTGTGTGGTGTTTGTGTGTCAGTCAGTCAGTCAGTCAGTCAGTCAGTGCGTCTGTGAACAGCTAATCTCTGGCACAGCTGGACTGGCATGAAACTTTGCACATACACTCTCACACACTGGCGGCCTTACCTATATTTCAATCGTTTCAATTGAAAGGGGCCTCAAGCCTCCAAGGACCTTGTGATTTATATACCAGTATATATACTATATATGGTTCACATCCATTAATTTCTTACAGCTGCCTAGAATGTATTTCTTGGTCACACACTGTCGTACAGTGTAGCAGCTGCATCACACAGCGCATTGAACAGACACACACACACACACGCCCATGTGTTTTCATTTTACACATTTAAAAGTTACCAGTGGCGCGGTGAACCGTCTGTCTGTCTCCCCACCAACACAACAATCAATGCCTGTTACTTTTCCCTGCACTGTATGGCATCATGCGCAAACTCAGAATCAAGACGACTAGAGTAGGCTAGACGGCGCCAGCAAATTTTTCATGTTGGCTGCCGCGGTGGACGGTCACTGTCTGAGTGTAGGCTAGTTATCCATGACTAGTGATGTCGGACGAGGCGCATCACAAGGCTCTGCCAAGCACAACCATGGATTACGGACCAAAATGTGCAGCTCCGTGTTGTTGTTGTTGCTTCGTTGTACATCGAAGGAGGAGACGTTGCTGCCTGCGAGGCTCTGCCGTGAAACTTATGGGCTGCGTCCAAAATGGGCTGGTGCGCGGACCAAAAGCAGCCTTCTGAACCCTAATAATAATGCCATATTCACACCAGCATTGTCAACTCTAATCCATGACATGGATTAAATAAATTGAGTGAATTTTCAGCTTTGGTGCCACATTTTTTTGCTGTTGAGACACTGGGGAAAACATTGAGACACTCGTCTCGGATAGACTTTGCAATTGAAACGTTATTTCCCATTTTAGATTGTTCCAGCACTGTGACTGTTGACGTGACTGTTGCATAATAATGATTTCATTGAGCCAAGATTCAAGTAACAAAACTTAGCTAAAACAATGTGTGCATAAGCATAATACAATGTGTGCATTTGATTGAAGAAAATAAATGTTGAATTTTCTCCAAAACACACTTTGCCCGTATTCCTACATATTTTGATCAAATCTCACAAAAATTGGTACACATGCTCCCCGGACCTATCCAATTAAAGTGACCAGACGGAATCTTGATTATGAGTCCCGTTGGGCCGTAATTTGAATCACGTGTTGTGGGTGGTGGCATCAACAGGGAATACCATTTCCATTTTCAACATGATTTTGGAGGTATAAATCCCCTCCCAATTCCTTCCACATGATCGCAGCAGTGACTTGACAAGTTCACATCATAACTGGCTGTCAAACTTTGTGCAAGGGGCCGATACAAGCGACTGCGGCAACCACACTGCAATTATTATTATTTTTTTTAATATGTAATTTCTTGTATTTATTATCATTATGAATTCTCAAATCTACTAAGCAGGCATCAATTATAATGTGAACGTTCATGGTGGGTTGGGTGGGTGTTATTCAGATTTTGATTTAATTTTCTTGATTTTTATTAGTATATTTACAGATGAATTCTTCCTGGGATGCAGGTATATTTGTGTATGTTTACGGAGTTGTATCTTATAATGTAAGACAGCCGGGAAAAGAACACAGGACCAACAGCCTAAGACTACTGTGAAATTTGCACAATGATTATGAAAAAACATTTTTGGTCATGGCAGCTGTGTGAAAGGCTGTCTTTCAATCCATCTAGGCTACATTCAAATATTGCATAAACAATTGGCACCTTTCTGTTACAGTTTTCCTGCTGTGAAGTTGTGGAGGTCATGGATCGAATGTGTGGTCACTTTTGAAGTTGACTTTTAGGGTTATTACACGGGCGTAAAGCAATTGAAACAGATGTCAAAGTAATTTGTTTGCACGTCACTGCTCTATAGGCCTATGCTGCAGTTAGTAATTAAGCATTCTAATGTAGGCTATATTTTAAATGGCAGCTTGCACATTTCTATACTATTTGTTGTGTTCTCTTTTCTATTCTCTGATGTTCCTAATTTGTCAAATTAAAATGTTTTTAATAAATGTTTTTTGGTACATTTTCTGATGCGAAAGCCTATAATTAATTATTAAGCATCCAAATGATATCAGACAACAATCCATGAGATACTGTAGGCCTATGTCCAGACAAGCAGGCTTTAATTATTAAATAATGGTGCAAAAACGTTAGTCATCTTAATTAACTGTTTTACAGAGACTGGGAGACCATATAACTGTTTGCAGAGTAAATACAGTATAATAATGTGGACACCTCTTGGAGACTGGAGAAGCAGATAGAGAAGTAGACATGCTCAATGGGGCTGCTAGTCTAATCCATATTATTAGCATGCCTGTAGTTTCTATAGTAGAACTATACCGAATGCTTGGTGCCTTGTTCGATTTTGAAATGTTAAAGCCATGGCAGTCCGTCGGGCTTACTGTATATACCGCATTTGATCAAAGCAGACGCGCTAATTTACATCCCCTCTGTTCACACCTCAGATTTCCCAATGTGTAGACGGGGAGGTGCGAAACATCCAAACCGCCCCCTGTAGTTATTTGCACCTTTGGAGTTCCGCAAACCCTGTCTCCCAGGGGCTTCGCGACACAAATATGCGAAAAATAAAAGTTGAGAAGGCTTCTCGTCTCGTCTTCCTGCTCTTGGCAATGATAAACATAAACGGAACGGGCTATATGGATGTTTTTATTGCCCCCCTCCTAAACGAGGAGGATATAGCCTGGCTGACCTACTGTACCTTTCGTGAATGGAACGGAGCTGAATGAAAGCTTTCAGTTTGTTGACAGTGTAAAAAATAACACTTGATGGCATTAGAACTTGATCGAGGTGCCACCTAATATTAGCCTATAACCTTAAACTACAGCTCATTTTCCTTTCGTATTCATTTTTCGCGACACATGGGTAGCTGAGAATGGAGATAGACGAGCTTTAACTTCAGTCTCTGATCGCCCATGTGTTTGTCTGCCGGATCCGCAGGAAAAGAAACCCCGCAAATATTCCCACTAATTTGGCAATAATAACTTATCCAATGTAAATAATTCGACGTCTCATTGAGGGAATTATAGCAGTAACGCATTTCGCCTGTTGAGTTCTATACCCTCAACTATGCGAACCATTCTCTTAACCCTTAAAAAGACAACCCATTCTCATGTATAGGCCTAGTAGCCCACCACACCATAAGGACCACATTATGAATTTGTAAGCACAAAAATGACTTTAGTAGTCGTTTTTCGGCTATTATATTATCGATTTGGCTTTGGAGTTTGGACAATTGCATACATCAATGCGCTTCAATTGACTCCCATGCCCGTAGGCCTATATTCTAATCTAAATGAATGATAGCCTATACTTCACTATTCTTGAAAGTATGCTATAGGGTACTGTACATACAGTAACAAATTAGAACTACTCATGTTTCAAACACATTTTTATGCAGCCTGAATAGCCTATAAAAGTAATTTTGGCATGTGGTTTAGTGTTTCACTTTTGTATATTTAGGCCTGTCTAAATCTGAAGTGTGTAAAAATGAAGTAGGCCTAGCCTAAAATAAAAAGATTTGCCTGAAGTTTAGAATTAAAGATACTCTCTACTCAAGTAAAAGTTGCCTATACTTTATTTTTTTGTGTGTGTTATTCCACCCCGATAATCTAAAATAATTCCTTGGCTACCACACAGCTTGGTGCAGTAAAATTAGTTTTTATTCAAAAGACAGTTTATGAACTGCAAAATCAGCTGAGGTAAAAACAGACATTTATAGACATTTATAAATACAAAAAAAAATGTTAACACAGACCTAAACATCAAAATGACATACATCTATAACACTGCATGGAACGTGTATTTTTCTATGCAGCCATGTTGTAGGCCTACATAATGAACAACATGGGTCTATGGATCTCTGCAAAGTTGGTTTTAAATAGTTATTATTAAATAAAGTCTAGTTATTATTAGTTAAATTGCAACACCAAAATAATTACACAAATAGCTTATCAGATGTCATTAAACAAGCTGACAGTTTTAGAAAAACATTATAGGCTATAGTCTTGTATCCTAACATGTCCTATACACAACAATTTGAAAAAAAGAAAAAAAAAAAATAAGGCAAACAGCAGTAGCTTCGTTTAATTCAGTGGTTTTCATCAGATTTTGAACCAGGGACCATCATCCTGACTAAGAGCAACCTAGGGACCACCACTATGGTGTGGAGTGTATCCATCATAGACCCATCCCACACAAAGTGTTTATCAAAATAACAATTCTTATACATTCAGTAATTGTGTAAACTACTTGTAAATTAAGTAATGCAGATGTTTAACAATAGTGTAACTCTTGAGCATGTAAAATTGAAACCACTCAAGATCTCTTGGCGATACAGTATGTCCATATGGTTATCAACTCTCCATCATTTAGCTGGGGACCACCTGGAAACCCCTCAGGGACCACTGATTTAAGTGACTACCATGGCCTCCACACCGATTCACAGTACGAATCCATGAAAATCTGGCTTTGATCAGAGTCCGAAGAAGTCTCATCCAGATCCGAGGAGGAGCACAGGTCATCGGTGGAGGTGGTCGAAGGAACCGGGGACAGGGCAGACGAGCTGCCGCTGGAAAAGCCCCTTCCGTCGGCATACAGAGGCCAAGTGCTGTTGGGGCAACCGCTGTTGTCTGCCGTGACGTCCGACAGCATCAGCGCCTCATGGAGGCGGTCCTGGTCGTTCAAGGGCATGCTTTCCAGGAGGTGGTTCAGGAGCTCCGCGGCCACGGCGGGGTCTACGCCCGGACAGTTGGAGATGAAGGTGTGCACCTCGTGCATGCACTGGATGTAGCCCGCGGCGAACCTCTCGCACGCCTCCCGGTTCTCTGCGTCCTCCTCTGAGAAAGAAAATAATCAACAGACGAACTCGGTCAGTAAACGGTGCGTTTATGTAGTGCCTTTATCCTCTGAGCTTTACATCCATACATTAGACATCAATTGCGTACCAATCAGCACAATGGGATCTATTTAGGGTTCAGTGTTTTGCCTAAGGACACTTTGACATGTAGACAGCAGGAACTAGGATTCAAACCACCGACCATGGTAAGACTTTTTCTACCTCCTGAGCCATGTTGCCCCAGAAGCTGCTGAAATGCAAGTCCTCACAAGCAAGGATATACATAACATACATAACATGTAAATATTTCATGTCAAGGATCCCCTGTTTGAAAATATATGGCAGGAGCCACCATAAGACAAGATTTCAACACTTGAAATGCATTGTCATCGGATCCCCATTTATTTTTTAAATCAATGTTAATTTAACTGAGAGTGCACAAATGAAACCAAATGGTCCCCTTGGGGTGCATTTAGTTCAATTTGTATACTCTCAAGAGTTATAGAGCCATAAGGGTCCATTTGGTTCCAAACTATCATTTAGCCAGAGACCCCCTGGAACTCCCTCAAGGACGCCTGTGGGTCCCCCGACCACACTTTGGAAACCACTGAGCTGGAGGTAGGCTACACACTGCAGCGAGCGAATATATAGCTATAAAGTTTTTACCTTGAGCCCGGCTCTGCAGAATACTCTCGACCCTTTTCACTGTCACCTCCAGCACTTCAGCGTTCTCCATCTTTGATTGCAACTGTAAATAAAATATTATTTGTTAAGGTTCTGTGGTGATGATTAAGTCCCATCCAGGTTCACGCAATAATACATTAGAGAAATGTTTGCATATGCAATGAGCTCAACGTACATCATCTGTGTCTGCCATGAGAACTCGGAGTTCTTGTAAACTTTCATTGATACGAGCCCTCCTCTTCTTCTCCACCAGAGGTTTCCTGATCTGTAAAATACACAAACGAAACACAGCGGACATGTGAGTGCACTTTGCTTTCAAGCCGCGGCGTCTCCGTATATGTTGTGCACGCTATTAGCCTATAAAGCAGATTCACAATCTCCCACCGCGTCAAGATGCAATGCTTTTGCTGCTTGCATAGCCTACGTTTTCGCTAACGGTAAGCTATGCACGCGACACCGCCGTAAGACGAGGTATATAACACCGATGAGGTTTAAACCCACCAAACATAAACACTGTATAATCACGTTGCGTGAAGACTTATTACCTTTCTGTCCACCCTGCTACTGGTGCCAAAATCCTCCTCCTCGTCCCTGTCCACTCCGTTTGTGTTATTATTGCGGATGGGGGCCATGTTTGTTGAAGTTAAACCAACAAGGCTCTCTCTGCCACAACACAACGGATTGTCTGGATCCAGCCGTTACACACAGCTCGTCAATGGGACAGATGGCTGGCGCTGGTCCCAGCTGCCAACAAAGGTTGCAGACGGACGGACGGGGCTTGCGGGGTGTGTGTGTGTGTGTGTGTGTGTGTGTGCGCGCAGGGCTTGTTATGCAGCTTCGAGCGAGAGGGGCTGAGGGTTGAGGAGGGGATGAGGGCACGCACTGGGTATTTATAACGGTTCATTTACATGTGAATGAATGAATGCTGCAACACGGCTGCTCCAACCAGCCAATCGTTGATCGGTCAAGGCTTTTATATCTAGTCTCATTCTTGTGTAAGTGTAGGGGGTGACATTTTATCAGCGGTAAGGGGGGAATTGTTTTACTTCGTAAGTAAAAGTACCTCAGTGCAGTTTAGAACGACTTCGTTACAAGTAAAACTACGAAATTGAAAATGTACTTGAGTAAAAGTACGCAAGTACTACAATTTTAAAAAGTACTCATATTGCAGAATGTCCCATTTCGGCAGATCTGTTATTTTCCACGTGGCCGGATTAAAGCTCTTTAAAAACTGGTTAATCTATGTTTTCTAATCAAAAAGTCTAATTGAATGTAAGTTGTTAATTAATTGGGACTTTATTAATTATGACCTGCTCGTTGTCAAAGACGTGTCCGAATGCTTGTAAAAAATAAAATCAGATATAGGCTTTTATAAAGTATACATTTTTATTATAATTTGCGAAAGCACTTAGTAGAAGCTGTTTCTGTGACTCCTATTCTCACGTTATCACCTTTCATGTTAGATTGTTGTGAGCAATAAACTTTAAGGTCTGTTTTTTCAACCGTTGACCGTTCTCTGGCACTTTGCAGGAAAATGTGAGCCATTTGTCATGTCCAGCTCTGTGAAATGTCAATGCCTGATAGAGAAATCGAGAACGCATACAGGATATTACAAGTATTCATTGACCAAACTCACATGTTATGATTATAGATTTTATGATGAGCAGGATTTCCCTGATTCAAATAATTAAGCAATAATTGAAACGGTTAGGCCTACTGTTGAAACAGAGCGGGAAATCTTTCGCTTGTAGTAGGGGGATTTCCTGTGAATAAATAGCTGATCATGGCTTTTCAGGAGCAATTCCAATGCTGTGATTTCCGGATGAACACGTTTTAAATAACCCACATGATCCATCCATGAATATTTCTAGGATGTTCCTAGATGCTGCTTTAAATTAACCACGGAACAATACCATATTTGGTACCACGTTTGAGTTAATCTTCAAAGTAAGAGACGTAGAGAATTTTGCGATTAATAAAGATTTATTTGCAGGCTGGTTTAGGATGTTCGTTTCAGTGCGAGACGTTTTCGCACTCATACGTTTTGATTGTGCACCATTGCGAGGGATAAAAATGTGCATATTGATAAAGGTTTACAATTGTTACGTGTGAGTTTGTGTGATTTTACTTTTATTGTGGTACGGAGCGCGGAGGATTCTCCTCCATTCCCCCACACACAGGGCCAGCACCTAGTAGAAGAGCTGCGACATTGAGGGGTCAACGGAGCGCTCGGGCGCTGTTCCTGCAGCCTGATTAGGCACAAAACGAGGGCGGCGCAAATTTTAAGCTATTTTAAGCGCGTGTGCAACATTGCCAACCGTATGTTCCAGTAACAATTAAAGACTCTGTAATGTTACTGTATGTTGTAATAATACAAAACGATTCCATTGCATTTCTGTCTACTTCCGGTCAAGGGCTTGTCCCCATTCTCAATAGAAATCTATATAAGAGCCGCCATTGGATTGGCCCCACGAAGTGAACGGAGTTTGCGTAACCCTGTCTCTACTCTGAGGTTCTGCCCACACACAGATCCTTCGTCAGAGAATACGCGCGTCTGAGGTCACTATCTCTGGCTGCCCGGCGGGGGCGACGTGTACCAAGCCTGCCTATATAATGATGCTTCTCTGTTCGGTAGCTGAATGAATCCAGTGCACCCTGCATCATCAGGTAGATACAATAAGCAATCTATATAGGCCTATTGCAGACATCATGGTGAAGATTACCTTCCAGCCAGTTTCGGCGCAGAAGCCCGAGAAGGAGAGCGATGGAGACAAGATCATTATACCCCAGGGGGCTCACGTGAGTTTGCAGTCTATGTTTGTTTATTGTTAATTTGTTTTTGTAGGATAGTAATCTTAATGGAGTTGTGCTTGTAATGTATTGCCATTCTGTTATGTTAATGAATACTTCAATCAATCAACAATCAATCCATTTGTCATTAATAAGTCATTATAAGTCATTAATAAGTAATGCTATTTGATCTCATTGGTTGATTGGACACTTTTCAAAAAAGTATAGGTGCAACAGTAATGTGCTGGAAATGACAAAAAGCAATGTGGGATTGTTTCCCTTGTGGATCCTAATTGTTTCATCACATTGAATTAATATTGTTTTTTTGGGGGGTGGCTACTATAGAATTTAGTGTTCATATTTTTATAAAAGAAATCATATTTAAGCCACTGAGTGACACTATAGCCATCGATACAGGCCTGAGATGTTGACATTACGTCACCTTGTTTTGGGCTGCAGCCTGGGACACTGCCTGCAGTCAGATATACAGTATGAAATCTATGCGCCTTTAATATAGAGGAATACGAGATTATGTTCGTGCTCAAGGTGCATACGCGCATACATCCCTTTGCTCTTGTTGTAGGATTGCAAGCTAGCAAATATTGCGGATAAGAAATTATAAAGTGTAGCATATAGGCTACTCTATAGTCTAAATTATTATGCTATCACTGCACCACTCCTTACGTCACTGCTGATGTGCTGGCTAATAGCTTCATTGCCCAGTCATTCCTGCAGATGGCAGCATTTAGAATGTCAAAAATCATCAAATAGGTCCGAATGGTGGAGCTGATTTTAAATTCATGTAAACCCTGTTTTATATGTACAGAAGCCTATTGTTATTCTTGTAGTTTGGCTGTTGCCAGAGGGCTACCCTGAGGTTTAAGTACACAACCCAATTATGAGTAGGCTAGTATGTAATCATAATAATAAGTGAACGTTGGCCAAAAATTGGACAAACTATAAGCTCACAATGCTTCAAAATGCAACATGTTATGAGGCCATTAGATCTTCTATTTTCCTTAAAGAATTTTAACGTAGTGTTGAAAAAGGGAACCAAGTATAGACTGTGGGTGACTCCAGTCAATAAAGTAGCCTATAAAGGTTTAAGATAAGAACAAATGTAACCCAAGAGGTGCTCATAAATGGGTCATGAACAAAATATAAGATGACTTTATGTTTAGCTGTTGACGTGAAGTTTGTTTATTATGTGATGACTAAGCAACCTAAATATTTGAAGGGTAACCGGAAGACTGAGTACACAATCTGTGACATAGATCAAAGTCTAATCCTTCTCAAATACATAATGTACCCAGTAGACTACATATGACGCGTCTGGCACAAATGCATAACACACACGGTAGACTACATACGACGCGTCTGGCACCGATATGTGGTCTGCATGCATATCCAAACTGCTTATTATGTCAGTGAACACATAACGTCTGACGTGAGCTCTCTGGTGTGATAGAATTGGCGGAAACGGCAGTCTCAGCGTCATCAGAAGTGTGTGGAGGCATATTAATAGGAACACCTCTGTCACATGGGACGCCTGTCCCCACGCAATTGTTCTGCCAGGGAAACTATCGACAAATATGGAGAATGGAAGTAGGCGGATAAGAATAGAAGTCCCAGACAGGCATCTTCGTCAGAGCTAGGCACAATCTGCTCCCTCCTCTCAGGTTTCTCCATAGCAACGGTAGTAGAGAGAGGCAGCAGATTGATTGAGATGGTGGGTGGGTATTTGGCATCGTCCATCCTCCCAAGCCAGCCTATGTTTAGCCAGATCGGATCATCTGACTAACTGCCACAACCTCACAAGATTTGTTCTGTGGAGCGCTCACAGGAACGCGTGGTGATGTGAGAGAACATTATTCACGTGCATCCACGCAGTCATTCTCAAGTCCATTAACAGTGCCCTAAATAATTTCACAGCAGTTAATTAAGATGGCAAATTAACGATTAACAGCCTGTTGTCTAACATAGTTTTTTTCCCCCTTTTTGCAGGAGGAGCTGGTTCTCCCCCTCAGCCCGAAGAGGTCTCTTCTCAATTGCCTTTGCTGTCTCACGTTCGGCTTGGTGATTTTCATGTCAGGATTGGTGCTGGCCTCCATATACATATACCGCTATTACTTCATATCTCAGGTCAGTTAGCCTCCTTTATTTTTTAACTGTAGCCTATGTAACAGTGGCATGATATATACTGTATGAATGAATGACAAGAATAAATCATCCACGTCTTTTGAATGACAATGGCAGTCCATGCAATAAAGCTAGTTTAACAACCATATAAATACAGTATATTACTGAAAAAGCCTACATGGGTTAAATGAACTCTGACTGCACAGAAATTTGGCTGAAAGATTTGTTGTTTCGGCCCACCAGCAGATCCCAGAGGACAGTATGTTCCACTGTCGGGTTGTGTACGAGGACTCCATATTTGCTCCTGTGAGAGCCCGACACGAGCTGGAGGAGAACGTTGGCATCTACCTTGACGACAACTACGAGCAAATCAGTGTACCCATGCCCCACTTTGGAGGCAGCGACCCTGCTGACATCATCCATGACTTTCAGAGGGTAAGAGACCATGATCCCATCTGAAAACCACCCCTCAGAACCCATAATATGCCGTATATACAGTATACGTAGGACTAGTTAATTATATGTTCCACATAGATTCAAGTATTTTATGTACTCTGTCTGGTTGATCCACTTGGACCAATCCTATCACGGCTAACCAATCAGATCACTGATTACTAATCTGAATTCTGTTTCCTTCATCACAGGGCCTCACAGCTTACCATGACATTGCTTTGGACAAGTGCTACGTCATTGAGCTCAACACCACCATGGTTATGCCTCCGCGGAACCTGTGGGAACTCCTCATTAACGTCAAGGTGAGTCCGCCTCATTCGTAGCTGAGCGATGGGATTAGAAAGCCTGAATCATCAGCCGTCACTGTCACACGCGGTAACCTTTGGGATGCGTTTCTCGTGTCTTTCTCCCACAGAGAGGGACGTACCTGCCCCACACGTACATCATCCAGGAGGAGATGATGGTGACAGGGAGGGTGAGGAACATGAGGCAGCTGGGGCCTTTCATCCACAGACTGTGCTATGGCAAGGAGACCTATCGCCTCAGACGTCGCAACCCGCACCGAAGTGAGTTCGGCTCGCACAGGATGGCAAACATTCCACACTCGCGCGTGAACATGCGCACATGCTAGTCCACGCGCCCTTTCTCCCCGTTTTTTTTTTTTTTTTTCAGAACATACTGAATATAAGCGTTACGAGTGTGAGATGCCGCCTTATGTAATAAGTGAGCGAAGCATCTGACCTGTGTGTGCCGGCCGCTCACCGCCTACGTACACACACACATACACACATACACACACACACACACACACACACACACACACGTGTAACCACACGGCAGAACTGCGAAGTTGTATGAGCGAGGTCATCCGGAAACCCTCTGTAAAGTGCGAAACACATTTTCACAGCATTCATTCGAGGGAAATCCGTGGCTGCTGTGGTGTGGGGAATTAAGCACATATCGGCACCATATGTGCCGATATGAATATGAATGAGTACAGCACCAAATAGGGACTTCCTATCGTGTGTCTGTGTTCGCGCCAGGCACCGTCACACATCGTACGTTCTTCCTTTGACTGCTCCTTATATGACTATCATGACGATGTGTGGGCTCAACTTGGAAACCCTTTGTGTGTGTGTGTGTGTGTGTGTGTGTGTGTGTGTGTGTGTGTGTGTGTGTGTGTGTGTGTGTGTGTGTGTGTGTGTGTGTGTTTGTGTGTGCATGAGCATGCCCATGGTAACCAGTGGGTGCCTGAGTCATTCTTACTATACAAGCTAGAGGCACACATTGTGTAGGAGTTAGTGTTACGCTTATTAATGTTGAATTCGTTGGCTAGCTGAGACAGTGATGTAACACACTTCCTCTGGAACACGTTGATGAGTTTGACACCATGACAAGTTGAAATAACAATCATTTTATTAGGATTCTATGCTGGTTATCAGATGGGATGCGATGTGATGAGCTAAAGGTCTAAAATATATTTTCCTCTATTTCTTTTCAGGAATCGATAAGCGCGAAGAGAAGAGGTGCCACAGCATCCGGCACTTTGAGAACACCTTTGTGGTTGAGACTGTCATCTGTGACAGGATCTGACTCTGACACGGGACTCGGAAAACATCAAACAATGAAGCTCTTTAAGAAAAACATACCTCTTGGACACTTTAGGCTTTTACTGCACTTTAAGAGCATGTATTTTGTCCAAAACTGTTTTCTGTTTTGTTTGTCTCAAGTTGAATTGTCAATGCTCTTTTGTTTGTTCTCGATTTACGTTTTGGGTCGTTTTTTTATTGAAAGGGTCTGTATATGAAGTTGTACATGTTATTGCATATAACCGTAGCTTATCATGTCGTGTAAAACATGATGATTGGTGTCTAATGTACACAATTATTTATTGGTTTTCACCAAGAAACCTGATTTGTACCTTTTTGTTTCATCAGTTCAGTGCATTGTAGGAAATTATACTTGGAGGCATGAAGAGGCTTGCGCTGTGCACTCCCATGTTTAATTGTTGCCAAATGGCAAATGTGCATACCTCATGTAGTTTGGCCTTTTTTGCCAGTGTCATTAATTAATGAAGTTAGTTTCACTCTTCCTAAGCAATATATACTGTAAATTGAAAAATGTCTTCTTTTTCATATTGTAACATGGCTAGATTTTTATCTAAAATTCAATTGTGAATGATCATTTCTTTTACATTTTGTCCTTTGAATTTTTTCCATGTGGCATCTTCCAGTTTCCTATGGTCTCCCATGGCTTCAGACTGTAACTGTAGTAGCAGAGCTTTTGATGAAGGCAGACCAAACCAAAGTCTTCAATGACCAATGCTATAACTATTTAGGAAGGATGCTTATATAGTGTAGATAGCAGAATATGATACTTTATCAAAGGCTTTACTTCTGGTTTGTCTTGCTCTTCCTCCTGGTGGTTAGACTTACTTCTCACTTTTAATTGTGGCCACAACCTCTCGATCCATAATCTCCTGTCATGTCATTCTTTATCTCTTCAATTCTGCTCTGTCCCACTTGACGACTTTTATATTCTGGGTCTTTCTATTGTATAATATTGAGCTGTGCCGAGAGAGAGAGACCTATGATAATGTGCCATTGTGCCCATGAGTTCATTGTCCCCCAAAGCAATCTCCTGCTGTACAGTTAACTCTGCTTGTAATATCTCATTCACTGAAGAATAAATGATCAAACAATATGTTTTTGTTTGTTTGTTTCTATAATTTCCTGAGCCTGCCAATTGTCAGTCCAAAGGGGTATTCTTGCAACAAGACATAATTTACACCTAAACATTTACTCACATTTTGGTCTTTTATGGCAGTGGTTCCCAAACATTTTAACATCACTGTCCCCCAAAATTGACATTTGATGAATATGACAATGATGTTTGGCAAAATGTTTGGGAGTAATCTTCCTGGATCTTCCAGCTTTTTAATTCTCAGCTGAATGCATCAGGATTACATGACAATGAACACACTGTAAATCAGATCTGTGACTTGAACCCATGCCTTCAGATATGCAGGCAGAATCTGTATCCCATGAGCCACTGTACTTGCTTGCTCAGTATGCTCAAAAAATACAAATAGAAAACACCAGAGGCTTGCTTCCATTGCTTCCTAACATTCAAACATCGATAGCATCGTGCCGTTTTTCCTCATTTTTGAGGATTTTCAAAAAATGTGGAAATCGAGGAAAAACGGCATACTATAATATGCCGTGTTTCATCGTATTTGGGGATTTTCCCCAAAATGACGAAACCTGGGAAAAAAGACAGGCTATAGTACATGGAAATGCTTTAGCACAAAAATATTTAAAAATAAATATATAATATAAAAAAATACACCAAGTAAATCAATAAATACAGCAAGTAAATGAATACATAATGCAATGATATAAACATTCTTATTTTATTGGATCATTTATTATTTCATTCTGTTTTTATTTATATCAATACCTGTTTGGGAAAAAATCCTCAAAACTATGAAAAATGGCATGCTGTGCAAGACCGTAAGGCTATAGCCTTGCGTTTTTTGCCAGGTTTCGTCATTTATCAAAAATCCTAAAAATTCTCAAAACGATGAAAAATGGTAAGGCTATAGCCTTGCGTTTTTGCCAGGTTTCGTCATTTTTCAAAAATCCTCAAAACGATGAAAAACGGTAAGGATACAGCCTTGTGTGTTTTTTTTAATTCTGACATTTTTCGAAAATCCTCAAAAATCCTCAAAATGCTGAAAAACAGGGGCGGATGTAACATGTCCCTGTTGGGGGGGGGGGGGGGCAAGAGAACATGTTGGAGGGGCAAGAGAAATTGGTCGTGTAACCATTTTCGGTTACACGACTTTTATTAGTCAAGTAAAGCATCAATAATAACATCAGTTGTTGTTGAAGTTGCAACAGACACGCAGCATGCATAAAGCTAAAGGTCTGACTCAGAGTTTTCTGTTTTCAATGATGAAATGCTGTTGGTTTAGTGGTGCCACAACTGTAGTTAGTAGCAGTAGTAGTGTTTCAAATCATTTTAAATATAGGCACTTTAATTTGAAATATCTTGGGATGTTTTGCATGCCATCGTGTTTGGGGGGGCAGACTGGGAATTTAGGGGGGCATTGCCCCCCCATGCCCATGCCTAGATCCGCCCCTGCTGAAAAACAGCATGCTCTGCAAGCCCGTAAGGCTATAGCGTTGCGTTTTTTTTTGCCAGGTTTTGTCATTTTTCGTCATTTTTCAAAAATACTCAAAACGATGAAAAAACGTAAGGCTATAGCCTTGCGTTTGTTCAAAATGTTGACGTTTTTCGAAAATCCTCAAAAAACGTTTTTTTTTTTTTTTTTTTTTTTTTTTTTTTGAAAAATAACGAAAAACAAACAATGGAAGCAAGCCTTTGGTGTTCCTGTCACTTTCTATTTGGCATTTCGTGAGCTTACCAAACAGCCACCGTGGCTCACTGGAAAAAGGTTGTGCCTCGGAATTTGTGGGCCTGTGTTCAAGTCCCAGATGTTGTACCGCGTTGTAGAAATATAAAGCTTTATAATTTATAATGGGGTCAATTCAATGTCGTTCCTAAACATAAGTACTTGAGTGGGGTTTGAACTCTCAACCTCCAGAAAAAGACCTGTTGTCTGGAGCCCAACCAACAAAGCCACCTGAGACAGATGGATGTTGTGGGTCAGTCTTTATTTGCCTTTAAAGGTAGGGGAAGTGATTTGAAATTCATGGTGTAGTACCAGCCTGGTGCACTAGGGCCCCCCAAAAGTAGCTACACTATGTGAACCTGCTGCTCTCTCCTGATTGGAGGAGAATTGTGGTGACCTGGGAAACTTTTATTAGCTCCTCTGCTAACGTGGGGGAGGGGGAAACTCCATATGTGGTTTCCACACCTTATAATAGAGCATTTTAACAGAAAAAAAATATTTTTGGGTGATATCTGACAAAGGTGAAATCACTTCCCCTACCTTTAAGTAGAACCATTTATACAGAATAATGACATCGATCTCTGCTGTTTTTTATTTATTCACATAAATTATGTTGTTTTTCTTCGATTTTGTTATTTTTCGAAGATCCTCGAAAATCCTCAAAACGATGAAAACCAGTAAGGCTATAGCCTTGCGCTTTTTCGAAATTTCGACATTTTTCGAAAATCCTCTTTGTGATTTTCATCAAAAATCCTCAAGACGATGAAAACGGGCATGCTGTTCAAGGTCGTAAGGCTATAGCCTTGCATTTTTGCCAGATTTAGTCATTTTTTGAAAATCTTCAAAAATCGTTAAAACGATGAAAAACGGTAAGGCTATAGCCTTGTGCTTTTTCGAAACTTCGACATTGTTCAAAAATCCTCAAAAATCCTCATAACGATGAAAAAGGGCATGCTGTGGAAGATCGTAAGGCTATAGCCTTGCGTTTTTGCCAGATTTCGTCATTTTTCAAAAATCTTCAAAAATCGACAAAGCCATGAAAAACTGTAAGGCTATAGCCTTGCGCTTTTTTGACATTTCGACATTTTTTGAAAACCCTCCAAAATCCTCAAAACGGTGAAAAAAGGCATGCTGTGCAAGATCGTAAGGCTATAGCCTTGCGTTTTTGCCAGATTTCGTCATTTTTCGAAAATCTTCAAAAATCGTCAAAACGATGAAAAACGGTAAGGCTATAGCCTTGTGCTTTTTTCGAAATTTTGACATTTTTCGAAAATCCTCCAAAATCCTCAAAACGGTGAAAAAAGGCATGCTGTGCAAGATCGTAAGGCTATAGCCTTGCGTTTTTGCCAGATTTAGTCATTTTTCGAAAATTTTCAAAAATCGTCAAAACGATGAAAAACGGTAAGGCTATAGCCTTGTGCTTTTTTCGAAATTTCGACATTTTTCGAAAATCCTCCAAAATCCTCAAAACGGTGAAAAAAGGCATGCTGTGCAAGATCGTAAGGCTATAGCCTTGCGTTTTTACCAGATTTCGTCATTTTTCGAAAATCTTCAAAAATCGACAAAGCCATGAAAAACTGTAAGGCTATAGCCTTGCGCTTTTTTGACATTTCGACATTTTTTGAAAATCCTCAAAACGGTGAAAAAAGGCATGCTGTGCAAGACCATAAGGCTATAGCCTTATGGTCAATGGAAGCAAGGCTTTGGTGTTCCTGTCACTTTCTATTTAGTATTGTGTGAGTGAGCTCACACAGCAGCCAGCGTGGCTCACTGGATAAAGGTTGCGCCTGGAAATTTGTGGGCCCAGGTTCAATTCCCAGATGTTGTACTGTGTGTGTTATCATCCGATTCATTCAACTGAGAAATTAAAACCAGTGAGTCTAGTACTTTTCTTTTTTTCTTTGTGATTTTCATTAAAAAATCAAAACGACTTAATATAGTGCCGTATACTATGTCATCCAAAACCATAAACTATATTATATCTTTCATTCACTTTTTACTTTGAAATGTTTTGTAGTTTCTGAGTTTTTTTTTTACTTAAATTCCCAATGCATTTTCAATGGCAATAACACAAACTTTATTATGCTATTCCTCCTACATACTTATACCTAGAAACGCCATTTATAGCTATTAACGTTCGTCTTACAGTGGGGCATATTTGCCTGAAAAGGAATCTTTGAAATGTTTCATCAGTTCAGAAATATAGTGCTTCCAAATTTGACACTTTTTATAATGGGGTCAATGGGAGCTTCAAAGGGGGTTAAAAAATCACGTTCACCAAAAAACTTCATTCACACTTTTTTAGATTCAGCTTACAGCGGAGATACATGCTGGAACTTTTTACTTTGAAATATTTTGTAGTTTCTGAGTTATTTAACTTAAACGCCCAATGCATTCCAATGGAAAACTTTATTGTGTTATTAGTCCTGCATACTTACACGTAGAAACCCCATTTAAAGCTATTTAGGTTCATCTTACGGTGGACATGTTTGCCTGAAAAGGATTCTTTGAAATGTTTCACCGTTGCGGAAATATAAAGCTTTATAATTTAATGGGGTGAAATCAATGTTGTTCCTAAAAGAAAGTCCTTGAGTGGGGTTTGAACTCCCAACTTCCAGATAAAGGCCTATCCTTCAGTCATACCCACTGGGCCACCAGAGACCTTTGGGTGCTGTGGTTCAGTCTTCATTTGCCTTTGAGTAGCACCATTTATACAGAAAAATGACTTCTATCTCTGCTGTTTTTTTATTTGTTCCTATAGAGTATATTTGCCTGAAAAGGAATCTTTGAAATGTTTACTCGTTGTAGAAATATAAAGCTTTATCATTTATAATGGGGTCAATTCAATGTCGTTCCTAAAAGCAAGTAGTTGAGTGGGGTTTAAACTCCCAACCTCCAGATAAAGACCTGTTGTCTGGAGTGCACCCCACAGAGCCACCTGGGACAGGTGGATGTTGTGGGTCAGTCTTTATTTGCCTTTGAGTAGCACCATTTATACAGAAAAATGACATCGATCTCTGCTGTTTTTTATTTATTCACATAAATTATGTTGTTTTTCTTCGATTTTGTCATTTTTCGAAGATCATCGAAAATCCTCAAAACGATGAAAAACATTAAGGCTATAGCCTTGCGCTTTTACGAAATTTCGACATTTTTCGAAAATCCTCCAAAATCCTCAAAACGATGACAAATGGCATGCTGTGCAAGACCGTAAGGCTATAGCCTTGCGTTTTTGCCAGATTTCGTCATTTTTCGAAAATCTTCAAAAATCGCCAAAACGATGAAAAACGGTAAGGCTATAGCCTTGCACTTTTTTTCGAAATTTGTGGAATTTGTGGAAGATCGTAAGGCTATAGCCTTGCGTTTTTGCCAGATTTCGTCATTTTTCAAAAATCTTCAAAAATCGACAAAGCCATGAAAAACTGTAAGGCTATAGCCTTGCGCTTTTTTGACATTTCGACATTTTTTGAAAATCCTCCAAAATCCTCAAAACGGTGAAAAAAGGCATGCTGTGCAAGATCGTAAGGCTATAGCCTTGCGTTTTTGCCAGATTTCGTCATTTTTCGAAAATCTTCAAAAATCGTCAAAACGATGAAAAACGGTAAGGCTATAGCCTTGTGCTTTTTTCGAAATTTCGACATTTTTCGAAAATCCTCCAAAATCCTCAAAACGGTGAAAAAAGGCATGCTGTGCAAGATCGTAAGGCTATAGCCTTGCGTTTTTGCCAGATTTAGTCATTTTTCGAAAATTTTCAAAAATCGTCAAAACGATGAAAAACGGTAAGGCTATAGCCTTGTGCTTTTTTCGAAATTTCGACATTTTTCGAAAATCCTCCAAAATCCTCAAAACGGTGAAAAAAGGCATGCTGTGCAAGATCGTAAGGCTATAGCCTTGCGTTTTTGCCAGATTTAGTTATTTTTCGAAAATTTTCAAAAATCGTCAAAACGATGAAAAACGGTAAGGCTATAGCCTTGTGCTTTTTTCGAAATTTCGACATTTTTCGAAAATCCTCCAAAATCCTCAAAACGGTGAAAAAAGGCATGCTGTGCAAGATCGTAAGGCTATAGCCTTGCGTTTTTACCAGATTTAGTCATTTTTCGAAAATCTTCAAAAATCGACAAAACGATGAAAAACGGTAAGGCTATAGCCTTGTGCTTTTTTCAAAATTTTGACATTTTTCGAAAATCCTCCAAAATCCTCAAAACGGTGAAAAAAGGCATGCTGTGCAAGATCGTAAGGCTATAGCCTTGCGTTTTTACCAGATTTCGTCATTTTTCGAAAATCTTCAAAAATCGACAAAGCCATGAAAAACTGTAAGGCTATAGCCTTGCGCTTTTTTGACATTTCGACATTTTTTGAAAATCCTCAAAACGGTGAAAAAAGGCATGCTGTGCAAGACCATAAGGCTATAGCCTTATGGTCAATGGAAGCAAGGCTTTGGTGTTCCTGTCACTTTCTATTTAGTATTGTGTGAGTGAGCTCACACAGCAGCCAGCGTGGCTCACTGGATAAAGGTTGCGCCTGGAAATTTGTGGGCCCAGGTTCAATTCCCAGATGTTGTACTGTGTGTGTTATCATCCGATTCATTCAACTGAGAAATTAAAACCAGTGAGTCTAGTACTTTTCTTTTTTTCTTTGTGATTTTCATTAAAAAATCAAAACGACTTAATATAGTGCCGTATACTATGTCATCCAAAACCATAAACTATATTATATCTTTCATTCACTTTTTACTTTGAAATGTTTTGTAGTTTCTGAGTTTTTTTTTACTTAAATTCCCAATGCATTTTCAATGGCAATAACACAAACTTTATTATGCTATTCCTCCTACATACTTATACCTAGAAACGCCATTTATAGCTATTAACGTTCGTCTTACAGTGGGCATATTTGCCTGAAAAGGAATCTTTGAAATGTTTCATCAGTTCAGAAATATAGTGCTTCCAAATTTGACACTTTTTATAATGGGGTCAATGGGAGCTTCAAAGGGGGTTAAAAAATCACGTTCACCAAAAAACTTCATTCACACTTTTTTAGATTCAGCTTACAGCGGAGATACATGCTGGAACTTTTTACTTTGAAATATTTTGTAGTTTCTGAGTTATTTAACTTAAACGCCCAATGCATTCCAATGGAAAACTTTATTGTGTTATTAGTCCTGCATACTTACACGTAGAAACCCCATTTAAAGCTATTTAGGTTCATCTTACGGTGGACATGTTTGCCTGAAAAGGATTCTTTGAAATGTTTCACCGTTGCGGAAATATAAAGCTTTATAATTTAATGGGGTGAAATCAATGTTGTTCCTAAAAGAAAGTCCTTGAGTGGGGTTTGAACTCCCAACTTCCAGATAAAGGCCTATCCTTCAGTCATACCCACTGGGCCACCAGAGACCTTTGGGTGCTGTGGTTCAGTCTTCATTTGCCTTTGAGTAGCACCATTTATACAGAAAAATGACTTCTATCTCTGCTGTTTTTTTATTTGTTCCTATAGAGTATATTTGCCTGAAAAGGAATCTTTGAAATGTTTACTCGTTGTAGAAATATAAAGCTTTATCATTTATAATGGGGTCAATTCAATGTCGTTCCTAAAAGCAAGTAGTTGAGTGGGGTTTAAACTCCCAACCTCCAGATAAAGACCTGTTGTCTGGAGTGCACCCCACAGAGCCACCTGGACAGTGGATCTTGTGGGTCAGTCTTTATTTGCCTTTGAGTAGCACCATTTATACAGAAAAATGACATCGATCTCTGCTGTTTTTTATTTATTCACATAAATTATGTTGTTTTTCTTCGATTTTGTCATTTTTCGAAGATCATCGAAAATCCTCAAAACGATGAAAAACATTAAGGCTATAGCCTTGCGCTTTTACGAAATTTCGACATTTTTCGAAAATCCTCCAAAATCCTCAAAACGATGACAAATGGCATGCTGTGCAAGACCGTAAGGCTATAGCCTTGCGTTTTTGCCAGATTTCGTCATTTTTCGAAAATCTTCAAAAATCGCCAAAACGATGAAAAACGGTAAGGCTATAGCCTTGCACTTTTTTTTCGAAATTTCGACATTTTTCGAAATTCCTCAAAAATCCTCAAAAATCCTCAAAACGATGAAAACGGGCATGCTGTTCAAGGTCGTGAGGCTATAGCCTGGCATTTTTGCCAGATTTAGTCATTTTTTGAAAATCTTCACAAATCGTTAAAACAATGAAAAACGGTAAGGCTATAGCCTTGCGCTTTTTCGAAATTTTGACACTTTTTCAAAAATCATCAAAAATCCTCATAACGATGAAAAAGGGCATGCTGTGCAAGATCGTAAGGCTATAGCCTTGCGTTTTTGCCAGATTTCGTCATTTTTCGAAAATCTTCAAAAATCGTCAAAACGATGAAAAACGGTAAGGCTATAGCCTTGTGCTTTTTTCGAAATTTTGACATTTTTCGAAAATCCTCCAAAATCCTCAAAACGGTGAAAAAAGGCATGCTGTGCAAGATCGTAAGGCTATAGCCTTGCGTTTTTGCCAGATTTAGTCATTTTTCGAAAATTTTCAAAAATAGTCAAAACGATGAAAAACGGTAAGGCTATAGCCTTGTGCTTTTTTCGAAATTTCGACATTTTTCGAAAATCCTCCAAAATCCTCAAAACGGTGAAAAAAGGCATGCTGTGCAAGATCGTAAGGCTATAGCCTTGCGTTTTTGACCAGATTTCGTCATTTTTCGAAAATCTTCAAAAATCGACAAAACGATGAAAAACGGTAAGGCTATAGCCTTGTGCTTTTTTCGAAATTTTGACATTTTTCGAAAATCCTCCAAAATCCTCAAAACGGTGAAAAAAGGCATGCTGTGCAAGATCGTAAGGCTATAGCCTTGCGTTTTTACCAGATTTCGTCATTTTTCGAAAATCTTCAAAAATCGACAAAGCCATGAAAAACTGTAAGGCTATAGCCTTGCGCTTTTTTGACATTTCGACATTTTTTGAAAATCCTCAAAAATCCTGAAAAACGGTGAAAAAAGGCATGCTGTGCAAGATCGTAAGGCTATAGCCTTGCGTTTTTGCCAGATTTAGTCATTTTTCGAAAATTTTCAAAAATCGTCAAAACGATGAAAAACGGTAAGGCTATAGCCTTGTGCTTTTTTCGAAAATTTCGACATTTTTCGAAAATCCTCCAAAATCCTCAAAACGGTGAAAAAAGGCATGCTGTGCAAGATCGTAAGGCTATAGCCTTGCGTTTTTGCCAGATTTCGTCATTTTTCGAAAATCTTCAAAAATCTCAAAACGATGAAAAACGGTAAGGCTATAGCCTTGTGCTTTTTTCGAAATTTTGACATTTTTCGAAAATCCTCCAAAATCCTCAAAACGGTGAAAAAAGGCATGCTGTGCAAGATCGTAAGGCTATAGCCTTGCGTTTTTGCCAGATTTAGTCATTTTTCGAAAATTTTCAAAAATCGTCAAAACGATGAAAAACGGTAAGGCTATAGCCTTACGCTTTTTCCCGAAATTTCGACATTTTTCGAAAATCCTCAAAAATCCTCATAACGATGAAAAAGGGCATGCTGTGCAAGATCGTAAGGCTATAGCCTTGCGTTTTTGCCAGATTTCGTCATTTTTCGAAAATCTTCAAAATTCTCAAAACGATGAAAAACGGTAAGGCTATAGCCTTGTGCTTTTTTCAAAATTTCGACATTTTTCGAAAATCCTCCAAAATCCTCAAAACGGTGAAAAAAGGCATGCTGTGCAAGATCGTAAGGCTATAGCCTTGCGTTTTTACCAGATTTCGTCATTTTTCGAAAATCTTCAAAAATCGACAAAGCCATGAAAAACTGTAAGGCTATAGCCTTGCGCTTTTTTGACATTTCGACATTTTTTGAAAATCCTCAAAAATCCTGAAAAAACGGTGAAAAAAGGCATGCTGTGCAAGATCGTAAGGCTATAGCCTTGCGTTTTTGCCAGATTTAGTCATTTTTCGAAAATTTTCAAAAATCGTCAAAACGATGAAAAACGGTAAGGCTATAGCCTTGTGCTTTTTTCGAAATTTCGACATTTTTCGAAAATCCTCCAAAATCCTCAAAACGGTGAAAAAAGGCATGCTGTGCAAGATCGTAAGGCTATAGCCTTGCGTTTTTGCCAGATTTCGTCATTTTTCGAAAATCTTCAAAAATCGTCAAAACGATGAAAAACGGTAAGGCTATAGCCTTACGCTTTTTCCCGAAATTTCGACATTTTTCGAAAATCCTCAAAAATCCTCATAAACGATGAAAAAGGGCATGCTGTGCAAGATCGTAAGGCTATAGCCTTGCGTTTTTGCCAGATTTCGTCATTTTTCGAAAATCTTCAAAATCGTCAAAACGATGAAAAACGGTAAGGCTATAGCCTTGTGCTTTTTTCGAAATTTTGACATTTTTCGAAAATCCTCAAAAATCCTCAAAAATCCTCAAAACGATGAAAACGGGCATGCTGTTCAAGGTCGTAAGGCTATAGCCTTGCATTTTTGCCAGATTTAGTCATTTTTTGAAAATCTTCACAAATCATTAAAACGATGAAAAACGGTAAGGCTATAGCCTTGCGCTTTTTCGAAATTTTGACACTTTTTCAAAAATCCTCAAAAATCCTCATAACGATGAAAAAGGGCATGCTGTGCAAGATCGTAAGGCTATAGCCTTGCCTTTTTGCCAGATTTCGTCATTTTTCGAAAATCTTCAAAATCGTCAAAACGATGAAAAACGGTAAGGCTATAGCCTTGTGCTTTTTTCGAAATTTTGACATTTTTCGAAAATCCTCCAAAATCCTCAAAACGGTGAAAAAAGGCATGCTGTGCAAGATCGTAAGGCTATAGCCTTGCGTTTTTACCAGATTTCGTCATTTTTCGAAAATCTTCAAAAATCGACAAAGCCATGAAAAACTGTAAGGCTATAGCCTTGCGCTTTTTTGACATTTCGACATTTTTTGAAAATCCTCAAAAATCCTCAAAACGGTGAAAAAAGGCATGCTGTGCAAGACCATAAGGCTATAGCCTTGCATTTTTTGACATTTCTCGAAAAATAATTGTTTTATAATAATAAAACAATGGAAGCAAGGCTTTGGTGTTCCTGTCACTTTCTATTTAGTATTGTGTGAGTGAGCTCACACAGCAGCCAGCGTGGCTCACTGGATAAAGGTTGCGCCTGGAAATTTGTGGGCCCAGGTTCAATTCCCAGATGTTGTACTGTGTGTGTTGTCATCCGATTCATTCAACTGAGAAATTAAAACCAGTAAGTCTAGTACTTTTCTTTTTTTCTTTGTGATTTTCATTAAAAAACAAAACGACTTAACATAGTGCCGTATACTATGTCATCCAAAACCATAAAACTATTATTATTATCATTCATTCACTTTTTACTTTGAAATGTTTTGTAGTTTCTGAGTTTTTTTTTTACTTAAATTCCCAATGCATTTTCAATGGCAATAACACAAACTTTATTATGCTATTCCTCCTACATACTTATACCTAGAAACGCCATTTATAGCTATTAACGTTCGTCTTACAGTGGGCATATTTGCCTGAAAAGGAATCTTTGAAATGTTTCATCAATTCAGAAATATAGTGCTTCCAATTTGACACTTTTTATAATGGGTCAATGGGAGCTTCAAAGGGGGTTAAAAAAATCACGTTCACCAAAAAACTTCATTCACACTTTTTAGATTCAGCTTACAGCGGAGATACATGCTGGAACTTTTTACTTTGAAATATTTTGTAGTTTCTGAGTTATTTAACTTAAACGCCCAATGCATTCCAATGGAAAACTTTATTGTGTTATTAGTCCTGCATACTTACACGTAGAAACCCCATTTAAAGCTATTTAGGTTCATCTTACGGTGGACATGTTTGCCTGAAAAGGATTCTTTGAAATGTTTCACCGTTGCGGAAATATAAAGCTTTATAATTTAATGGGGTGAAATCAATGTTGTTCCTAAAAGAAAGTCCTTGAGTGGGGTTTGAACTCCCAACTTCCAGATAAAGGCCTATCCTTCAGTCATACCCACTGGGCCACCAGAGACCTTTGGGTGCTGTGGTTCAGTCTTCATTTGCCTTTGAGTAGCACCATTTATACAGAAAAATGACTTCTATCTCTGCTGTTTTTTATTTGTTCCTATAGAGTATATTTTGCCTGAAAAGGAATCTTTGAAATGTTTACTCGTTGTAGAAATATAAAGCTTTATCATTTATAATGGGGTCAATTCAATGTCGTTCCTAAAGCAAGTAGTTGAGTGGGGTTTAAACTCCCAACCTCCAGATAAAGACTGTTGTCTGGAGTGCACCCCACAGAGCCACCTGGGACAGGTGGATGTTGTGGGTCAGTCTTATTTGCCTTTGAGTAGCACCATTTATACAGAAAAATGACATCGATCTCTGCTGTTTTTTATTTATTCACATAAATTATGTTGTTTTTCTTCGATTTTGTCATTTTTCGAAGATCATCGAAAATCCTCAAAACGATGAAAAACATTAAGGCTATAGCCTTGCGCTTTTACGAAATTTCGACATTTTTCGAAAATCCTCCAAAATCCTCAAAACGATGACAAATGGCATGCTGTGCAAGACCGTAAGGCTATAGCCTTGCGTTTTTGCCAGAATTCGTCTCATTTTTTTCGAAAATCTTCAAAAATCGCCAAAACGATGAAAAACGGTAAGGCTATAGCCTTGCACTTTTTTTTTCGAAATTTGTGGAATTTGTGGAAGATCGTAAGGCTATAGCCTTGCGTTTTTGCCAGATTTCGTCATTTTTCAAAAATCTTCAAAAAATCGACAAAGCCATGAAAAACTGTAAGGCTATAGCCTTGCGCTTTTTTGACATTTCGACATTTTTTGAAAACCCTCCAAAATCCTCAAAACGGTGAAAAAAAGGCATGCTGTGCAAGATCGTAAGGCTATAGCCTTGCGTTTTTGCCAGGTTTCGTCATTTTTCGAAAATCTTCAAAAATCGTCAAAACGATGAAAAAAACGGTAAGGCTATAGCCTTGTGCTTTTTTCGAAATTTCGACTTTTTCGAAAATCCTCCAAATCTCAAAAAACGGTGAAATGAAAAAAGGCATGCTGTGCAAGATCGGAAGGCTATAGCCTTGCGTTTTTGCCAGATTTAGTTATTTTTCGAAAATTTTCAAAAATCGTCAAAACGATGAAAAACGGTAAGGCTATAGCCTTGTGCTTTTTTCGAAATTTCGACATTTTCGAAAATCCTCCAAAATCCTCAAAACGGGTGAAAAAAGGCATGCTGTGCAAGATCGTAAGGCTATAGCCTTGCGTTTTTACCAGATTTAGTCATTTTTCGAAAATCTTCAAAAAATCGACAAAACGATGAAAAACGGTAAGGCTATAGCCTTGTGCTTTTTTCAAAATTTTGACATTTTTCGAAAAATCCTCCAAAATCCTCAAAAACGGTGAAAAAAGGCATGCTGTGCAAGATCGTAAGGCTATAGCCTTGCGTTTTTACCAGATTTCGTCATTTTTCGAAATCTTCAAAAATCGACAAAGCCATGAAAAACTGTAAGGCTATAGCCTTGCGCTTTTTTAACATTTCGACATTTTTGAAAATCCTCAAAACGGTGATAAAAGGCATGCTGTGCAAGACCATAAGGCTATAGCCTTATGGTCAATGGAAGCAAGGCTTTGGTGTTCCTGTCACTTTCTATTTAGTATTGTGTGAGTGAGCTCACACAGCAGCCAGCGTGGCTCACTGGATAAAGGTTGCGCCTGGAAATTTGTGGGCCCAGGTTCAATTCCCAGATGTTGTACTGTGTGTGTTATCATCCGATTCATTCAACTGAGAAATTAAAACCAGTGAGTCTAGTACTTTTCTTTTTTTCTTTGTGATTTTCATTAAAAAATCAAAACGACTTAATATAGTGCCGTATACTATGTCATCCAAAACCATAAACTATATTATATCTTTCATTCACTTTTTACTTTGAAATGTTTTGTAGTTTCTGAGTTTTTTTTTACTTAAATTCCCAATGCATTTTCAATGGCAATAACACAAACTTTATTATGCTATTCCTCCTACATACTTATACCTAGAAACGCCATTTATAGCTATTAACGTTCGTCTTACAGTGGGCTTATTTGCCTGAAAAAGGAATCTTTAATGTTCAAATCTATTCATAACTAGTGAGTTGCTTATCATCTTGACAACTACGTAATTTCTTACAGACTTACACTTTTTAATATGTTTCATCAGTTCAGAATATAGGCTATTTGAACCTTGTTTAATGGGGTCATGGGAGCTTCAAGGGGGTTAAAAAATCACGTTCACCAAAAAACTTCATTCACACTTTTTTAGATTCAGCTTACAGCGGAGATACATGCTGGACTTTTTACTTTGAAATATTTTGTAGTTTCTGAGTTATTTAACTTAAACGCCCAATGCATTCCAATGGAAAAAATTATTGTGTTATTAGTCCTGCATACTTACACGTAGAGAAACCCCATTTAAAGCTATTTAGGTTCATCTTACGGTGGACATGTTTGCCTAAAAAGGATTCTTTGAAATGTTTCACCGTTGCGGAAATATAAAGCTTTATAATTTAATGGGGTGAAATCAATGTTGTTCCTAAAAGAAAGTCCTTGAGTGGGGTTTGAACTCCCAACTTCCAGATAAAGGCCTATCCTTCAGTCATACCCACTGGGCCACCAGAGACCTTTGGGTCCTGTGGGTCCTGTGGTTCAGTCTTCATTTGCCTTTGAGTAGCACCATTTATACAGAAAAATGACTTCTATCCCTGCTGTTTTTTTATTTGTTCCTATAGAGTATATTTGCCTGAAAAGGAATCTTTGAAATGTTTACTCGTTGTAGAAATATAAAGCTTTATCATTTATAATGGGGTCAATTCAATGTCGTTCCTAAAAGCAAGTAGTTGAGTGGGGTTTAAACTCCCAACCTCCAGATAAAGACCTGTTGTCTGGAGTGCACCCCACAGAGCCACCTGGGACAGGTGGATGTTGTGGGTCAGTCTTTATTTGCCTTTGAGTAGCACCATTTATACAGAAAAATGACATCGATCTCTGCTGTTTTTTATTTATTCACATAAAAAGAAAAAGGCTAATGCACACCTCAAAATGTTGGTGACGGGTGCGTAGGGCAGCGGAAGGACAAATGCATAAAGGAAAAACAGGTCCCGCACACCGTCAAGTACTTGCCAAAATGCTCTTTATTTCATAGTCAACGTTTCGGTCATGTAGACCTTCTTCAGGACAGACATACAGGGCACAATCACAACCAAACATTTAAAGACTACAACCCAGTGAGGCGGTCAGTGGGATGAACATCATTGGCTACACAAAGAACCAGATCCTAGTTAGTCACTCCCCTCAGAACCATATTAACCCCCCCTGAGTGAAGGAAGGTGCATTCAATCCCTTAATCCAAAATCTCAACCAGAAAGACAACACTAAAGTGCAGAATAGTGGCATTGTGACTCCTCCAGCTTCAAAAATCTAAAAAGACAGGAGAAGTGACTTTAGTGGATTCAAAATATTAAAAAATTAAAAACAGAGGGAATACAAAATTCAAGTAAACATCAACAGCAATGAAGGGTACAATAAAACTGAATGATAAAAGGCAGTCCATCCAAATCACAACATCACATTCAGAGTGAATTCATCATTAAGACCTTTTGGGGCCAAGGTCTGTAAAGTAAAGATCCAAAATGCCTCTCTCCTTTTCAACAGGAGGTCAAGGTCGCCACCTCTGGGTGGCATTTGGACCTGTTCTATGCCCTGGAATCTGAAAGTAGAAATCTCATGCTTTGAGTCATTAAAATGGACAGCGACAGGGTATTCTCTGTCATTCCTGCGGATTGAACTCTTATGTTCGCTCATGCGGTCTTTTAGTTTTCGTGTGGTTTTACCGACATATGCCAGTCCACAGGGACATGTGATCAGATAAACAACATGGGTGCTGTCGCAAGTAATGATGTTTTGTATGGGAAACTTTTTTCCGGTGTGTGGGTGTCTGAAATGGGTTAGTTTGGTGGTGTTGTTACACTGTGCACAGTGGCCACACCGGTAGTTTCCTTTAGGTAGAGGACAGAGACGTGTTTGGATGGACTGTGGTTCATTTTGTGCAAAATATGCATTGACAAGATTATCTCTCAAATTTCGGTCACGTTTAAAAACAAACAGAGGTGGATCATGAAAGGCAGTGCTAAGTTCAGGGTCAGACTGAAGGATGTGCCAGTGCTTTTTTAAAAACAGTTTTAATGGCTTGCGAGTGGGGTGAATAGGTAGTGATGCAGGTCACAGAGAATTTCTTTTTGGTCTTCTTGCTAGAGCAGAGTACAGAGTAGTTCAGAACGGGGCTTATGGAGTGCAGCATTATAGGCTTGGTCTACCCAAGTGGTGGGGTAGCCACGTTCCATAAACCTTTCTCGCATTTCTGAGGCTTTCTCACGAAAGTCTTCAGTAGAGTGGCACACTCTTCTGAGTCTGTAAAATTGGCTTTTAGGGAGACCTCTTTTCAAAGTTGTGGGGTGAAAACTACTGGCCATAAGAAGAGTATTTCTGTCAGTCTCCTTTCTGTATAATGTAGTGAATAGACTGCCATTGTCTTTCATGATCCACATGTCTAAGAAATGTACCTTCTCTATACTGTAGTCAATAGTAAATTGTAGATTGCAATCAAAACCATTTAACAGTTTAAGAAAGTCATTAAGTTCATCCACATTCCCATTTTATATACAAAAACAGTCATCAATGTAGCGATACCATTTTAAGATTTTATTCAAATGGCTGTTGACGTCAGGGTTGGAAACAAAGGTATGCTCAAAAATATCCCATATACAGGTTTGCATAGTTAGGGGCACAAATTGAGCCCATGCTAGTGCCTGAGACCTGAAGGTAAAATTCATTGTCAAACTTGAAATAATTGTATTTCATAACAAGGCGTGCCAATTCAATGATAAAATTTTCAAGTGCTTTAGACAGATCAAACTGAGACATTTCTTTAAAGACAGTGATACTGCTACCAGTGTGCCTACTTCATGCTTTAGACCAAAAAGTAGATTTAGTCCCAACGTCTCTAATGCCTCTATCAATACATTTTGTCGTCTAGTAGATCAAGAGATCATGCACACTGTAACCCAACCCTATCGTGTCTCCCATAATTTATCATCTGCAGAAAAAACAGCATTAAAGGAGCTTATGGACTCTAAAGACTTGGTCATCAAACCTGCTGACAAGGGAGGGGCTATCTGCATCCAAGATGCTGATAAATATAAAGCAGAAATTCTCTCCCAACTGTCTAATGAGAACGTCTATAAAAAACTGAAATCTGACCCCACTAACTCATTTCAGAGTATTGTTTTGTCTTACTTAGAAGAAGCTAAATCTAAAGGGTGGATCTCTAAATCTGAATTTGATTTTCTACACAACCAGCACCCAATTCGACCTGTCTTCTACACCCTACCCAAGATACATAAATCTTTAGAGAATCCTCCAGGCCGGCCTATTGTGGCCCAGACCGACTCCCTACTGTCTCCACTTTCTGCCTTTGTTGATGCCCATATTAAGCCCTTTGCACAGTCCCTCCCTTCATTCATTAAAGACTCCACAGATCTCATCAATAAGATTTCTAGTATTCAAAACATCCCAGATGATGCTTTATTAGTGACTTTGGATGTGACAAGTTTGTACACTAACATTCCACATGACGGCGGCCTTGAAGCTCTTAAGTACTTTCTTCTACATCGAGACGACTCTACAAACCCACCCAATGATTTTATCATTGAATTGGCACGCCTTGTTATGAAATACAATTATTTCAAGTTTGACAATGAATTTTACCTTCAGGTCTCAGGCACTAGCATGGGCTCAATTTGTGCCCCTAACTATGCAAACCTGTATATGGGATATTTTGAGCATACCTTTGTTTCCAACCCTGACGTCAACAGCCATTTGAATAAAATCTTAAAATGGTATCGCTACATTGATGACTGTTTTTGTATATATAATGGGAATGTGGATGAACTTAATGACTTTCTTAAACTGTTAAATGGTTTTGATTGCAATCTACAATTTACTATTGACTACAGTATAGAGAAGGTACATTTCTTAGACATGTGGATCATGAAAGACAATGGCAGTCTATTCACTACATTATACAGAAAGGAGACTGACAGAAATACTCTTCTTATGGCCAGTAGTTTTCACCCCACAACTTTGAAAAGAGGTCTCCCTAAAAGCCATTTTACAGACTCAGAAGAGTGTGCCACTCTACTGAAGACTTTCGTGAGAAAGCCTCAGAAATGCGAGAAAGGTTTATGGAACGTGGCTACCCCACCACTTGGGTAGACCAAGCCTATAATGCTGCACTCCATAAGCCCCGTTCTGAATACTCTGCTCTAGCAAGAAGACAAAAAGAAATTCTCTGTGACCTGCATCACTACCTATTCACCCCACTCGCAAGCCATTAAAACTGTTTTTAAAAAGCACTGGCACATCCTTCAGTCTGACCCTGAACTTAGCACTGCCTTTCATGATCCACCTCTGTTTGTTTTAAACGTGACCGAAATTTGAGAGATAATCTTGTCAATGCATATTTTGCACAAAATGAACCACAGTCCATCCAAACACGTCTCTGTCCTCTACCTAAAGGAAAAACTACCGGTGTGGCCACTGTGCACAGTGTAACAACACCACCAAACTAACCCATTTCAGACCCCACACACGGAAAAAAGTTTCCCATACAAAACATCATTACTTGCGACAGCACCCATGTTGTTTATCTGATCACATGTCCCTGTGGACTGGCATATGTCGGTTAAACCACACGAAAACTAAAGACCGCATGAGCGAACATAAGAGTTCAATCCGCAGGAATGACAGAGAATACCCTGTCGCTGTCCATTTTAATGACTCAAAGCATGAGATTTCTACTTTCAGATTCCAGGGCATAGAACAGGTCCAAATGCCACCCAGAGGTGGCGACCTTGACCTCCTGTTGAAAAGGAGAGAGGCATTTTGGATCTTTACTTTACAGACCTTGGCCCCTACTCAATGATGAATTCACTCTGAATGTGATGTTGTGATTTGGATGGACTGCCTTTTATCATTCAGTTTTATTGTACCTTCATTGCTGTTGATGTTTACTTGAATTTTGTATTCCCTCTGTTTTTAATTTTTTTAATATTTTGAATCCACTAAAGTCACTTCTCCTGTCTTTTTAGATTTTGAAGAGCTGGAGGAGTCACAATGCCACTATTCTGCACTTTAGTGTTGTCTTTCTGGTTGAGATTTTGGATTATTAGGGATTGAATGCACCTTCCTTCACTCAGGGGGGGTTAATATGGTTCTGAGGGGAGTGGACTAACTAGGATCTGGTTCTTTGTGTAGCCAATGATGTTCATCCCACTGACCGCCTCACTGGGGTGTAGTCTTTAAATGTTTGGTTGTGATTGTGCCCCTGTATGTCTGTCCTGAGAAGGTCTACATGACCGAAACGTTGACTATGAAATAAAGAGCATTTTGGCAAGTACTTGACGGTGTGCGGGACCTGTTTTCCTTTATGTTATTTATTCACATAAATTATGTTGTTTTTCTTCGATTTTGTCATTTTTTCGAAGATCATCGAAAATCCTCAAAACGATGAAAAACATTAAGGCTATAGCCTTGCGCTTTTACGAAATTTCGACATTTTTCGAAAATCCTCCAAAATCCTCAAACGATGACAAATGGCATGCTGTGCAAGACCGTAAGGCTATAGCCTTGCGTTTTTGCCAGATTTCGTCATTTTTCGAAAATCTTCAAATATCGCCAAAACGATGAAAAACGGTAAGGCTATAGCCTTGCACTTTTTTTTCGAAATTTTCGACATTTTTCGAAAATCCTCAAAAATCCTCAAAAATCCTCAAAACGATGAAAACGGGCATGCTGTTCAAGGTCGTAAGGCTATAGCCTTGCATTTTTGCCAGATTTAGTCATTTTTTGAAAATTCTTCACAAATCGTTTAAAACAATGAAAAACGGTAAGGCTATAGCCTTGCGCTTTTTCGAAATTTTGACACTTTTTCAAAAATCCTCAAAAATCCTCATAACGATGAAAAAGGGCATGCTGTGCAAGATCGTAAGGCTATAGCCTTGCGTTTTTGCCAGATTTCGTCATTTTTCGAAAATCTTCAAAATCGTCAAAACGATGAAAAACGGTAAGGCTATAGCCTTGTGCTTTTTTCGAAATTTTGACATTTTTCGAAAATCCTCCAAAATCCTCAAAACGGTGAAAAAAGGCATGCGTGGCAAGATCGTAAGGCTATAGCCTTGCGTTTTTGCCAGATTTAGTCATTTTTCGAAATTTTCAAAAATCGTCAAAACGATGAAAAACGGTAAGGCTATAGCCTTGTGCTTTTTTCGAAATTTCGACATTTTTCGAAAATCCTCCAAAATCCTCAAAACGGTGAAAAAAGGCATGCTGTGCAAGATCGTAAGGCTATAGCCTTGCGTTTTTACCAGATTTCGTCATTTTTCGAAAATCTTCAAAAATCGACAAAACGATGAAAAACGGTAAGGCTATAGCCTTGTGCTTTTTTCGAAATTTCGACATTTTTCGAAAATCCTCCAAAATCCTCAAAACGGTGAAAAAAGGCATGCTGTGCAAGATCGTAAGGCTATAGCCTTGCGTTTTTTACCAGATTTCGTCCATTTTTCGAAAAATATTTCAAAAATCGACAAAGCCATGAAAAACTGTAAGGCTATAGCCTTGCGCTTTTTTGACATTTCGACTTTTTTTGAAAATCCTCAAAAATCCTGAAAAACGTTGAAAAAAGGCATGCTGTGCAAGATCGTAAGGCTATAGCCTTGCGTTTTTGCCAGATTTAGTCATTTTTCGAAAATTTTCAAAAATCGTCAAAACGATGGAAAAACGGTAAGGCTATTGCCTTACGGTTTTTCCCGAAATTTCGACATTTTTCGAAAATCCTCAAAAAATCCTCATAACGATGAAAAAGGGCATGCTGTGCAAGATCGTAAGGCTATAGCCTTGCGTTTTTGCCAGATTTCGTCATTTTTCGAAAATCTTCAAAATTCTCAAAACGATGAAAAAAAACGGTAAGGCTATAGCCTTGTGTTTTTTCAAAATTTCGACATTTTTCGAAAATCCTCCAAAATCCTCAAAAACGGTGAAAAAAGGCATTGATGTGCAAGATCGTAAGCTATAAGCCTTGCGTTTTTACCAGATTTCGTCATTTTTCGAAAATCTTCAAAAATCGACAAAGCCATGAAAAACTGTAAGGCTATAGCCTTGCGCTTTTTTTGACATCTTCGACATTTTTTTGAAAATCTCAAAAATCCTGAAAAAACGGTTGAAAAAAGGCATGCTGTGCAAGATCGTAAGGCTATAGCCTTCCGTTTTTGCCAGATTTAGTCATTTTTCAAAAAATTTTCAAAAATCGTCAAAACGATGAAAAACGGTATAAGGCTATAGCCTTGTGCTTTTTTCGAAATTTCGACATTTTTCGAAAATCCTCCAAATCCTCAAAACGGTGAAAAAAAGGCTTGCTGTGCAAGATCGTAAGGCTATAGCCTTGCGTTTTTGCCAGATTTCGTCATTTTTCGAAAAATCTTCAAAAATCGTCAAAACGATGAAAAACGGTAAGGCTATTGCCCTGTGCTTTTTTCGAAAATTTTGACATTTTTCGAAAATCCTCCAAAATCCTTCAAAACGGTGAAAAAAGGCATGCTGTGCAAGATCGTAAGGCTATAGCCTTGCGTTTTTGCCAGATTTAGTCATTTTTCGAAACTTTTCAAAAAATCGTCAAACGATGAAAAACGGTAAGGCTAAGCCTTACGCTTTTTCCCGAAATTTCGACATTTTTCGAAAATCCTCAAAAATCCTCATAACGATGAAAAAGGGCATGCTGTGCAAGATCGTAAGGCTATAGCCTTGCGTTTTTGCCAGATTTCGTCATTTTTCGAAAATCTTCAAAATCGTCAAAACGATGAAAAACGGTAAGGCTATAGCCTTGTGCTTTTTTCGAAATTTTGACATTTTTCGAAAATCCTCCAAAATCCTCAAAACGGTGAAAAAAGGCATGCTGTGCAAGATCGTAAGGCTATAGCCTTGCGTTTTTGCCAGATTTAGTCATTTTTCGAAAATTTTCAAAAATCGTCAAAACGATGAAAAACGGTAAGGCTATAGCCTTATGCTTTTTCCCGAAATTTCGACATTTTTCGAAAATCCTCAAAAATCCTCAAAAATCCTCAAAACGATGAAAACGGGCATGCTGTTCAAGGTCGTAAGGCTATAGCCTTGCATTTTTGCCAGATTTAGTCATTTTTTGAAAATCTTCACAAATCATTAAAACGATGAAAAACGGTAAGGCTATAGCCTTGCGCTTTTTCGAAATTTTGACACTTTTTCAAAAATCCTCAAAAATCCTCATAACGATGAAAAAGGGCATGCTGTGCGAGATCGTAAGGCTATAGCCTTGCGTTTTTGCCAGATTTCGTCATTTTTCGAAAATCTTCAAAATCGTCAAAACGATGAAAAACGGTAAGGCTATAGCCTTGCGCTTTTTTGACATTTCGACATTCTTTGAAAATCTTCAAAAATCCTCAAAACGGTGAAAAAAGGCATGCTGTGCAAGACCATAAGGCTATAGCCTTGCATTTTTTGACATTTCTCGAAAAATAATTGTTTTATAATAATAAAACAATGGAAGCAAGGCTTTGGTGTTCCTGTCACTTTCTATTTAGTATTGTGTTGAGTGAGCTCACACAGCAGCCAGCGTGGCTCACTGGATAAAGGTTGCGCCTGGAAATTTGTGGGCCCAGGTTCAATTCCCAGATGTTGTACTGGTGTGTGTTGTCATCCGATTCATTCAACTGAGAAATTAAAACCAGTAAGTCTAGTTACTTTCTTTTTTTCTTTGTGATTTTTCATTAAAAATCAAAACGACTTAACAATAGTGCCGTATACTATGTCATCCAAACCATAAAACTATATTATATCTTTCATTCACTTTTTACTTTGAAATGTTTTGTAGTTTCTGAGTTTTTTTTTTACTTAAATTCCCAATGCATTTTCAATGGCAATAACACAAAAACTTTATTATGCTATTCCTCCTACATACTTATACCTAGAAACGCCATTTATAGCTATTAACGTTCGTCTTACAGTGGGCATATTTGCCTGAAAAGGAATCTTTGAAATGTTTCATCAATTCAGAAATATAGTGCTTCCAAATTTGACCTTTTTATAATGGGGTCAATGGGAGCTTCAAAGGGGGTAAAAAATCACGTTCACCAAAAAACTTCATTCACACTTTTTTAGATTCAGCTTACAGCGGAGATACATGCTGGAACTTTTTACTTTGAAATATTTTGTAGTTTCTGAGTTTATTTAACTTAAACGCCCAATGCATTCCAATGGAAAACTTTATTGTGTTATTAGTCCTGCATACTTACACGTAGAAACCCATTTAAAGCTATTTAGGTTCATCTTACGGTGGACATGTTTGCCTGAAAAGGATTCTTTGAAATGTTTCACCGTTGCGGAAATATAAAGCTTTCTAATTTAATGGGGTGAAATCAATGTTGTTCCTAAAAGAAAGTCCTTGAGTGGGTTTGAACTCCCAACTTCCAGTAAATGGCTATCCTTCAGTCATACCCACTGGGCACCAGAGACCTTTGGGTGCCTGTGGTTTCAGTCTTCATTTGCCTTTGAGTAGCACCTTTATACAGAAAAATGACTTCTATCTCTGCTGTTTTTTTATTTGTTCTATAGAGTTATATTTGCCTGAAAAGGAATCTTTGAAATGTTTACTCGTTGTAGAAATATAAAGCTTTATCATTTATAATGGGGTCAATTCAATGTCGTTCCTAAAGCAAGTAGTTGAGTGGGGTTTGAACTCCCAACCTCCAGATAAAGACCTGTTGTCTGGACGTGCCCCACAGAGCCACCTGGGACAGGTTGGATGTTGGGTCAGTCTTTATTTGCCTTTGAGTAGCACCATTTATACAGAAAAATGACATCGATCTCTGCTGTTTTTTATTTATTCACATAAATTATGTTGTTTTTTCTTCGATTTTGTCATTTTTCGAAGATCATCGAAAATCCTCAAAACGATGAAAAACATTAAGGCTATAACCTTGCGCTTTTACGAAATTTCGACATTTTTCGAAAATCCTCCAAATTCCTCAAAACAATGACAATTGGCATGCTGTGCAAGACCGTAAGGCTATAGCCTTGCGTTTTTGCCAGATTTAGTCATTTTCGAAAATCTTCAAAAAT